>WNWU01000019.1:6994192-7006464 GCA_012654045.1 Ptyas mucosa
GAAAGAAAGAAAGAAAGAAAGAAAGAAAGAAAGAAAGAAAGAAAGAAGGAAGGAAGGAAGGAAGGAAGGAAGGAAGGAAGGAAGGAAGGAAGGAAGGACGGAAGGAAGGACAAGCTAAACAGAAAAACAGCAAATTCTTCACAACAGCAATAGTTGGTGCAGACTCGTCTACAAGACCTGGACTAAGATAGGTCTTTGCAGAAGTCGAGCTGAAGTTCTCTCTGCAGTGGTTGTTCCCTGGATATCGTTGTCAGTACCACAGAAAAAAAACCCTCCTGATGAGCCAGTTTGAAGGAAGCATTCCAGCCGGGATTCCTGGAATTGATAGGCTGCTTGGGAGAACCACTTCTCTTATTGGCCTGAACTGCCAGCTTAAGATAGCATCAGAGCCAGAAAGCTCTGTGTTCCTTGTTTGAGCTATTCTTGATGAAAGGCCTGAGCAGGTGGTATGTTATCTACCCAGTGGTTAAGTGTGAGGCCTCCAATCCTCTCCTGAACTGGTGAGATTAAGGGGTCCTTGTGCTCTTTGAACTTGCAGAGGTTTCATTACCCAAACTAGGTAACATCATCAGTACTGATGAGATTGTTCCAAGAAGGATTGAGACTTGTAAAATGTATTTAATATTTTGCACTGAATTTATTTAGACTCTTTCTAGATTCCATCACTTTAACCTGTTGAATAGCAAGCCCCAACAGAGAAAGCCTCCTTGTTAGTGAAATACTGTGTGGAACATCCATTCACAGATCACCCAGCCATTCTCCCCCCGTTTCCTCTTAACTGAGAAAAAAAAAACTCAATTCGGTTATGGCATTTTTTTTAAAGTAATGTATCTATGATTTAATATCTAAGGCTGCAATACGTACTGTAGCAATGATTCATGTAATGGTGTTGCCTTTCTAGTGCTATTTATTATGTTTATTGACGTTCGTAGCACCTTAAGGTTCCATTCCGATGCCAAAAAAGAAAAGTAGAAGCATTTCAATTCGATAAATAAATGCAAACAGATAAGCTTGCAGGCAGACCAACTACATTATGCTTTTTATTGTCTTCAAGCCTAGGGACATTGGTTACTATTATAAATAAATTACAAGTAAGCGTGCATTTGAACATTTACATCCCAAACACTAAACACACGCAGAAAGAACCACTAGTCTAAAAGTACAGTGTGAAGGGAAGAACACGTTCAAATAAAATTCTACATTACCTCTACTGTCAGAAGCAACTCGGGCGAATACATTTTCCTTGGAATTTTCTATAATTTTTGAGTCAAGAACAGAAGAATCTGCCAAGAGGCTTTTTGTGGTATCAGACATGAATGTAGTGTTCTCAGTCATGGTCAAAATGGCATCTCTCTTCTACAGCTGCAAGAAAAACATCCAATTCAAAAATGACACTAAAAAGAGTAATTACTTAAGATTGTTAGCGACACTGTAATTTTGAGGATTCTCACATTTCATTATTAAGGTTTTCTCTTCGCATCCTACTGGATCAAAGAATCCTTTCCCACCCCACCCCACCATTTTATATTTCTACTGCTCCTGTCTGCTGTTTCCACTCAGTCTCCATTACAATATTGAGATTCCAATAGGAATCCTAAGATATGCAGAATCTCTCAGCTGAACAATTACCTATTAAATAACGAGAAAGATAGAATTAAAGGTAATATTTAAATGTGACTGGCAAGACATGTATCTTCATAACTTACAATTACTGAGATTGTAGTGCTGCCAAAAAGATGTACATGACCCAGAATTAGCTGAAGGAAATTATATGGCCCCCTGGAATTCATCATCCATAGGCCTGACAGAATAGTCCAGAAATGAAGAAAGGACATGCCACTGATATACAAAGGCAATCATTTGCAACTCCATGGAAGAGTATAATCAGACTTAGTACAGACTAAAAAAGGGTTCTCAAATATTCTGAAATATACATACAACATATACCCTTTAATAGTGGACCACCAGTAAAGGGAAACAATTTATTAAGACTGAAATTGACCTACTGCTTTTATTTTGAAGCTATAGCTACAAATCTTTTCTTTACAAAATAGATTTAGAGTCATCATTTTATCTCAGAATGAAGTATTATCATAATGTAAAAAGGACAGTTTTTATTGTGGTTTTTAAGTAGAACTGCAGATGCCATATTTTGCTAAACACAAGCCCAACTTTGGAGCTATAATCGGTCTGCCTAATGTAAAAAAAAAAAGTACATAACTGATCTAATGGAGGATAACTTCCCATTAAAATAGTTCTTGTTCTATTATAAAAAAAAGTAGAATACAAAAAATGGGTTTTCAAATTACCCTAAGCCTTAACAAATGTTTGATCAATGAAACAAAATCCCAGGAATTGTATCTATTGGAGCCAGTGCTCTCATTTTATTCACTTTTTGTCCTGTCTTTTATTTTGGGTCAACTCAATGCAGCAAAGCAACAGAGCTCAGAACACTCCTTGCGTGGGTTCCACCAAATGTACCTTGTGAAATGACAGAATCCACACAGCATACTATTTCCACTGAATCTTTCAGCCTGTGGGCTTGCAGATCCCTTGCACCTTTGGCTATCGGGAGTAGCATCCATGGAAAGAAACATGCCAAAAGTTAAAGCAGGCTTTTGAATAGGCTGAGGAACCCGAGATATTTATTGCCGCACACTGGATAATTTCCAAAGCCAAATACTAAAAAAAGAGTCAATATGTGCTTCATTGATTATAGAAAGCTTTTGATTGTGTTGATCGCGTCAAACTGCAGAAAGTGTTCAGAAAAATGGGAATACCGTAAGCCAAGAAGCCACAGTACATCAGAACAAGAATCATCAATCTGGTTCCAGGTTGGCCAATGGGTGGGATAAGGCTGTAATACACTACCCTTATTTATTCATCCTATTTGCTGAAGATATATTAAGAGAACTGGATAGGGAGATGGGTTTAAAATTGGAGGAAGAAACTTCAACAACCTGTGCTATAATGAACATGATGCTACCCTGATAGCAAAAACTCCAAAGGATCTACAAACCCACATGCGGAAAAGATTCAGTGGAACTAGCATGCTATAAGTTCTGTCATTTAGAAAGGTACATCTGGTGAAATCTATGCAGTGGGTTTTCTGAGCTGTGGCACTAGCGTGGAACATCCTCCCTCTGAGGTGAGACTCGCACCATCACTCTTGACTTTCCAAAGGTCCCTCAAGATCTGGTTCTGTCATCAGGCCTGAGGAACTCAGGAACTGAAGTGGTGAGTCGACTCTGTCACATTGCTTCACTCGTTAATTCTTTAGCTGTGTTTTAATGCTTTTTTAGTACTCATTGTTATTTATTATTTTTAGCTTTCTTGTCACTGACAGGTTCATTTGATTTGCGAGATGGGCAGCTACATAAATTTGAAAAATTAAATAAATATACATTTAAAAAATCAAACAGTTAAAAAAAATGGGACCAAAATATAAAGAATACCAAATTAATGGAAATTGGTAGAACAACCAGCCCTAGAGCAGACAATGAAGTTATGAAAGGGGTGGATACTTTCTGCATTTTAGGATCAACCATCAACAGTAATAAGCAGTCAAGAAATATGCCACAGATTAGCAGTTAGTAGAACAGCCATGAAAGCCTTGGAAATATTCAGATCTGTGGTATATCTATACCTACAAACATCAGAATTATGAAAACCATGTTATTCCCTATCACGCTCTGGAGGTGATGGTTGAATCTAAAAGAAACAGGATAGGATGAAGACAACCACCAGCAGCAAGGTGGACTCAGTTACATTGTTGGGAATGCATCTTTGTAGATTTGAAAGAACAGGTTAGGGATAGATTTATGAAGAAAATTGATTTACCGGTATGTGATTGTTAGGAGTCAAAAACTACTGGTCTGGACTGAGAATGGGCCAGTCACCCAACCTTACATGCCTATGGAAAGCCTAGAACCATGATGGCGAACCTATGGCACGCGTGCCAGAGGTGGCACGCGGAGCCAAATCGGTGGGCACGCGAGCGTTGCCCTAGCTCAGCTCCAGTGGGACTGGAAGTCGGAAAACTGGCTGTTTCCGGCCTCCGGGGGCAGGGGGGAAGGCTGTTTTCGCCCTCCCCGGCCCCTAGAAAGGCTCTGGTGCCTGGGGAGGGCAAAAAAATGGGCCTACTGGGTCCACCATGCTATCATGTGCCAAAAGCTGTGGGAATGTGGGGGGGGGGGTCATGCGCGCATGTATGAGGAGCAGGGCACATTGAATTATGGGTATGGGCACGTGCATGCAAAACTTCCCCCACGTTCCCCCACTTTTGGCACGTGACGGCAAAAAGGTTCGCCATCACTGGCCTAGAACCATTCTTCTGTTTTTGTAAACAGGAAAAGGGTACATTATTTGTGCCGCCTTGAGTTGTACGAAATAAAAATGCATGATATAAATCCAATAAATAAAATTGCAGCGCCTTTGTAGAGAAAGAACAAAGCCCCCTTTTTTCTTTGACCTCATCCAGTTTTGTCACTTGTGCCCTTCTTTTTTTATTTCCCTTGTTATTAAATGCTTTTAACAATGCGTAAACTGCCCGGGATCACTGCAAGTTGGGCAGCATATATTTAATAAATTAGAAATAGTAATTATTATTAATTACTATTGTATTATATATTTTATACTATTATAATAAAATTATAATCTTAAATTATTTGGTTTTTCATGTTTTACTATATTGAATAATTTGTACCCTAATTAAAGCCCCTCTGGGAGGGAGATGGGAACTTGAGAAGTGTGATATTTAATTTAATTAATTTAATTAATTCAATTTATATGCCACCCTCTCTGAAGACTCAGGGTGGCTCATGTATATATTATAAATATAAATTTATATATTATAAATTATATCTATATTTATAATATATCCCTTTAGAAGAGAGATGGGCACATGAGAAGGTTGGTATATATATTATATAAATGAGTTATTTTGTAACTAATGGGATAACAAGTGTTAGGGTTTTGTAAACAAGGTAGATGAGAGATTAAAGCTCACCTCCTTTTCACACACTGGAACCTCAACCTATAGCTTTCCAAACGGGGTAGATTTGAATCCCCGTCCACCTGGTTGACGAGGCGGATTTAATAACCTAAGCAGGTGCACCCAAGCAATAAATAAAAAGGAAATTGTCCTCTTTATTATTTATTTATTTCCTCATCAACGTAGCCAATCACAGAAGCCTTGTGGCTTTCAGGCGAACCCTGTCTGGCCCTTTCAGAATAGCCCACGACTTGGTGGCTGTGGATTATGGGAGCCGTAATCCCCCCTCCGAGCCCCCCTCTGAGAAAGACTCCTCTTGTTGGGAGGACTTGCTGATCGGACACGGAGCTACGAGAAGGGCCTGTAATTCTTCCCGCCACCCCGACCATGCGTCCCGGTTCCACGCTCACCCCTCTTCCCGCCGCCTCACCGTTCAGGGCACCATCGCGGTCCAAGCACCAGCCACCATCCCAGAGCCACCCGCGACACCCGGCACCTCCCAATTCAAAAAACGAGCGTCCACTCTCGGACGGCTCCCTATTGGCTGTCACGGGGAGGGGCGTGGAAGCGCGAGCGGCTCGGCTCCGAAATGCCGAGTTCCTATTGGCGGACGATTTCGGGAGGGAGTTCCAGGTCTTCCTTTTACCTTTTACTTGAAAAGTTCTTTAGAGAACGGGCATGTTTTGAATGGGCGGTAGCCGTGGCTTGCTATTGGTCAGGACTGTGTCTCCTCTATCCTATGACGAGGAGGGGAGGGGAAATCTTTTCAGCTGAGCTCAACCCCGCTGTTTCCCGCCTCTTTCGGGAATGAGCTCACCTGAGATTGGTTGGAAGATATGAGGAAAGACTTTACCTTCCAACGGTTGTTAAAAGCGGTTGAGGACGGAAAGACCCGGATTTGCCGTTCAAGCACTGCAATTTCAAAAGCCAGGGTTGGTCCCGCCTTCGATTTTTTTTAAAAAAAAGCCAGATCCAGCTTTGCACACGGCTCTCCACGCACGGATTTCTGGGAATTGTAGTTTGGGAACTTTAGATCCTAACGGAACGAAGATTCTCGGATTTCTTTGAAGAAGAAATAAAGAGTCCAAAAACATTTTGCTTTTGGAGAATAACGCCTGGTCTCCTGACATTTATTTATTTTATTAAACAATATTATTATTGGCGAGCCATGAAACAAAATATATATTTTTATATATTCATGGCTCGCCAATAATTTAATTTCAAGCAAAACTTTATGATTTACCAAGAAGTTTGGTAGCCTGATTCCCCAAAGAGATGGTTATTTAGAATTTAATCCTACGGTTAGAAGGAAAATCCCATCTGGTTCAGTTTCAAGATGGGAGAAAAACGCTGGAAACAACCCTGACTGCTCTTTAGAAGGCCAAATCCTGAAGATGAAACTCAAATACTTTGGCCACCTAATGAGAAGGAAGGACTCACTGGAGAAGAGCCTAATGCTGGGAAAGACTGAGGGTAAAAGAAGAAGGGGACGACAGAGAACGAGGTGGCTGGATGGAGTCACTGAAGCAGTCAGTGTGAGCTTAAATGGACTCCAGAGGATGGTAGAGGACAGGAAGGCCTGGAGGAACATTGTCCATGGGGTTGTGATGGGTCGGACACGACTTCGCAACTAACAACAACAACAACAAAGATAATGTGCAATTCTGGGTCAGGTGACAAAATGGAGTTTAGAGTGGACGGGTTTTTATATCTCCTGGATGCCTATGAGGTTGTAGGAAGTTAGCACTCACCCCTCTCCTAGAAGAATGAAATATTTTAGGAAATATTAAAAAGGCAGAATATTATATTTCCTTGGATGACAAATGAAGAAAAGTGTTTTAAAGACAAAGCAGCTTCCTGCTTCCCCCCCCACCTTTGTCAATGGGCCATTAAGGTCTCAACCAAGCTCACTCATTCCCCCATCTTTCTCAATGGACCATCATCTGCAACACAATAGAACCCATCTAGCAACAGAAACTCGCCACATGGCACCTGGGGAGATTACATCAGCCCTCAAGGCTACCTAAGACTCCCCCTGGGAGTTTGACAACCAATCAGGATACTTTTCTGTGCCCCAGGAAGTTCAAAGCTCAGAGTGGGCATAAAACCAAGGCACACTCAGCATCTTGGTCCTTTTCTGCTCAGGAACTTAAACCATGTGATCCTGTCCATCATTAAACCATCTTTCCAAGCAGTCTCCATATTTCCAGTGTCTTTCCTCACTTGGAACTGAACCCAGAAAGATATTTCTTCTAACAGGGTTATGTAGAGGTTATGTAGGAGTCATAGCTGGCTCTATAGGCAAAAGCGCAAATGCAAATCCTAGGTGTTTGAGCTAATTTTGTCAACTTTTTGCTTGTTGCTTATCTGAGTTTCTGTCTTGACCCAGTCTTTCGGAATGGATTACCAAATCTGCATTTTTAAAAGCTGGCCTCCTCAGTTTCTGCTTGGGGGCAGGGAAACTCAGGCTGGTTTCTGCCTTCCCTTAAGATGTTTTTCATTTCTCCTTTAGAGGAAATATTTTATTCTGTCTTTTTAATATTTCCCAAAATATTTCATTCTTCCGGGGGGGGGAGGGGGGTGCTTCCCACATGACTATATCCAAAGTTCAGCCAGAGTTCTCACTCAAGCACAAATAACCAGGCTCAAATGAGATTAGTTTGGATTCATGGTGTGAAGACCCTACTCTGGAGAAGGCTCTGATTCTGGGAAAGATGGAAGAAAAGAGGATGATCAACAGCAAAATGGATGGATTCAATTTATACTGGCTGAGTGCACCATAAAAGAACAGGTTAGAGATAGATCATCACGGGCAAAATCTATGTGGCTGCTCGTAGATGAAAACAACTTAATGGCATTAGCATCAAAATCATATCCAAGGTAAGGTGCTCTCAGATTAAATACATTCAACACATCTAAGCTGATTAGCGAATTAAACCTCTTTCTAAATTTGTACCAGCTGCTAAACCATAATATACAGGTAGTCCTTGATTTATCACCAAAACTGAGCCCAAAATTTCTGTTACTAAGCGAGATACTTATTAAGTGAATTTTGCCCCATTTTACAACCTTGCTTGCCTAAGTTGTTAAGTGAATCACTACAGTGTTTAAATTAGTAAAGCAGTTGTTAAGTGAATCTGGCTTCATTCAAAGCCAGAAGGTCGCAAAAGAGCCTTGGATAGTACAGTGGTCTAAAGCACCCTGTTATTAACACCAGCTGCCTGCAATTATTGCAGGTTCGAATCCCACCAAGGCTCAAGGTTGACTCAGCCTTCCATCCTTTCTAAGGTAGGTAAATTGAGGACCCAGTTTGTGGGGGCAATAAGTTGACTTTGTGTAAATATACAAAAGTATGAAGGCTATTGCTTAGCGCATTGTAAGCCACCCTGAGTCTCCGGAGAAGGGCGGCATATAAATCAAAAAAAATTTTTAAAAAATTATCACATGACCATGGGATGCTGCAACCATCATAAATATGAGTCATGTTGCCAAGCATCTGAATTTTCATCATGAGACCATAGGGATACTGCAAGAGTCATTAAGTGTGAAAAACGGTCATAGGTCACTTATTTCAGGGCTGTTGTAACTTTCAACTGATCACTCGGTGAATTGTTGTAAGTCGAGGACTACCCTCTCATTGGGCAGCCTGACCTGACTAGCATATTTCTGTAAGGAGCATTTTATAGCTACATGTGTCTTTCTTGTTTTGAAAGTATTATTCTAGGTCAGCCATAAAGATGTCAACATATTGAGGTGCCATGTATGTGCCCATACCTATGGCATTGATTTCTGGGTACATTTATTGCCATAGAGGAAATAGTTATGGGTGTGGCACAAAGTGAGACATTCTGGAGGCAAGGCATGCTGCTTTGGCACAAGTGATGATGTTATGGATCGCTTCAAGTCCGTGTTCACTTCCTTGAGTTATTTATAAAAAGAATGAAGACGGCATAATAAAATAATATATAATGGCTCAACATCCATAGTGGCTAAAATGACATTGTCAATGAGATTGCTTATGGAATCTTACCGGAAAGGGAGCCTATCTCCTGGCACCATGTCCTTGATTTCTAAATATGAAGCTTATTCCTTTATGCATTTTTATTTATTTATATTCTGCCTTTATCATTAATTTTACAAATAACTCAAGACAGCTAACATATCCAGTACGGTTTCCTCCTCCTATTGTCCCCATAACAAAAGCACTTACGAGGTGGGTTGGGCTGAGAGACCGCCCAAAGTCACCCAGCTGGCTTTGACAGCTAAATCGGGATTAGAACTCACCGTCTCCTGGTGATTGGCCCCAAATCACCTAGCTGGCTTCCATGGTATTTGAGCTCACGGTCTCCCACTTTCTAGCCCAGTGCCTAAAACACTAAATCAAACTGGCTCTATATTTGGATCTTGCATGCAGGTTGGTCTCCTGTTTACACAGGGGCTTAATTGTGTGTGGTATAATTACGTATGAAGCTATGCCTTGTTATTTCTTCCAGCATTAAGTTATGAAAAAGACGTTTTTATTTTTCACCAATTTGGCCATTTTATCAGATGCGAATGGAAGATACCAAGAGAAATGAACCTACTTTACAGGAAGCAGAGCCCTTTACTATCTTGTTGTGCTTATATGCAAGATGAATATTTTAATTCCTGTTTCAGGCCAATACCCTTGCCAAGCGTAATTATATCTATACCGTAAAGAAATTTTAAAGATTGTTGATGTAACAATATCAATCATTGATTAAAAGGCTGTGGTTTGAAGAAAACAAAATTCCAACTTACCTTATTTTTGTTCCTAACTAAATCACTTAATATGCGTGGGAGAGTATGCATTTGGTTTCACCTGTGAATATCAAAATAATGATTCTATTGTCTGCTGTTGCACAAGGTATCGTATGTAATATACTTAATCCACTGTGTGCTTACAGTATCAAGACTTTTATGGAATAGAGTGGGATAGCTTCTGAGAAATTATACATCAAATTAAGCTGTACATTTCAGTGAGAAGCATCTGGTGGCATTTATCTCTAAAAAAAATGAATTATATAAAGTTATCATAAGTGCAGGATGGATGAAATAAAAGTCAAGAGGCTATTACTGTGCCATAAAGCTTTAACTCTCTTAGTACTGTGTATGTTATCTTACAGATCATAAAAGAGCATGATGATGTATGCACAGATTGGTAAAGTTGCAAGCTGTTCTTAAGGACATGCCAGTTACTCATTTTTCAAAATGTCATCGAGAAAATTTGACACTTGAGCCAATACTGTATGAAGAAGAAACACAGCCTTGTCTTTTCCAGTTTTTTTTCCACTGTTGTACATGTCTACTCAAAGTAAAATTGCTAAGCAATTGGAATAAGGAAGGGATTTGTGGACATGAACAATACTTGTTTTATTGTTTCATATTGTACATCAGTAAGGGATGTGGTGGCTCAGTAGCTAAGATGCTGAGCTTGTCAATCGAAAGGTCGGCAGTTCAGCGGTTTGAATCCCTAGTGCCATGTAACGGGGTGAGCTCCCGTTACTTATCCCAGCTTCTGCCAATCTAGCAGTTTGAAAGCACGTAAAAAATGCAAGTAGAAAAATAGGGACCACTTTTGGTGGGAAGGTAACAGCGTTCCATGCACCTTTGGCATTTAGTCATGCCGGCCACATGACCACGGAGACGTCTTCGGACAGCACTGGCTCTTCGGCTTCCCTAGAGTCAGGAATGACTAGCATATATGTGCGAGGGGAACCTTTACCTTTACATCAGTAATGCTCAAGAAAGAAAGAAAGAAAGAAAGAAAGAAAGAAAGAAAGAAAGAAAGAAAGAAAGAAAGAAAGAAAGAAAGAGAAAGAAAGAAAGAAAGAAAGAAAGAAAGAAAGAAAGAAAGAAAGAAAGAAAGAAAGAAAGAAAGAAAAAGAAAGAAAAATACATGTAGTTAACAAAGTAACATTATAGCCTCTGCTGAGGGTTGTACATGGGAAAATGCAGTACATGTGACTTTTCCAAGAGCACCTGGTTCCCCTCCCCATTTATTTAACAATGTTTTGATGTGAAATTTCTGATAACACTGTGAATATACTATTCATTTCCAGGTGTTCCCAGCAAAAGCCATGTTTGAGTAGTTTTCTGTCATGGCAATATCTCACTCATGGAAGTGTCACCAAAGTTGAACTATCTTTCTGAACACATATCTACTAACAGTGAAATTGAGAATGTTGGTAGCAAATCAGTTTTGTTCCATGAAAAATGCAGCTTCCTACTTACTTAATTGTAAAGCTATTCTTGGCAATATAATTCTCATCTGTGCTATTAAAGATTCTGGAAGTCAGGTTCAACTTTAACCTGCAACATACATTTGATTCTCGTTTTACTTCGCCTTCCCTTTGGCCCAGTTCAGTCAATTGTGTTGCAAATTCACAATTTTTTTCTTACAAAACTTTCAGTTCCCTATTTTATTATGTCATGGTCTGGAATATTTTATAACATTGCTCACTAAAAAAATATTGTGTAGTATAACTTTTCCATATTTATTCCAGAAGCTGCTTTTTCCAAACAGCAACTAGGCTTTCTGGATTTTTTAAAGATGTTTCAGTTCTCAGCAAGAAGCTTCTTCAGTTCTAAGTGACTCCTTTCCGTTCCCCACCAGTCAGTTAAGAACTACTGTACCATTGAAGATTCTGGAAGTCAGGTTCAACTTTAACCTGGAACATACATTTGATTTTTGTATTATTTTGCCTTCACTTTGGCCTAGTTCAGTCCTTTCCATTCCCCACCAGTCAGTTGGAACTGAAGAAGATTCTTGGATGAGAAGTGAAACGTCTTCAGAATTTTTTTTTAAAAAGTCCAGTTGCCATTTGAAAGAAGCACCGTTGGGGACAAACATGACCTGGATGACTGAGAACCACCATAGACACTTTTGCACATTAAAATATTTTTCTTCATCAAGTGCGCAATCAAGTATTGGAATCACTCAACACCGAGTCTCTATCTATCGAGATTCAGGCTTGTTCTTGTGCCCAGAGTCTACTTTTTAGTTCACATTTACTAATTTGCTAACCTAAGTGTGCAACAACAACAAAACACTACCTTCTTCTTGCTTTCTCTTTTGCGTAGGGATGCTGAGTACAGACAAGGGAATGACTAAACTATGATAAGGCTAACCAGGGATGATGTACCCACCCAGGTATCTTCACCTGATCCACAGTGGCAGTCATTTTATATTTTATTGTACTACTGCATGGTTCTCTTTCTTTCTTTCTTTCTTTCTTTCTTTCTTTCTTTCTTTCTTTCT
>WNWU01000019.1:7006474-7052084 GCA_012654045.1 Ptyas mucosa
TCTTTCTTTCTTTCTTTCTTTCTTTCTTTCTTTCTTTCTTTCTTTCTTTCTTTCTTTTTCTTCCCTCCTTCCTTTTCATTTTCTTTTCTTCCTTCCCTCCTTTCCTCTCTTCTCTCCTCCTCCTCTCCCCTCCCCCCTGTCCTTCTCTCTCCCTTCCCCTCTCCTTTTTTCTTTCCTCTTATTTTTCCTCCTCCCCCTCTGCCTCATTAACAACAAAGAACCAAAAGGATTTTTTTTAAATAATAATAAAAGGAGTGTATCTGTACTACTAAAGAGCAACTCAACTCTTTGAGTTCCAGTAGTGACCATTTTGAGGTTACAACTCAACAAAAGAAGGCTACTGGTTTAAAAGAATCCTTTTTAGCATACTGTTCGACCTTAGTACTTAGGACTCAGTCACATTCTTTGCCTGACTTGACTGGGAATTATTCTTGCTTAATCCATCAAATATTTTTCAACATTCCTGAAAGAGGCAGCAATTCTCTTACCACCATTGCTTTTACTGCTCAGATAAAGCAGTGTTCTAATATAAAATTAACAAGCTTTTCCTTGTTTAGGATTTGAGACATCTTTTTCCAGAAGGAAGGGAATACATGGATAATTAAAATTGAAAGCAAACGACGAAAGCTGTGAAAAACTGCAAATGAAGCGTGAATCGATTCCACCGCCCAAGCGAAGCATAAAATTGACCGAACTGATTTTTTTAAAAAAAAAGTCTTCTCTTTATTTCTGTCTTGTACTCAAACTCAGTGAGCTGGAAAGAGCTTCCCAAACTTACAGATTTCTTTTAGTGAAAAAGACCTGCCAGTTTTCTTACAGCATCAAGGTAATAGAAAAAGTCATTTCTGCCCAATTTCTCTCTAATATGCTCAGTGCTTGACAGCGGTTGTCTGATATTATTCAGGCATTTGAAGCTGGTTTATTTTAACTGTACATTTTGAACCAGCACAATCTGAATATCAGGCAAGCTCAGCGCTAGTAGGGCATTATTAAAAGCATGGAAAAGAGGTAAAGATATAACCTATATTTTGCAAGATGTCTGAGATGATGGGAAAAGCTGAAATGAAACCCATAACCATGTTGATCTTAAGCAAGTTGTCATGGTTCATACACAAGAACAAAGAGGGCAGGTGCTTTCCAGTTGCATTGTTGATTTGCCCCACTTGTCTCCCCAGAAGGTAGCATCTAACTGACCATGCCTGGAATCAGAGGCTAAGAAAACCCCCCAAAAATGGCAAAATGCATTTTGGGTTGAATAAAATGGTTGCATTTTTGAAAATAATACTATATTTCACCAGGGTTGAGCCTAGTTAATACCTGAACAGATGCTGTAGGTTAGACTGGAAAGTTTTAAAATGTTTTGGAAGAAAACAATGGCAAACCATCTCTATATCCTTGCCAAGAAAATTGAATGTATGTGTCAAGGGGTCTCCAGGAGTTAAGCTCAAATCAAAGAACTCTTGATCTTCTATTTTAACCTACTTCTTCGTTTATGAACTCTGTGAAATGAAATATACCGTGTTTCCCCAAAAATAAGACCCTATCTTATATTTTTTTGAACGCTGAAATAAGCGCTTGGCCTTATTTTCAGGAAGGTCTTATTATTTTGGGGCGTGTGGAGCAAGACGGGGCTCCTCTTGCCATCTTACCTGATTTTCAGCTCTGTCTCCCTAACCCTAACAAGATGAAATGGCGGGGACTGGCTGCCCATGCGTTTAAATATTTGGGGGGGAGTTATTTTTGGGGGGGATTATTTTAGCGCATGCGCTCAAAAGCCTGATTGGGCTTATTATCAGGGGATGTCTTATTTTCGGAGAAACAGGGCAGTATATTATTTTCAGAAATTCAACCAGTTGCCCATCCAGAAATGCATTTTGCCAATTTTGGGGGGTATGTTTTCTGACACCATCACTGTCTCATTTTGGGTACCTGCAAAATTAAGAGTTCACAATCGAACATGGTGCAGCTACATGCAGGCAGCCATACTTACATGCCTTCCCATCTTTCCTGCAAATGTGAATAGGTTGAGAATGGAGGCTCATCTATAGGGAGCTGTGGTGGCTCAGTGGTTAGAATGCAGTATTGCAAGCTAATTCTGCCGACTGCCATCAGTTTGATCCTCACCAGCTCCAGGTTGACTAAACCTTCCATCCTTCCAAGGTTGGTAAAATGAGGACCCAGATTGTTGGGGAAAATATGCTGACTCTGTAAACCACTTAGAGAGGCTGTAAATCATTATGAAGTGGTTATATAAATCTAAGTGCTATTGCTATTGTACTTTCCTTCACATGCTGAACGTTATACTGTCTAAAAAGGGAAGCAACCTTTTCATTTTGCAGGAGTATCTCTAGTGTAAGGAGTCACTTAATAGGATTTCCCAAATATGTGTGCATTGTTTAGTGAATTAGTGGGCCCATACTACAGGATGCAGAACTATCATTCTTCCTTTACCCAAGAAGTTTCTTCTTC
Organism: Ptyas mucosa; assembly: GCA_012654045.1. Taxonomy (NCBI): domain Eukaryota; kingdom Metazoa; phylum Chordata; class Lepidosauria; order Squamata; family Colubridae; genus Ptyas; species Ptyas mucosa. The sequence continues at coordinate 7,008,944 of WNWU01000019.1, forward strand.
TACACGTGATAAATATTGATATCCATGCCTATATTTGTATTTTTTCTCATAGGAAAAAGCAACAGTTTGGGTGAGTTGACGATTATTTAAATCCAGTTCAGCCAGATTTTTTTTTCTTGTTTTTCTCAATTATAGTTGTTGTATGCTTTATGGGGCTTACTCTGATGCAATCTTTTAAGACCATCTGTTGTTCAGGAAACATAGCGATATGCTTCCATGAAGAGACTCCTAAAGAAATACATTTAGTTTTTAGAATTTGTGTTATCCAGGAAAAAATTCAAGAAAGATTCTTGATATTTCAACAGTGCCAATTTGTTTTGCCTAAAGAGATGCTTATAATCCTTGAAATCAGCTATTAGGAAGAAGTTCAGCAGCATGAGAACTATTAATTATAGTTACTTGTTATTATGCCAACTAATTAAAAAGTACAAACGTGTGCAACAATTAAAAAAATCAACTCAATAACAAAATTAAACATTAAGGAAAAAAAGAGAAAGGTAGAAATTGCCTTTTAGCAGAGCAAAAAATTGGACCATATTACTCAAAAGTAATCTTCTTTGCCCATCTACTGAAGAAGAAAAAAAGCTAATTAAAATATTGACAAACACATTTGCACAATCCATTGCTGCAGTTCAGGTACAGATTTCATCCAGTATTGAATAAATAATTCTTTTAGCTAAATCCCATGTCCAAATATCGGAGGTATAATCAAGAATGACAAATGTATCCTTAGCCTACCATGATTGATCCAGAGTGAGCCCAGAATATAAAACCTGGTGAAAAACTAAAAAAATATTATTATTTTTTTAAAAACTGCTTCAAAATTTCTCCAAAGACCATAGTGAAAGTTTTAGTTGCATACCAAGAAATATCTGCTGAGCCTCATCTATTCTGAGTTAAAATGAGAATATAGAGATGTCTTCAGGTAACAATACTTTTTGTCAAAATGAAAAATGCAGCACGGCACAAGCTCTGTTCCTGTTGTCACTGCATATGAAGTCACAATCCGTATCCTAAAGGATCAGAGCTTGTGGTGTAACGAAAGACCTGGCTAGGTGACTCAGTGGCTAAGACATTGAGCTTGTCGATTAGAAAGGTTGGCAGTTCGACGATTCGAATCCCTAGTATAGGTCTCCTGCGTGAGCAGGGGGTTGGACTAGATGACCTCCAAGGTCCCTTCCTGTTACTGTTAAAGAATAGTTCTTTCATCATTTGTTCCCCCTTGACCTTCTGTATGCCTCTACAAAAACATTAATTAAATTTCTGACATTGTCAGAGATCTGGTGTCTATGGAGATTCTCAGTCATCCAGATCATGGTTGTCCCAAAGGTGTTTTTTTCAAGAGGCAATGTCAGGGTTCCAAGTAACACCCCCAACGAAAGAAGACTCTGAGGCTAGAAGTTCCTCAAAGTTTATTAGAGATGTCATATTGGCAAATCTGGGAAAACCTGAATCTGAAATCTTCCAGGTTTTCCCCACCCAAAAGAAAGTCCAAGTCCCTTCCCCTGCACCCGTATATCCATCACATGGCCCAATCAATGCACCGTCCCAACTGGAGATGCCTCCTAGTCACGCCACTCCAGGTGCAGGCAGAATGTCCTTGACTCTCAGAGAAAGGAATGTTATTTTGAGTAGATATCTCCCCGCTCCATGCAATCCTCCCTCCTAGTTTCCCACAGCAGGGAAAGCACTGAAGATCCAAAGAAAAAGATGGCCTCCAGAGTTGACAGCAATTGGAGTTTCTGGGGTTTTTTGGAAGACGTTTCACTTCTCATCCAAGAAGCTTCTTCAGCTCTAACAGGTCAGAGCTAAAGAAGCTTCTTGGATGAGAAGTGAAACGTCTTCAAAGAAAAACCAGGATGTCCAGTTGCCTCTTGAAAAAAGCACCTTTGGGACAGAGGTCTGGTGGCTCTGAAAAAGATCAGCCAACAATTGGGGGTGGGGGGACTATTATCAAACGGCCAAAATGGCTGCTAAAATCTTAGCAACTACATTCATCAAGGAAACAGGTATTTTAGTTAGAACAGGGCTGTCAAACTCTCGGCCCCGCAGGCTGAATGCATCACATGCTGGCCACACCCACGCCCAATTTAGCAAAGGGGGGGGAAAATCCCAATATGTCACATGACACTGCTGTGACGACGTGAGTTTGACACCCCCGAGTTAGAACATTTAGTGAAGTCCTTGCCTACTTTAGGAATACCTGTGATGATTGCCTTAACTAAACTAAAATTAAAGCAAGAAAAGATGAGACAGTGCAGAGAAGAGCAACAGAGATGATTAGGGGGCTGGAAGGTAAACCTTACTATGAACAACTGAGGGAACTGGGTATGTCTTGTCTAAAAAAGAGAAGAACTAAGAGTAATATGATGACAGTCTTCCAGTACTTGAGGGACTGTCACAGAGAAGAGGGGGTCGACCTGTTTTCCAAGACAGGACAAGAAGTAATGGATGGAAGATTATTAAAGTGAGATGCAACCTAGAACTAAGGAGGAATTTCCTGTCAGAACATTTAATTAGTAGAATGGCTTACCTCCAGAGGTTCTAGGTGCTCCATCACTGGAGGTTTTTAAGAAAAGATTGGACAGCCATTTCTCCAGAATAATATAGGGTCTCCTTCTCAAGCAGTTGGTTGGACTAAAACAGGTCCCTCCCAACTGTTATTCTGTATTCTATCTTTGAAAAAGCCTTACCCCTACTACTATAAAAGATAAAGACCCAATCTACCAGTCAACTGGACATTCCTAAGAATGTTCTTCCTCAAATTCACAGATTTAATTACAGTGACAATTTGAAGGGAAAAAGGTGAATTTAATCCCAAAATAAATGAACTGTACTAAATCTAAACCTTACTTCTGTTAAGGGAAGCAGTCTTCTCCAGTAAAAATAAAAATGTGTAGATTAATGAATTTAAAATCTGTAATCCTATTTCTCTCTTCTAAGATTTCTTTTTATTTTTAATATCATTTTATTATCATTTTTTATTTAATATCATTACCTTGCGCAATATTCACAAATAAGCCAAGAATTTTAGGTGCCAAAACACACTAAAATATTTTGTTTGGCTTCTCTGTGGGTGAGCCTATTATGAGTATATATTGTATATTCCTAGCTTTTTAGAATTATCCCACATAACTCATATATATTCATATATGAACTCATTCACGGATAAGCCAACATTTTTTATTTATTTTAACCAAAATGCCATTAAAACAGGGGTGGGTTCTACAATTACTACGGGTTCTGTGGGCATGGCTTATTTTGTGGGCGTGGCTTGATGGTCATGTGACAATTATTTAGGATTTAACAGAGGTACTGGTCTACCAGGCTTTTAAGTGCTTGCAGAGTTGTACCAATCTATTCATTTATTTTTTGCAGGCACTGGTCTACCCATTTATTTTTGCAGGCACTGATCTATTCATGTATTTTTGGAGGCACTGATCTACTCATGTATTTTTGCAGGCACCGGTCTACTCATGTATTTTTGAAGGCACTGGTCTACTCATTTGTTTTCTTTTAACACTGATCAGCTGTAGGGCGGCCCTTTGAAGCCCCACGGCAAGAGTTTAAACAGTTTTTTTCCCTCTAGCCATCAGCTGGGACTCAGGAGGCAGCAATAGATTGGGGTGGGGCCAAATAAAAGGTAAGAATAACGTGGGGTGGGTGGGTGAGTGGGGGGGCGCGGGGGGGGGGCAGAACCAGTTCAGTGATGTCATATCGTCACTGCTACCGGCTCAGGAGAACCGGGCCGAACTGGGAGGAACCCGCCACTGCATTAAAAATACACCACTCATGATTAAGGTCTCATGTTAGGCAGAAAGCCAGCTGGGTAAACTTCGGCCAGTTAGCTCTATCAGGAAGGAAATAATGGCAAATCACTTCTGAAAAACTTTGCCAAGAAAACTGCAGGAACGTGTCCAGGCATTCTCCAAGGATTGGAGACAAATGAACAGAAGGGGGTGGGAGGAAATTAAAAGAATCATGATACACAGTCGAAAGCCCTACTTCAGTGGTTCCCAACCTTTTCTATGCCTTCCACTCCTATGAAATGTTTGATTAGTGTTCAAAAGTAATTGCGAATCGTCACTCATCACTAAGGGACACGAGCCACTCTTTGTCACACCCCCTAAAATTCCATCTCCAAAAGCAACAAGCAGCCACAGTTTGTTGCACCCCATGAAATTCCATACCACGCTTTCTGGGGTGCAGCCCCCCCCCCCAGCTGGAAACCTCTTCACTATATGCATCCAAGGATAATGATGTCAGTAAAATTGTTGGTTTTCCTGCAATGTTTTAGGACCTTGTATACAAGTTTCACAGAGACCGTGATTTGGCAACCAAGAATGAATTCAGACTGATCGTTATGGATAAGATGAGTAATTATATTATTTAGTCTGTAGGCCAATAAGGGGGTAATTTTTTTAGAATCTTGAGTACTGTTACAGGGTGATACCCTAAATGAGTTGGATCCCCCCCTTTTTTTTATTTAAGGAAAACAGATTCTGGATTATCTCCATGAATTGGAAATAGGCTGACCTATTGAAATAGTGTTACAAAGGTGAGCTAAATTTGGAGTAGTTATTTGGCAAAGCTCTTAGAACATTCTGCCAGAAACTCAATGCTGCCTACTGCTTTGTTGTATTTAAGATTCTTTAAAAGCTCTGTCATTCCTTCTAGGGATAATTTTTTGTTTTTCTTTTTTTAACATCAAATGTGGGTATCTGAATTAGTAATTTCTTTACTTCCTGTAGCCAAAGGTCCATTCAGTAATTTTTACTTATTGTTCTATTCCCATCCATTTGACATTTAAGAAGGGAAGCTAGGAACTCCAAATTTCTGTTGCCAGACTCAGTTTTGTGGTCCTGTCATTAAACCATCTGTCCAAGCAGTCTCTATGTTTCCAGTGTCTCTTCCCACTTGGAACTGAATCCAGATGGACGTTTCTTCCAACACTACTAAGAAAACTGGTTACAATTTACTTCGTTAAAAAAGAAAATTAAGTCTCATTCCTGCAAGAACTCATGGAATACAGGACATTCCTTGTTTTAGTAGGCAGAACTCCAGAAATTTCCCAATGGCATGTTGTCAATGCAGAGTCAATGCATCTCTAGCAGAAGGGCTTATCCTTAGATTACAGGTTAAGCATTCTTTTAACAGCACCGTGTTGTGCAAGTTTCCTTAATTCCTGCCTTGAGAATTTTGGATGTTGAAGTTGACATGTTTTAAGATTGCCAAACTTGAAAACTTCTGGGTTAATGCGTGTGTTGTGAAAGAAGAGAGTGTAAGTTCTTGCAGCTTCTTCTTCCCAGCCCCCCACTTCTCCAAATTCAGGATACTGCCTGAGAATATTGGATAAGCCTGGGGGAACCAAGACACAACTCTGTTGGAGCAATCTTTCAGATTTATTGCACTGGGACACTGGGAACAGAACTCTGCTTTTCCTGTTGTCTTTCAAATCTAATCCACCATAATCTAGGCCCAGTTTCTGTCTCCATAGACATAGATTCCTTCAAGTTCAAGTCTGAGTCAATATACTTTTTTTTTTAATTTGATTTATATGCCGCCCTTCTCCGGAGACTCAGGGCGGCTTACAGTGCGCTAAGCAATAGCCTTCATACTTTTGTATATTTATACAAAGTCAGCTTATTGCCCCCACAAACTGGGTCCTCAATTTACCTACCTTAGAAAGGATGGAAGGCTGAGTCAACCTTGAGCCTTGGTGAGATTCGAACCTGCAATAATTGCAGGCAGCTGATGTTAATAACGGGGCTTTAGACCACTGTACTATCCAAGGCTCTTGAATCTAAGAATTGGATGGTGGTAACGTGTTGGGTGATACCAGCTTCTGAGATACATTGCTTGAAGCTGCCACTTCCCTCCTGTTGTGATCCGCCAGCAGCCTGCAGACCTGGCAGCAGAGTCAGACAGTGAGGAGGCTGGGGAGGACAATGGGTCAGTCCTGGAGTCCGGGGAAGGCGTAGATCAGGGCTTTGTGTCGGAGGCAGAGATGGGGCCAGGGCCATCTGGGAGCAATGCATGGACTCAGGAGCCTCCAGAGGCGGACAGCAGAGAGGCAGAGGAACAGGAGGAGTCTGTTCCTAGTGCACGCATGCGAAGAACTGCCAGAAGGCAAGAGCAGCTGAAGAAAAAAGAACAACTCGGGAGCAGCAACAAGCCGTTGGGTTCTTTGTAGAAAAGCAACGTTGATTCCCTTGCTTCTTGTCAGCGTCTCTTGAACTTTGTGGGGGTTTTTCCAAGAAAAGCCTTTGGCAGGTTGCTGAAGGCATCAAAGGTTGGTGATAAGGCCGACGGACTGGTTATTAAGAATTTGTTTTGGACTAAGCTGAGAAAGAATTAATTCTCAGTTGTTTTAATAAAATAAGTTTGTTGAGGACTGAATTGTGTTTGGTAATCACTACTTGGGCCTTGGTCACAACCTCTCCCTCCACCACTACATACCTCAGTTTTCAGGGTATACATAAAAGCCCGACAGAACTTTCCCAAGAAAAGCCCTTGAGGGGTATCCACACAGGTGCACATATGAGCCAGAACTGTTAACCTCTCCCATGACAAGGTTTTGGTTTCTTCAGTCTCTGCATCTCCGTAACGCAATTTCCCTCCCACACAGTCTCTTTAGCAAGCTTCTCCCATTTTCCTTCTTCTGTCATCGGCAGTCTTTTCCAAATGGCGAGCCTGCCACAGTTGCCCCTCCTCAAAAGTTGTCTCTGCCTCTCCTCCCACCTGTCTTCATGGAATGAAGGAGCTCTCCTGCTTGATGGAACCCCTTCTCCTATGAACTTCTAAATCTCAAGGACCAGGATGCTCATCCCCACTTCAGCCTTCTCCTCACTTGTGAGGAGGAGAGACCCATGCCCAGAAATAGCCCATTTGGGGAATCTCAAATGCCGAACACCCCGATGCCTACACCTTGTTAGTTGGGCACCTTGACGGGAAATTGAATATGTCAAGCTGGGGACCCACCTACATTTACCCAACTCTGGGTAAAGAAAAGGGACTGGCAGGCAATTGTTTTCCCAACACCAGGCAATACTTTTTATTTATTTATTTATTTATTTTTAGATTTCTATACCGCCCTTCTCCCTGGGGACTCAGGGCGGTGTACAGCCAAGTAAGAAACACATAATATAAACAATTAAAACCCCATTAAAAAGAATATCTAAATTTGGCCCAGGAATACTTGATGAGAAAGGAAGCAGGGAAGCCAACACTTTAGTTGTTCTTTTATCAAAACAGAAAGGACGGTGCCAATAGACGGCACCAGCTGTCTATTAAGGCTAAATAGGGCTCAGCAATGGGGGAGGCTGCCAAATGTTATGCTAGCAACCTTCTCTGGCAGCTCAAGGGCAGCTGCCATCACCTCTTTGCAATGTCTGTGGAGATTCTCAGTCATCCAGGTCATGGTTGTCCCAAAGGTGCTTTTTCAAAAGGCAACTGTTTTTCCTTGAAGACGTTTCACTTCTCCTCCGAGAAGCTGCTTCCGTTCTGACTGAATAGTGGAGGATGGAAGGGTTTATATTCCTTGCAATCCTTCCATCCTCCACCATTCAGTTAGAACTGAAGAAGCTTCTTGAATGAAAAGTGAAATGTCTTCAAGGAAAAATAAAGTCCAGTTGCCTTTGCATCTCTTTGCAGTCTTCCACTAGACCTGAGCTTCTGCAGGCCAAATATAATTTTCCTCCTCAGCTATGATTAGGGATAGTTCCTTGTTTTAAATAAGCCTATGTCTTATTTATGAAATACATGTAGTCCCTGACTTACAACAGTTCATTTAGTGACCGTTCAAAGTTACAACCGCACTGAAAAAACTGACTTATGACCATTTTTCACACTTATGACCATTGCAGCATCCCCACGGTCACGTCATCAAAATTTAGATGGTTGTCAACCAACTCACATTTATGACGGTTGCAGTGTCCCGGGGTTATGAGCTTCTGACAAGCGAAGTCAACGGGGAAGCCAGATTCTCTTAACCACCGTGTTACTAACTTAACAACTGCAATGATCCACTTAACAATGGTGTCAAGAAAGGTCGTAAAACGGGGCACTTGCCAAACGTCTCACTTAGCAACAGAAATATTGGGCTCAATCGTGGTCGTAAGTGGAGGACTACCTGTATTTCTTTTATCATCCACAAACCAGCAAATCACAGTTGACTGTTCTGATTAGGGTATTTGGTTTTCAGCTATGGGGAAGATTATTATATAGATAGATTGAAGATACGGTTAACCGTCCCTCGCATATGCATTTCCTCAGATTTTAGCTGCCTGCTAGTTTTTAAATAATTCCCGAAACAAAGGAGTACTGTGGTCATAAGTCGAGGACAAGAACCTTTGGGGTGGAGGGGATCCAGGGAGGCAGTGCCAGGCAAGCCTGAAGGGAAATGCTTAGGTTGTTTGAAAAATCCCACGTGGCTCTCCCTCTGCCAACCTCTGAATGCCACGTCCGGAACACTTGTGCCCACCTGCTAGAGGTCATCCCTGGCCACGAGCCCTTTGCCCTAATTTTGAAAATCTTCAAAGGTGGGAGGGGCGCAAGGACAAATCCCGAGCCTTTTTACGCGCGGGGTTTTACGCGCGTTCCCCGCGACCCTCCTCCGCCGCCTCCTGGCCCTGCCGGCGTCCCCAGGCGAAGCTGAGCCTACCGTCAATGGAAGAGCAAGGACGGGCGGCTCGGAAGCGACGGAAAGGCCCGGACTTCCTCTCGCCTCTTTTTCCCCCACCCACTGATTGGCTCGGCCGGATTATGAAATCGTAGAAATGGGAGGCTGCTCGCCGCCTTTGCCGCAAAAAAAGTCGCCCGGTTTAAAAAGAACCCCGCGCGGGGCTGAGGACCAGAAGGGCGAGCAAGGTGAAGTTTAGGCGCCGGAGCGATGAAGTCGGCCCTGGTGCTGCTGGCCGGGTGGCTGGCGCTGACCGCCTATTACGTCTACCTGCCGCTACCCAGCACCGTCTCTGAGCCTTGGCATCTCATGATGCTGGATGCGACGTTCCGGGTCGTGCAGCAATCGGTAAGAGAAAAAAAAAAACAAACCAAAAACGCAGAGGTCCTTCGCTCGCTCTCCCCTCCCTCCTTCCCTCCCTCCTTCCCTCTCTCTGTTTGCCTGCCTGTCTGTCTCCCCCCCTCCTTCCCTTCCTGCCCCGCAGCTCTCCGGGTTCACACGACCCGAGCAGTTAAACCAGGTCAAGAAGAGAGCTAGCGGTTACCTTGGCAGAAGCCGCCCAGCAGAGTCACTGTTATCTGCGATAACAGGCTGCATCTTTCCATCGCCAGTTTCTGGTTCCACCCATTCGGCCCCAGATACAGGCAGGCAGGCAGGCACACACACAGAAAGAGAGAGAGAGAGAGAGAGACAGACAGACAGACAGACAGACAGACAGACAGACAGACACCGCTAGTTTCTGATTTTAGCATTCGGTCCCAGACACACACACACGTACACATACACACAGAGAGAGCGAGAGACAGACAGACAGACAGACAGACACCGCTAGTTTCTGATTTTATGCATTCGGTCCCAGACACACACACACGTACACACACACACAGAGAGAGAGAGAGAGAGCGCTAGTTTCTGATTTTACGCATTCGGTCCCAGACACACACACACACGTACACATATACACACACAGAGAGAGAGAGAGAGACAGACAGACAGACAGACAGACAGACGCCGCTAGTTTCTGATTTTATGCATTCGGTCCCAGACACACACACACGTACACATACACACACAGAGAGAGAGACAGACAGACAGACAGACAGACACCGCTAGTTTCTGATTTTACGCATTCGGTTCCAAAGACACACACATACACACACACATATATGGAGGGGGGGGGGTCGGTAAATGGGTTGCGCGAATGCCGGCGTTCCTGGAGCGATCTACGAGACGGGGATCTCGTGCGCCGCTGCTGCTGCTGCTTTTGGTGCCCTTAATCGGCCTTTGCTCGCTGGTTTGCCCTGGGACTAATGCCGCTTCAAGCATTCAGCAGCGGAAAGGCGTGCCACATCTGGGTTCCTTTTGGGATGCATCTCCCTCGTTTTCGCGTTCTCCGGCTTGGCCAGCTGCATTGGTCTTCCTGGTTTAGAAAAGCCTTTGGCACGGGTATCGGTATGAATCGTAAAAACCGAAGACTTTCGCTTTAAGCGACCCAAGCGCCGCCTTTCATTCAAGCCCCCCCCCCCCGCCCCCCAGTCTTCCCTCCGGACCAGCTACAGTCGGCTGAGTTGTTCAAAACGTTATGAAAGGCTCCGTTTTCTAAAAAAGATCAACTGATAGTTATGTAACCCTTTGAGAAGAAATATTTAGAAACGACTTCCTGCCTAGCCTGATGGTTGTTGGAAGTCACTCCCTTCTTCTTTACACCTGAATTAGTGTCTCAATACATTGTCAGGGCAGCCTTGCTAGTGACAGTCTGGGTGGGGTGGGGTGGGGTGGGGTGGGGTATTTCAGTTGCCCTTCATAGATTTTTAATCCAGTTAGTTTAGCAGATGTAGTTCTTACATCTGCTAATGGACCTCCCATCCAAAAGTAAGATGGAGAATGAAACCTTCAGCCCTTCGAGGTAATCCAGACAAGAAGCACAAATCATGAGCACTACTATACAGTGGTGAAATCCAAATTTTTTTAGCGCTGGTTCTGTGGGCGGGGCAGGGGAAGGATACTGCAAAATCTCCTTTCCCACCCCACTCCAGGGGAAGGATACTGCAAAATCCCCATTCCCTCCCACTCCTGGGGGAAGGATATTGCAAAATCTCCATTCCCACCCCACTCCAGGGGAAGGATACTGCAAAATCTCCAGTCCCACCCCACTCCAGGGGAAGGATACTGCAAAATCCCCATCCCCTCCCACTCCTGGGGAAAGGATATTGCAAAATCTCCATTCCCACTCCACTCCAGGGGAAGGCTATTGCAAAATCTCCATTCCCACCCCACTCCAGGGGAAGGATACTGCAAAATCTCCATTCCCACCCCACTCCAGGGGAAGGATACTGCAAAATCCCCATGCCCTCCCACTCCTGGGGGAAGGATATTTCAAAATCTCCATTCCCACCCCACTCTGGGGCCAGCCAGAGGTGGTATTTGCCGGTTCTCCGAACTACTCAAAATTTCCACTACCGGTTCTTCAAAACCTGTCAGAACCTTCTGATTTCACCCCTGCTACTGTACCTTTAAGAAAGTTGGACCATAAGAAAGGCTGAGTGCCAAAGAATTGAGGCCTTTGAACTCTGGTGCTGGAGAAGACTCCTGTGAGTCCCTTGGGTTGCAAGGTGATCAAACCAGTCAGTCCTAGAGGAGATCAACCCTGACTGCTCTTTAGAAGGCCAGATCCTGAAGATGAAACTCAAATACTTTGGTCACCTAATGAGAAGGAAGGACTCACTGGAGAAGAGCCTAATGCTGGGAAAAACTGAGGGCAAAAGAAGAAGGGGACGACAGAGAATGAGGTGGCTGGATGGAGTCACTGAAGCAGTCAGCGTGAGCTTCTCCAGAGGATGATAGAGGACAAGAAGGCCTGGAGGAACGTTGTCCATGGGGTCATGATGGGTCGGACACGACTTTGCAACTAACAACAACAACATACATTTAAGGTTACAATACAATACAATATACCTTGACCCAAATGTGTTTTTTCAGGAAGCAACTGGACTTCTTTGTTTTTTTCTTTTGAAGACAAAGACGAGAAAATCCATTTGCTCCTGAAAAAGCACCTTTGGGACAACCATGACCTGGATGATTGAGAATCTCTACAGACTTTCAGGTAGTCCTTGAGTTACAACTATTTGTTTAGCTCAAAGTTACAACGGCACTGAAAAAAAGTGATTTAGGGCAGTTGCAGCATTCCTGTGGCCCCCGTGATCAGATTTGGGGTGCCCAACAACTGGAATGTATGTATGATGGTCGCAGTGTCCCAAGGTTGTGGGGCCACCTTTTGCGACCCTCTGAAAACGGGGAAGCCAGATGTTACTAATTTAACAACTGCAGTAAGTCCCTTAATGGTGGCAAGAACGAGTCTTACTGCAGTTGTTGAGTTAGTAACACAGTTGTTAAGTCAACCTGGCTTCCCCGTTTTCAGAAAGTCTCAAGAGGGGGTCACAGAAAAAATGGGACAAAATGGTCTTGCTTAGCAACATAAATTTTGGGCTCAGTTGTGTTTATAAGTTAAGGACTACCTGTTATAGAATCTTGCAAGTCTGAAAGCTCCTTCCTTATTTTCACTTTTACTTTTGAAAAACTTGGGAAAGTCCCTTCTGAGATATTTCTCATGCCTCTTTTTGTGCTGTGGGCCGAGATACGTTTTACATGGCATTCATTTAGACTGCAACTCTTCCTTCTTCTCCCCACCCACCTCCCATCCACTCCAAAGTCACTTGTACACACTGTACTATTACAGATACTGCTTAGCTTTAGAACTCACCCAAGTTTATTATTGGGAGAATACCGAGTACAGGTAATCCGCGACTTGCATCAGTTCATTCAGTGACCGTTTGAAGTTACACCACCACTGAAAAAAAATGACTTATGACTATTTTTCACACTTATGACCGTTGCAGCATCGCCATGATCATGTGATTTACATTTGGATGCTTGACAACTGGTTCATGCCTAAGAAGGTTAACAGTGACCTAGGGGTCGTCTGATCAACTTTTGCGACCTTCTGGCAAGCAAAGTCAATGAGGAAACCAGATTCACTTAACAAAAGTGTCGTTAATTTTAACAACTGCAGCGATTCACTTAACGAATGTGGCAAGAAAAGTCGTAAAAAGGGGAACAAACTCACTTAACAAATGTTTCGCTTAGCAACATACATTTTGGGCCCCATTGTGGTCGTAACTCGAGGACTACCTGTACAGGGAGTAGTCTTTCTCAATCTCAACCTGCTAAATCGATTGGGTCTCTACTTCCATAATCTGTAGCCCAGTGATGGCTAACCTTTTTGCCATTGCGTGCCAAAAGCGGGGGGAGCATGGGGGGGTCACGCACACGTGTGCCCACATCCATAATTCTATGTGCCCCGCCCCCCCTGCTCCCCCTGCTTTTGGCATGATGGGCTCGGTAGGCCCATTTTTCGCTCTCACCAGGCTCCAGAGCCTTTCTAGGAGCCTGGGGAGGGCAAACACGGCCTTCCCCACCCCCCCTAGAGACCCTCTGGAGGCTGGAAACAACATGTTTCCTGACTTCTGGTGGGCCCAGAAGGCATGAAAATCAACTGGCCGGCACACGCATGTGTGCCAGAGCTGAGCTCGCGTGCCCACCAATACGGCTCCATGTGCCACCTGTGGCACCCGTGCCATAGGTTCGCCATCACGGCCCTAGCCTATCTAATTTTGATGGAGATTATGGAAACAGCAATCTGAACAAAATGCCAAGTGGGAGAAAGTTTGGATATAGAACTCTCCAGCTGAAGAAACAGTGTCTGAAGACCACCCCTGCTTCAAACATTGTAGTATATTCAATATACTACAGGTGGTTATGACCAACACTTTTTCAGTTCAACCAACACATTTTTTTTCTTCCTAGTGTTATCTCAAAAATGCAGAGTCTGATTATTTTTCAGATCACCCAAGCCTGACATGATGGGCTGAGAGACACATGTATATTCTTTGCCTTGAGTTACTTAATGAAGTAATAAATTGGACTACATATCAAATCAATAAGGTCACCCAGTTGACTTTGTGGCTAGGGTGGGCTAGAAGTCATCATCTCCTGGTTTCTAAATGAGTACCTTAACCGCTAGACCAGTGGCTCTTTCACCCCTCTGCTGTGGTTCCTTGTCACTCAAAATATGTGTCACAACTGCCAATGTGCGACACCCGCCAGTATGCGATTTATTGAGCTTTTCAACCCCCAGTAGGCCAACCATGGAAAAATCCAAGAAAAGAAAAGTTTCAGAAGAAAACAGAACATTTAATTCAACTACATATGCTAGTTTTGTGGCCGCTCAAGAAATAGTCAGGCACAGGCAGAGTTTTGTGGCTTCTGGTGTTTTCTTTTCTGTGGGAAATGGGTCCAAATGGCTCTTTGAATGTTAAAGGTTGCAGACTCCTGCCCTAGACCAAACTGGCTCTCCAACCAACATAATACAGCTAGTTCTCAGCTTACAACCGCAATTGAGCCCCAGATTTCTGTTGCTAAGCAAGACAGTTATTAAGTGAGTTTTGCTCCGTTTTACAACTTCTCTTTACAACCTCACAAGTTTTAAATGACCCACTGCAGCATGTTTTAGGATTTAACTTGATCTAGAAGATTCAGTCGTTTTCCAGCTGAAATACGGTTGAGTCTGTTCTTATGTGGTGAGGCCAAGCTAATTCCAAGACTGCTAGAGAATTCTTGGAAGCTTGACATTCAGGCAAATCAGCCACGTGAGCCTCGCATTAACTGAACTCTGGATTGCATTTCGTGCAACCTGGTGTCAGTTTATGATTCATACTAAAAAGCTCTTTGAAGGCATTATGAGAAGACAGAGTTCTCTAGAGAAAGTCTCTGTTTCTGGGAAAGATGGGGCAAGAGGATGACCTGTAGCAGGGTGGTTGACTCCATTACAGTAGCAATCACTTTACTGTTGGAGAACTTGAAGGACTAGGTTAATCTATTTTGTTGCTAAAACTCCTCACCATCATGATCAGTGGTGAGTTGCTACTGGTTCGCCCCGGTTCAGGCAAACCGGAAGTAGCAGCGGCGGGAGGCTCTGCCCACCCACCTGGACATCATCAAATACGCTCTGCGCATGCGCAGAAATGACACGCACTTGAGCGAGCGAACCAGTAGCAAAGGTAAGTAAAACCCACCACTGATCATGATGGTACATAGTCAATTGGCAAGCTCAGGAATGAGACAGTAATTAGAACAATTGGCAGATATACCTCCCAACCCTTATTACTTTGGACAAGAAATCTAGAAACATTGGTAGGGCTAGCTGGTTTACATAAACAGAGAGCAAACCCTACACTCAGTAGCACTGCTGATGTTATCTAGTCAGGTAATGAAATATCTGCAAGCAAACAGCAAAATTTGACTAAGGATTGCACAATTGCAATAAGCTTAATTTGGTTGGCTCCACAACTCATGTTAAGCCATAATTTGATTTAAGCTTATTATAATTTGCAAGCCGTATCTTAGAGCTTAACATCAAGCGTAACGTAAACCTCTGTGGTTATAACACAAAAGACACCTTGTGTGCAAAGTATGAACTTAGCCCTGGGACTCCAAGACTCTTATTTACATGCAAGGACTGACCAATGAGATACATATACACAGCTCAGGTATGCAACATTATATATCTCATTACTTTCCTAGCCCTTTTCAAAGCTTTAAAACAGACCAGGACACACGATTGGGTTAGCTACCCTTTGATCCAACCCCAAAGAGATAATCAGAAAGTAGGTGCCCAGAGTTATTGGGAGTTTGCCAGAACACAAATTAAAAATAAATAAATAAATAAATAAATAAATAAGTAACAGATGTTTCCCAAAGTGGCTGTCGTCCAACTAATATTATCTGCATTTCCCCAAAAATAAGACCCAATGGGAAAATTAGCCCTGACATGGTTTTTCAGGATGGGGTTTATTTTTAACTGGGGTTTATTTTTGGGGTAGGGCTTATATAAGCCCTACCCCAAAAATAAACCCCAGTTAAAATCGTCAGCCAGACAAACGCATTTTAGTAACTGTATTTCCCTGAAAATAAGCCCTAATAATCTTTGGGTGGGGGGGAATTAATATAAGACCCAGGCCTTACGTACAAATGACGATTATAATATTGATTTAGAAATGAAATGTTAGAACGGTTTGGATGAATATGAAGATAGAAGAAACTTATGGAAGATAGAGAAGAAGCCTAGAAGATAACACCGGGATGTCACAGGAAAGGGAGGATTGATGTATTAAATGTTTGTTTGTCGTAAAAAATAATTGCAATAGAATTTGCACGTTGACTTCTTGGAATTGAGTAAGCAGGCCAATAAGAACAGTTAGGCTGCTGTAGCTTGCTCCTCCCTGTTATCAAATGAACAAGGACAAACTTCGACTGGAATGCCCGGGGTTCATTTTTTCTCTTGAACTGGAAAAAAAAAACGATCAAGAGCAACCCCATGCCTGGGGATGATCTTTTAAAAAAAAGAAAAGAAAAATAAGAATCCAGATTTACCGGTTTGGAACGTTGAATAAATGGCTTTTCAGAGTTACTGTTTTTTGACATGACATTTATACCACCCTGTACATGAATTCACATGTATCCCATGGGCAGGTGTTGGTTCTATTTATTTATAGTGTTGAACTAGAACCATGATGGCAAACCTATGGCACGTGTGCCACAGATGGCACGTGTAGCCATGTCAGTGGGCATGTGAGCTCAGCTCCGGCGCGCATGCGTGTGCCGGCCAGCTGATTTTCGGGCCTTCTGGGCCCACCAGAAACAGGGAAACAGGCTGTTTCCTGCCTCCGTAGTACCTCGGGGGGCGGTGGGGAAGGCCCGTTTTTCTTGCTCACCTGGCTCCAGAGCCTTTCTAGGAGTCTAGGGAGGGTGAAAACGGTCTTCCCCACCACCACCCCCTGGAGGTCCTCCAGAGGCCAGAAATGATCCCACTGGAAGTTGGCAAACAGGCCGTTTCTGGCCTCTGGAAGGCCTCCAGGTCATGGCCATCTAATTTGTATTTTATGTTTTGATTTTTTTTTGCCAATGTGCAAGACAGCGTATTTATTTATTCAATCATCATCATCATCATCATTATCATCCTTTACTTATTCATCTGAAGGACTAGGAAACACTCAGATTAGCCTCTCACTTTTAATTGGCAGAAAATCTAGACTTACCTAAAGGGAGCATCAGTTTCAACAGTTTTCCAAATGTCTCTCCATGTGAAATATTTCCCACATCAAGGCATCTTATTTGTAAAGATTACGGAGCTGACAATCTTGGCAGGTAATAGCCAAGGGTTAGGTAGGCATTGCTGAAAAATAGATGACACTTTAATTTGCTGTACATAATCAGTAGAGGAGTAGATACAGCCAAAAAAGCTTTCTTGAGTCATCCGTCTTGATTTATCTTCTCCCAGAGGGTTACTGGCTAAGGTACCTAGAAACTCCTGAATTCCCTGGAGCAGAATTAAAAAAAACGACAAGGAAACAAAGAGTTTAAGAAGTATGTGGAAGAGTCGTTTGCATTACAGTAGTCCTCAAATTAACCAACACAAGGGAGACCCAGATGTCTGTCGCTAAGTGAGACATTTCTTAAGTGAGTTTTGCCCCCATTTTATGACCTTTCCCGTAAAGTGGTTAAGTGAATCACTGCCATTGATAACGTTAGTAACGTGGTTCTTAAGTGAATCCGCCTTCCCCATTGACTTTGCTCGTCAGAAGGACGCACAAGGCGATCGCATGACCCCAGGTCACCGCAGCTGTCATAAATACGGCTCAGTTGCCAAGCGTCTGAATTTTGACCCCGTAACCATGGGGATGCCGCAACGGTCGTAAGTGTGAAAAATGATCATAAGTCGCTTTTTGTTTCCAGTGCCGTTTTTCACTTTGAACGGTCACTAAATGAATTGTTGTAAGTCGAGGGCTACCTGTATTAACAGAGATTGTTATTTCAAACTTGAATGCCACTCCAGGTAACTTCATGACAGTGGGAATTATGTGAAGATTTTGCAAGCAATATTCAGGACACTATTTGCCTTGACCTCAGGCAGTCCTCAACTTTTACTGACCTCGGAAGGATGGAAGTCAACCTTGAGCCTGGTGAGATTCGAACTGCCAAATTGCAGGCAGCCGGCAGTCGGCAGAAGTAGCCTGCAGTACTGTATTCTAAC
Organism: Ptyas mucosa; assembly: GCA_012654045.1. Taxonomy (NCBI): domain Eukaryota; kingdom Metazoa; phylum Chordata; class Lepidosauria; order Squamata; family Colubridae; genus Ptyas; species Ptyas mucosa. The sequence goes on from WNWU01000019.1 coordinate 7,026,772, forward strand.
CACTGCGCCACCGCCACTATAATGCCATCATTACAAGTAGTCCCTAACTTACAACAGTTTGCTTAGTGACTCTTGAAGTTACAACGGAACTGAAAAAAGTGACTTATGACCCCTTTTCACATTTACGACTGCTACAGAATCCCCAGAGTCATGTGATCAAAATTTGGCCGCTTGGCAACTGGCGTGTATTTATGATTGCAGTGTCCCGGGGTCGCTGTGTGACACTGTGACCTTTTGTGACAAGCAAAACCAAAGCGGAAACCAGATTCACTTAACAACCATGCTACAATTGGAACATTGAATTCAATCGAAGTTTACTAAACCAGCACTCTGCAATTGCACTTATTTAACCCCTCTTGATTTCTGTCTTGATTCCCTTCTATGCTCCTAAAATAATTGAGCAAGAAACCACAGCTTTGCTGCTGTGGGTAGAATTGACCATTTATTGCAAAGGCCAAGCAGGTGACTGACTGAGAACAGCAAGCTGGATCATGTGGTTGTATTGCCTAACAAGCTTCAGATCTTGACCGTTGTAGTTATATAAAGTGCTTCTGAAATGAGATTCTTCTTGCCCTGCAACCAGGAGTGGGCTGCTGGGGGTTCACAGGGGTTCGGGAGAACCTCTAGCTAAGATTCTGTGCAGTTCAGAGAACCTCCAAATCCCACGCCTGGCTGGCCCCTCCCATCCTGCCCTGCCCCTCCCAGGAGTCCCCACATGGCCCGTTTTGGATGCAGGTAAGTGCAGGGCGCGCATAGAGGCTCAGGAAGGGTGAAAAATGGGACTACTGGAAGTTTGGGAAAGCTGGAAACGGGATCGTTTCCGGCTTCTAGAGGGTCTCCGGAGCCTGGGGAGGCTGTTTTCTCCCTCTCAGGGGCTCAAGGAAAGCCTCTGGAGCCTGGGGAGGGCAAAAACTGAGCCTTGGATAGTACAGTGGTCTAAAGCACCCTGTTATTAACACCAGCTGCCTGCAATTATTGCAGGTTCGAATCTCACCAAGGCTCAAGGTTGACTCAGCCTTCCATCCTTTCTAAGGTAGGTAAATTGAGGACCCAGTTTGTGGGGGCAATAAGCTGACTTTGTATAAATATACAAAAGTATGAAGGCTATTGCTTAGTGCATTGTAAGCCGCCCTGAGTCTCCGGAGAAGGGCGGCATATAAATCAAATTAAAAAAAAAAAAACACCTCACCACCACCATGGTGCAGGAGGCCGACTAAGCTACACCCACCATGGCCATGGCCATCCACCAACTGGGCAGAGAACCCCTTGCTAAAATTTTTGAAGCCCACCCCTGCCTGCAACTCCACATTCATCCAATCCTGAAAGAAAACAAACTGCTTTTGGTAGTAGGTCCGGTTGTTAAAAGGTGGCAGCCTTAATCTGTCTGTCTCCCTCCTCCACCCTTGAGGATAATACCAGAGGGCAGAGGGTTGGAAGTGAGTTGTACCAACAACACTTAATGTTTCTCTCTGACCAAATATGCCTCGATATTTACAACACTAGGCAAAGAAAGCTGTAACCCCTTTCTACACCTAATACATGGATTTCCTGCTGGAGAGAACAAAAATCTGCATATAAAAAGATGTTGAGACTCTAGAAAGAGTGCAGAGAAGAGCAACAAAGATGATTAGGGGACTGGAGGCTAAAACATATGAAGAACGGTTGCAGGAACTGGGTATGTCTAGTTTAGTGAAGAGAAGGACTAGGGGAGACATGATGGCAATATCTCAGGGGTTGCCACAAAGAAGAGTGAGTCAGGATATTCTTCAAAGCACCTGAGGGCAGGACAAGAAGCAACGGGTGGAAACTCATCAAGGAGAGAAGCAATTTAGAACAAAGGAGAAATTTCCTAACAGTTAGAACAATTATAAGTGGAACAACTTGCCTGCAGAAGTTGTGAATGCCCCAATACTGGAAATTTTTAAGATAATGTTGGATAACCATTTGTCTGAAGTGGTGTAGGGTTTCCTGCCTGGGCAGGGGGTTGGACTAGAAGACCTCCAAGGTCCCTTCCAACTCTGTTATTCTATTCTTAAGACCTCTTATCAGATGTGTATAATTTGGAAATATGTGATGGGGAGTCCTGTGTGTATAAAAAGTTTTTCTAAGATGTTAAGAATTGCCTTTTAGCAAATCTCGATCCGGTACTTCACAGCACCAGGGAGTTCCAAAGAAAAATGATGTGGTTCTGTGAGAGACTAAAGATTTTTTAAAGGTTCACTCAAAACACAACCAGTTTTCTATCCCTGAAACTCTGCCTTGTAATCAGCAATTCTGTATGTATTTTTTACTTTTTTTTTTACTTATTCTCACATATTATATTGAACTATAACCTAAACCTAAAGGGGATGTGGTGGCTCAGTGGCTAAGATGCTGAGCATGTCAATTGAAAGGTTGGCAGTTCAGTGGTTTGAATCCCTAGTGCCATGTAATGGGGTGAGCTCCTGTTACCTGTCCCAGCTTCTGCCAACCTAGCAGTTTGAAAGCACGTAAAAAATGCAAGTAGAAAAATAGGGACCACCTTTGGTGGGAAGGTAACAGTGTTCCGTGTGCCTTTGGCATTTAGTCATGCTGGCCACATGACCATGGAAATGTCTTCAGACAGCATTGGCTCTTCAGCTTTGAAACGGAGATGAATACCGCCCCCTAGAGTCTGGAACAACTAGCACATATGTGCGAGGGGAACCTTATAACCTAAAGTGTGTACAGTGTATAGTAACCACAAAGAAAGAAAACACAATAAAATCTAAGTATATTATATTTTCTGAACCCCTTTAGTAGGATTTTAACTGGCCTGGTTAAGTATTGTTTCAACAGAGTAAATATTTACAGAAATCTTCCCAGTTTGGTGTTTTCTAAATGCACTGGATTCCAAGCCCTTGACCTACAACCATACTATTAACATAGGTCAGCTACTCTTTTTTTTAAAAAAAATATTTTATTCAAAAGATTAAAATGCAAGATCCAAAGGAAAAAAAATTAACCAAAAAAAAAAAAACCCTAGACAAGAACAATAAAAAGAAAAAAGTGAATTAAAAGGACAAAACAGAAACACATATTATTCCCCCTAGTTGAATATTGACAAATATATTGGAGCAATTACAACTTCCTCCCTTGCAAATCGGGTCCAAAATTTATAAATTTCTACATGTATTTGCAATCCAATTTGACCTATCATACACTGTATATGTGAAGAAAATAGAGTTACGAGTTAAACATCAGCAAAATTAAAGTTCAAGGCCCTGTGTTAACAAACTGTTACTGTATTTTACTCATAGAAAACCTATAACGGTTTCATCTATACCACAAATCACTGCAATCATTAGCTCTGATCCATTCAGGATCAAATATCATTGTTTGACTCTTAATAATGGAATCTTTCCTTCGAATATTGATAAAGAACTTTCCCAACTATTGCATCTGATTTCCAAAGTTCATAAGTTTCTGTTGCAAAAGTCAAATAATCTTTTTAAAGCAAAAGTTTTGGGTCTGTCATTCCTACAACTTTGAATTATGTCAATCCCTTTAATTATTATTATAATCAAGACACAAAATCAGAAAAATCCACAACAATTGCAAAATCTCTTTAGAATATGGACTGTAACTTGGGGGGGAAAGTTTTTAAGAAAGGATGTTGTTTAAAACTATAATTCCCATCAACCCAAATGTGTCAGAGGGCAAGAGATTGTAGTTCAAAATGTACAGAGGACTCTACATTGTCTCATTTCCTTGTCCTTTAATGGCAGTACAGCCCTCAATATTAAAACGTAGATTTATCTGAGAAACAAAACTTGTTCATATATTGAAATGGTTTAGAAGAAACTATAGAAAAGAGATGTGCATAGATTAGTATGTCTGGTAAAAAAGATCTTGAGCTGTTTTCTTGGCTGGAAAATTGAATATTTTTCAAATCAACTCTTCAAACTAGAACTTTGAAGATACTGTATATATGCTAGGAGCTGCCATCATTCTTGGTGTTAAATTTAAACTCGTAATTTAAAAAATTATGTTTCAACAACAAAACCTTAGTTCTGACAGCTATCCTGTGCCCAGTTATCTAGATGGGAGTCTCACTGAAATTAATGGAACTTACTTTTGTAAGTTGAAGGAGGCAGGAATTAGCTAATATCAGCTATTATTTGCATTTCCCCCCCTCAGTAATAGCATCTAGCCATTCTTGGTTGATCTTGTTGAACTGGTATAGGGTTTCCTGCTTGAGCAGGGGCTAGCTACAAAGGTGGTATTTGGCAGGTTCTGACCAGTTCTGGAAAACCAGTAACGGAAATTTTGTGTAGTTCGGAGAATCGGTAAATACCATCTCTGACTGGCCTCGCCCCCATCTATTCTCTGCCTCCCGAGTCCCAGCTGATTGGGGGGAAATGGGGATTTTGCAGTAACCTTCCCCTGGAGTGGGGTGGGAATGGAGATTTTTCAGTATCCTTCCCCTGCCACGCCCACCAAGCCATGCCACGCCCACCAAGCCACAACCACAGAATCGGTAGTAAAAAAATTTGAAACCCACCACTGGTGGGAATAGAGATTTTACAATATCCTTCTCCTGCCACGCCCACCAAGCCATGCCACACCTACCAAGCCATGCCATGCCACGCCCACCAAGCCACGTCACAGAACCAGTAGTAAAAAATTTTTGAATCCCACTGCTGATTGAATAGGAAGACCTCCAAGGTCCCTTCCAACTCTATTAACTAAGCAAATGTAATAACTAGGTTGCTTCTTGAATGACAGACCATTAGTGCTAGAGGCTAGACTGGAATTTTTTTAAAAAAAAAAAGCCTATAAGAAGGCCTCAATGGAGAACCAGTTGCATACTGTTTCCAAGAAAACTCCACTGTGGATTTCCATGAAGTCATTCAGGCATAATGCCATCTGTAAATTTTACTTTCCTGATCACCTCTGCTAATGATTGCTACACGCTTAACCTTGGACACTAGAAGCTGCTCTTATGATATCTGAAGCATAGTCACTGAATTTTACCCAGTTCTGACTTAGCAAGACATACTGCAATTTGTCTGTTGTCTGGTTCCCCGAGGGTTTACTTGAGGACATAAAGTACTCGATCCGTATCCTCCCCAGTTATGCAAGGCATTTTTTTTCTCTCTGCACCTAAACAAGAAAACTGCATTACATTGCTCACCAGCCGGACAAAGGCTCAACTTTCTAATCTTGTAGTTGCTGGCATTTACGTACATTTCACATTTATTTTATTCGTTACTTATTTATCTTGCCTTTTCGTGTAAAGGTTTCTAGCTGATGCACCCGACTCTATGCCCTTATATTTTAAAACCCCACCTCTCCTGTAACGTAGATGAAATAGATTAAGATCACCAAATATACTGCCTTTCCCCCAAAATAAGACCCTGTCATATTTTTTTGAACCCCGAAATAAGCGCTTGGCCTTATTGCCATGCACTCAAAAGCCCGATTGGGCTTATTATTAGGGGATGTCTTATTTTGGGGGAAACAGGGTATTTACGTATTATTTATGCCATTTCTGGATTGCCTCAGTCCAAATGAGTTCTGATGACCTTTGTGGATGGCATGTTATCCTATTTAGTTATCCTAAACAAAGCCTGTGGGATTTCCTCCCATGCCCCTTTCATGAAATAGAGAGATTGTGCATATGGGGTTTGAGCTAGAGCAGGGGTGTCAAACTGGCGGCTCGTGGACCGGATGCGTCACACACAGGCCACGCCCACCCAGCTCTGCGAAGGGAAAAAAGTCACGATAAGTCACGTGACGGCAATGTGACACCACGAGCTTGACACCCATGAGCTAGAGGATGGGGGGTTTTTTTTAGAATAGAATAACAGAGTTGGAAGGGATCTTGGAGGTCTTCTAGTCCAACCCCCTGCCTAGGCAGGAAACCCTACACCACTTCAGACAAATGGTTATCCAACATCTGCTTAAAAGCTTCCAGTGTTGGAGCATTTACAACTTCTGGAGGCACGTTTTTCCACTAATTAATTGTTCTCACTGTCAGGAAATTTCCCCTTAGTTCTAAGTTGCTTCTCTCCTTGATTAGTTTCCACCCATTGCTTCTTATCCTATCCTCAGGTGCTTTGACGAATATCTTGACTCCCTCTTCTTTGTGGCAATCCCTGAGATATTGGAACACAGCTATCATGTCTCCCATAGTCCTTCTTTTCATCAGACTAGACATACCCAGTTCCTGCAACCGTTCTTCATATGTTTTAGCCTCCAGTCCCCTAATCATCTTTGTTGCTCTTCTCTGCACTCTTCCTAGAGTCTCAACTTCTTTTTTACATCGTGGCGATCAAAACTGAATGGGGTATTCCAAGTGTGGCCTTACCAAGGCATTATAAAGTGGTATTAACACTTCACGTGATCTTGATTCTATCCCTCTATTTATGCAGCCTAGGACTGTGTTGGCTTTTTTGGCAGCTGCTGCACACTGCTGGCTCCTATTTAAATGGTTGTCCGCTAGGACTCCAAGATCCCTCTCACAGTTACTACTATTTTACCCAGACTTTAGGGGCCAAATGGTCAGCCCCACAGAATCTATACTTTCAGTCTTAATATAAGAAGAAGGATAACGTACAGGTAGTCCTCGAGTTACAACAGTTCATTTAGTGACCATTCAAAGTTACAACCGCACTGAAAAATAGAACTTATGACCGTTTTTCACAGGGACAACCTTTGCAGCTTCCCCATGATCCTGTCATCAAAATTCAGACGCTTGGCAACTGGTTCATATTTATGACCGTTGCTGTGTCCCAAGGTCACATCATTTTACCTTTTGCAACTTTCTGACCAGCAAAGTCAACGGGGAAGCCAGATTCACGTAACAACCAGGTTACTAACTTATCACCTGCAAAGTTTCACTTAACGGTGGCAAGAAAGATCGTAAAATGGGGCAAAATTCACTTAACAAATGTCTCAACATCAGGAATTTTGGGCTCCATTGTGGTCATAAGTCGAGGACAACAATTCCCTTACTGGCCAAAGTTACCACAGCATTGACAAAAGTGACGTACAACTTTTTTTTACGACCACTTCAGCATCCCCACAGTCGCGTGATCTAAATTCAGATGCTTGGCTACGGGTTCACGGTTATGACAGTTGCAGTGTCCCAAGGCCATGTGATCCCCTTTTGTGACTTGTCAATGGGGAAGTCAGATTCACTTAACAACCTTGTTACTAACTTAATAATGGCGTTGATTCACTTAACAACTATGGCAAAACGATCATAACATGGGGCAAAATCCACTTAACAACTGTCTCACTTAGCAACAGAAATATTGGGGCTCAATTGCGGTTGTAAGTTGAGGATTAGCTGTATTGCATTCTAACCGTTCCCCCAGCAGGGCTTCTGATGCAGTTCTATTCTACTGCAGTTACTGTAGTATTAAGGTTTATACATATATCATACCGTATGTGTGTCTATGGATTTAATTATGCAGCATGTCTTTCAAATCCTTTGCATTTTCACCAGCGGTGAAATGCACTTACCTTAGCTATCGGTTCGGGAGTGTGAGCGTGCGTGCCTCTTCTGCGCGTGTGCAGAGCCTTCTGCGCATGTGCAGATGGTAAAAAATGGGACGCAATGATATCCTGGTGGGTGGGCGGAGCCTCCCGCCGCCGGCGCTACCAGTTCGTGCAAGCTGGATAGATCCGGCCAGATTTCACTGCTGCCTTTCACTCTTCCTTTTTTTTCCCTTAGTGTGACCTGGCTCATTACATAGGACTGGGCCACCATGCAAAATTGCTAAATCGTTTTGTTAATTGGTTGGAGAGCATGAATTTGCCCGCTACATGGCCTGTGAAGATAACAGATGTCATATTTGATGGTGTTGAGGTCCGAGTGTATCAGCCAGATACTCAGATCAGCCAGAAGACGTTACATCGGAGCATCGTCTACATCCATGGAGGAGGATGGGCTTTGTTAAGTACAAGTAAGCAGCCCGAAAGTGGAATGGGACAACTGATCACAGCCAATTCGCCACGGGACAATTTGCCGTGGGACAATTTAGCAATTCAATTCAATTATTTAAAATGGTTTTTAAAAAAATCATTTTAATTTTTGTCATTCACATTTCATTTCATTTCATCCCTCGTTGGGGATCCTTTCTTTAATGAATCTATTCCATTATTTCTTGGATATTAGTGCAACTTATATCCTGTGGTGAGTTGTCCTGTGGCGAGTTGGCCGTGGGCTGCGTGTTGTTTTTCTTGTTCTTCCCCTTCTTGCGATCACTAACTCTCTGCAGGGGGTCCTGACTTAGCGATATAGTAATTGGGACTGGAATATCTGTCACTAAGCACCACTCTTGTAAAGCACGATGCCACAGGGCCACATCGCTTAGCAACAGAAATCCAGACGGTCCCACCGTCGTTGCTAAGCAAGGATTATGGTTTGTTAAGCAAAGAAATCCTCACAGTTTCCTGTCAGCTTCGACAAGCACAGTGAGTGGGGAAGCCAGCAGGATGATCACAAATAGTAATAGCACTTAGACTTATATGCCATTTCACAGTGCTTTACAACCAAGGGTGAAACCTAAAATTTGTTACTACTAGTTCTGTGGGTGTGGCTTGGTGGTGGTGGGGGTAATGTGACGGTGGGCGTGGCCAATTTTTTTCCCCTTTTAAAACCATTTTTTTCTACAACCTCTTCGGCGAAGAGGTTGTAAAAAAATGCTTTCAAAAGGCTCTGACGATCCCAGCTGAGTTGCCTGATCGGCAGAGGCTTTTTTTCTTTTAAAAGCCTCTGCCGATCAGGCAACTCAGCTGGGATCATCAGAGGCTTTTTTTTTTTACTTTTAAAAGCATTTTTTTCAGCCGAAGAGGTTGTAGAAAAAATGCTTTTAAAAATTAAAAGAAAACGCCTCTGATGATTGTGCGGCTCAGCTGGGCATGGAGGGTGGGGCAGGGATTTTTGCTACCAATTCTCCGAACCACCCGCCTCCATCGCTACCAGATCGGGTGATCCGGTCTGAACTGGGAGCATTTCACCCCTGTTTACAACCCTCTCTAAGCAGTTTACACAGTCAGCATATCTGTAAACCCCAACAATCTGGGTTCTCATTTTACCGACCTTGGAAGGATGGAAAGCTGAGTCAACCTTGAACCTGGTGAGATTCGATCTGCCAAATTGCAGGCAGCCGGCAGTCAGCACAAGTAGCCTGCAATACTACAGTCTAACCACTGCGCCACCGTGGCTCATGGTGATCATGTGACTGCTCGATACTGCAACCCTCCTAAGTGCAAGCCGGTTGCCAAAGGCCTAGATCATGAGATTATGACCACAGGAGTACCGGACAGCTGGAGTTTTGATGACTTAATCGTAAGAACCATTCTGGTCACAAGAACTACTCATTCATCAGCATTTGTAGCTTTGATCTCTGAGCGGGTAGTCATTAACCAAGAACTACTTGTACACGAAGGGTCCTTGGTGCTCTCCGAACTTGTTTTCTTGCAGATATTTCATTACCCAAATTAGGTAACATCATCACTGGCACTGATGATGCTACCTAGTTTGGGTAATAGACATCTGCAAGAAAACAAGCAAGCTCGGAGAACACCCAGAGAGTCCTCATGTCAACCCTGAGCTTCAAATAATCCCCTTTATTATTACTACTTGTACAGTAGAAATTTGCCACACTTAGAGTTTGAACATAGAAGGTGCCATGGAACACAAAAGCATGGCCATGCAGCACCAGTCTCAGGCTTTTAAAGAAGCTGCATCTTCTCTCCCAAGAACATGCGGCTGCCTTGTGCATCTGCCTCATGATCCCTAGAAAAGATGCAGCTGCTTTAAAGTGAGCCCACCTACACCATCTCTGAAGCATCTTTCTGCTCTTGAATCCATAATCCTAGTGGCAATACATTTTCCCCTAATTTGGGTTGCTGAAAACAACATGTACAGGAAAACCAGGGATCTTTTGACCTTTTTTATTTATTATTAAATTTCTCCCCTACAACAAGGTGACTCTGGACTCTGTTTTCCAGAATTCTGTGGCCAGTTACCATAAAGTCCTAATTGGGTTGGGGGTTTTGATTTTGGGATTTCCCTTCTTTCCTTTTTTTAAAAATTGTTCAGGATTTCCCACTCTCCCCCCCTTTAAAAAAAAAAATTGGCAATCTTGGGATTCTTGAAAGTCCAGCAGAAATGTTTTTATGCATCAGTAATGTCATTTGCAGAATATGTACCTCTGCAAATATTACAAATAAAAATATCTGTTCTCTGGACCTTCTGCAGCTCTATTCTCAGCATTAGCTTCTCTCTCATCCTTGGCTGTCTCTCCCTGCAGAAGGAGGCTACTATAATCATTTCTGTGAGATTATGGCTGAATCTCTCGATGCTGTAGTTATCTCAATTGAGTAAGTATGTTGCAATCAATAATTAAGAAACTGGTATGGACTGGGTTTTAAATTGTCTTTTTTTATTGTTTGGCAAGATTCGAGAAGAGGAAAGGGAAAAAAAATTAAATTGCTACAGAGTAGAACTTAGACTATGGAGAACGAAGGATAAGCGATGCATACCATTCAGCTGAACTCAGTTCCATACACCGAGCATTATAGCTTTCTTGGCAAGAGTAAACAAATGGTTCATCTTCATGACAAATGGTTCCATCCATATTCATAGCTGTACTAAAATAAGCTCTGATTTTAGCATTCAATACTGTATGGTGAACCTATGGCACGCGTGTCACAAGTGGCACGCAGGGCCCCCTCTGTGAGCACGTGAGCCATCACCCCGGTTCAGCTCCGCCGCGCATGCATGCATTCACGGGGAGGCGCACGCATTGCATTTTCGGGGTTCAGGCACTCGGTCTAGAAAAGGTGAGCCATCACTGTCCTAGGCTAGATCTTCAGTCATTAAATTACCTGAATCATAAAGTGATGTGTTTGGTTTTCATCTTAGCTTCTGAAGCCTTACCTTCCGCTTTGAATTCTTTTTGCCTCTTGTTGGTCCGTTAGGTCATTTGATGTAAACGTTCATCTCTGCTTGCATCTCCAATAGCAAAACCCGAGTCTACTTTCTAACCTTGGGCAAGCAGTTTGAGTAACGAAAGTCTCATGGCTCAGAAGCCCTTACTCCTTCTGCCAAAAGGCACTGAAGAAGCTTCTCGGATGAGAAGCAAAAACGCCTTCAAGGAAAAAACAAAGAAAGCCCAATTGCCTTTTGAAAAACAGCCTTTGGGACAACCTGGATGGCTGAGAATCTCCATAGTCGTTTTGCCAAAAGGATCTTGTTCAAGTTGTCTCCTGAGCTAACGAGATACCTGCTCCAGAATTTTTATATGCCACAATTGGCTGGCTATTAATGTGGATAAGCACTTTCAAGTCTTAGCATGATTTCCACCTTGAACTCGGGTGAACAATGCACCAACCCACCCGAAAGTGGGTTTTTCCTAGCAAAGAACATTAATGTTTCCAATCAGCCTAGGATAATTCTTTACCATGTGCCTATTCCAGATACCTATTTTTAAATTTTATTTTGAAAGGGGTGGGGGTAGAGAACAGATATCAAGAGATGTCAAAATGCAGCTATTGCATGAAAATGGGGGGGGGGGGGGGGTTAATTGATTTATATGTCGCCCTTCTCCGGAGACTCAGGGCGGCTTACAATGCGTTAAACAATAGCCTTCATACTTTCGTATATTTATACAAAGTCAGCTTATTGCCCCCACAATCTGGGTCCTCATTTTACCTACCATAGAAAGGATGGAAGGCTGAGTCAACCTTGAGCCTTGGTGAGATTAGAACTTGCAGTAATTGCAGGCAGCTGGATGTTAATCACAGTGCCTTAGTCTCCTGCGCCACTCAGGCCCCTTTGCAGAATGAGAGATGATAAAATTAGAAGAAAATACAAAATATCCCATTGGGGGGAGAAAACATCCTTTATCTTCATATATCTAATTAGATTAGAAGAAATATAAAGAAAATGTCATGACAGCTCAATGCTTTAACCCTTTTAAAACTACTATTAAAATCAGATTAAAGGTTAGCTAAAGTAATTATGCAACAGAAACAAACAGCCATGATTAAAGAGCTTAGAAACCATATTTTAGGAGAACCCCAAACTTGGATATGGCAGCAAGCCATGCTCAAAATTATAATCCATAAATGCAGGCTGAATTGAATTTACTGTAACCTCAGCCTTGTTTTCTATTTAGTTATTTTTGACACTGATACATATCCCCCATAGTTTAAAACCAAATTACGGTTTTGTGTGTTTGTGCAAATCCAGTTTATAAGTACATCAGGGGTGAAATCCAGCAGGTTCTGACAGGTTCTGGAAAACTGGTAGCGGAAATTTTGAGCAGTTTGGAGAACCGGTAGCAAAAATTTTGAGTAGTTCGGAAAACCAGCAAACTGGCTGGAGTGGGGTGGGGTGGGAATGGAGATTTGGCAATATCCTTCCCCCCAGGAGTGGGGAGGGAAGGGGGATTTTGCAGTATCCTTCCCCTGCCACGCCCACCAAGCCACGCCACACCACACCACACCACGGCCACAGAACCGGTAGTAAAAAAATTGATTTCACCACTGATGTACATGCTTGTTTAAAGTATGATTGATTCCCTGCTTAATATTTGTCATCCAGATATTTCTTCTTTTTCTTCCTGTTCCACTTCCGACACTCAGAAGCTACACTGACACAGTCTGATCAACCTGGTTACCAAATCAACCATTTTCCAGATTTCCACACTACAGGGATGCACATACTAATCAAAAAGCATGGATTTCTCCAACATGCTAAATCATAATTAATGCAAGCTGAGCCTGCTTCACAAACAAATTTGCTAGGTCTTTAAAGCCACCTTGTAGAACCTAGACCTAGAATAAGGAGGCTGTGCCTCTTTTTCCTCTGCGAGGGCATCATTCCAAGTAGTGACAAAACATCAACAACCAAGTACAAATGTTGTACGTGTTCATCTCCTTGAAAACAAACTCCACAAGGACAAACATTTGCCAGATTTGGTCCCCTAAGAATCTCTCACACTCATTCAGTTGCCTCATTATCTTACCACACTTGTTTTTCAGATTCGTGTGGGTTTTCCTAATCCAACTGCAGTAATTGTATCTTTCCCCCTGAAATCCATAGATTTCAAAACCTCGGCGAGATCTCTTAACAAGGACCTTCCCTGAATTTAAAGCTAAAACGCTGTGAGCTATTCAGGCCTCAAGGCCTGCTGTTATCAAGCCCAGGCTCACGTCGCTTGTGTTTCAAAAGATGGTTGAACCCGTACTGAATTCTAGCTATAGGTGGAAAGCAAAGTCCTATGTTTGCATGAGAGAGGAGTGACACATTCTGGTTACTAGAAAGCTGGTTTTTCTTTAACTTGAGCAACCACTGTGTTTCTGAGCTAGATTTTTTTTTTTAATGGGAATTTTTTCCCCCATCAAAAGAACCAGTGAAGCGTAAATCATAGAATAGTTTGGATTGAAGAAGTACCGTAAATTGTATGGCATTAACAATTTTGTCCAGCTTCTCCTTGTCTCAAATGTTAATAAAGGATGGATAGATGTCTCCTTTTCCAGCACCAGCTTGCATTTTCCCCTTTGATGTTGGATGGATATGAGGCCCCCCAGTGCATTTAAAGAGGACCTGATTGCAGATATCAGATTAATAGAAGCAAAGAACGAATGACTTCCTTTTTCATAAAATAGTTAGCAATCTATGACTCCTAAAACCGTAGACCCAACCTTCTGAATAAAATTGCCAAGGGTCATCAATATTGAATTTTTACTGAAATAGGAAGTGTTATATCTGCTTTAGGGACACGGTGACTCAGTGGCTAAGACACTGAGTTTGTCGATCGAAAGATTGACAGTTCAGTGGTTCGAATTCCTAGTGCCGTGTAATGGGGTGACTTGTCCAGGCTTCTGCCAACCTAGCAGTTCGAAAGCACGTAAAAAATGCAAGTAGAAAAATAGGGACCACCTTTGGTGGGAAGGTAACAGCGTTCCATGCGCCTTTGGCGTTTAGTCATGCTGGCCACATGACCACGGAGATGTCTTCAGACAGGACTGGCTCTTCAGCTTTGAAACGGAGATGAGCACCGCCCCCTAGAGTCGGGAATGACTCGCACATATGTGCGAGGGGAACCTTTACCTTTACCTTACCTATATCTGCTTTATTTGAAGGGTTGAATTTTGTTTTTCTTTTTGTTAAATAAAATTAAAGGCTTGTGTCTTCTGCTAGATAGGGCAGGAGCTGGCTAACACAAGCCATTTCTTACAACAATAGCTCGTTTCTAAAAATGAAATCTAAAATTAGAAACCCAGATGCCTTTCTCGGTTCCCTCGCTGAAAACAAGCATTTCATCCTTGTCTAACTCAGGGCAGCTGGCGTCCTCTAGTGGCTTACTATTTGAATGGCAAATACTAGAAATGAAAATTTAACCTTTCTGAACTATTTCCCTTATGAACAGAACAATGTATTATTTGAACCTTCCCATATTACAAACCCATAATGTAATTTGTTGAGTTTTGGCTTAATGTAACATGTGAATCCTGTTGCAGCTTGCAAGTCATCATTTGTAAGCTAGCCATAGTGATTTATTTAACAAACCATGATTAAATGAAGTGTAGCATATTGTGATAGATGAACTCAGCTTTTGAGTGCAATCAGAACCAAACATGCATTTGTTTTAGATATCATCTAGCATATTTTACATAGGGTAATTTTAAAGTCATGTAGTCCCACCATGCATTATTCATTATATTTCTAATTAGGCTTAGTTTACATATCATATAGTCTTAAACTTTTGATATTCCTTTATTATTCTAGCTTTTGTTACTTATTGGAGCTTACGATATTCGACAGCTTCGTATGTCTACCCCTTCGTAGTATATTATTTCCTATTCTTTTGGAAATGCTGGTTTTTGGCCACAATAATCTTTAAATTCAGGTTTAAAGTAAGTGAACTACAGTATGGCCAAAATTGTGGAAACCTTTTGTGAAAAGTGTATTTTTGAGGTTTGATGGCTAATAACACTACTTTTTTGGGGAGTTTCAAGATAATCATATTCCACTGCTGGAATTTCCTGGGAATAGCCCAGGCCTAAACCCAGTTGAAAATCTATGGATCCAACTAAAGAAACTTGTTAGTCAGAAGCGACCCAGCAATAAAACCCAGTTAATAGAAGCAATCATTCAATCTTGGTTTCACATTATAACAGCTGCAGAACTAAAATACTTGGTTCACTCCATGGGAAGACATTGTAAGGCCATAATTGATGCTAAAGGTTACCCAACTAAGTATTAACTGACATGGGGATAATTTTTGTACATCTCATTTTTTTCTACATGTTTCACTTTTCTTCTTTATACTGTAACTGCTATTCTAATAGAAAATCCTTCATAAAAGTTATTGCATTCCATTCTTGATTAAATTATCTTTCCATTGATATATAATTTTATGGTACTACTCCAAAAAAAGTGGTGTTATTAGCTAGGTTTAGAAAATACACTTTTCCCGAAAGGTTTCCATAATTTTGGCCACTACTGTACATTGTGTGGCTTGCACACCCAGGAGGCATTCTTCAGGATTTTGGTCTGTTTAAAAAGATTTTTCTTTTTAAAGCCTGTTGTTCTCCTGTCATTGGTGCTGATGAAAATTTTGTCTTCCCATAAGACAGTGTCACTGATTTTGGATAACAAGCTTCCATAGATGCTTGAGGCTAACACAAACTGCACAACATATGGGCCAAGCAAATGGGAGTTTTTACTGAGCCAACACTCATGCAATTCTTCCCAGATGGGAGAGGCGGTGGCCAATCCTAGCTCTTCCCTATTTAATAATCAACTCAATGTCTGTAGAGATTCTCAGTCATCCAGGTCATGGTTATCCCAAAGGTGCTTTTTCAGAAGGCAACTGGACTTTCTTGTTTTGTCTTTTGAAGATGTTTTGCTTCTCATCCAAGAAGCTTCTTCAGCTCTGACAGGATAGTGGGGAATGGAAGGATTTATATTCCTTGCAGACAGCTGATAAAACAAGAAAGTCCAATTGTCTCCTGAAAAAGCACCTTTGGGAATCAAATGTTATGTTCACAAGAGCAGAAGTAGATTCTAAGGACAATGCTTTTCAATGTTGGCAACTTTTAAGATATGTAGACTTCAACTCCCCAGCCAGCATTCATGTTAAAGTTACCAAGCTTGAAAAACACTGCTCTAAGATAACAATCATTTTATTTTTTTTCTATGTATTTGAGACAGTAAAATCAGCAACTCACGAAACGGATCACAAGCAGGACATCTTTTTCCTGTGTACCTTCACACTGCAAAGTATTGCTGTTATTAACCCAATCTCCCTGTGACACTCTTCTTTCTAACTGTATCCCAACCATGTTTTCTTCCTCTGTCGCTCATAACTACATTCTGTAATTTGTCATTTTGACTGTCATTTGTCATTTTGGCAATCCATCATGACTTATGAACCCTAGCTTGTCTTAACACAAGACCCTTTTCTTTGCAGTTACAGGTTAGTGCCAGATTTCCATTTCCCAGCACAGTTTGATGATATCCTCCGGGCCACCAAACATTTTCTGCTGCCAGATGTCCTAGCTCAATATTCTGTTGATCCCACCAGAATTGCAATTTCCGGTGATAGCGCAGGAGGCAACCTGGCTGCTGCCGTGTGCCAAGAGGTAAGAAATGTTCTGGGTGACCTAGACACACATCCATCCTCAACTATGCAGAAGATGCCAGGCAGGATTGGAACTAAGTGAGGACACATTCACTTTGTATGGGATGGTTTAAGTGGTCAATTCTTGACTGCTCCCAAGGCAAATGGAGAAGGAGACAATTTCTAAAACGCCAGGATAGAGGGAGGATGGATGGATGGATGGATGGATGGATGGATGGATGGATGGATGGATAGAATAGACAGATACAGGCAGGCAGGCAGACAGACAGACAGACAGACAGACAGACGAGTAGTCATGAAGGTACCAAGCTAGAAACTGGGAGACCATGAGTTCTAGTCCAACTAGTGTGCGCTCCCATTGCAAACCAGTAGTAAAGGTAAGTATAACCCACCCCTGCTTGGTAAGGCCAGACTTGGAATACTGCATCCAGTTTTGGTTGCCACGATGTAAAAAAGATGTGGAGACTCTAGAAAGAGTGCAGAGAAGAGCAACAAAGATGATTAGGGGACTGGAGGCTAAAACATATGAAGAACGGTTGCAGGAACTGGGTATGTCTAGTTTGATGAAAAAAAGGACTGGGGAGACATGATAGCAGTGTTCCAATATCTCAGGGGTTGCCACAAAGAAGAGGGAGTCAAGCTATTCTCCAAAGCACCTGAGGGCCGGACAAGAAGCAATGGGTGGAAACTAATCAAGGAGAAAAGCAATTTAGGACTAAGGAGAAATTTCCTGACAGTTAGAACAATTAATCAGTGGAACAACTTGCCTCCGGAAGTTATGAATGCTCCAACACTGGAAGTTTTTAAGAAGATCTTGGATAACCATTTGTCTGAAGTGGTGTAGAGTTTCCTGCCTAAGCAGGGGGTTGGACTAGAAGACCTCCAAAAGTCCCTTCCAACTCTGTTATTCTATTCTGTTCTCTGGGTTTTTCCTTTCTCTATTGTTCATGCACCCTGTCCAAAACATTAACCTTTCAGAAGTATCGGACTACAATTTCTCCTCTTTTCCAGCCCATTCTGACTGTCTGCCAACCTGATGTAAATTGTGCAACACGTTTAGATTACAAAAAGCTTCCAGTTAATAGTTACACCACCACCCCCGCCCAATCCAATCAGACACCTTAAGTCCTTGGTCTATGCTTCCCACTAATCTGTAATGTGATCTCTTTGTTTTTAGCTAGTGTGTTGTGTAAAATCCACCTAATAAAGTGAGGTTTATTCAGGAAAAGAAAATATATGCGGCCAGCCTAAGGCACTTTTTTGCAATACAGGAGGGGGAAAAAGCCTATAGCATTGAGTTTAGGATAGAAGTGGTGTTTTAATCACATACTGCAGGCTCCTTACAGATTCAATAATAAGCGGAGAAATTATTTTGATTTTGATTTATAGTGTTCAAAATGGAACGTTACTGAATGACAAAAGTTATTTCGCTTCCACGTGCCTCTAACTGTTATAACCAATCTAAGTGGCAATCATTTGAGTTCCAGTGGACTTTTTCATTCACTGCTGCTGCTCCTTGCATAACGTTGGGCCTGTTCCCAGGCACTGAGTACCTAATCAGGCATAATAATTATCCTTATGGATTGAAGGGATAGGCTGTCCTAGCAGATTATTCGTGGGACTAATTGAGATAAATAATATAGGACTACTTAACTGCAATCCTCTCCATTTTTTCCTTGACATGATGACTTTAGATTTGTTTAACTTATGAAATATTGTAAACACATGTAATTACGTTATTATGTAATTATCTATTAAATTATTTGTCATTCAAGTAAAGTAATACCTTCTTTGATCTTAAGGTTGGCCAACTTGTGATCTGTCTAATCACTCTTGGAATAGAATGCTTGAATTACAGAATAACAGAGTTGGAAGGGACTTTGGAGATCTTCTAGTCCAACCTCCTGCTCAAGCAAGAGACCCTATACCAGAGGTGTCAAACTGGCGGCCCATGGGCCGGATACGTCACATGCAGGCCACCCCACCTCCACGAATGGGAAAAATATCGTGAAACGTCACGTGACAGCAACATGACACAGCTAGTTGGACATCCATGCCCTACCATTTGGGACAAATGGCTGTGTCCAATATCTTCTTAAAAATCTGCAGTGATGCAGCACCCATAACTTCTGAAGAAGACATTCCACCAATTAATTGTTCTCCGTGACAGGGAATTTCTCCAGAGACCTCTTTAAGAAGAGACTGGATAGAGCAGGGGTCAGCAACCTGTGGCTCTGGAGTCACATGCGGCTCTTTGGGTTCTCTGCTGTGGCTTCCTGTCAGGTGATCCCACCACTGACTGGCCCCGCCCCTCGCCCTCCCCTTCCAGTCACTCCTCACCTGGCCTGAGAAGGTAAGAGTGACAGTGGGGGATGGAGAAGCGGCCAGGGCAGAGACAGAGAAATACAGAGAGAGGGTGAGAGAAAGAGACATAGAGAGATACAAAGAGAGGGGGGGGGAGGGAGGGGAAAGAGAGATATGTCAAAAGGATTTTGTGGTGTTTTTTAACAACTGGTTCTCTGCTTTAATGACCGGCTGGGTAGGCATGGCTAGGGGGGAGTCATGTGACTGGTAGAAGTGAGTGCCACGCCCATCCAGGTTTTGTGGCTCCCGGTGTTTTCTTTTCTGTGGGAAATGGATCCAAAGGGCTCTTTGATATTTAAGGTTGCAGACTCCTGGGATAGAGAATAAGAAACTAACTTTTCCTGGTGTCTCTATGTAGTACACATGGGTTGAATCCATTCACTCATATATAATGTGGCATGTTGAGTTTCTGGATTTCCCAACAAACCTTGATGAAAACAAATTATGGGTCGGTGTGTTCAAGATATATAGGCATGGACTGTTTGACTGAGTCACTCCCTGTTTTCTGTCTTCTTTCTACAGATAAGTCAAGAGGAGAACATAACGAATAGATTTAAACTTCAGGCCCTAATCTATCCCGTCCTTCAACCTTTTGATTTTAATACTCCTTCCTACCAACAGAACAAACTCAGCCCAATCCTAACACGTTTGGTGATGGTGCAGTTTTGGGTAGAATATCTAAATGGAAGTTACGATTTTGTCCAGTCCATGTTGATGAACAATCATACCTCTCTAGACGTGAGCAAGGCCAATTCCTTCAGAGACCGAGTAGACTGGACTTTCCTTCTGCCTTCAAGATTCAGGAAGAATTACAAAGTCATAGCTCCAACCGCAGGGAAACCTGAAATCATCCAGAATATCCCTGCCCTATTAGATGCCCGCGCAGGTCCACTTCTGGCTGAAAAAGAGCTTTTACGCCTGCAGCCCAAAACCTATATTTTGACTTGTGAGATTGATATTCTGAGAGATGATGGTCTCATGTATGCCAAGCGGCTAGAGAAAGCCGGTGTTGAAGTCACCATTGACCACTTTGAGGACTGTTTTCATGGCTGCATGGTCTTCACCATCTGGCCACTTAATTTTTCTGCAGGATTTCACACCAGAGACAGCTATCTCAAGTGGCTGAATGAAAACTTATAAACAGAGAAAGATCCAGAAATGCAATTCGTGCTGCTCATTTGAAGGCATCGCTAGAGAACTTCCAGTACAGAATAGCATGCTTCCCCTGTGCATCTTCCATGACACGTAATTTATGGAGAAGAGTCATGTGTAATCTCCAGATCCAATTCTAAATATATTTGCAAGGAAATAAATCTGGTCTTAATGGAGGCAATAGAAAAAGGTGGCTAAATAATCCATACCCCTGCACACTGCAAGACGAAAATGGTATCTGTGAATATAGTTTTATATAAAAGTTTCTTCAAGAACACTGAGAAATCAGTGAAAAAAAAACAGCCAGTCTTAATCTTGATTTCCTATGCTGATTTTCTACATACAAGAAGAGTCTCTTCTCCCTATGGGTCTTCATGAGGAATGGGGCAAAGGTGCCACATGTATGACATCATTACACACTTTTATCAGAAAGCCAATGGAACCATCAAAATGCCAAAGTTATATTTCACTGCAAATGTCACTGCTTCACACATACACACACACTAGGAGCCTGAGTGGCGTAGGAGGCTGATGCCTCCTACTAAGGCAACATTTAACATCCAGCTGCCTGCAATTACTGCGAGTTCAATTCTCACCAGGCTCAAGGTTGACTCAGCCTTCCATCCTTTCTAAGGTGGGTAAAATGAGGACCCGGTTTGTGGGGGCAATAAGATGGCTTTGTATAAAATATACAAAAGTATGAAGGCTATTGCTTAACGCATTGTAAGCTGCCCTGAGTCTCCGGAGAAGGGCGGCATATAAATAAAATAAATTTTAAAAAATGTAGGGAAGACGTAGCAATAGCACTTAGACTTGTATACCACTTCACAGGGCTTTCCAGCCCTCTCTAAGCAGTTTACAGAGTCAGCCTCTTGTCCTCAACAACCTGGGTGCTCATTTTACCCACCTCGGAAGGATGGAAGGCTGAGTCAACCTTGAGCCTGGTGAGATTGGAACTGCCAAATTGCAGGCAGCCGGCAGTCAGCAGAAGTAGCCTGCAGTACTGCAATTTAACCACTGTGTCATAGCTCATTATTAGAGGATATGTTTTGAGTGCAGAAGGAACCAAATCCATTTCATCTCTAGAAGGGTGCAGAATAATTCATTCTGAACAATAAAAACTCACTGGGAGTGTTCTGTTTCTTATCCATCCTATTGGAAGTGGTCCAGTTTTAAAAAAAGATCTTTGGGGGGCTGGATCTTTGTGACCTTGGAACATTTTGCATATCTTTTAATACCCAGCATCTCGGGGGAAACAAAATGGCCTGTAACTTTAGAGACATACTATTCATTCTCTCATTTAGGTGACTTCTAAAGGGGACTAGATAGATTCCTAGAGAACAGCAATGTGTGTGGTAATTAATAGCTTAAGTCTCTACAGATCACATTCATAGGAGCAACATTGGGACAGGAAGCTGTCATAATCTGTGGGCTTACTAAAGCTTCGAATGGGCCACTAGGAGTTGAATACTGCTCAATGGGGGTGCTGCCCCACTCCCACCACAACACACAGCGAGAGTTCTACAGGTGTTTATTCAAAAACCTCAACAGGTGCTCAGAAAGCACCCCCATTGCACAAATCCCAAGCTCAGCAAGGCAAGAGTCACTAGGTAAATGAGTCCAATAGGTGCACAAACAAAGTCCAGGAAAGCAGCCCACAATTCAAACAGGTCAGGATACACAATACAAGGCACAGAACTGGGCATGTTGCTCCAACAACACTCAAGTCCTCGGGTTGGGATTAAGTAGGCAATGCCGGTGCAGCCCTTCATGAGAGGTTAGATTGCCTCCTCATGAGTGGTCTAGCTGACCAATATTGTGCCTGTCTCCTCTCTGCTCTACGTGTTCTTGGATCAGGAGAAGATGTGGACTCCACCTCCTCATTGCTAATGGACAACAGCTGGTCCTGGTCCTGGCCTGGAACCTCCTGGCCAACTTGCTGCGGCTGTGGCTTGGTTCCTTCAGCCTCAGCCTGTCACTCCTTTGATGGCCCAGCTGAGACTGTTCCATCAGGCTAGTATTCTGCGCCTCAATCCTGACCAATACTCGGCTCTACACTTTCCTCTGCAGACTCAAACTCACCCCTCTTCTGAACTCACATCTGGAGAGGGGTCTAGGAGAGGATCCATGACAATGATCTTAGGCTTGATCCGGCAGGACTCAAGTGTCATGCTTTCATGTCAGCATTGGCAACACTAAACTAAGTGGACCAAGGTCCAATCAAATATATGGGGTCTCCTAAACCCCAATGTAGTTTGTTTAATTTTGGCTGAGTGTTTTGTATGAACCCAGCCATGGTAGCTTAATCAATCAAATACAGCTAAATGAAGATTTGGCATGATAGGTGAGCCCATTCATTGTGTTACACATTTGTAGCAAATAGAGGGCATCGTATTTGCAAAATAGCACGGGTCACTCTAAGTCTTCTCGCCCCTCTAAGCATGATCTCATTCAAAGTCATTGAGATAACATGAGATTTGGAAGCCTCATGAGAATTGGGAGATTTTAAAGCTTTGATTTGGGGATGGGGGTCAAAGAGTCAGAACTGATAATTGCCTTGGTTCTTGCCCGTACTATATTATCAACCCTTGTACGAACTTATTCTGCTGTACCTGATTTTTAAATAATGACACACACATTTGCAATTCAGAGTAGGTCTTAAGTGTGTGTGCAAAATAATTAATAGCAACAGCGCTTCCTTATGGGAGAAACAGTTGCCAAATTGGCTTGATGCTTCTGTCACTAATCCAGAAGCTCTCTTATGGGCAAGTTAAACACATTTTCCAGTAAGTGCCAACCACTTATAAGTAGATGGACTCTCAATCTTTGGCAGAAACACCACTCCAGAGCAGATGGATTTCTAACCACTAGCAGCAATTTGAAGTAAGACGCCAGCGAGGGTTGGTGCCAGATCAATAGGTCTGAGGCAGGAATGTGGTCTAGGCCAGGAGTGCTAGAGTTCATCTCCTACCACAACTCTGTAGATGATTGTGCTAGTTTTTCTCATTGATGGAACTAAGGGTCTTGAAGACTGATGAGCAGTAGCTGTTCAACTCTGATGGGACAGGAGTGAGGCCTCCGTTCATGTTTCTCTAGCGCTCTGAGAGCATGACTGACTGGGGAATTCTGGGAGTTGAAGTTCACACATTTTAAAGTTGCCAAGATTGAGAAACACTAATCTGATTTTTAAAAAATTATCAGTGATGGCAGGAAACTGGACAGTGCCAAGAAAGATCTTTGCAAGGAACATGTTGAGCACTCCAGGGGTCAATGCACTGAGTGAAAGGGGCTGTGTTTTGGCTGTCTGCAAATCATTTTTTTAATGTCAAGACTAATGCAAGCAGTTTGCTCCATATAGGATTTGGCAGCCCTTCTAGAAGCTATAGTTGTTATGTTTGCCTTCCTTCTATAGGATCTTCGGCCAAAGAGGTTGTTAAAAAAAAATGCTTTTAAAAGCCGCTGACGATCCCAGCTGAGTTGCCTAATCGTCAGAGGCTTTTTTTTTCCTTTTAAAAACCTCTGACGATCCCAGCTGAGCCGCACAATCATCAGAGGCTCTTTTTTTTAATTTTAAAAGCATTTTTTCAGCCGAAGAGGTTGTAGAAAAAATGCTTTTAAAAATAATTTTAAAATTATTAAATTGGGGGGGAGGGATTTTTGCTCCGGTTCTCCAAACCGCCCACCGCCATTGCTACCGGATCAGGTGATCCGGTCCAAACCGGGAGCATTTCACCCCTGTTTTAGAGGTTCTTTGGTTAGGCTGTTTACTGTTAGCTTCTTTGGCAGTTCCTTTTATTTTGAAATACTGCATTTAGCTGTTACAAAGCTCTTCATTTCTTTTGCCACTAGGTGGCATAGTTGGAAACAACAACTGACTCCATGAAGCTGGTTTGTTTGTAAACTAGGAAGCTCTTTAATGCAAAGTCTTCAGTTCTAAAATTAAAATGTGTTTGTTTAGGAAATTCAGAGTTGACCACAACTTCAATCTGCTTGTTTTTCACAAAAAGCAATCTTTAAAACGGTTCAAGGCAAACTGATAACTGGTGGAAATAAATATTTCAGATTGGAAATTTTGTGTACAATGCTTTCCTTTCTCAGGCATAAAATGTATTCCTTTCCAGTTTTGACACATAATATCAGTGATATTAGAAAAACAATGGAACTTTGTCGCTTTGCACTGTTTTTTTGGTCTCGGTTATTTCCCTGCGTCGACCCAAACGACTGTTAGCAAAAGTCATTCACGAAATTGTATTAAATGCATGTGTGCGCTTTAACTTGTGTAGTACCAGTTTCTTCCTGTAATTTTTCAACTGTTGCTCCTTCGTTTGAAGCAAAAGGAATGTCTTTCGATTATTTTTCAAGGGGAAAAAAAATATTTCATCGAACTTCTCTTGGGTGTGACTTGCAACATTTGCCTTTACCTCTTTGTGAAGTAAATCCAGGAGGTATTGTGAAGCTCCACTCTTTATCAGCTCTTTCTGCTAGTATCTGCAGTTGTCCAGAGTTCTCACATTTCGAGCCAATGTCATGAGAAACTTTTCTGATGGATCACGGGCTGAGGTCAGGGGGGAAGAAAAGGGAAGAGTGTTGGAGGCCTGTCAGCCACATCACCACAACTTCTGCCACGTTGCAATTATTTACTAAGTTTGGAAACAAGAAACAATCTCCTTCCCAAAAATCTTCCCCTGAAAAAATCTTACAAAGTTTAAGTATGAAGATCCTTTCCCACCCACCTCCATATCTTTCAGAAGATATGGAGAAAATTGGAGGGCATATCTGTACAGCATTTTTGTGATTATTCTCTGGCATTCGCAACAGGGAGCAAATAAAGTTTAAGTCAGCAAAACAATACAATTTGGGGGGGGGGAGGAAATTAACCGCCCTCTTTTCAGCACTGCTATTCCATTCCAAACATGAGTCTTCTCCAGCAAGTTTATAAAGAAAGGAAAGAGTTAGGAAACATCTGTTGATGATGCATTTGTTTTGATTTAGGCTTTCACGCTGATAATATGCACTGAGTCAGCACAAACTTGGGTTGCAACATAATGCCGAGAGGTTTGAAATGGCAATTATTCAGAATTGCAATGGCTTTACTGCCATTTTTTATTTATTTATTTATTTATTTATTTATTTATTTATTTATTTATTTATTTATTTATTTAT
>WNWU01000019.1:7052094-7072319 GCA_012654045.1 Ptyas mucosa
TATTTATTTATTTATTTATTTATTTATTTATTTATTTATTTATTTATATGCCGCCCTTCTCCGGAGATAAGCAATAGCTTTCATACTTTTGTATATTTTATACAAAGTCAGCTTATTGCCCCCACAATCTGGGTCCTCATTTTACCTACCTTAGAAAGGATGGAAGGCTGAGTCAACCTTGAGCCTGATGAGAACTGCACTCGCAGTAATTGCAGGCAGCTGGAAGCTAAATACTACTTTTAACAGTAGCATTAGTCTGCATATACACTCCATTGTATCTCTTCTGATGTTTGGACTCTAGAAAGAGTGCAGAGAAGAGCAACAAAGATGATTAGGGGACTGGAGCTAAAACATATAAAGAACAGTTGCTGGAATTGGGTATGTCTAGTTTGATGAAAAGAAGGACTAGCAATGACATGATAGCAATGTTTCAACATTTGAGGGGCTGCCACAAAAAAGAGGGAGTCAAGGTGTTCTCCAAAGCACCTGAAGGCAGGACAAGAAACAATGAGTGGAAACTGATCAAGGAGAGAACTGATCTATTGGATAACCATTTGTCTGAAATGGTGTAGGGTTTCCTGCCTGAGCAGGGGGTTGGACTAGAAGACCTCCAAGGTCCCTTCCAACTCTGTTATTCTGTTCTTTTCTGATGTAACCTTCGGAAAAGTAATGATAATGTATTGATTCATTTTATTTATATTTCATATTTTGAACCACCCATCTCTCTCAGAGAGGGAGAACGAAGCCTTTATATATAACAGTATATAGAATTTGATTTCTTGCTAGTGCCAGTTATTCAGTACAAGAAGATTGTCCTGCTCTCATGTCTTATTGTGGCACTTTGACCTGCGCCACTAAGCAGGAAAATGTCAACCATGTTAAGTGCTGATGGCATCCCTCTTGGTCCTTTTAGACCTCTTGGTGATGTCTGATACCATCAGCCATGATCTTCTTTTGGACTATCTATGGAAATTGAGGAAATTCCCCCTCCCACCAGGGAATCCATGGGTGATAGGGAGAAAGGGAAGCGCAGTAGTCTCTCTTTTGAGGTGCCACAGAGATCAGTTTTGTCCCCCACCCCACCCCTTATCCCAGGGTTTGGATGCAATACTATCAACATGCTGATGATATTCTGCTTTATATCTGCCATGTCAGCCCATGCTAAGAAATGCTATTGAAGTTTTGTCCCGATGCCTAGGAGACAGCTAGAATGTGGTTGAGATGAAAAGGCTAAGGATGAATCTAAGATTTGTCTTTTGACTGTACTTCTGTTCTAGCCCCGAGATTGTTGGTCCAAAACATAGAATCCTAAGTTGTCTAGCACTGTTTGCTAAGATCACATTAAACTTATGAAACACATGTAAATGCTATAAACGAACAGTGTCCCCTTGTGATTGGCTCCCCAGTGAAGTATTTCCAGAAATGAGTGACTACTGAACTTTTCTGGAGGGTTTTGGGAAATTATTGTTCACCATGGGTATTTGTTGGGTATTGTTCTTGATTCTGTTTTGATGCGTTATTGAATTTATCATGTTAAAATGTTATTTGGGGGTTGGTTATTCTTTACGGTGGGTATTTTTGTCTAACCTAAGTTGTAAGATGATCTAGAACAGGGGTCAGCAATCCGCGGCTCTGGAGCCGCATGTGACTTTTTCACCCCTCTGCTGTGGCTCCTTGTCACTCAAAATATGTGTCACAACCGCCAATGTGCAATACTCACCAGTACACGATTTATTGAGCTTTTCAACCCCCAGTAGGCCAACCATGGATAAATCCAAGAAAAGAAAAGTTTCAGAACATTTAATTCAACTACATATACTAGTTTTGTGGCCGCTCAAGAAATAGTCAGGCACGGGGAGGGTTTTGTGGCTCCCGGTGTTTTCTTTTCTGTGGGAAACTGGTCCAAATGTCTCTTTGAGTGTATAAGGCTGCAGACTCCTTATCTAGAATGACAGAGCAGTGTACAGTTTTAACACATAATTAGAGTGCTGCTTTAAGACATATTTCTGACTAATGTTCTCCTCATTTCTGCTACAGTACTCTAACTGAGGACATTTTTCCCACTGGCTGATGATATACTGGAAGGCGGGGGGGGGGGGGGGGGGGCTCCCAAGCCATAGGAGAAAACCCATCACCTTGGCTATATCTGTGTCACACTTGAGGCCAATCAGCAGTGACTCAGAATAGACCAAACAGAAATGGAGTAACAA
The DNA here is from genome assembly GCA_012654045.1 of Ptyas mucosa. Classification (NCBI taxonomy): domain Eukaryota; kingdom Metazoa; phylum Chordata; class Lepidosauria; order Squamata; family Colubridae; genus Ptyas; species Ptyas mucosa. Next base: position 7,054,305 of record WNWU01000019.1, read on the forward strand.
TTGGTGATAGGTGTCTATGGAGATTCTCAGTCATCCAGGTCACGGTTATCCCAAGAGTGCTTTTTCCAAAAGGCAACTGGTCTTTCTTGGTTTTTTTCTTTGAAAACATTTTGCTTTTGAAGAAGCTTCTTGGATGAGAATCAAAACATTTTCAAAGCAGAAAACCAAGGAAGTCCAGTTGCCTTTTGGAAAAAGAACCTTTGGGACAATTAGTGTGAGAGTAGCACATTTTATGCCAGTGTTGTCTTCAAAGATGGATGGAATTTTAGTAGGGAAAAGCTATCTAGACAGCTAGCAAACTATCTTGGCCACCTGGACATGGTTTAGACATGTGTCTAAACCAGTGGTAGGTTTCAATTTTTTTTACTACCGGTTCTGTGGTCGTGGCTTGGTGGGCATGGCATGGCTTGGTGGGCGTGGCTTGGTGGGCATGGCAGGGGAAGGATACTGTAAAATCTCCATTCCCTCCCCAATCCAGGGGATGGTTACTGCAAAATCCCCATTCCCTCCTCATGAGCTGGGATTTGGGAGGCAGAGAATAGATGGGGGTGGGGCCAGTCAGAATTTTTACTACCAGTTCTCCGAACTACTCAAAATTTCCGCTACCGGTTCTTCAGAACTGGTTAAAACGTGCTGAAACCCACCTCTGTTCTAAACTTTAAAATGTTTTAATCATTCAGTCAGGCACTCTTCCAGTGACAGTGGTTGACTTATCCCAGAGCCCAGATATTTTCCTACAATATGGATGAGGAAATCAACAAAACTTTTTAGAGAACGGTGTTAAGTATAATCCTCACTGATTGCATTTAACCAGCCCTTCCAGCACAAGAGTTAATTGAAACTTTGGCAACTAAGTACACACAGGGTTGATCAGGTCAGGATCTCGGCGCAATTATATTGTAGAATCTAAAGTCTTTTTTCGCTTCATGTTTACAAAGGTTTACAATTAACAAAGAAGGAACCTACTGGTGTAGAAACGGTAGAGAAGGAAGCTGAGTGTTGTAAAAGAAAGGTATTGTAAACAAAGGAATTGGGAAGCACGTACGTTTGTGTTTGCACTAACTTTTCACTCTGCAAAATCCTTCAAATGTGAAGAATTTAGCCAGCTCAAAGATCCTCCAGGTTTTCATAGGTTTTAGTCTCTGCGTGTTTTGCTGGTGGATAAAGAAAGTTGGCTCAAGCGTTTGTTTATCAAACATTAAGGATAGCTGCGCCTAGTTTTTTTGGCCATTGGCCATTTGCTCTGAGTCTGGGGAATTCCATTAATCGAAAACAGACTTGTTTTCTCATGAAAAACTTTGAAATTGTGGGCTGTTAAAATGGCTCATCGATTATGATGACGGCATGTATTCATTGGTGCTCCTTTTGCTTTAGTGGCCCCGACTTGCCTTTTCCACCATTCTTTTAAAACACGCACAAAGTATTTGCATGGATTTAATAGCCGAGAAACAGCTCTGGGTGTACAGAGTGGTTCAAATAAAGGTCAGTTTACAAGAAATCCTTGAATAAGTAAATGTTTTCTTTCTTTTTGAGAGAATGTGTCAAATCAATATAAGAGCATTTCTTTGTTGCATTAATGGGAAGGGGCTATGGGATTATTATGAGAAGGAAGACGAAGTTACTTTTTTATATAGAAAAATAGCTGAAGTAGCTTTTCACTCATTTGCCCAGCATTCGTCTACTTAGACTTAGAATAACTTTATTGTCACTTTGAATGTACGCTAATTGGCATACATTAAAATGAAATTTCGTTGCATGCAGCTCTTCAAAGGGTCTCCACCTCCAATATACATGACATAAACATGACAAAATACATACATACATACATACAAAAGTATGCCTATATCAGGGGTGAAATCCAGCAGGTTCTGACAGGTTCTGGAGAACCGGTAGCAGAAATCTTTAGTAGTTCGGAGAACTGGTAGTGGAAATTTTGAGTAGTTCAGAGAACTGGCAAATACCACCTCTGGCTGGCCCCAGAGTGGGGTGGCAAAGGGGATTTTGCAACATCCTTCCCCCAGGAGTGGAGAGGGAATGGAGATTTTGCAGTATCCTTCCCCTGGAGTGGGGTGGGAATGGAGATTTTGCAGTATCCTTCTGCCACGCCTACCAAACCAAGCCACACCCACCAAGCCATGCCCACAGAACTGGTAGTAAAAAAAATTGGATTTCACCACTGGCCTATATCCACATATGCACTACTCCTTTAAAAAAATCTCTCCCCCTCAAAGAACCATAGAGACAAATATGGCCAAACTGAGCCAGACCTGATCATTTCGTCACTGACTATTAGATCATGATCTCAGGGTGGAGGTAAGGCCAATACAGGTGCATGAGCCATGTCTGTCCATACCTGGTCTACAAGCAGTAATTAAAAAGCAAAAAAAAACAGTGCTGCAATCCTACCCCTTTATAGGTACAGGAGGAAGGAGGAATTTAAAAATGCTTTAATTGCCTTAAGTAAATACTACCTTACCTACTTGAAAGCAAAACAAAAAAACATATAAAACCCAACATTTGTAACCTTCAATCTGCCTTGAGTTGGGGAAAAACAAGACTAGTATAATGCCACCAATCTTCCTTGGTGTTTACAGAAGTACATAAAGGTAAAGGAATCCCTGAGGATTTAACTCCACTAGCTCTTACAAATTATAGGAGGCAGTGCTCATCTCTGTTTCAAGGCCATTGAACCAGAGCTGTCCGAAGACATTTTCGCGGTCATGTGGCCAGCATGACATCACAGAATGCTGTTACCTTCCCACCAAAGTGGAACCTATTTACCTACTCACATTTACATGCTTTCGAACTGCTAGGTGGGCAGCAGCTGGAGCGAGGAAAGGGAGCTCATCCGATCATGTGGTGCTCGGGTTTCGAACCTGGGCTGCCGACTTTCCAGTCGACAAGCCCAGCATCTTAATCGCTGAGCCACTGCATCCCCCTACACACATAAAAATACGTAGCTATATTAAACTCAACATGCAGCTCATTGTAGAGTGCAAAATGTTTGATGATTGAACATTCCCAACTACAGATTGTTCTGTTTTGATCCTAGAATCAGTTTTGAGGACTGGCTATTTCGGAAATGATGGAATAAGTTGTACTAGTATTGGGTTTTATTCTACCTAGCGGGGAAAAGGCATTACAGAATCAAGGCATTTCAGACATGAAATGATTTGCACATCTCTAGAAGCTAATAGCTTCAAGCTTAACCTGCTTCCAACAGCTCATTTGGGCTATGAATAAATCCCATAGGCTGACTTGTCTCGTTCTCTCTTTCTCGCTCTCTCTCTCTTTCCCTCCCCATCCTCCTCCTTCCCTCTCTCTCATTTATCTATCTTTTTATCCCACCTATATTACCTTATAAGCAGGGGTGAAATGCTCCTGGTTCGGAGCATCGAGTGATCCAATAGCGATTGTGGCAGGTGGTTCAGAGAAGCGGTAGGGGTGGCGGGGTGAGGCTCCGTCCACCTGCTCAGGTGTTTTTTACCCACTGAGCACATGCAGAAGGATTTGCGGGTGTGCACGCACATGTGATGGCGGCACGTGCACTTCCAAACCGGTAAGGAAGGTAAGTAGATTTCACCCCTGCTTATAAGTAACAGAAACAGAGTTGGAAGGGACTTTGGAGGTCATCTAGTCCAACTCCCTGCTCATGCAGGAGACCTATACTAGGGATTCGAACCGCCGAACTGCCGACCTTTCTGATCGACAAGCTCAGCGTCTTAACCACCGAGCCATCTAGCCAGGCTCAAGTAATGCGAGCAGAGGTGGGTTTCACATAATTTTACCACCGGTTTGCCGCACACCGAAAATGTGAGCACGCACGACCTTCCGTGCATGCACTTTGCTCACGTGCGTGGCTTGCATGCACGCACGTGGCTTAGAAAACGTGGCTAAATAAGACAGCATAGCGTCGGGGTGGGTAGACAGGGGCCCGCAGGTCGCCACTACCTACCCGAACCGGCTGAATACCACCATTGAACTTTAGGTGGCAAACAGACATAATACTACTTCTTCCTCCGCTTTTTCCCCACAACAACCTTGTGAGGTGGATTGTTATATTCTTACAGAATAAAGCAACAGACAACCGCAGACCCAGGGTTGGCCTCCAGGAAAATAAATATTTTGTGATCGGCCATGTAGCACGATTAAAAACCATTTTGTGAGCGTGCCAGTCCAAAGTTCTCAGCGCTATAAATGTTCTGCAGTTATATTTGAATGAGGCAAATAAAGGAAATAACGCCCGAGGAACTTTGGTTTATTCCATAATAAATATGCACATTTGTTTTAAAAGTTACGGTAGTTTGATGTTTGCAGTAAACAATAAGGGTGTTGTCCGTTCTTTCTGACAGATTTGGCTGCATTGTTTGATGCTGGGACAAAAAGATTTAGGTTTTGTTTTCCTGATTTCGACTGCTTTCATTTTTTCTTCTGCTGAAGGGAATTGCATGTCCAAAGTGCTATGCTAGGGCACACCCTAGTCCCAAAGTTGGTTATATAACTTATCTGCTTAGTCTCCCCAAGCACTTTCACAAAATCCTGTCCCCTCAAAAAAAAAAAAAGCTCTCTACATTCAAAACAGGTAGGGAATTCATGCCCAGCTGCAATTTTTGCATATTTCAAAACAGCTGGATGACTATAAAGGTAGTCCTCGACTTACGACCATGACTGAGCCTGACATTTCTGTTGCTAAGCAAGAGACATTTGTTCAGTGAGTTTTGTGCTATTAGTTGTTAAGTGAATCACTGCAGTTCTTAACTTAGTAATATGGTTGTTAAGTGAATCTGCTTTCCCCATTGTCTTTTGCATGTCAGAAGGTCACAAAAGGGAATCACATGACCCCGGGATTCAAAAAAAGAGCATAAATACGAGTCAGTTGCCAAGTATCAGAATTTTGATCACTTGACCAGGAATATGGTGCATTGGTCATAAGGATGAAAAATGGTCATAAGTCATTTTTTTCAGTGCTGGTGTAACTTTGAACGGTCACTAAGCAAACTGTTGTAAGTTGAGGACTACCTGTAATTATGGCATTACAGCCACGGTGGTGCAGTGGTTAGAATGCAGCTACTTCTGCTGACTGCCGGCTGCCTGCAATTTGGCAGTTCAAATCTCACCAAGGTTGACTCAGCCTTCCATCAGTGGTGGGTTCCTCCCGTTTCAGCCCGGTTCCACCGAGCCGGTAGTGGTGACGATATAACGTCACCGAACTGGTTCTGCCCCCACCCCCACCCTGCCCACCCCCCCCCCCCGCATTATTCTTACCTTTTATTTGGCCCCATCCCCAATCTATTGCTGCCTCCTGAGTCCCAGCTGATAGCTAGAGGGAAAAAAACTGTTTAAACTCTTGCCACGGAGGGCCGCCCTACAGCTGATCAGTGTTAAAAGAAAACAAATGAGTAGACCAGTGCCTGCAAAAATACATGAGTAGACTGGTGCCTGCAAAAATAAATGGGTAGACCAGTGCCTGCAAAAATAATGAGTAGATCAGTGCCTGCAAAAATACATGAGTAGATCAGTTCCTGCAAAAATAAATGGGTAGACCAGTGCCTGCAAAAATAAATGGGTAGATCGGTACAGCTCTGCAAGCAGTTAAAAGCCTGGTACCTCTAGACCAGTACCTCTGCTAAATCCTAAATAATTGTCATATGACCATCAAGCCACACCCACAAAATAAGCCACGCCCACAGAACCAGTAGTAAAAAAATTTTAGAACCCACCCCTGACTTCCAACCTTCCGAGGTGGATAAAATCAGGACTCAGATTGTTGGGGGCAAATATGCTGACTCCAAACCGCTTAGAGAGGGTTGTAAAACACTGTAAAGTGGCATAGAATTCTAAGTGCTATTGCTATTGCTATGCACTTGCCTATGCAGTGATGTATGTCTTCTGCTTCTCACTCTTCCCAATAGAGATTGTTTCAATCACCCTGCCAAATTTCTTGATCAGATCTCATTCCAATAACGTATAGATAGACACTATGTTTTAGGCACTCAGAGCCACAAATCCCAGTCTCAGATGTGCTTAGCGTGAAACAAAAGGGCTCTGCACTACAGGTAGTCCTCGACTTACGACCACAATTGAGCCCAGAATTTCTGTTGCTAAGTGAGAAATTTTGTTAAGTGAGATTTGGCCCCCTTCAACGACTTTTCTTGCCATGTTTGCTAAGTGAATCACCGCAGTTGTTAAATTAGTAATACGGTTGTTAAGTGAAACCGGCTTCCCTGTTAACCTTGCTTGTCAGAAGGTGACAAAAGGGGATCATATGACCCCCCCAGACCAGGGGTGAAATGCTCCTGGTTCGGACCAGCTCTCCCAATCCAGTAGCGATGGCAGCGGATGGCTCGGAGAACCGGTAGCAAACATCTCTGCCCCACCCCACGATGCCCAGCTGAGCTGCGCAATCATTAGAGGCTTTTTTATTTTTATTTTTAAAAGCATTTTTTTCTACAACCTCTTCAAAATGCTTTTAAAACTAAAAAAAAAAGCCTCTGATGATCATGCGGCTTAGCTGGGATCATCAGAGGCTTTTAAAAGCATTTTTTCTACAACCTCTTCGGCCGAAAAAATGTTTTTAAAAGAAAAAAAAAGCCTCTGCCCATCAGGCAACTCAGCTGGGATCATCAGAGGCTTTTAAAAGTATTTTTTTTATAACCTCTTCAGCCGAAAAAATGGTTTTAAAAGTAAAAAAAAAAAAAAAGTTGGCCACACCCATCCAGTCACTTTCACACACCCCCACCAAGCCACAGTCACAGAACCGGTAGTAACAAATTTTGCATTTCACCACTGCCCCAGACACAGCAACCGTCATACATGTGAGTCAGTTGTCAAGCATCCGAACGTAAATCATGTGACCATGGAGACACTGCAAAGGTCGTAAGTGTGGGAAAATGGTCATAAGTCCCTTTTTTCTGTGCCTTTGTAACTTTGAATAGTCACTAAATGAACTGTTGTAAGTCGAGGACTACCTGTAATAGTGCCAGGACAGTACTCCTATTACTACGATCCAGTGGATGTGATATTGTCTAAAAATTCACATATGTGCTTCATGCATTCCTTTCGTAAACAAGCCAGTAAGGTTGGCAAGGACAAAAGAAAAGCAGGAAAAGCTTCTATTTCTGTCAACCATGGATCGTTGAATAAATCACAAAAACAGATTTTTGGGGGGTTTTGTTCCCTCAAGACTTCCATTCACAATGCCTGTCTTTCCTTGAAATTCACTGTGAGGGCTTGATCTTTAGTTTATAGTAATCCCTTGTAGCCTTCCAGTTAATAGTTACCATCTCTGGTTGATGTTTTATCAAAAGCCAACTCATGAGATGATCAGCCCTAAAAGAATGAGCTAGACAAATTTGACTGAGGGGATCTTAGTGCTCTCTGAGCTTGCTTGTTTTTCTTGCAAACATTTCGTTACCCAAACTAAGTAACAATATCAGTGCTAGCTAATACTAGCTTGGGTAATGAAACATCTGCAAGAAAACAACCAAGCTCAGAGAGCATCAGGGAACCCTGATTTCAACCCTGAGCTACAAATGTTCTTCAGTAAGTTTGAGTGAGATACCTACCTGAGGTTGAGGGAAGATAATGCCAGTTCAATAGAGAAGGGGTCTCAGTCAGGATATCCTACTGGGCTGATTTAAAAAGACAGAGGTTTATTTTAAAAAAAAGCGTTGAAGCCTGAAACTGAAGCAATATGTTGTTATGATAAATTATTGTGCAAAACTGGATTCTTGCTAATTATAATCTGTTGAATAAGTTGTAGTCCTTAAAGCTTGCCAAGGCTCAGCGGAGGTGGGAATTGCGGGGGAAAACTTTGTTTTGAACAACTTGTGGAGGAATACTGTAATTACTTATTAACCATAAATTAATAATTAATCTGTGATTCATTGATACAACACTGGACCATGAATAAGGGAGGATAAGATAATTCAAACCATGCTGTAGTTCTGAACTGAGATTGATATGCTCTGCTTTTTCTGCCATGGCTCCTGCAGAACATCATACCTCCCCCCCCCCCCCCCCGGTGATAGACCACCCACCATCCTGACCTTCTATAAGGAACCAGAAGACCTGACTCTGCCAATTGACCTGGGACACCAATGAAGGTGCACCACTGATTAAGAGAAGACCCCATCTCTCCCCATGTACTTCCTGCCCCCTTCTCCCCATCTTTCAATTGTAAATTATCAATATAATTGTTATTGTTATTTATTGCTTTATCATTTTAATGTTTACTACTTTTTAATCTTTGTAAGCCACTTAAGGTTGGGTCTAGATGAGATTGGAGGGGGGGCTACAAATCAAATCAAATCAATCAATCAATAAACAAAATTCTACTTAAAACTAAGTAGCTTAGTTTTTTTCAGGTTCTGCTTTCTTTATCAACAAACGTTCTCACCTTAACTATCCTGTGACTGATAACCTTGAATTCAACCTTGTTAAAACAAAAAACGTTGATTATTGGAACCTTTATTTGCTTATGCTACCTAAGATTATAGAAAACGCCCTTCTCCAAAATTGGGGTAATTCCATTTTTTCAGAACTTTAGCTAAAAAGAAACAGCAAAAGACACATCCGTGTGAGTTTCAACATGAATTGACAAAACCTGAGAAGATTTTTTAAAAAAAAAGTTCCATTAACTTTTTGGAACGTAGGGATTTCCATCAGGATTTTGAAAGATGCTTCCCTCAGTTGCTCTGTGGCTTATTACTGGTAGCAACAGCAGACTATATAGAGCAAGAGTACTGACAGATGTCAACTTGTCCTTTATCTCCTCCAACTATGTTGATGCATTTATTTACTATTACTTTCTCAATGAGCTGAAAGCAGCTTCCATAGAGATCTTTATTTTATTCCTAAAAGAGCAATCATGTGAGTTTGGTTGGGCTTAAAGTGAAAAAGACAAAAATAGCCAATGAGTTCTCGTGATAAAAGATGTCCAACACCTTTGTCACTAGTCCTTATTCAACACTATAATTGATATATCCCACTGGCTCTCCTAGGTCTACTAATTAACCCATTTTTAAACCTACAGTGGTTAAGATATTAGGCTAGAAACTGGGAGACTGTAAGTCCTAGTCTCACTTTAGACACACAGCTAGCTGGGTGACCTTGGGCTAGTCCTTGTTTATCAGCCATAGGAAGGAGGCAAAGGTAAGCTACTTCTGAAAAACCTTGCCAAGAAAATTTCAGGGACACGTCCAGGCAGTCTCCCAAGAATCAGACATGAATAAATGGAAGGGGTGGGGGAAACCCACAGTCATTGGGATTGAATATGTCTGACCATGTGATTCAATCTGAAATGTGTTATGTGCCAGCAATATCATTCTATATTCTATGCAAAATATAAATAGAGATGCTGTTCTGTCTCAAAAATTGGTGCACATCTGACAGCAGAAACAACAGTGTTGACAAATAAGAGAAGATGTCAAGATCATTGACCTTGAAGAGTTCATTCTTGAGCAATGATCCTTCAAAACCATTTGAGGCTTGCTCCAGGAGATGGAGACATACATGTTAGGTTCGTTGGTTCTCCAGAACCTTGGATGCTTTATTAGCAACAACTGCTTTGTAAAGGGCCATAAAAGTCTAGCCACATAGAATATCTATGATTGAAAGAACATATAACTCATTTAGTCCAATCTTCTGCACTGTGTGAGAATGTCTAATTTTCCTCCAACATCTAGTCTTGAAAACCACCAGAGAGTGGGAGGCCACTAGTGTTGTGACTGCGTTAGCTGTGTTTTCATACTATGGTAAACTGTACTATACTTCACTTACCCTGTTGTGGTTGCTTTATTTACTCCAACCTGGAGCCAGATATTTTTAAATAATTATTTTGGGAACTATATCTCAAATTTTGTCTGAGATTATCCAGGGCTGTGGTTTGCTAATTCCTTGTGTACTTGCCATCAGTCTATTGGACATATTCTGGAATGGCTGCAAAAAAACAAAGTTTCTCTCCCCTCCTTCCCTAACCTCCCCCCCCACCCCAAATAAGTACAGAGTACACAAATTGTGGTCATCAAGCCATTTGAGAAAGAACAAATCTATCCCTTCGTTCTGTGTGCAGCAGAATTTCTGCTTCCATTTCCCCCTTCCTTTCTTTGAATTTTTTTAAAAAAGGAGATGGCTGGTGGCTCCTCTCAATAGCAGAGGGGGATTTCTATAGGTGGACATCCTTGGGGATTGCTAATTTGATTCCTCTTCCTGGGCCATTAACTTGCACTAATAATAATAATATTACTAAATATTGTATTATTGTATATTGTATTAATGAATATTACTAAATATTTTTAATATTACTAAATACTAAACTGTTACTAAAGGGTTCCTTGGTGCTAATGGCTCTTTGTCTATGAAGATTCTCAGTCATCCAGGTCATGATTGTCCCAAAGGTGCTTTTTTCAAGCAGCAAATGGATTTTCTGGTTTTTCTTTGAAGACGTTTCGCTTCTCATCTGTAGGAAGTTAGCACTCACCCCTCTCCTAGAAAAATGAAATATTTTAGGATATACTAAAAAGGCAGAATATTTTCCCTAAAAGAGAAGTAGAAACTCAGAGAAGCAGAAACCCAATTGCCTCCCCGCTTTGTCAATGGACCATCATCTGCAACACAATAGGACCCATCTAGCAACAGAAACTCACCACATGGCACCTGGGAGGATTACATCAACCAGCAAGGCTAGCGAAAACCCCCACCCCCTGGGAGTCTGACAACCAATCAGGATACTCTTCCTGGGCCCCAGGAAGTTCAGAGCCCAGAGAGGGCGTAAAACCCAGGGACTCGCAGCATCTCTTTTCTGTTCAGGAACTCAAACCATGTGATCCTGTCCACCATTAAACCATCTTTCCAAGCAGTCTCCATGTTTCCAGTGTCTTTTTCCTCACTTGGAGTTGAACCCAGAAGGATATTTCTTCCAACACATCCAAGAAGTTTCTCCAGCTCTGAGCTGAAGATGCTTCTTGGATGAGAAGCGAAACATTTTTGTCAGTTTCTACAACATACAATGTAAGAACTGCAACAACCACTGCGTAGGACAAACAAGCAGAAGACTGGCAGAATGCATCCATGAACACCAACTGGCAGTCAGAAGGCATGATGAAAATTCTTTAACTTCACAACATATAGACAGATTTAACCATAGTTTCAATTGGGAAAAATGTGACAATCCTAGACCAGGCCAAGTCCAAATATTTTTTTTAAAATTTGATTTATATGCTGCCCTTCTCCGGAGACTCAGGACGGCTTACAATGCGTTAAGCAATAGCCTTTATACTTTATATGATTATACAAAGTCAAAGTCAACTTTATTTATACAAAGTCAACTTATTGCCCCCACAATCTGGGTCCTCATTTTACCTACCTTAGAAAGGATGGAAGGCTGAGTCAACCTTGAGCCTGGTGAGATTAGAACTTGCAGTAATTGCAGGCAGCTGAATGTTAATCACACTGCTTTAGTCTACTGCGCCACCAGGGAATGTCAGGGAATTTCTAGAAGCCTGGCACTCTGATAAATCAGCTATCAATAGGCACATTTATAATATCTATAGACTATGCAAAAGAGACAATCAACCAGCCCCAAAGAAAAAAGGACTCCAGCATCTCAGCACTCAGATTAATTCCAAGGTCAACTTCATGCCAACAATCAAGTAAGCAATATCCCAATCAAGCCATTAGTAAAAAGCCCAACCAAAGAATCTCTAAGACCACCCACACCCACACAGACAAGCTAGACACCAGAATATAAACTGACAGCAAACAGCCCTCCTTACTAGCACTGATGATGTTACCTAGTTAGGGTAATGAAACATCTGCAAGAAAACAAGCAGGCTCAGAGAGCACCAAGGAGCCCTGAGCTACAAATATTCTCCTTCATTATTACTTAAGTTGTTTGATCCTGACAGGGTTCAAGGTTGACTCAGCCTTCCATCCTTCCAAGGTCGGTAAAATGATGACTCAGATTGTTGGGGGCAATACGCTGACTCTGTAAACCCTTAGAGATGGTTGTAAAGCACTATGAAGCAGTATAAAAATCTAAGTGCTATTGCTAAATATGCATGTTCATTCCTTCGATACTATAAGCTATATTGAGGGGGGTACAACATTCGTTTCAAGAAGGATGGTTCTTCCCTGACATACATAGTTAAGAAATCAGACTAAATATGATCCACCGAAGAAGAAAATAACTATTCTGCCAAGCTAATCAAGTGGATTAGCTTGGCAGATTGAAAATCAGGCTTGTCAGATGCTACATGTTTTCTATCCTGCTCTACGGAGTGGAGAGTTGGTCTCTGACAGAAAGCCACTTGAAGAGACTAGAAGCATTTGAAATGTGGATTTACAGGCCGCTCTTACGTACAAGTTGGGTTTGACAAAATCAGAAATGAGGAGGTGATAAGCCGCCTGGGAAAGTCAAGGGAAATCATCAAAACTATAAGAAAAGCAACAGTTAGAATATTTTGGACATATGATGCAACACTCAGAAAATTACGGCATACTTCACTTAATCCTCCAAGGAAAGATTGAAGGCAAATGTGGTCCAGGCAGAAAAAGAACATCATGGCTTCAAAATCTAAGGGACTGGTTTGGATAAAACTCAACAGCACTTTTTTGTGCGGCTGTTGATAAAAATAGGATCGCCAACATGATCGCCAATGTCCGATGATGGATATAGGAGAAGAAGGAGAAGGAGAAGGAGGAGGAGGAGGAGGAGGAAGAGAAGGAGAAGGAGAAGGAGAAGGAGAAGGAGAAGAAGAGGAAGAAGAGGAAGAGGAAGAGGAAGAAGAAGAAGAGGAAGAAGAGGAAGAGGAAGAGGAAGAGGAAGAGGAAGAGGAAGAGGAAGAAGAAGAAGAAGAAGAAGAAGAAGAAGAAGAAGAAGAAGAAGAAGAAGAAGAAGAAGAAGAAGAATCCAGACCGGAAGGTACTGTATGCACAGGGAAGAGTACAGGAGAACAAGTAGCAGTGGTGCTAATTGTATGCCTGGACTAAAGCTACAAGGAACAGATGGCTGGATACCTGGACTAATGTCACAAATAGGAATTTACAGGAGCTCAAAGAAGCTGTTGCAACATTTGTAATTCTAATGTTTGAATAACTTTGAAGTAATTCAAAGCAATCTCACCATCCTATGAGTCTTGTGCAATTTAGAAATTATAAGTCAACTTTGCTACCAAGGATAATAATAGTTCTTATTGCTCTAGAACTAACTTTTTCTGTTCAATCTATAGGAACTAGGTTAAAAGATAGTAAACCAAGTTCAAAAGGAGGTGAAACAGGTTGTCTGGACCCAATCCCGCAATTTAATTTTAATTTTGCCTATTGTACTGTCTAAGTGGCTATATTGCCTTTCAAAACGGTATCTTGAGGACAAACCTTAAGAATATCTGTCAAAACTAACTGCACTGAAAAAGTCTTAGCAGCAATAAAAGGGCAAACGAGGGGAGGGGAAAAAAGGTTGTGAACAGATAATAATATCTCAGCTTGTGTGTTTTCCTGCAGTCATCCTCTTAATGGTGTTTCTTAGCTTTCGTTTTGGGAGCCAAAGGCAGCTGATTATAGCTCTGTCTTCTTGATGCCCCTTTCCCACAATATAAATCAAAGGAAGGGGATGCTTTAAAATAAAAGCCGACATAGGAAACCATCAGAAATGAAATCCATTTCATTCATTAAACTGTCTTGCCAAAATTAATTGCAGACAACAACACATAGAGCCAAGCCTGCATAACAATAGGGATAATATAATCAAATGTTTCACCAATGCGCTCAGTTCACTTTCACTGTCCTAATGTCAGCATTTGTCAGGAATATGGAATTAAAAGAGATTGCAGAATCATGTAAGCACTATACACCTGAATCAGGAATGACTTTGCTCCCACTAGGAGGAAGTTCACACTATTAAAAACCTGCCTTCTGAGGGAAAACCATAGCTGCTTAGCATAAAATAGAACCAGTCACCAGTTCTAATCTATATTTTGACTGGTAATTTCAGATCAATAAGTGACATCCAGAGGAAGCACAGCATTCCCCTTCCTGACACGGCAAAAGATCAAGAGAAGCTAAAAATGGTTCAGTTACAACTATGGGAAGTTCTTATTCCAGCAGGGATCCTTCCATCTACCTGGGCATCTATACTGGGGAAGGTGAGCAAATGATAAAATGGACACGATGTCATCACTCACTCAAATATTGCAAATATTTGTGTCTGATATTAGGACACAAGTATCTCACGATGTTCTTCTCATCTGTCAGAGCAGTCTTTCTCATCCATGGCAACTTTAAAATGGGTGGACTTCAATCTCCCAGAATTTCCCAGAAGCCATGCTGGCTGGAGAATTCTGGGAGTTGACTTCCCCCCTATCTCAAAGCCAAGTTTGAGAAACATTGCTTTAGAGTTATGATGGTTTGCTATATGGATACCATTTTCTTTGGACATGTTAAAACTAAGGTCCTTTCAAGTTAAAGTGTTTTTCCATCCATACTTGGCATGAATTTGTTCTCTGTTTCTGGTTCTTAGTCATTTGATTTTCTTCCAAGATAAAGGCAAAAAAACTCACAAGTTCTACACACTCTACACTACTCTTGGATGGTGGGTTGGAATAATGTACGGAAGTGCAGTCCCAGTGCAACTGATGAAAAGCTTGTCTTACGCATGGGCAGGAGACAAGATGCGGATGGCGGGGTGAACATAACCATTGCCAAGATAGGATGTGCCATGGTTAGTACCAAATGGGTCTGTAATACTGAACAGCATGTTTGAAAACTGGAAAGTCTGGTAGAAGTAATCCTAGCACATCCAGCGGACTTCAAGAGGTAAAATACAAATCTACCCAACCTTTCCTATTTTCCTGAACCTTTTAGAATATGAGGTTCAGGTTTTCCCTGTTTCCTACCACTTAGAAGTAAGCCAATGTTAAGGCAAATAAGTCAGAATAGAGTTGGAAGGGATCTTGGAGATATTCTAGACCAGTGGTGAAATCTAAAATTTGTTATTACCGGTTCTGTGGGCGTGGCTTGGTAGGGGGGGGTACTGTGCTGGGTAGGTGTGGCCAATTATTTTTTTTTACTTTTAAAACCATTTTTTCTACAACCTCTTTGGCAAAAAGGCCTCTGCCGATCAGGCAATTCAGCTTGGATCGTCAGAGGCATTTAAAAGAAAAAAAGGTTTTTTTTCTTTTAAAAGCCTCTGACGATCCCAGCTGAGCCCCGCGATCATCAGAGGCTTTTTTTTTTACTTTTAAAAGCATTTTTTGGCCGAAGAGGTTGTAGAAAAAAATGCTTTTAAAAATTAAAAGAAAAAGCCTCTGATGATTGTGCGTCTCAGCTGGGCATGGGGGGGGGGCAGGGATTTTTGCTACTGGTTCTCCAAACCACCCACCTCCATCGCTATCAGATCGGGTGATCCGATCCGAACCGGGAGCATTTCACCCCTGTTCTAGACCCCTTGCTCAAGCAGGAGATCCTAGACCATTTCAGACAAGTGGCTGTCTAGTCTTTTCTTAAAAACCTCCAGCAATGAAGCACCTACAACTTCTGAAGGCAAATTGTTCCACTGGGGAATTGTCCTCACTGTTAGGAAGTTTCTTAATTCCAGGTTGCTTCTCTCCTTGATTAGTTTCCAGCCATTATTTATATAGATGGGAAGTTTGAATAAATAAATAAATCCATTGTTTAAATAGATGGGAAAGAAGGTCTCCATCTCATCATCAGAACAGGCAAAGGCAGAAGTTTCAACCAACAGAATTAAATGTATTATAGAAACCCCAGAAAGAATTTGTGTGTCTGTCTATCTGTCTGTCTCTACGTACTGTATGTATGTGAAGTGGCAACCATTATGGCAGGAAAAAGAAAGTAAACATACCTTTGCTCTAAGCCAAAAGTAGGGAATAAAATTACAGAACCAGGCTGCACTAGCCATTTAACAACTTGTTCCATCTTTTTATAAGCAGAATTAGGGCTATAAAATGTATGCTACTCAACTGTTTTTTTCATCATAACTATTTCTCGGTATAATAAAGTCATCGCTCAGAAAGTTCAGTGTAACATTATTTCTTGCTTTGGGGCAAAGCTTGGGGAATGCGTGAATTAGTAACCTGAGAGTTGTTTACAGAGCAATACAAAAGAGTAATGGAGAAACAGTGTGGTATAGTGGTTAGAGCACATGATTAGGGCCAGGGAGACCCAGGTTCAAACCTACATTCATTCATTGGAGCTTACTAGATGACTTTGGGGCAGATGTGACAGAGCTCGCTCACTCATTGTGCAATGGAGCTTGAACATGTGTCTGCACACAGTACATGGAATCTGCAAAATGGCAGCCATGTTTCAGGTAACCCTCAACTTATGAAAACATTTGGCACCAGAATTTCCATTGCTAAGCAAGGTGGTTGGTAAGTGAGTCACACCAGGGGTGAAATGCTACTGGTTTGGGCCAGTTCGCCCGAACCGGTAGTAAAAACTGTAAAAAAAAAAAAAAAAGTTCTGACGATCAGCTGAACGACATTCAATCATCAAACTTTTTTTTTTTTACTTTTTTAGTATTTTTTTATTACTGGTTCTTAAGAACCAGTAGTTAAAAATGCTTTTAAAAGTAAAAAAAACAAAAAAGTTCCGACGATCGCATGTCGCTCAGCTGATCGTTGAAACTTTTTAAAAAACTTTTTAGGCATTTTTTTACTACCGGTTCGAGCGAATAGGTAGTAAAAAATGCTTTTAAAAAGTTAAAAGAAGGCTCCAACAATCACAGCTGTGCCGCGTGATTGCCGAAGCCTTTTTATTTTACTTTTTTAAAGCATTTTTTTACTATCTATTCGCTGGAACCAGTAGTAAAAAAATGCTTTTAAAAGGTTTAAAAAAAAGGTTCCGATAATCACGTGGCACAGCTGTGATCGTCAGAGCTTTTTTTTACTTTTTAAAACACGTTTTATTACCTATTCGCCCAAGCCGGTAGTAAAAAATGCTTTAAAAAGGTTTTTAAAAAGGTTCCCATACTCGCCACAGCTGATCACCCTCCCCGCACTGTTCTACTTACCTTCCCAAGCCTCCTTTTGGCGTGCACTGTGCATGTGGATGCGCAGCTTGCATTTGGTGCGTGGTGCATATGTGCACACACAGGATGTGTTTGGCGCATGGCACGCATGCACAGCCAGTGAACCGGTAGTAAACTGGTTCAGATTTCACCACTGAGTCACACCCACTTTTATCCCCTTCTTAGCCATGGTTAAGCGAATCCATCTTCTCCCATTGGCGTTGCTTGTCAGAAGCCAGCAGGAAAGTTCACAAAATGGAAATCACGTGATTTGGGATGCTACAATTCTCATATCCCAAAGGTGCTTTTTCAGGAGGTAACTGGACTTTCTGGTTTTTCTTTGAAGATGTTTTACTTCCCATCCAAGAAGCTTCGTCAGCTCTGAAGAACTCTGAAGAACTGCCTCTTGAAACAACCACCTTTGGGACAACCATGATCTGGATGACTGAGAATCTCCATACACCAGGGGTGAAATGCTCCCGGTTCAGACCGGATCGCCCAGTCTGGTAGCGATGGAGGCGGGTGGTTCGGAGAACCGGTAGCAAAAATCCCTGCCCCCTCCCCCCAAGCCCAGCTGAGCTGCACAATCATCAGAGGCTTTTTCTTTTAATTTTTACAACCTCTTCAGCCAAAAAAATGCTTTTAAAAGAAAAAAAGAGCCTCTGATGATCGCGCGGCTCAGCTGGGATCGTCAGAGGCTTTTAAAAGCATTTTTTCTACAACCTCCGAAGGTTTTCTACAACTTCTGAAGAGGTTGTAGAAAAAATGCTTTTAAAAGCCTCTGACGATCCCAGCTGAGTTCCCTGATCGGCAGAGGCTTTTTTTCTTTTAAAAGCCTCTGAGGATCCAAGCTGATTTGTCTGATCGGCAGAGGGTTTTTTTCTTTTAAATGCCTCTGACGATCCAAGCTGAGTTGCCTGATCGGCAGAGGCTTTTAAAAGAAAAAAAAGCCTCTGCCGATCAGGCAACTCGGCTGGGATCCTCAGAGG
>WNWU01000019.1:7075465-7087413 GCA_012654045.1 Ptyas mucosa
CTCACCCATCCATCTATCTAGCTATTTATCATCTACCCATCCATCTACCCATCCACCCACCCATCGATCCATCGATCCATCCATTGATCCATCCATCCATCCATCCATCCATCCATCTACCTACCCACCCCCCATCTATCTATCTATCTATCTATCTATCTATCTATCTATCTATCTATCTAGAAATTTATTTGCCACCCATCTTGTCCAATGCCTCTGGGTGCCTTACAACATAAAAACATTAAAAAACCATTAAAATTATCCATTATAAAATAACACAGGAGATAAAATCATTAACCCAAGATGGCAAAGGAAGGGAACTGGATATATTGGAGAGGAGAGGGTGGACTAAGCTTTAATTAGTCTTTAATTAGGCCATGGGGATGCTACAAGTGTTATAAATATGAAAAATGGTCATGTCAATTTTTTTCAGTACCCTTGTGACTTCGAACAGGCTCTAAATGAACTGTTGTAAGCTGAGACTACCTGCAATAAGGATAGAGAAAAATAAACTTGCAATTCTGAAAACACTTTCTCCTCCTCTGTTTATCTTCCTGAGAACTAGGGAGAATCCAGTCGAGATGCTTACTTAAATTATGTTTCTGGCGTGACTCAAATTACTGTTATCCGACCTTTGTTTTGGTTGCAGCTTTTCCTCCCTTCTTCAAGATTATTCCTTCTTCCCCTTACACAGGCAGTTTATGTACACCCCCTTGAGATTCATAGACAAAACACTTTGAGTCAGGGGTCCCCCAGCCCCTGACAGGCCGCGGCCTATTTGAAACCGGGTCACAAGAGAAATGGGCAAGCGTGCATGCACAAAGCTTCACTTGTGTGAGCAAAGGGCACTTGCACTCACGCGCGAAGCTCCACTCGCGTGAATGGAGGGTGTGTGTGTGCTTGCTGGTTGCACAAATAAAGCTGTGTGCGTGTGCACCTGCTATTCACATGTGCCACACACACACCTCGGCAGGGCTGCCAAGCTGTAAAGGTTGGGGACTGCTGCCTTGAGTCATTAAAGGAAGGCTGTGTAGGCTGACTTACTAATGTAGGCTCAAACCTATAACATAGGTCCAGGGGGGCAGAGGTCGACCTCGAGGCACCTTGCTTGCGGGGTGCCGCAAGGGTCGGTCCTCTCGCCGCTCCTGTTCAACATTTATGTGAAGCCGCTGGGTGAGATCATCCATGGTTTTGGGGTGCGATGTCATCTGTACGCTGATGATATTCAGCTGTACATTTCCACCCCAGATCACTCCAATGATGCCCTCGAAGTGATGTCCCAGTGTCTGGAGGCCGTGCGGGTCTGGATGGGGAGGAACAGGCTTCGACTCAACCCTTCCAAGACCGAATGGCTGTGGATACCGGCGTCCCAATATAGCCAGCTGGTGCCATCGCTGGCTATTGGGGGCGAGTTATTGGCCCCTACAGAGGGAGCTCGCAACTTGGGCGTCCTCCTGGACACACGGCTGTCTTTAGAAGAGCACATGACGGCCGTAGCCAGGAGGGCTTTTTATCAGGTTCGCCTGATTCGCCAGTTGCGCCCCTTTCTGGATCGGGGCTCCTTATGCACGGTCAATCATGCCATCGTTACATCTCGCCTGGACTACTGTAACACTCTCTACATGGGGCTCCCTTTGAGGAGCACCCGGATGCTCCAACTGGTTCAGAATGCGGCCGCGCGGGTGATTATGGGAGCGACGGGGCGCTCCCATGTAACGCCTCTCCTGCGCGAGCTGCATTGGCTCCTGTTGGTCTTCCGGGTGCGCTTTAAGGTATTGGTTCTCACCTTTAAAGCACTCCATGGCTTAGGGCCAGGGTACTTACGAGACCGACTGCTGCTACCGATAACCTCCCACCGGCCAATTCGCTCTCACAGAGAGGGCCTCCTCAGGGTGCCGTCAGTCAAGCAATGTCGGCTGGCGGCCCCCAGGGGGAGAGCCTTCTCTGTGGGGGCACCCGCCCTATGGAATGAGCTACCTCCTGGAATAAGACTGATCCCGGACCTTCGTACCTTCCGCAAAGCCTTGAAGACTTACTTATTCCAGCAAGCCGGCCTAGCTTAAATGGTTTTAAATTGGGATTTTGAATTTTATAGATTTGGGGTTTTAAATTGGGAGGCCGATCGATTTAATATCTTTTAATTTATCTTAATTTTTGTATTGTATGTATTTTAATTCTGGCTGTTCACCGGCGTGAGTCCCTTCTGGGAGAAGGGCGGGATACAAATTATTATTATTATTATTATTATTATTATTATTATTATTATTATTATGTAATCAAAAACAGTTCAATAACCGCTATCTGAAGGACATATTGGTAAACTTCGTTTCTCTGCTGTACCTGAACTATCATAACCCCCCATTTCATTTATTTTGTTTTTCTGGTTCTCCCTTTATAGTATTTAACTTTTTTAAAAAAAATAGTTTTTATCGAACATTTTCCAACTTTAAAAAACACAAGTAAAAAAGAAAAAAAAAACAAATACAAATACAACCAAATAAAAAACACAAGCAACACAACAGTGTAATATAATTTTACAGGTTTCCGTATCAGCATGTATATTCTGCTTTTGCAATTCACTATTCAATATTTGCCTTCTCACAGATTTTAACAATTCTAGTAATAGTATAATAATTATATTATAATAATATAATACGTTCTGATTATACGTATATACATTTATCTTTATATTATAGTCAATGGTTTTTGAACTTTTATTTCTTGTTTTGGCTTCTATTCTCTACCCGCTTGTACAGTCTACTTCAAGTTTTATAATAGTCCGACTCTTCTCTTTCTTTTAACTCCAAGGTCATCCTGTCCATTTCAGCACATTCAAGTATCTTCCTAATTACCATTTCATCTGGGGGGTTATTTATTTGTTTCCAGTTTTGTGCAAAAGCAATCCTAGCAGCCGTTAGCATGTTACAGTATTTAACTTTTATTACTACCAAGTAAAAAGTAAATGTAATACAGATTTAAGTGTCCCACAGTTACAGCACATTAATCTTCAGCTTGTTTGAAATCGATTTCCTTATTCAAGAAGGGGGTGTTTTTTGGATCAGATAAGACATGCAAATATAACTCCCTCCTGCCAAAAGCTGCAAACAGAATTATAGTGAGGCAAGACAAAAACATTTACTATGTAGTGTATCTCAAGAACCTCCCTCTATACATACTGAACTGGCAGAAAAAGTCATGTTTACAGTCAAATGCAAGGATCATTTTGATAACATGTGCTAATGTTATACTTGTCAACTATTAATATATCCTTGGTAGTTTATAGATTAAAAATAGGGACTCCTGGATATTTTTGCAATCAGAAATCGGATGCAAACAAGGCCATTGAAATCCAAATATACTTTTGCTCACCTGTTGTTGAATGGTAGGACTTGGAAGGACTTTTCAGTTGACTTTCTAACTTTCCTTAGGTGAAGGACAATTTCCTTTTGCAGATAAATTCTATTTCTGCAAGATCAGATGTATCACCTGAAGTTATGATGAGTGCTAACAGAACGGTACCCCCTGCCAATTTTAAAGGGATACACATCAGAATGTACATGGTTATAAAGATGGGAAGACAATCTTCTAAAAAGAAGAGAGATTTCCACAGGCTATATAAGAGATCACAGTGGTGACACCAGAGAAGGAAAGGTAAATATTTTAGGGCCATTGAATTAAGGCGAGTGAGCCTGGCAAAGAGAAGCAGAGTTGAATGGCCAATTATTAGCGATTTGAAACTAATGTTAGTAGCATGGTTTTTGGAGTTATAGAAACTGACAATTAGGATTGAGAGTTCCACAAGGAGTTAAAGTTGCCTTTCGCCACAGGATTTTGGTAGAAAACCAAGCCAGTTTCATATGACTTCCTTTTATGTGTGCAATTCTAACAGAGAAAAAACTGCTGGCTATACATAAAGAGATTCTGACTTTGTTTAGTCAGCTGGGGAAGATCACAAGAACTGCAGTCCTATCCAGGAAGCATGGAATCATTGAAAAGGGCTATTTCGACTAACAAGACTTTCTAATGCAAGAATACAAATTAAATATTCTGTTGAAAAGTGTCAGAGTAGGGAAGGTGGCAGTGGTGAAATCCATTTTTTTTAAACTACCAGTTCTGTGGGTGTGGCTTGGTGGGCGTGGCAGGAGAAGGATACTGCGAAATCTCCGTTCCCACCCCACTCCAGGGGAAGGGTACTGCAAAATCCTCATTCCCTCCCCACTCCAGGGGAAGGATACTGCAAAATCCCCATTCCCTCCCCACTCCTGAGGAAAGAATATTGCAAAATCTCCATTCCCATCCCCACTCTGGGGCCAGCCGGAGATGGTATTTGCCGGTTCTCCGAACTACTCAATTTTTTTTCCCCGCTACCAGTTCTCCAGAACCTGTCAGAACCTTCTGGATTTCACCCCTGGAAGGTGGACTGTTATCTTCTTGAATCATGCTCTTCCCAACAAGACAGGCACAGACACAGACTTCAGAGGATAATTAGAACTGCAGAAAAAACAATTACTACCAACCTGCCTTCCATTGAGGACCTGCATACTGCATGAGTCAAAAAGAGGGCGGTGAAAATATTTACAGATCCCTCACATGCTGGACATAAACTGTTTCAACTCCTACCCTCAAAACGACACTATAGAGCACTGCACACCAGAACAACTAGACACAAGGGCAGTGTTTTTCCCGAACGCCATCACTCTGCTAAACAAATAATTTCCTCAACGCTGTCAAACTAGTCATTAGTTACTAAGATTACTATTAATCTTCTCATCGTTCCTATCACCCATCTCCTCCCACTTATGACTGTATGACTGTAACCTTGTTGCTGGTATCCTTACAATTTATACTGACTTTTTCCTAATATGATTTGATTGCTTATTTGTTCCCTATGACTATCATTAAATGTTGTACCTTA
This sequence comes from Ptyas mucosa, assembly GCA_012654045.1. Taxonomy (NCBI): domain Eukaryota; kingdom Metazoa; phylum Chordata; class Lepidosauria; order Squamata; family Colubridae; genus Ptyas; species Ptyas mucosa. The sequence goes on from WNWU01000019.1 coordinate 7,080,381, forward strand.
TGATTCTTGACAAATGTATCTTTTCTTCTATGCTGAGAGCATATGCACCAAAGACAAATTCCTTGTGTGTCCAATCACATTTGGCCAATAAAGAATTCTATTCTATTCTATTCTATTTCTATCCACTGGATGTTCACAGATGGCCTTCCTTGGATCTTAAAAACGATATTGCCTGAGGATACAAAAGCTGCTTGTTGAGGATCCTATGGGACAAGATTGAAATGAAACCTGCAAGATTTTGATTTTTTTTAAAAAAAATCTGTTGTTAAAACCCCAACATAAGATATCTCAAGTGCCGTTAAATCAACCAAGTCAAACGAAATCCCTCTTTATTCAAGAATGGGCTTTTATGACCACTTAACTATGCCTCTGGTTTCAGGATGTGCCTCAGAGGATAAGTGACCATCTGGGTTAAAGGATTTTCTGCCTAAATTTCATTGTTATGCAACTTTTAAAAAAAGAAGTAAACAAGGAGAACACAGTTCTCCTCATATCCTGACAACAGAGCCATACATCAATTCATTATACTGCTTCCAAAGAAAATTACACAAAAGATTTTAGCACCTAGGCATTTGCTGAATAGCAATTTTGCCCTTAGAGGGCTAAATCAAATAATCTGTAGTGTCAATACAGATACCCCACCAAATTTGAGAATCAAGAATTTCAGGCTTGAATCTCCAGATGTCCATTTTAGCCTAAAGCCTTGATAATGGTTTACTTTCTCCTCCTCCTCCTATGCCCCCAAGTACATCATCAAGATACCCAGATCTTCCCAACAGCTAGCAGCTGGTTGTAAACTACATAGTAGCCTGTCCCTTCAAAGAGTTTCCAGGCATCCAGTATGGCCATAATTCACTGCAAGGAATTTAATCTACCCACTTTGATAATCCCACAAGATGTACAGGCTATTTCATTGGTCAGCAGAAAATAAGAAGTCTTCTTTCAGTAAAGATATTGTTTTGATGTTACACTATGCGGCATTTTGCAACCCACAAAGGCCTTTGCCTCAGCACTTGTGATTCTCTGGTATTTGATTCAGCCTGGGCTTCCTCCAAAGTTTCTGGATTAAGGTATTTCTGCCTTCAGAGATGTTAATCATCTAGATGGTCAGATCCTTACAATGAAGAATAGAAACAGTTTGGCCATTTCTATAAACACCAAGTGCCCATTAGCATGAAGAACAGTTGGCTTCCTCTTTGTTTTGTTTCCTACAAAGGAACTTTGTGGGGACTGCAAACCGCAAAACTACAGCTGCGCCTGTGCTCATTTGAACCCATTAATCATTGGCACAAGACTAGGGCAGACTGACTTCCAGCAATCCTTCAAAATCCAATCACCCACTCAACTCTCCCTTGCCCCCAGTCCCACCCATTTGTTAAATGCACTATCAGATAAATCAATTATTAGCTGGGCTTTCTGAAATGTGAACATTGGCACTGAGATTTCTTTTTCCCCTTCACCTTTTGCAATATACTGCTTTTAAGAATCTTTGTAAATAACTAAATAAGCCAAAGTTTTACTTTAACTCTCCATATCAGATGACCTTGGTGGACAACAAACCAGGAAGAGAAAGATTGAAAGAGAGGAGAGAATTGTGATTTGCTGAGATTCATTCCTGAAGTGATAACCTGAACTGAGTCACACTATATGCTATTTAGCGACAGAAATCCAATATTGTTTTTCCCCCCTTTAAAGAATTGTCTAGACATATATGTATATACAGACTGTCAATATTGTATGGGGGGGAAAGTCACAGCATTCTAGAGGCATTTAAAACTTTTGAGAATGAACCGTTCCAGTTCAAATAATTCACAAATACTCTGAGCTTGGTTGTTTTCTTCAAGATATGTCATTACCCAATTAAGGAACACCATCAATGCTAGAAGGCAGTGGGGTTTGCTCTATATATTATTTGCTTGCCCTGTCAATGTTGGTGGGAATGATCCTGGTAGTCCATTATCAAACTGTTGCTGTTGTTTTACCGTTATCTGGTTTCTCTGAGTTGGTAGTCCCTTGATTGGGGTAAGCAGTGTCTCTCAACCCTGGCAGCTTTACGATGGGTGGACTTCAACTCCCAGAATTCCTCAGGTTGACTGGGGAATTCTGGAAGTTGAAGTCCACCCTTCTTAAAGTTTGCCAAGGTTGAGAAACACACTGCAGTTCTGTGGGTGTGGCTTGGTGGGTGTGGCATGGCTTGGTGGCCGTGGCAGGGGAAGATACTGTAAAATCTCCATTCCTACCCCACTCCAGGAGAAGGATACTTCTTCTGGCCCGTCAGCGGCCTGTTCAGATTGTAACTGATTCTGACAGCAAGGAGGCTGGTGTGGTGTTGCGCCAGCAGCCTGTGCAGCTGGCACTCGAGTCAGACAATGAGGAGGCTGGAGAAGATGTGGTGCCAGAGGCAGGGATTCAGCCAGGGCCTTCAGAACCTCCAGAAGGTCCTTTAAGTGAAGAGGACGAAGAGGAGGAGCCTCTTCTCGATGCACGGGCGCGCAGAGAGGCCAAAAGGCAGGAGTGGCTCCTCAGGAGGAGGTCTCCTCGAGAATAAGGCTTGGGGCTAATTGGCCACTCCCTTAGCCTATTTAAGGAGGAACGCCGACTGAAGCAATTTGTAGGGAACAACTTTAGTTCACTCTACTTCGTGTCTGGATTCTCTGCAAATTGCTTCTGGGCTTTCTGTCAACCTTAGTAAAATTGTGATTGCTTTATGTTTGGTTTCTTGTAGACTGTTAAGAAAGTTTATTAACAGCCTGTGTTTTGAAAAAGACTGAATTATTTTAGTAAATTAAGTTTGTACAAACTTTGTGTGTGCTATGTTCTTTGGGGTCCGTAGCTGGGGCAGAACAATACTGTAAAATCTCCATTCCCTCCCCAATCCAGAGGAAGGTTACTGCAAAATCCTATTCCCTCCTGATCAGCTGGGACTTGGGAGGCAGAGAATAGATGGGGGCGGGGCCAGTCAGAATTTTTACTACCGGTTCTCCGAACTACTAAAAATCTCTGCTACCGGTTCTCCAGAACTGGTCAGAACCTGCTGAAACCCATCTCTGGGTGATCCTTTTGATGGTGCTTCATAAGATTTCTCTCTTTTGGTGAGCCACGCACTGGGAACTGTCTTACCATGTATGAGTCAGATGTCATAGAAATCTAAATTAATAAACAGTGACAACATGACTGTTGGAAGAAGAAATGTCCTTCTGGGTTCAGTTCCAAGTGAGAAAAAAGACACTGGAAACATGGAGACTGCTTGGAAAGATGGTTTAATGGTGGACAGGACCACATGGTTTTGAGGTCCTGGGCAGAAAAGGCGATCACATGCTTCAAGATGTTGGGTGAAGGGAAAAAAAGGGAAAAGGGCCAAGATGCTGAGAGTCCCTTGGTTTTATACCCACTTTTGGGCTTCACCTTAGTGTTTCCTGATCCTGTATAAGAAATGTATTCTGATTGGTTGTCAGACTCCCAGGAGATGGGGGTCTTAGCTAACTCTGTAGGTTGTCTCCCAAGCTTGCTTGAGCCTGTCTCAGACCTTAATGGTCCATTGACAAAGGTGGGGGGACAGGGAGTTTTGGGGGTTTGGGGAAGAAACTACAGAGTCAGGTAGTGCATTCCAGGCATTGACCACTCTGTTACTGAAGTCATATTTTCTGCAATCGAGTTTGGAACGGTTTACATTGAGTTTGTATCTATTATTTGCTCAAGTTTCTCCATTTCTCATCCAGGGAAATATAATATTCTGCCGTTTTAATATTTCCCAAAATATTTCATTCTTCTAGGAGAGGGGTGGGTTTTAATTTCCTACATGACAATGAAAGTTGGCAAGAGGCATTAGGGGTATCATTTGTCTTCCCCAAACTTTTATCCAATCCTCCCTAACGCTGGCAAAGGGAGGCTTTATTGCAAGCATTTATTTATTTCACATTCCAGAGATATTTAAACAGGGACGATCATTCAGTTGTGTTCTCAGTCCAGGATAAAGTAATAGAATTGAGTTTTTAAAAACTTTTTAGAAAAATAAATAAAATATAATACAAATAATAAAAATGCATTCTTGTGTAGATCAGGTTAAGGAACAAGGAAATGAAAAAAAAACCCAAACAACATCAATAAGAAATCCCAAAAAAGTGGTTTCAAAAAGTAGGTCATTTAAATCTGTGGTATGCACTCTGCTCTATTTAGCAGACAGTTTTAAGCAGCAATGAAAGCATTGCAGACTTAAGAAAAAATAACAGAGAGTTATTCTACCAAAACATACAAATGTAGTTAGTCATCTTTTTCATCATTGTAACGTGCAGGAAAAAAGCATGTCCAGAGCTGCACACAGACAGAGAACTTTCAACTGTTTTCCAGGCAGACTGTAAATAAGGAAAAAATACTGTATTTTTCAGAGTATAAGACGCACCTTTTTCCTCCCTAAAAGGGGGTGAAGATTTAGGTGCATCTTATACACTGAATGTAGCCCCGCCCACCCACTGGGCCCCACCCTTTGGCCTCTGCCTCGCAGCAGTTACCTCCTTGCAAGCAAACAGCAAGAAAAAACAGCTCCTTTCAGCTTCAGCACAGCCTAATTAGCACAAGTTGATTGGATCGGCCACCCGACTCTCAGCTGATTTGCTCTCAGCTGTTTTGTGCAGGGCTCTGCTGCTTGCTGCAAAGAGGTAAATTGCTGGAGCAGATTCCCTCTCCCCCCTTGTGCTAATCGAGCTATGCTGAAAACAAAAATGAAAGTAAAGCAGGCTGGCTGCTGTTTGCTGCAACCAGGCAAAATTGCTCAGAGGCAAAGGGAGATTTCTTTTTCTTCTTTTCCTCACCAAAAAAGGTAGATGCGTCTATTACTCCGAAAAATACGGTAGTTAATTTGTTCAACTTCAGCATGATTAACTATTCTTATTTATTTATTTACTTATTTACTTGCTTGCTTACTTACTTACTTACTTACTTACTTACTTACTTACTTACTTACTTACTGGTTCAATTTATATCCCGCCCTTCTCCGGACACTCAGGGCTTCATATTTTTGTATATACCTGTTTAGTAGGGCTTTCGACCCACCCTAAGCGGTGTTCTTTTTTACACAAAGGCAGCTTGTTGTCCCCACAAACCAGGTCCTCATTTTACCTACCTCGGAAGGATGGAAGGCTGAGTCAACCTTGAGCCTGGTGAGATTCGAACTTGCAGTAATTGCAGGCAGCTGGTGCTAGTTAACAGCACTTTAGTCTGCTGTCCACCAAGGCTCTTTATATATCACCTTTGTTGTTCACATGAATAACACAGGGTGGCAAACACCTTTCTCCTCCTATTTTCTCCACAACAACAACCCCGTGAGGTGAAGTCACCCAGCTGGCTTTCATGGCTAAGGTAGGACTTGAACTCACGGCCTCTTGCGTTCTAGCCTGGTACCTTAACCACTTGACCAAATTGGCTCCCCAGTTATACATATCCCCAATTATAATGTTAAAACAAATCAACAGTATGGGCAGTCCTCACGTCCTGACCGTAATGGAACCTGTCCGTCAGGGTCAGAACTCATAAAATGGGTAGTTTTGTGGTAGTTGTTAAACCAATCACCATGGTCATTAAGCAAATCTGCAGTTGTTAAACAAACATCGCAGTGATAAAGCAAACCAATTTTTTTTTAAAATTTGATTTATATGCCGCCCTTCTCCGGAGACTCAGGGCGGCTTACAATGCGCTAAGCAATAGCCTTCATACTTTTGTATATTTATACAAAGTCAGCTTATTGCCCCCACAAACTGGGTCCTCAATTTACCTACCTTAGAAAGGATGGAAGGCTGAGTCAACCTTGAGCCTTGGTGAGATTCGAACCTGCAATAATTGCAGGCAGCTGGTGTTAATAACAGGGTGCTTTAGACCACTGTACTATCCAATGATTTGCGATGGGTGCTGTTTTGACTGAAAACCAGAGGGGAATGCCATGTTTTGGCAAAAGGGTCATAAAATGCAGTCACTTGACCACGGAACGCTGCAGATGGCCTAAATGAGGCCTGGTTGTCGAGCAGCCAGAATGCGGTCAAGTTAACTGCAGGGAGGGAACTTCAAATCTAGATCTTGAGTATCCCTTGGGTAGGTCCGTTGGAACTTCGAATAGTCACTAAGCAACCTGTGGTAAGTCAAGGACTGCCTATGTGACTTTACAGTAAGTGGAGTCCTAATTCGAACAATATGCTGAGGCGATGATACAATCCAACAACCATAAATGACAAACCTCATTTTAGCATAGTCTGCTATGGGGTATAATCTCAGCCCCATCCCTCCCTTAAAGAAATACCCAACTCAAAAACCACAGTAGAGAAATGCTTTTTATGAAAAACAACAACTAGAAGATCACAAACACACAACTTTAGTTTCTCCAGAAGACTAAACAGGAGATGCGATGACCAAAAGTAGTGTCTAATGCAGGATCAGAAGCCTAGGAAGGATGATCATTTTAAGATGGAGGCCTGCAGATATGGGAGAGAACTATTTAGAATTTACGTTGATGGATGAGGAACAGATTTTGGTTTCTACTTCAATCTGAAGAATTATCCGGTCCCAGCCCAGTTTAAAACTCAAGGACATTAACCCCAAAGGGCAGAGTGACATAAAGTGTAGCAGATGCTAGTTAGATCAAAGGGTTTGTGCATTTGCATACAAATTTATGCTGACTTTTGGGGGTATGTGTGATGCATTTGCCCATAAACATCCAATACAGCTGTTTAGACAGCTGTTAAAGAAATGTTCATTGCTGCTTCTTGTGGGATGGCCAGTTTCCCTATCTCATAGACTACATCCACATAGCTGCTTTGCAGTGCTCTCCTTCCTTACAGAGTTGCACCCCTTGAAACTATGGTTTTCTGGTTGACAGTTATGTGTACCCACTGAGTAAGTGCTGCTGAATTGCTGGAGGCCGAGAAATGGGGATTGGTATGGAAGTTGTAAAATACCTAAGAAGCCCAGGCACATGAATAGAGTAGAGTAGAGTAGAGTAGAGTAGAGTAGAGTAGAGTAGAGTAGAGTAGAGTAGAGTAGAGTAGAG
>WNWU01000019.1:7087423-7128470 GCA_012654045.1 Ptyas mucosa
AGTAGAGTAGAGTAGAGTAGAGTAGAGTAGAGTAGAGTAGAGTAGAGGGATAGGATAGGATAGGATAGGATAGGATAGGATAGGATAGGATAGGATAGGATAGGATAGGATAGGATAGGAGCGAAGCAAAGCTGGAAGGGATCTTGGAGGTCTTCTACTTCAGACAAGTGACTGTCTAGTCTCTTCTTAAAAACCTCTAGTGATGCAGCGCCCACGTTTTCTGGAAGCTAGCTGTTCCACTGGTTAATTGTTCTCACAGTTAGGAAGTTTCTTCTTAATTCCACGTTGCTTCTCTCTCTGATTAGTTTCCAACCATTGTTTCTTCCCCTGTCCTCTGGTGCTTTGGAGAATAATTTGACCCTCTTTTTCTTTGTGGCAGCCCCTCGAATACTGGAATACTGCTATCATGTCACCCCTAATTCTTCTTTTCTTTAGACTACTAGCCAAACCCAAAACCTGCAGCCATTCTTCATATGATTTAGTCTCCAGGCCGTTGATCATCTTAGTTGCTCTTCTCTGAACTTTTTCCAAAGTCTCAACATCTTTTTTGCAGCATTTTGATCAAAATTGGTTGCCGTATTCCAGGTGTGGTCTTACTACGGTTTTATAAAGCGGCACTAATATTTCACAAATATTTCAGACAAGGAAATGTGCTTGTTATCTATACATATCAGATGCAGCATTGACTCAAAGGAGATGATGTTGGGTCTAATTAAAGAGTTGAACAGCTGGCGTTCTAATCAGTCACCCATTTTCATAATATTCTCCACTCAATGTCTGGTCTTGACCATCAAAATCAAGATATGTACCAATCACAGGAACAGGTTAGGGAGACACAACTACTCAGGTTCAAGTCTATCAGGAACAAAATAGAGAAGCATTAATTTTCACAGAGACTTGAGAGAAGGGTGTAATCCTACCACAACTTCCGGAAAAACCTGATATGGTTTCTCAAGGACTTACCTTTTCTTTTAGTGCAATGAATAAGTATTCTCGGCAGTTGTTTCTGCAACAGAATGCTTTTAAGTCGGGAAAATATGTACATACATCATCCACAATTTTATAATTACCCATAATTTCAGTTCACATATTTTAAGAGACAAGATATGAAAATAATAGTGAGATTCTAAAAAATAAGTCTTCTACATGGCTAGAATTTTTCTAGGGGAAGCATCTTAAGGAATATAATAGCCAGATTATCATAGATCAACACAAATAGCAAGTAGCAACATCTTAGGAAAACTTCTACACTAGGTATTTATTATGAAATGGTTAACTCATCTAATTATTGTTCTGAGTTTCCACCTCAATTTAGTTTATCTTGGGATTTTATCTCACAAAATCAGAGTCACAGCTCAATTCCTCCAAGTATAAATCCTTTTAAGATTGTTCTTCAACCTTTCTGAACTTGTATTGACTTTACAAGAGGGACATTCCAGGTCAATACAAGATGGACATTCCAGGTCATCCCAACTCTTCATTCCAAACATGTTGGGTAAGTTTATAAATCTAAGCAACAATACGTTTTGGTTTCTTGTGGCCCTCTGTATTGTCAGAACAGCCAACTGTGACTTAATTCAAGGAACTATGGTTAAGCAAAGAACTTAGCACAATACAAGAACTAATCACTGTCAAGATTCCAGTAGTCAAGCATCTCAGTTTGATTTTGTTCACATATGTTGGACTACAACTTCCCTCATCCCCAGCAGAGAATTATAGGACATACTACTGTCCTCATCTGAAAAGATCAGAATGGTCTAGTTCAGGGGTCAGCAACCCCACTGTTGCAGCTCCCTGTCACTCAAAATATGCGTCACAACTGCCAATGTGCAACACCCGCCAGCACACAATTTATTGAGCTTTTCAATAATCATGGATAGAATCCAAGAGAAGAAAAGTTTCAGAAGAAAACAGAACATTTAATTCAACTATATATGCTAGTTTTGTGGCTGCTCAAGAAATAGTCAGGCACGGGAAGGGTTTTGTGGCTCCCGGTGTTTTCTTTTCTGTGGGAAATGGGTCCAAATGGCTCTTTGAGTGTTTAAGGTTGCAGATCCCTGCTCTAGTTTTTTCCAGTTAGACACAATGAAAAGGAGGATGGGTTTAATGCTATTTCCTTAATTCTTCTTGGAATCTGCACATTTGCCTAGAATGTTTTATTTGCATAACATACTTCTTTCCTTCATTTTGTTTACTGAGGTTTCTAGGAAGAATGGAATGTTAGAATTAGCAAAAAGAATATTGAGATACAGGTAGACTTCGACTTATGACCACAACTGAGCCCAAAATGTTTGTTGCTAAGTGATAGTTGTTAAGTAAGTTTTGCCCCATTCTATGACCTTTTTTTGCCACAGTTGTTAAGTGAATCAGGAACTGCAGTTGTTAAATTAGTAACATAGTAAGTGAATCTGACTTGCCCGTTGAATTTGCTTGTTAGAAGCTCGCAAAAGAGAACACATGACCCTGGAACACTGCAACCGTCATAAATGTGAGTCACTTGTCAAGCATCTGAATTTTGATCATGTGACTATAGGGATGCTGCAACAGTCGTAAGTGTGAAAAACTGTCATAAATCACTTTTTTCAGTGCCATTGTAACTTTGAGCGGTCACTAAATGAACTGGTGTAAATTGAGGACTACCTATATTGTTGGAATCCTCAAATATTGCAGAGAAATCTGGTTTACACCTCTGTCGTAAAATGCTGAATTATGTAGCTGTTAGAAGAAGCCCAACATGTAATTTGTGAGGACAAGTTTCAGAAAGTGAGACTAAGTGTGTAAGCAACACCTGCTCCTCCTTTGATGTTTATATTAATAAGTAATATAGTAATAAGGATGTTTCAATGAAACCACTCAGGGGCAATTTTTGTCAATACAACTGAAAATTATCTCAACCCAGTTCTTTATAAATTAACTTACATTGAGCTTTTTGGATACCCATTTTTTAAAATGTCACTGATTAATTACACATAAAAGGCAATCTGTTGCGTTAGTTCATGAAAAGAAACCACCAAGGAATAGCTAAGTAATCTTTTGTAGTATTACCACCAAGTTCATGGACTTTGAAGAAGTGGGATAGGAAGAGCACTGATGCTTTTTTGAACTTTGGTGTTTCATTTTATTATTTATTTAGTTTGTCAAACATGTACGAGATAACAGGTATACAGTAAGTATAAACATGGTCATGAACATATGAAATGAGTACAAATAAATGGGGACAGTAGGACAGGGACGGTAGGCACGGTAGTCCACTTATGCACGCCCCTTAAAGACCTCTTGGGAATGGGGTGAGGTCCATGGTAGTCAGTTTAAGGATGAAGCTATGGAGGTTTGAGGAAGTAACAATGGAGTCAGACAGAGCAATCCAGGCATTGACCACTCTATTGCTGAAGTCGTATTTCCTGCAATAGAGTTTGGAGGGTTTACCTTGAGTTTGTACCTATTGTTTGCCCGTGTATTATTGCAGTTGAAGCTAAAGTAGTCATTCACAGGTAGGACTTTGTAGCAGACAATTTTGTGTACTATGCTTAGGTCAGACCTAGGCAGGGTAGTTCAAGGTTGTCCAAGCCCAACATTTCAAGCCTGGTGGAATAAGGTATTCTGTTGTGAGCAGAGGAGTGGAGTACTCTTCTCGTGAAATACCTCTGGAGCCGCTCAATTGTATTAATGTCCGATATACAGTGTGGATTCCAGTCAGACGAGCTGTATTCGAAGATTGGTCTGGCAAAGGTTTTGAATACCCTAGTTAGCAGTACAGTGTTACCAGAGAAGAAGGTTCGCAAAATTAGGAGAAGGCTTCTGAGATAGAACCAAGAAAACAAACTAATGGATCATCAAACAAATCAGAGTTCTCACATGAGATACACATGTCCAGGGTCAAAGTATCCTACTTCAGATACATTATGTGAAGACTTAGCTCTTCTTTAGGAGGCGTCAATGCTGAGAAAGGTGGGGCTTCAGAAGGCTTTAATGCTGGGAAAGGAGGAAGGAAAGATAAGAAAAGTATAATCAGTAGCAAGGTAGACAGAAGAATACCTATGAGTGCATCTTTGGAAGAGTTGAAAGACATGATTGATGGAGAAAAACTATTTACCTGATTGGTAAGAGTTGACCACAAATTTATGGCATATACATCATTATCAAACAGCCCAGCATGTAAACATTCAAATTCTCCCAGAACTCTTCAAAAGGCAATGAGGAAGCAGAAGATGAAAATAAAGCAGGAAAGTCTAAAGATGAGGTCAAATGTTTCAGGTCTAAGATCAGGTCAGTCAGCCTGGCTGGAGAATTTTGGAAATTGAAGTCTACAAGTCCTAAAGTTGCCAAGTTTGGAGACCCCTGCTCTAATCTATGGGTGTCCAAGTTTTTGCCTAGGCCGCACTGAGTGAAGAATTGTTTTGGGCCATATATAAAATATGTAATATTGTATCAACCACTTAGTGGCAGGCCATCCATACCCCAATCAAAAGCTAGGGGGCCCACACAGAACCGGGTACCACATAAATACCACACTCAAAATAGCCCAAAGCACATTCTGGTAGAGGTAAGTTCCCTCAGGATGGGCTCCAGTATGAGTTTGAAAGCTTGAAAGACTAAACCTCTGGTTCCGGTGACCGATCCAGATTGGATCCTGCATAATATAAAATCACACAATAATGTTAAAAGTTTACAATCTTGTGGAACCATATTTCTAGCTGTCCAGGGGGGGAGGTGGCCTGTGGACCTCTGGTTGGACATACCTGCTCTAATCCTTGCAGATAAGAAATATTTATTTGTTTGTTTGTTTGTTTGTTTGTCAAACACGTATAAGATAACAGATATAAGTATAAACATGATTATGAATACAGGATAAGGATATGAATAAATGGGGACATTAGGATAGGGACAGTAGGCACGTTGGTGTGCTTATGCATGCCCCTTAAAGGCCTCTTAGGAATGGGGTGAGATCTACAGTAGACAAGGTTAAAGTTTTGGGGGTTTGGGGAAGAAACCAAAGAGTCAGGTCGTGCATTCCAGGCACTGACCACTCTGTTGTTGAAGTCGCATTTTCTGCAATCAAGTTTGGAGCGGTTTACCTTAAGTTTGTATCTATTGCGTGTTCATGTATTGTTGTGGTTGAAGCTTAAGTAGTCATTGACAGCTAGGACATTGTAGCAGATAATTTTGTGTACTACGCTTAGGTCAGACCGAAGGTGGTGTAGTTCTAAATTGTCTAATCCCAAAATTTCAAGCATAAGGTATTCTGTTGTAAGCAGAGGAGTGGAGTACTCTTCTCGTGAAATACTTTTGGACTTGCTCAATTGTATTAATGTCCGATATACAGTGCAGGTTCCAGGCAGATGAGCTGTATTCGAGAGTTGGTCTAGCAAAGGTTTTGTATGGCCTAGTTTGTTCTGTTCTCTATATCTAGAGAATAGCACAGAAGAAGAAAGACATACACACACAAATTAAGGAAAATTTTAGTTTGAAGATGCCATCCTCAGCTACAATGCCACTGCAGCTGCATTTCCATGCATTAGCAGAAAGTTTACCCATGAAACAAGGATCACCTTTATGACTCAAACATGCCGGTGGTTACTAAGAAAAGCTCTTTTGTACTCTACAATTGGTACTCAAAAAACTCTACCTACACAGCTTTGATCTACAGTTTAACAGCGCTCAAAATAGTGTTTCCTTTCCAGAAATATCTCAAAGAGACTTTCAACTTCTGTGAGGAAATTCCTACAAGATTGTTTGCACGAAGTCCAGAAGTAGGAAAGAAGTAAACATTCAGCCCTGTTTGTTAAACTTTGCATGATTTAGAAAGTTAAGTGGTTAGATGTGGTCAATATTTAGAGAAAGAATTATCTATAGCAGCATTTTTCAATCTCAGCAGCTTTAAAATGTGTGGACTTCTACCCCCAGAATTCCCTAGCCAGCATGTCATGGCTGGTTGGGGAATGCTGGGGCTTGAAGTCCACACAACTTAAAGCTGCTGAGATTGAGAAACATTTAATGTAGGTTGGGAAGCTGAAAAACATACTAGATGAAGACAGTTGTAAACCGCTTCAGTGTCATGGGAAGAAAAAACAAATATTTTTATTATTATTTTTTTATTAACTGTGTGGATACCATTAATCTGACTCCCCCTTGTAAAGCAACTTTTTTTGTATGGACTACTGATAGTCCTTGACTTACGATCACAATTGAGCCCAAAGTTTTTGTTGTTAAGTGAGACATTTGTTAAGAGAGTTTTGCCCCATTTTACGACCTTTCTTGCCATAGTTGTTAAGTGAATCACTGCAGTTGTTAAGTTAGTATTTATTTATTTATTTAATGAGATTTATATGCCGCCCTATCTCCAGCCGGACTCAGGGCGGCTCACAACAGTAAAAAACATCTAATGAAAAAGTTAAAAAGAAATTAAATCCAAATCTCATAATTTAACAGTTAAAAGTGCAATCAAGACTAACAAGTTAAAAATTAAAACCCCATCACTTCAGGACAGCCAAACGAAAACAGCCACGATTTCAGGTCGCGATGGAAAGAGCGGAGGTTGGGGGCCACCCGGAGCTTCAGGGGCCACCCGGTTTTTAAGTGAATCTGGCTTCCCTATTGACTTTGCTTGTCAGAAGGCCGCAAAAGGGGTTCCCATGAACCTGGGGTGCTGCAACCATCATAAATACAGGACAAAGAAGAACACAACAATTTTGCAGATCGGTTAAAAATAGCCTGAATGGAAAGAGAAAGTTGCAGTGAGACATTATCTGGCTAGAATCAATCAAAGGTGTTTCAGAAAATGCAAGATAAATTCAGACTTGAAAGAGGCTAAGACAGTATTTTAGATAGATAATTTACACATTGATGTACAATTACTTTTTTACATCAGGGTTAAAATATTCCCATGATACTCTAGATAGGGTTTATCCAGATCACTGGGCTAACTCAATCTCCTATACATATCAACTTTACAAGAACCAATAATATGGGATACAAAATTTGGGTCTTGGACTCTCCAAAACATATTTGTGATGGCAGAAAAAAATAATATTCTGGTGACAAATAACCCATTCTTTCCTTTCCAATATTTCGGAACACATGAGATCGTTTCTTTCTTTTTTAGCCACACGTGACTTTTCAGCTTGTTTCTAGGAAAATGAAACCAGGAGATCAATGATACCCAAAAGAGCCACAAGGAAATTATGAGTAAGAAAAACTGAAACCTAAAGTCTTTTTGTATTACTAACAGTCACATTATCAATCTTGTTCAGTATCATGCAATTCTGTGTCTTTTCCTCCTTGAAGACCTGAAGAAAAACCCTTTGCTGAATGTTTATTTCATTTCAGAACTTCCACTTTACACTCAAATACCTGTTAACTATGTGTTTTACCAGCAATCAGATGTGTTTACTGATTTGCATTGCATAAATGCTAAACAGCAGTGGTGAAATCTAAAATTTGTTACTACTGGTTCTGTGGGCGTGGCTTGGTGGTGGTGGGGGTAATGTGACTGGGTGGGCGTGGCCATTTTTTAAACTTTTAAAACCATTTTTTCTACAACCTCTTCGGCGAAGAGGTTGTAAAACAATGCTTTCAAAAGGCTCTGACGATCCCAGCTGAGTTGCCTGATCGTCAGAGGGTTTTTAAAAAACCCTCTACCATCAGGCAACTCAGCTGGGATCGTCAGAGCCATTTAAAAGAAAAACTTCTGAACCTCTTCGCCGAAGACGTGGCATGGGGAGGGGGCAAGGTTTTTTGCTACCGGTTCTCTGAACCACCCGCCTCCATCGCTACCGGATCGGGCAATCCGGTCTGAACCGGGAGCATTTCACCCCTGCTAAACAGGTATGTTTAGCTTCAAAACTGTAAGCTCTATGACCAAAACAACTCCTAACAAAGAGTTTCAGGCAAAAAGGTATATTGTACAAACTAGGGGAAAAAATGAAATCCTAATTACTGAAGACAAGAATGAGTTAGTCAGCCTGATTCTGGGCAAGTCTTTCCTAATCGTGATGAATTGTCACTTTTAAGCAGATGCAAAACAACAATTTGATACTACAGAGAATGAACTCAAACACCCCACTCTAATCCATATTAGAAGGAAAATAACTTCTGTCTGTGGGGTGGGGTGTTGCATCTTCAGATCAGCCTCATTTCCCGATTTCTACGAATGTTTTCTTGGCTAAATTTTCAAAAGTTGCTTGCTCACGCCTTTTCAGGGCTGAGAGAGATTGGCCTAAAGTCATCCAGTTGACTTCCATGCCTGAGACAGAACTAGAACTCATCCTCTCCTGGTTTCTACTCTAGCACACCACTACCTCAATCTGTTTTTCCTGAGATTGGTACCCACTGGTTTTTGCATTGTCCTGGTGCCCATTCAAGGATCCACAGGAGTTCTCTCTCTCTCTCTCTCTCTCTCACTTATCCTGAAGTCCATCTGCAATTATCATCATTTCTATGACTGGCAAAACTACCAGTGAAGGTGATTGCAAAACCCAACCACTGCCACCATTTCTGAACTGCTGTCAGTCATGGAGTGTTAAGAAAGCCCTCAATTCTGCCCTAGACAAACAGTGTGTTATGTGTTGGGAGAGAATGTTGGTTTGTGTCTCTAGTGATGTTCTTTTGCTCATAAAAGGGGTTGTTTCTTATGGGTGAGGGAATTGCTGAAGTTTGGATGCTCACTGGGAATAACCCATCTGATAAAATTTCAGCGGGACAGTGTAGAACAGCAGTGTCAAACTGGCTGCACACGGGTCAGATGGGTCACGTCCAGGCCACGCCCATCCCAGCTCCGTGAAGGGGAAAAACATCTCAAAATGTCACCTGACGGCAATGTGACAATTGAATTTGACACCAGTGGTGTAAAGCAGAAGTGTCAAACTCAAGGCCTGGGGGCCAGATCTGATCCGCGGGGCCACCCTGGAAACAGTGAAGGACCGGCCCACAGTGTTTCTGCCAGCTAAAACAGGCCTTCATTTTCACTGGCAGAGGGTTGCAGGAGGCCGTGGCAGCCGAAAACAGAACTAGGGAGCCCATTTCTACTGGGAGAGTGGTCGGGCCACCACAGATGCCCCTGACACAAGTGACGTTGAGCTGGCCACGCCCTCTCTGGCCACCCCCACCCCCAAGGTCAAACCAAGGGTGAAAGGCTCCCGGTTTGGACTGGATCAGATGATCCGGTAGCAATTGTGGCAGGTGGTTCGGAGAACCGGTAGCGATGGCGGCGCGAGGCTCCGCCCACCCGCCCTGGTGTCGTTACTTCCTGGCTTTAACCAGGCAGTAATGTTTTTTATCCTCTGCGCATGTGCAGGTTTTGCGCATGTGCAGAGTATCTGCGCACACATGTGATGTGTGCACGCACATGAAGCGAGTGCACTTCTGAACCGGTAAGGAAGGTAAGTAGATTTCACCCCTGGGTCAAACGTAACCCTGATGCAGCCCTCAATGAAATCGAGTTTGACACCCCTGGTGTAGAGGAATGGATGAAGACATTTGGATACTTCTTGAAGTTGCTTTTTAATGTACAGGTAATCCTCAACTTATAACCATTTGCATAGTGACTGCTCAAAGTTACAACGGCACTGAAAAAAAGTGACTTATGGTCATTTTTCCCACTTCTGACCATTGCAGCATCCCCATGACAACATGATCAAAATTCGGGTGGTTGGCAACTGGTTCATATTTATCACAATTGTAGCATCCTGGGGTCATGTGATTTCCTTTTGCAATCTTCTGACAAGCAAAGTTCATGGGAAGCCAGGTTCACTTCATAACCGTGTTACTAATTTAACTACTGTAGTGATTCACTTAACAATCATGGTTAAGAAAGGTCATAAAATGGGGCAAAACTCATTCAACCAGTTTCCTTAGCAGAACTTTTATGCTCAATTGTGGTCGTAGGTCTGAATCTTTGCTAGAAAAACCAACTTACCGTATTTTCCGAGTAAAAGATGCACCGGACTATAAAACACACCTACCTTTTTTGGTGAGGAAAAGAATACAAAGAAATCTCTCTCTGCCTCTGCGCAATTTTGCCTCGGTGCAGCAAACAACCTGCTTTACTTTCATTTTCGTTTTCAGCATAGCTTGATTAGCACAAGGGGGGAAAAAAATCTGCTCCAGCAATTTTCTTCCTTGCAACAAGCAGCAGAGGCCTGCGCAAAACAGCTGAGAGTCCAGAGGCTGATCCAATCAACTTGTGTTAAGTAGGCTGTGCTGAAGCTGAAAGGAGCTGTTTTTTCTTGCTCTTTGCTGCAAGGAGATAACTGCTGGGAGGTAGAGGCCAAAGGGTGGAGGGCCAGTGGGTAGGCGGGGCTACATTCAGTGTATAAGACCCACCTACATTTTCATCCCCTTTTAGGGGGGAAAAAGGTGCGTCTTATACACCGAAAAATACGGTATGTGATGAATCAGATAGTGAATCAGAACTTTGGATGGTGCCCTCTACACCCATCAACTATGGAAATGTATTTTTAGTAGATAACATTTTCTTCAATCAAACTATGAGGTCTTCTCGACAAAAATATCAGAGTGGTTTCCCACTGCCTTCTTCCTGAATTTATCAGGCAGGCTTGGATTTCCTAGTGGTGTCCATCCAACCATGCTTAGCTTTTCAAGCTCAGATAAATACTGCCACTTTCCTGGCCATTACGCTGATTAATATAATACATATTTTGCCTTTCAAATGCACAAACCCAACAGTTCAGTTTTCTTCTTCTCAACTAGTGTGGTTTTGACTCTGAATGTCGAAAGCCAGAATGGAAGGAATTAGCCAGTTTAAGGATTACTCTACCTTCTTCCTCTTATAACTCACAGTACCTTCTGGATTTGGAAACACAGTGTAACTGCATTCACACAACACATTTAAACAGGTTATTAAACGAACCCATTTCCTAGATGGAGACCCTGGTACGAATTAAAGTATGAAATGACTCAATGGGATCGCTTCTCACAGTACCCTTATTTGATTCCTAGTTGATTTAACTTGCTCTGCAATGCAGCAGCCGTGGTATAAACTGTCAAATCTGCTTAGCACTGATCTCTGTTTGTTTTGGCGGTCCTATGCTGTGCTGTGCAAACCCAGCCTGATTTACTTGATGGTTCAAGGTCTCCTCCAAATTCCAGGAAATGGGTTCCTTCGGGGTTAAACATGTTGTGTGAAGTCCCAAAGGTGCTTTTTCAAGAGGCAACTGGGCTTTCTGGTTTTTCTTGGAAGACGTTTCGCTTCTCAATCCAAGAAGCTTCTTCAGCTCTGACTGGATGGTGGGGAATATGCAAGTCAGAGCTGAAGAAGCTTCTTGGATTGAGAAGTGAAATGTCTTCAAAAGCCCAGTTGCCTCTTGGAAAAAAGAACGCCTTTGGGACAACCAGGACCTGGATGACTAAGAATCTCCATAGACACTGTAGGAAGAAATATCCTTCTGAGTTCAGTTCCAAGTGGGGAAAAAGACACTGGAAACATGGAGATTGCTTGGAAATATGGTTTAATGGTGGACAGGATCACATGGTTTGAGTTCCTGAACAGAAAAGGGGTGAGACACAGTGAGTACCCGGGTTTTATGCCCTCTCTGGCTTTGAACTTCCTGGGGCCCAGAAAGAGTATCCTGATTAGTTGTCAGACTCCCAGGGGGTGGGGGTCTTAGCTAGCCTTGCTGGCTGATGTAATCTTCCCAGGTGCCATGAGGTGAGTTTCTGTTGCTAGATGGATCCTATTTGTTAGTTTCTGTTGCTAGATGGGTCCTATTGGTTTGCAGATGATGGTCCATTGACAAAGATTGAGTTTCTGCCTCTGGCCTATTGACAAAGGGGGGGGGGCAGGAAGATGGGAGCTGCTTTGTCTTGAAAACATGCTTCTCCATTTCTCATTCAGGAAAACATAATATTCTGCCTTTTTAATATTTCCCAAAATATTTCATTCCTCTAGGAAAGGGGTGGGTGCTAACTTCCTACAACATGTTTTATCTGCTGAACAAGGCGATGTGAACCATTCCTCCGTTCCAAAAGTGCTTCCCCCCCCCAAAAGTCAACTTAACTTTTCTTAGTGTTTTGTTTTTGTTTTTCTTTTGAAAAAGTTTCGCTTCTCATCCAAGAAACTTTTTTTCAGTTGCCTTTTGGAAAAAGTACCTTCGGGATAACGAGGATCCTGGACGATTTGAGACTTTCCATAGATCTTTCTTTCTCTTCCTTCCTTCCTTCTTTCTTTTCCTCCCCTCCCCTCCCTCCCTTCCTATCCTGGGATCTTTTTCCAACTTCCCATAAACTTTCCAAAACTGCCAAACAGGCGCCTCCGAGAGAGAGAGAGAGAGAAAGAAAGGAAAAGGAGGCGGAGCAAAGCGGGCTTTGAAAGCCGAAGTCCGGACGGGGCTCCACCTTAACCACCCCAATCCGAGCCCGCCAAGCTTTTCTCTCTCTCTCTCTCTCTCTCCCTCTCCCCACACAGGGACAGAGTCGCCCGTCGGCTCTTTCTTTCACTCGTGCGAAACCCACCGCCTGCCCCCCACTTTTTTTTTTTTGCTTCTTGTTGTCCGCCAGCGACCACCATGCTGGCATCCGGCGGTCCCAGCACGGGCCAGACCTGCGGGCTCGTCCTGATTTTCGCCGTGCTCTTGCAATCCATCTGCGTGGCGATCACTTTCCTTTATTTCACCAACGAGCTGCAACAGGTCGGTGCGACGTTCATGGGTCGGTCTGGCGGGACGAGTGGTGGTGGGGAGAGGAGAAAAGAGAAGGTTTTACTGCTTGCAAAACAGGAGGATTCTTCAGCCGCCCCCCCCCCTTACGCTTAATATAAATACATTCCTACTTAATACCTTAATAGGTTAGTAGTAGATTAATATAAGCGTAATTGTGCATTTACGCTTGCAAGAGGGGGGGTCCCTTGGGATGCATGGCCTTTTGCAACTCCCATCGGATTTGCTGCAAAACGCACGACCCGATCTCTTTTTTTTTTCCCCCTCCCCTTTGCAATTTAAGTCGCTGGCCAACCTACTTCAACAAATAGTCCACGTTGCAAAGGATCGCTCGCCCAATGCACCGCGAATACTTTTTTTTAAAAAAAATTCTCAGCTGCTATTTCGTATCCCCAGATTTGCAGCTTTCTGGCTCTTCTCTCGAATCGGGCCTATTCGCCTCACCGATTAGTCGCTTTTTTCCCCGTCCCCTCCCGCCCCGGTGCTTTGTTTTAGCCAAATGCAAAAGTTTGCTTCGCGGCCGACCGAATCCGTCAGTCTTTCGGCCGACCGAATCCGCCTTCTTTTCTTTCGGCCGACCGAATCCGCCTTTTTTTCTTTCTTTCCTTACCCACAAAAGATTTAAACTTGTTTATTACTCTAGAGTAAGCCCCATAAAGCCCAGCGGGGATTAAATTAGCAAGAAAGGTTCGTGGCTGCAGTGCAAGCAGGCGGAAATCCTTTGTACGTTGCCTTTTTTTTTTTGGTAGGGAAAGGGGGAGACAAGTCAATGGCGGGAGATTGTTTTTGGTTTTAGCGGGACTGAACTAACCAAGAAGGTTTTGCTTACTGTATTTATTTGCAAAGAAACGGTGCAGCGCCTGCATGTCCTACGCTCCAAATAAATGCACAGCGCCTGCCGCCTCCTGTCCTGTGGTTCAGCTAAACATGCATTAAAGAATACGACTCAGAACTAACCATGTTTTTAAAAAAAGAACAGGCAGCCATTTCTTTCCCCGAACCCCCCACCCGAGAGGGTTAAAAACGTCACAAAAGGCTGCAAAATGACGGGC
Source organism: Ptyas mucosa (assembly GCA_012654045.1). Taxonomy (NCBI): domain Eukaryota; kingdom Metazoa; phylum Chordata; class Lepidosauria; order Squamata; family Colubridae; genus Ptyas; species Ptyas mucosa. Next base: position 7,101,147 of record WNWU01000019.1, read on the forward strand.
CTTTGTTTACCTCAGTTTTAAAAGTGGGCTCCCTTTGTCTTGAGAGCCTTCCTGGGTTTTTGTGCCATACATACATACATTGGCTTCTGGTGTGATATTTGAACTCTTTACAGAACTATGGAGTTCGTGTTGGGCTGGGTTGGTATAATGCAGAGTTTCCTAAACTTGGCAACTCCCAACTCCCAGAATTCCCCAGCCAAGCCTGTTGGGAAAGTTTGAGAAACAAGTTTGAAAAACCGCTGGTGTGGTGCCTATTCAGCGCTTAAGGCAGCACAATCTCTGTGGGTTTGGTTTGTTTTCTTAATGGGTTTTCCTTTCCAAAAAAAACCCCCAAACGCTGGGAGAATGGTATCTACCCATTGGGCATTCCAGCGAGATAAGATTTCTATTTCTGCACCAAAAGGCAGCATACAGTAATTTCTTCGTACCAACCGGTCCTAACTGAATTTCCCTGAAGCTGTTCCAGTCTGGTCTTGCAACAGTCAGCTTGTATGTTTAAAAGTTGTTGTATTGCACAGGTCTTGCTGCTTAATTACCTTGCCAAAGTTCTGGATTTTCTATGGGGGAAAGTTGAATGTTTCACTTCTCCACTTTGAAAAATAAAACAATTACTAACCAAAGCAGAAAGTGAGCCTTTATTATATGTATGTATGTATGTATTACATTACTGCATGGAAAAGTTTAAAAGAAAAATAATGGTTTAAAAAATTGCTGTTTAAGTCCTGTAGGACTGTTTCCAGAGGAATAGTACAGATGAAACTAAATCAGCCCTTCCACAAGCCGATTCTGTTGTTTAGGCAAGGGGAAGAGGGGGCTAAGATTGCATTTGGTTTCTTCCTTCCGCACATTTCCACAATTCAGACAGGTTTCCTGCAACCAGCTGATCAGGAAGAGCAAGGGAGTTGCCCATCCTGCCTACTTCCATGCTTTTCTGAGTTTCTAAACCTTTGGTTGGATTCACACATTGCTTTTGTTTTACTGGATCCTGGCTTGTTGAAGAAGGCAGGAGAGATCCTGTGGTACTCTGGATGCTCAAGTATAAAGGGCGTTTTGCAGACCTCCACCCCAGTGGGTGGAATTGCCTCTCAGTGCTGAAATAAAAAAATAGTAGGATCTCTTATCTCAGCCCACCGAGGAGCAAATGGGGAGGGGGGATGCAGTTTGAGGCCCCAGCCCCTCCCTTTTCCTTGGTATTCAGGGGCCATTGCAGTCATAAATGCTGAAGAATTGGGAGCAGGGAATAGCACTTTTGTCCCGCTAAAAACCAGTTTTACATAATGCCTTTTAAAAAGAACAAAGCCCATTCAGCTCTTCCAAGCTCAGGTAAAACTAGCACATTAATCACCCAATGTTGCCCAAGGTGCATCTCCATTATCCCACCACAAAAAAGTTTAGTAGAGCACAACTACCTACCTACCTTCCTACTTAAGATGAGTCACTGAGCAGATTAAATAAAATCCCCCTGTATATTTGGCTCCAAGACACTGGGAAAAAATTCAAGGTATTGTGTGATACCTGTTACCTTGGTGGCCAACACAAGAATGATGCATTTCTTGGTTTGGAGAAAACGAGTACCTTTCTGAACAAAAGGTGTATACACCTTATTCCTCCAGGGGTCAAAACAGGTATTCCTTGTTTTTGCCTTATGTACACTTCAGCCTGTAATTGTTTGGTCAGCAAAGGTTATTGTAAAATGTCCCAGATTAGCCTTTGCTTTCTAAACACTGGAAGGTTGTTATTTTGCTGAAGCAAAATGCGCTGAAGTGGACTATGTTCCATGTCCAGGTTCCTGTTATGATTTGAAAGATTCTTTTGGGACTTTGCCAGGGGCAGAGAGGTTGGGTGAAAACCCAGCACCTTTACTCATGCTTAACTGAACCAGAGGTTAGTGAAATAAGCCAATATTCAGGATTTTCACTAGGTCAGAGGCTAACCAATGCAGCCTGTACTTGCCCAACACTGGAGGCTAAAATGTGGTCAATTACGTTTGCTTGCAGTTAACTTCAGTGGAATCTGATGAGAGATATATACTATGCTGCAACATGCAGTGTCTTGTAGCACAAATATTGTTGATGCAGCTTTTGTGCTTGGTAATAGAAATTGATCTGGTGCACTCCAGGATGTATTTAACAACATAGGCTCAAGTTACTTATTGTTCGTTTGCATGAATTGATGTAAAGTAATTAAAACCTAGTTATGTGGAAGAGCTGTAAAACTAGATCTGGGTGGGGAGGAACAAGAAGATTGACTCTTTCGGAGGGAGAAAAAAAAAGGATTATTTATCCTTCAACCAAGTTTGTGGTCTCTTTCCATAGTTCTCTATGAACTCTATGAAATACAAGTAACACCTCCCTTTATTTGATTGATGTGGAATTAAAAAAAACAGGACCCAAAGCAAATAACCCAGGCTCACGTCAATGTTTATTGTTCAGTACATACTGTTAGGGTTTGCCTTCTCTCATAGTAACACACACACAGAGAGATCTAGAAAAAGACAAGCACTGATATTTATATGTTTCAAAAAAAGGAGGTGAAAATGACACAGGCAGGCAATTTACATGATAGATGAGCCTTGATTATTTGCTTTGGGTCCTGCATTTTTTATTCCACATCAGCCGAATAAAGGGGTGTGTTCTCATTTAAGAAGCTGTCTAAAAGCCCACTTCTGCTTATCTTCACACATTTTCCAGCGAAAACAAGTTTGTTGAACTGAAGCCATTATTGTCTGAACATAATTCATCTGTCACTGCATCGGAGGCATCCTTTGGAATTATCGTAGCTTGGGTTGTAATTTTTCTTCAAAAGATAAAATTTTTAGGCTGTAATGTTTTGTAAAGAGAACGATTTTAAAGTGCATCCAGTAGTAAAATGGGACTTTCCTTCATAGTACTCTGTTTCAGACAATCAGTAGATTCAATCGAACAGAACAGGAAGGGGCCTTGGAGGTCTTCTAGCCCAACCCCGGTCATTTAGCACTTTCCTTTTGAAGCCTAGGAGGATGGGATGGGAAGTTAAAACTTCCTGTGATTGTTCTGTTTTTAACTATTTTCACTACTCACAGAGAGAGGATTAGAAAATAGGGTATTTTAAATTAAGTATGAAATCATTGAAATCTATTTCGGTGTTTCTAAAAAATTCTTCAGACAGGCCAGTTCTATTATTTGTGTTCCTCCAGAAGTTAGACTGCAATTTTCATAACCTCTACCCGTGGCCACAATGGGAGGTGGAATTTAACTGTATCGTTGCCGTTCCTGAAGGATGGAAGTGTTCAGTTTGTCCTGAAGCCTGCATTTAGTTGGACTACCCCTTCATCATACAGTTGCCTCTCCTGATCTCCCCATTTTTCTTTCTTGACATCTGTTTCCTGAAATAACAATTGCTGAATTGTCTAGGCAGAAGCTAAACCCAGCTACATCACATTTGCAATGCTTCATGCTGTGTGACTAACTTCTAATACTTCCCAAAATGCAGTTTCTGGAGAACTTTGTGGGTGCTGGAGTACAATTATATAAACCCAGCATTTCTTAAGAGAGAAGAAAAAATGCCCAAGGAGGAAGTATTATATATAGTAGTATATAACTACTATATAGGAATTATATATAACTAGGAGCTGTGGTGGCGCAGTGGTTAGAATGCAGTACTACAGGCTACTTCTGCCGGCGGTTTGGCAGTTTGAGTCTCACCGCTCAAGGTTGACTGAGCCCCTTCCATCCTTCTGAGGTCGATAAAATGAGGACCCAGATTGTTGAGGGAAATATGCTGACTCTGTAAACCGCTTAGAGAGGGCTGTAAAGCACTGTGAAGCGGTATATAAGTCTAAGTACTATTGCTATTATTATTGATCATTGTACAATCAGCCAGATGTTCAGACTGGGTTTGGCATTTTTGTCTACCTAGTCCAAGGACCTGGGATAAGCAGATCTGGATGTTTGATGGTGTTACAGATATTGTCGCAGGATGGAAGCTGTTCCAAGTAAAGCTGCCTTCAGCAGTTGACTGATGGCAAATTTGTCAATGCCAATGGTGTTCAAGTGGTGCTCCAGTTGTTTTGGGATTGCACCCAAGATGCTATTGGTACTATCCTTGCTTGCCTTTGCCACAGTCGTTCTATTTCTATTTGTAGATCGTTGTATTTTGTTCTTTCTTTTTTGTCTCCAGACACTGGCATATCCACTATTCAGACTTTTTTGTCTTTCTTATCAACAATGGTTAGGTCTGAGGTGTTATGTGGCAGGTGCCTGTCTTATTATTATTGTTAAATTAATTTGCTGCCTATTTTGCCATGGAACTACTCTAGGCAAATATGCATTGCCAGACATGACAGCTTCCTGAGTATTGTGAAAATTCATGCATATTCTAGCTTTGAGAGGTGGAGCTTGACTGCTGAAAGGTTCCTCATTGGCTGTTCATCTTTGAGCACTGGCCTATGACAATTTATTGTCAGATTCAAAATCTGAATAGTGGAATTCATTCTGCAAATGAGATGAGAGGACTTCACCTGCAATTCAATTTTGTTTCAGGAACTCCCTCTAGTTTATTCTTAAATCAGACAGATGGAATTACTCTTTGTCACTTCTACCTGAATGCCACTTTTGATTTGAATCTTAAACTAAACCAGGGCACAGGTGTATGTATGGGTTAAAATAACTTTTAATCTGTGGGTTGTAGGAGAAAAGAAAGCTGAGTTACTAGGAGAGGTTAAACGTGTCGTCACTTTGGAGTCATTGCATTGCTACAAGAACTCCAAATCTACATCCCCCCTCCCCGAATTCCATTATCTAGTGCCAATTTAACTTTGACTATTAGTTGGCTAGATTCTTGTACAGATAGTCCTCAATTTAGGACCCAAAGTTTGAGGATTGAGCCCAAAGTTTCTGTTGTTAAGTGAAACATTTGTTAAATGAGTTTTGTTCCATTTAACTACCTTTCTTGCAACAATTGTTAAGTGAATCACTGCATTTGATAAATTAGTAACTTGTTTGTTAGGTAAATCTGGCTTCTCTATTGACTTTGCTTCCCCATTGACTTTGCAAAAGGTGATTGCATGACCTTGGGACACCGCAATGGTCATAAATATGAACCAGTTGCCAAAGCATATGAATTTTGATCACATGATCATGGGGATGCTACAAAGATTGTAACTGAAAAATGGTCACTTTTTCCAATCAGTTGTAACTTTGAACGGTCACTGAATGAACTGTTGTAAGTTGAGGACTACCTGCATATAGGTAGCAATAATAAACTTAGACTGGGAATAACTTTATTGTCACTTTAAATGTACACTAATTGGCATACATTAAAATGGAATTCTTCTATGATTTGAATTCAACTAATGCTCCTGATTATTTGCTCCTGGCATAGGTATAGTTTTATGGCTAGACAATACCTTACTTAAGCTGTCCTGTGCTCTCTTGTTTTTGAAAGCAAATAAAAAAGACATCTCACCTTTATAGAGAATATATCTTTGGTATAAATAGTATTCGATCCTAGTTCCTAATGCTGCTGCTTCTGTGCCTCTCTTGCCCTGTGCTTTCTCCTTGCTTTTTATCTACTTGTTAATTGTGGAGGATGCTAGAATTGTTGTCTATCTTCATTTATAGCGAAAAACATTTGGATAATGAGACTTTATATAGATCTCCCCCAGATGTTTCTTTTCTTAGGATTGTCTACCGCCAGTTCAGACAATGAGACCACAGAACATAAACAGAAAGGATGAGTTTATCACTGGAGCCTACCTCCCACATAGAGCCTTTCGGCTAATGGCAAGTTTTGTCTTTTGTGAAATGAAAATAGCCCTGGAAATACCCAGCAGAAACGCAGCCTGACTTTCAGTCTAGAAATGATACTTCAGTGCACAGTTAATCTTTATGGGGAACCCCCCCCCCCTCCTTGTAGGTGTCTTCCCTTACCTCTTATGACAATGCTTTCTTCCCTTTGAATTTCGAAGCGTACTGAGGCAATGGGGGAGATAGGTTCCCACAATTTCCACAAATTCATCTGTCAGTCACTTGGGACCGCTTCTTCCTGCGGTTGTCTGCTTCTCTGGAATCTCTGGAGAAGAAACTGCAGAATTCATGGGTGCCATGTTGACAGTTCTGAAAAAAAATCCTTAAAGATATTCTTTGGCTTTTGCACCCCTAATTTCCATTATTGGGAGTGGGGCGGCATAGAAATGCGACAAAATAAATAAATAAATAGATTATTTTTAAATTATGAACTGTACCCATTCTACTTGGGTCCATTCTACTTGTGTGTCTTTCTTGTTATTTCATCTGTTTTTAATGTTTGGGTTTTAAGATTTTGTTGCAAATGGCTGAACGTTTTGGGTAGTCGGCAGTATGCCGGGTTACATAAATAAGCGAACGGGGAAGAATCTACTCCAGATGGGAAGCACTGCAATTGCTGGGCTGTCAGAGGGTGATGGGTATTGTAATCTTGGAGGATTGATGTAGTAACATTGTGTGATGGTTCCTGCAGGCTGGCCTATCAATTTAATCTTATGTTTAATCAGTTTGAGCTTTTTTTTCTTTTGCTAGATAAGACTTTTTCCTATCTTCAGGGCTGATGGTAGAAGTAAAAAGAGTTTCTCACAAGCGTTTTTTTCCTGCATGATGTTAGAAAAAAAAAACCAGGATGATGAAACAAATAGACAATGCACACAGTTAGCTGGCTTCAGTTTCCTATTCCAGCGACAGCTTCCTCCTTTCGCGTAAGAGCAATACTGGCAAGAGAAACGTAGGTAGCGTATAACCTTATATAATCTATTTCTCTTACTCAGTCTGAAACAGCAGCCCATTCTTTGTGGGATACACAGATCTGTGTATTTGTAAGGTGGCCCTATTACCGTGGGATCAAAGCGGAGGCCTGAAAAATGGCAGCATTGCAACAGGAAGTGATCGGGCCAAAAGAATATTAGGAAACCACCATATGTAAATTAGGAACATCTGCTAGATGTTCCTGATTTACACTCTGCTAGATGAGGCTTGGATCTACTTCATCCAGCTTTCTGTATCAGATGGTGACAATCTGGATATATATAAGAAGCTTAGAGATAGGACAGGAAGGCAACAATTCTCTTTCCTGGTTGGTTGGTTGGTTGGTTATTTATTTGATTTATACTTTGCTTTTCATTCAGGAGCATTAGATGGTGCACATAATAATTTCCTCCTCTTTTTTCCTTCACACATTAATAATGTAGGTGGATTGGATTGAGTGTGACTGGTCCAAAATTATCCATAAGATTCCATGGATGAAGATGGAGCAGAACCTGGATTTATCCACGCCTACTCCAGTTCCTTAATGACTAGAGTTATTTGACGTATGTTGACAGAGGGGGAGAAATTTCAATCTCCCTGTTTCACTTCGTGCATACTTTTATATACTGCCATGGAGTCTCCCTGGTCTACTCTTTAGTCTACTGGAAGACTAAGCTGCACAATCCACTTTCTATAGTCTTCCTTCTAAAGGGAAAACTTCTCCAATCATGAATTCTTTGGTTGCTCTTCATTCTCTCTCTCTGTGTGTGTTTTTTAAGGCATCCTTATAAAGCACAATCATAAACTGTGTCTCCATTTGCCAAACTAGAGCCAGGGAAATATTCCCTTCTAACGTGGGTGGCTTTTGATCAAAGTCAGACCTAGGAAGTATTTGGATCTGGCAATAGTTATGACAAAAAGACAAACATCCTGCTCACCCAAGATTGAATAGGAATTCTGGCAACTGACAGTGAGGGAAGATTGCACCTTAAATCAGGACAAGCTAAAACAGAAATCTGAAGCAGGCAAGTCAGCAATGACTGCCTCTGCTGTCAGCTTTTGAAGGCCCTCAAGCCAGATACATTCAGTGGCCCAACCTTGTTGCTACCTGCTTGGCTTCCTTTCATCTTGCTTCCCACCTTCTTGCTTCTCAGACAGAAAGTCATTCAGCAAAGAGACTGGCGCCTTTTGCTTCTCCTCTCTAGGGAGAAGACCAGGGAGCCAATTATAAAGGCCAAATATAAGTCCGTGGGCTGTTATGAGTGTCCCCATCTAATACAAGTTTTGACAGGTCTCTGATAACTCCAACCTGGACATTAACTCTGTGGAGGTATTTGAGAAAAGCATAGCTGATTAGCATTGGGAGTCTTCCAGAATATAGTTAAGATCTGGGGGATGTGAGGATCATCAGGACCTGAAATTTCCTATTTCTGTCTCCCATCTTCAACCCCATCTCTCACTTCCATTCTTTTCATCTGTCACTTCCATTTCCCAGTTGGGAAAAGGCAGTGGAAGTTATGGAAGCACTGAAGTGACGTTGGGCAGAAATTTTAAGAGTCCATAAAACTAAATTCAAAATATTTGATATCCAGTTATTGAGATCAAATATTGAGGAGGAAAGATTAACCCTAACAGCACAGCATAGGACCGCCAAAACAAATGGAGATCAGCGCTAAGCAAATTTGGCAGTTTATACCACGGCTGCTGCATTGCTGAGCAAGTTAAATCTACTGTAGAATGAGGATACTGTGAGAAGCGATCCCATTGAGTCATTTCATACTTTAATTCGTACCAGGGTCTCCATCTAGAAAATGGGTTCGTTTAATAACCTGTTTAAATGTGTTGTGTGAATGCAGTTACACTGTGTTTCCAAATCCAGAAGGTACTATGAGTAGTTATAAGAGGAAGAAGGTAGAGAAATCCTTAAACTGGCTAATTCCTTCCATTCTGGCCTTTCGACATTCAGAGTCAAAACCACATTACTTGAGAAGAAGAAAACTGAACTGTTGGGTTTGTGCATTTGAAAGGCAAAATATGTATTATATTAATCAGCGTAATGGCCAGGAAAGTGGCAGTATTTATCTGAGCTTGAAAAACTAAGCATGGTTGGATGGACACCACTAGGAAATCCAAGCCTGGCTGATAAATTCAGGAAGAAGGCAGTGGGAAACCACTCTGATATTTTTGTCGAGAAGACCTCATAGTTTGATTGAAGAAAATGTTATCTACTAAAAATACATTTCCATAGCTGATGGGTGTAGGGGACACCATCCAAAGTTCTGATTCACTATTTGATTTCATCACATACCGTATTTTTTGGAGTATAAGACGCACCTTTTCCCCCCTAAAAGGGGGAAAGTGTGTCTTATATACCGAATGTAGCCCTGCCCACCCACTGGCCCCCACCCTTTGGCCTCTGCCTCCCAGCAGTTACCTCCTTGCAGCAAGCAGTAAGAAGAAACAGCTCCTTTCAGTTTCAGCACAGCCTAATTAGCACAAGTTGATTGGATCGGCCTCCTGACTCTCAGCTGTTTTGCGAGGGCCTCTGCTGTTTGCTGCAAGGAAGTAAATTGCTGGAGCAGATTTTTTTTTCTTTTCTTGTGCTAATCAAGCTATGCTGAAAACGAAAATGAAAGTAAAGCAAGCTGTTTGCTACAACAAGGCAAAATTGCTGGGAGGCAGAGGCAGATTTCTTTTTCTTGTTTTCCTCACCAAAAAAAGTAGGTGGGTCTTATAGTCCGGTGCGTCTTATTCTCCGAAAAATACGATAGATACCCAAAATTACCTTGTAGACATTTGTTATTGTTGAATTTCACGATAGCAATGATTTATTGTTGAATTTGATTATATCGATGATTTAGAGTTTGGAACTTGTTTAATAGCCTAATGGGAGAAAATATGAAGAAAGATACTGAAGCAATGGTTTTGTTCTTTTGCTCTTCTTTTGTAGATTCTAGGGCCGTGATGGCAAACCTATGGCATGCGTGCCCAAAGTGGCACATGAAGCCATGTCGCCTGGGACACGCACCCTTGCCTATTTGTCTTCCAGGTTTCTGGCATGCATGCGCGCACGATGATCAGCTGTCCGTTGTGCGCATAGAAGTGCCAAAACCCGGTGTGTGCATGGGCGCCGGCCAGCTGATTGTTGGGTGCGCATGCGTGCCAGAACCCGGAAGTTCAGCTTTTTCACAGCGTGAGCCCTTCATGAGCGTGGTAGTGCCCAAAACCAGCATGCATGACATTCAGCTGATGGTCAGGCACGCATACGTGCTGGAACCTGGAAGTTCAGCTTTTCTGGAGCGGGGCCCCGATGAGCGCGCATGCGCTCTCAACGTTTCCGCATAGCTTTTTCGGCACTCAGTGCCGAAAAGGTTCACCATCACTATTCTAGGGACTCTTCACTTGAGTAGAGGGCATTCAAAATGTTGCACGAAGACATGCTTCCAAGAATAAAGTTGAAAGCAAACCAACATCTGTTCCTCACATTTTGTAGACTCATATTTTCTCCTTCAAGTTATTCTACCCAAAGTAGAGTTTCCTTTTCGGTCTGCCTTGAAGTGACACTAAGGGATGAATTTAGGCGAGAAGTGGTTTTGTCTGCTACTTGTGGCTCAGTTCTATAATACAGAAAGGAAGACTCAATCTTGGTCAACTTTGAGAGGAAGTTTGGTGGTTTTTTTGATTTTATAGATTATCCTCTGAACATTTCGTACCTAATTATCCATCTCGAAGAGGCTTCATTACAATTTCAAGAAATGTTTGCCACTGTTCAGAAAAGCAGTTTGTGCCATCTTCTTGTTTCATGGTGAGAACCCCCATACTTGTATAGATAGTCCTTGACTTACAACAGTTCATTTAGTGACCATTCAAAGGTACATCAGTACTGGGAAAAAATGACTTAGGACCATTTTTCACACTTATTGACGGTTGTAGCATCTCCACAGTCATGTGATGAAAATTCAGATGCTTGGCAATTAATTCATATTTATGACGGTTGCAGTGTCCCGGGGTCATGTGATCATCTGCCACCTTCTGACATGCAAAGTCAATGGGGAAGGGAGATTCACTTAACAAACCTTGTAACTAACTTAACAACTGTTGAGATTCACTTAACAACTGCGGCAAGAAAGGTTGTAAAACAGAGCAAAATTAACCTAAAACTGTCTCTTGGCAACAGAAATTTCGGTTCAATTGTGGTCGTAACTTGTGGACTACCTGTATAGATTTTTACCAGTGGTGAAATCCAACTGGAATTACTACCGGTTCTGTGGGCATGTCTTGGTGGGCATGGCAGGGGAAGGATACTGCAAAATCTCCATTCCCACCCCACTCCAGGGGAAGGATACTGCAAAATCCCCATTCCCTCCCCACTCTGCGGCCAGCCAGAGATGTAATATTTGCTGGTTCTCCGAACTACTCAAAATGTCCGCTACCGGTTCTCCAGAACCTGTTAGAACCTGCTGGATTTTACCCCTGATTTTTACCCTTGTGTTTGAAACTTGATCATATGGCAGTGAGTGGAGCATCATGGACCATTGCACACATATATCACTTTGTGAGTTATGAACGAGGGATTGTTTCTGTCATTGATGGCCACCGTAACTCTATTTCTGGATAACCTGTAAAAGCACAGATTTGGATTGCATGAAAATACTCCGAGCGATAAAATGAAAATAGAGATGGAAAGATGGAAACGGCAGGAGAATGAAAGTTATGGATAACTGTAGAATGTTACTGGGAAAGCGTGGAAAAACTCTGAATCCTGTCGATGAAGGAAAGATGACACCTTTCATTGATTTATGCATAGGTATGTACATGTGTGAGGATGAATTTACATGAGGTTGGTTGGGGCAAGAAAAAGCTAGTTTAGGGTAAAGATGGAGGCACAGTTTCCATGTGAAGAATTTACAGATATTCTCCCTTTTAAGTAGCATAATGTGTAATCAATGACCTTTGTATTTTAGGACATCAGTTTTGAGGGATGCTTTAGAATTTATATTGGGTGAACAACAAGAGGGGAATTAGTAGAATGGGCAAAGAAAGACCAAACTAAGCATACTGTCAAATTTGTTTTATACAGTTTAGTCGCCAGATGAAAACAGAAGGGCAGATGGATGACCACCATGAAGTTGAACTGAAGATCTACAAGCAAGTTAACATGAAGGCTTCAGTTTCCTTCAAAAGCTGAGCAAAGTTCCATTATCCAGTATTTTCAAGGTTCTCTATGAATATCCATGATTTTTTTTTTACAGTTTTGGGTAGAAGGCATAAACGGGTTGTTACAAATAGCATGTTTTTTCCTTGTAACTTTGATGAATAAAGTTTTTACTTATTTTTTGTTAATAACTTGGCTGTTTTGCTTATTCGGCTTTCCTGAACAAAGTAATCTAATTTAGCAGTTTATAAGTATTTCCTGCTAGTAACACTCCAAACCATTAATAGGTCATTATCACATTCCTCATAGTAGTATCTGTAGAAAGGCTTTGCTCTAGAAGCCCATGTACTCCTGTCCAGCTACCCTTCCTCTCACTCACTGTGAGATTTATTTATTTATTTATTTTATTCGGCTTATATGTCGCCCTATCTCACAATGGACTCAGGGCGGCTCACAATAATAAAACACAAGCCACAATACAAAATAAAGTCTAAATCTAAAAAAATTTAAAATTTAATGGAATTTTAATTCCATTAAATGGAGATAATGGAATTCAAACAGTTTGCATTGAAGCAGGAATAAAATTTACTTATTGCTGTAAATAATAAGTTCCAGTGGAAGGTGAGTAGTGCATTTACAAGTAAAGCAGGGGTGAAATGCTACCGGTTTGCGCAAACCGGTAGCAATAAAAGCTACTGGTTCAGGCGAAGCAGTAGTTAAAAAAGCTACCGGTATTTCTGATGATCAGCTGTGCTGCACGATTTATATTTGCTAGAAAGCAGGAAATCCTGCTGTCTAGCGAATTAGATCACGCGGCACAGCTGTCCCCCACCCTTGCTGTTCCACTTACCTTCTTAAGCCTCCTTTTTCCATGTGCAGTGTGCATTTGGTGCACACTGCAGGAAGCAAACGTAGCAAACTGCGGAGGACTTCACCCCTGAAGTAAAGAATAACATTATTTATTTATTTATTTATATTAAATTTATAGACCGCCCTTCTCCCTGAGGACTCAGGGCGGTGTACAGCCGGAATTAAAAAACACATAATATAAACAATAAGAACAATTAAAAATAGAATAATAAATTTTGGCTCGAATTAAAAATACCAATCCCCATAAAATTTAAAATTTAAATATAAAATACTGCTTAAGCCAGCCCGGCTTGTTTGAAGAGGTAGGTTTTAAGGGCACGGTGGAAGGCACTGAGGTCTGGGATTTTCCTTATCTCTGGGGGTAACTGATTCCAGAGGGTAGGTGCCCCCACAGAGAAGGCTCTCCCCCTGGGGGTCGCCAGCCTACATTGTTTGGCTGACGGCACCCCGAGGAGGCCCTCTCTGTGGGAGCGCACGGGTCGATGGGAGGTCGTCTGTGGCAGTAGATGGTCCCGTAGATAACTAGGTCCTATGCCATGGAGTGCTTTAAAAGTGATAACCAACACCTTGAAACGCACCCAGAAGACCACTGGGAGCCAGTGCAGCTCGCGCAGGAGTGGTGCTAGTGACATTAGTGATCTTTAGTGGGGGAAAGGAAGGGGAAGGAGAGAAGGAAAGAAGAAAGTAGAAGAGGATAGAAGAAGGGAGGGAAGGGAAAGAGAGGAGAAGGAGAAGAAGGATTGTTGTAAAATAAGGGAGATGGAATGGTAGAAGAGCAACTCAATATACTCAACTGAGTATACTCAAATTTTTTAGGATGAAGAATGAATTAATATGAAAGTTAAAAGAGAATATATATAATTAATCGATAAGAGACTGTACATTTAAGACATGTTTATGAGGACCCGGTTTGTGGGGGCAATAAGCTGACTTTGTATAAAATATACAAAAGTATGAAGGCTATTGCTTAACGCATTGTAAGCCGCCCTGAGTCTCCGGAGAAGGGCGGCATATAAATATAAATAAAAATAAAATAAAAAAATAATAAGAAATAAAAAAAATTCAAAAAAACCCATTAGCTTTTAAAGCAGAGCTAAAGTTCAGTTCTAGATAAACATTTTGGGTTCCTCCTGGATTGGTCTTGGAACAAAAGAGTAGCTTATCACGTTGAAATAGCCTTGGGTCCTTTGTTAGGCCCAATAAAAAAAAATCATAAATGAAAAACATTTGTGTTGGATTTTTTTTCTTCTGGGTGAATCTCAAACAGAACTCAGAAAATGGAATATTGGGATAGTCAAGTCTCAAAAGTGTGCATGTTATAAATTCTGTGTTTTGCTTAGTGCAGGAGGCCAAGTCATACAGCAGAATACATCTCATGACTGCATGATTATCACAACAGCCCTTAATGTATTTTTTTCCTTTGATTTCCCTTTTAAAATAAATTTAAACATACAATTAAGATCAAGAGCTGAAATGTAAATGGTCTGCCAGTTCTGCACTAAAAGGGAAATATTTTAAGTTTCAAACAGTTGTCTCGAGATGAAGACTTAACTGCTCTGAGCTTATTAGAAGTATTTCAATACTTCCTTTCTGCAAAGGGATCTACCATATTTTTTCAGCGTATAAGACACACCTTAGTTTTTGGGGAGGAAAATAAGAAAAAAGCTGATTGGCGGGTGGATTGGCCTCCCGGAATACCGACCCCCCCCCCCAATCAGCTGTTCCCAGAGGTGAATTTTAGCACAAGTTTGTTGATTGTGAGCTCTGTGCCTTGGGGTTTTTTTTGCTTTTTTTTCTGCTTCTGAAACAGCTTTTTTTCTGAAGCTCTGTTTGGAGGCTTTTTTTCTGAAGCTCTGTTTGGAGGGTTTTTTTCTGAAGCTTCGTTTCTGATGCTTTTTTCAGCCTCTGAAACCTCTGTTTGAGAAGCTGGGCGGGGCTACATTCAGCGTATAAGACGCACCCAGGTTTTCACCCTCTTTTTTTGGGGATAAAAGGTGCGTCTTATATTCTGAAAAATATGGTATTTGGAATTTAGAATACTTTCCAAAATGGGCACAGTGCATCCATTAATTTTGGGACAGCTGTTGCAAACTCAAAATGTTTAACATGCCACCAAATAGTAGGCAGGATCAGGATGTTAAAAATATGCAAGGGAGAAAAACATATTTTTAGCCTACTCTCACCTTAAATAGTGCAGTTCTTAAAGTAGCATTTTCCCAGTCAATTTCAGTAGAAAACCTACCATACCAAATTCAACAAGAAACTGAACTAGAACTGCAGAAGGTTATTGCAAGAGCCACATACAAGATACCAGTTGTCCTTTGACCGAGAAGGCCTAAATTTCCTCATAAATTCAATAATTTGTCCATGAAGACAGTTTGATGGGTTTGAGGCTTGGACTTCGTGATCAAACTGCATATCAAGATATTTCAAAGGCTCAGCTTGTAGAAATCCATGGGAGATCGATGCTGCTGTCCTGCAAGAGAGAATTTTGTGGTCCAGTAACTGTTTATAAAGATGGCTAACCTTCTGTGTAACCCATTTGTCATTTTGAGATGGTTGTGAGGGGGGAAAATGGCAGATGGAAGGAAAATAAGACTTCCTTGTTTTGTTCAACTTGTTTTTGTTTTTCGTTGGATTCCTTGTTTTGGACCACAATGTTTTTGTTCAGTTGCATTATAATTATAGTGTTCTATGAATAAATTTGCTTTTCATTTGTGAAGACCTTTTGGGAGGAAGGTTCCCATTCTGCTGTATCTTACAATACCCTATTTTCTTTCTTTCCTGATTTTTTCTCTGCTTGTTTTATCTCTTAAGGTAGATTAATAAAGTTACGTAAATAAAAAAATGTATATATTTAGTCAATTATTTTTCAGACGGATTTGACACCATTATGGGAAAGTCCCTAAAAGCATCAATACACAAAGACTACAATCTGAGGGAAGTTTATTCCAAATTCCTATTCCAGTGGGAATTATTAGGGCAGTTCTATAGTTTTGGACTTCTGAATCTTTGCCACTGGAAGCTGGAATTAAGGGCAATTGGCATTTTAAATCAAATGGAAACTCCTGGGTCACCTACTTGGTTTAATTAGATCGGCTTTCTAGTTAGTTTGCACATACATCCCTGTGATGACCAGTTTGATTTAACACAGTATGGTTTGCTTCTGATCAGATATGTGTCAGCCTGCCTGGAAAATCAAATAATGGTTGAGAGCTTTATTACAACCTGGGAATTTCAGCAAAATCACCAGCGTAGATGAATGATAAAACTAAAAATCCCCACCCACAGGATTGTGAATGAATGCATCTCATAGTTGAAGTTTGAAATTTGCAGAAGAGGAAAGCAGAGATCTGTTAAGTCTCTGTGCTAGACTGAACAGATTGAACTGGGTTGATAGTAGCTTCCTGTTACCAGTACCAACGGCTTGATAAAAAGAATAAAATAATGAAATACATTTAAAATGTAAGCTGGGATTCTCTAGCAGCCCAACACCGATAACAAAAATGGAAGTTGGTTGTTTTGTTTTTGTTTTTGGTGTCTAAATGTTGTATCCAAAATAAATACTGCCGATATTCAGTTACTGTACTATTCCTACTGAATGTGTTCAGTTCCATTCATTTAAATTAACACTTGGCTTCCCCCGTTTTTCTAACACAGCTCCGAGACACCTACGCAAAGAGTAGCTTCGCTTGCTTCACCAGAGAAAATTTTTTCCTAGAAGATATGGATCCAAATGATAGAGAAGATGGCGATCCCTGCTGGGAGGTCAAATGGCAGCTGTCGAGGCTCATTAAAAAGGTACTCCTTTTTTAAAATACCCATCAGTCTTGTGCCAAATGGAAATCAGGGGACACGGATTTTACTCCTTTCTAAGATTTACAGCAGTGATGGCTAACCTTTTTGCCGTTGCGTGCCAAAAGTGGGGGGCACGGGGAGATCACCCATGTGTGTGCCCACACCCATAATTCAATGCACCTTGCCCCTGCACATGTGGGCGCATCCCCCCCACCCACTTTTAGCACGTGATGGCCCGGTAGGCCTGTTTTTCACCCTCCCCAGGCTCTAGAGGCTTTCTAGGAGCTTGGGGAGGGCGAAAATGGCCTTCCCCATCCCCCTGGAGGCCCTCCGGAGGCCAGAAACAGCCCATTTCCCAACTTCCGGTGGGACCGAAAGGCCTAAAAATCAGCTGGCTGGCACACAGATACATGCTAGAGCTGAGCTACGGCAACGCTCGCCTGCCCACTGATATGGCTCTGTGTGCCACCTGTGGCACCCGTGCCATAGGTTCGCCATCACGGATTTACAGTGTCTGCTTTAATAGGATATGTCTGAACTTTCTGGGGTATGCACTCAAAATTCTAAAATGCCGATACTATGTTTCCCCCAAAATAAGACCAGGTCTTATATTAATTTTTGCTCCAAAGGATGCATTATGGCTTATTTTCCAGTTAGGCTTTATTTTAGGGGAAATATAGTACTAATCACCTCTGTCTGCTGACGACCTTAACTGGGGCTTATTTTTGGGGTAGGGCTTATATTATGCACATCCTGAAAAATCATGCTAGGCCGTATTTTCCAGTTGGTTCTTATTTTCAGGGAAACGGGATAGAAGGAGAAACGGTTGCATCAAATATTCAAGATTGTCAAACTTTAAAGCTCATGATTATTTTTGAGTATTTTGAGAGGGGAAAAGGGCATCTGTAAAAACTGTTCTAGGTGATGTGTTTCTTTCTGTTGCTGACTTGAGCTTCTCCAGGGAACAAGTTACGGATGTGGGCATGGTGTCCCCTCTCCTTTTTTAAAAAGAAGTTTTCAACTTGGCTAAGCAAGAAAGTTGTTAAATGAGTTTAGCCCCATTTTACGCTCTTTCTTGCAACACTTGTTAAATAAATCGCCTCAATTGTTAAAAGGTAGTATAACATAGTGAATCTGGCTTCCCCATTGACTTTGCTTTCAGAAGGTTGCAAAAGGCGATCCCATGACTCTGGGATACTGCAATAAATAAGAGCCATCTATATATATATATATATATATATATATATATATATATATATATATATATATATATCAACAATACTGGCTTCATCTCCATACACCTTTTACAGAAGAAGGTTCCTTGGACTGTTCCACAAATATTTGGGGGGAGATGAAAGAATATAAATCCAGTGATTGGATTTATGATGCTGCATTCTAATAATATCAGGAGGGGGAAAAGATAATTCATTATATTTGTATTTGTAATTTGTAATTGCAGATGGTGGCCAAGAGTCGTGCAGAAGAAGGAACATCAGCTTCAACACAAGGTTGAGAAAGTTTATGATTAATGATTCATGAATGGCTGCATTGTTGCACTGAGGAAATGAATGAGATATTCATGCAAAGACAGATTATGATGTAATCGAGATTATTTAAAGAAGCTGAACGTGGAGCACTCTGCTCTAGGAGTCACTTCTGTGTCTAACTGAACTGGTTCTTCCTGCATTATCCGTAAGTGGATAAGGAGATAATAACATTTATGGAGGCCACAGTCAAGCGGCAGAGCACAGTTTAATTTGTAGAAGGCCTGAAGTTCAGTCTTCCTGTAAGTGATGGACAAAACTTCTACCAGTGATCCCGAGGAGATGCCGAATAAATACGTGGACATTTTACCTCAGCCACAGTAGTGGGGAAGATGGAAAGAAGAACCAAGCCATCACCTCTGCTGAAAGAACAATTCCATTGTGTTCTTCTTCAATGGTTTCCATTTTAACTAGTTCCCAAAAGTGCTAGACTTCCCTCATTTTCTAACAACATTCATGTTGCATTTTTTTTGGAGTTATACCTTTTTTATACTGTAGTATTAGTACCATATAGCCTCTTATAGTCTGACCTGTCTAAGGGAGCTTCCTACATCCCTTCCTATATAAGGTGGTATAAGCATCCATATATCTCCCAAAGGTGCTTTTTCAGGAGGCAACTGGACTTGCTTGTTTTTTCTTTTGAAGACCTTTCGCTTCTCATCCAAGAAGCTTCTTCAGCTCTGACAGGATAGTGGGGGTTGGAAGGATTTATGCTCCTTGCAGACAGCTGGTACTTTTAGAGGGTCCCCTTCCATTTCCCACTATCATGTCAGAGCTGAAGAAGCTTCTTGGGTGAGAAGCAAAACCTCTTCAAGCCCATTTGCCTCCTGAAAAAGCACCTTTGGGACAAGAATCTCTACAGACATCCATGTATCTGTTTCATCCTTTCCTGTAATATATAGTATATAGCTAAATATTTATGGCAAGGGGAAACGAAATTACGACACCCAAATAAGACAATACAAAAGACGCAAAGGAACGAAGAAGATTGGGTTTACCTGATACAAAATTATGTTTTGCAGCTTGTTGTTTAGGTTGGATGAAAGACTGGGGGTTGCTGAGAAATAGAAGGACACGATCTGAGATGTGGGTGGCATGGATGTTTCTGGTACGACAAAGCTAAGGTTAACATAGATTTTGAAAAGAGTTCCAGGTAGGATATTAAATGTTGGCATTTCTTTCTATCCAGACAATATTTCTCTAGATACCATTGCAAGAGACGTACCTAGGAACCCTCGAGTCGCAGCTCATCTCACCTCAAACAGACATGCAAGGAGAGCTTTCTTTGTACAAAGTAAGACATTGCCTTATTCTGGGGGAAAGTGGCTGCTGTTTAGATGAATGGATTTATTTCTTTTATAGATAGGTGGCAGCACTTGCTTGAGCTTGGAAGCTAAGCAGGGTAGGGCCTGGTTAATGGTTGGATGGAAGATTTCAGGTAAGTACCTTTCCCATTGTTGTGGGCTGAAATCAAAATATATTTCAGGCAAAGGTGGAAACCACAGGCACAATAAAGCTGCTTTATTGCGTCCATATAAACACCAAGAATCAAACTTGACAATATCCTTTTCCTTATAAGAAAGAGAAGAAGCTGCAGATTACATAGCAACTCTTACAACCCTGGTTTTCGTAAAAATGAATCCAGAAAATGAAAGCAAAACTATATCAGGCAGACCCATCCAAAAAAAATTAGTGGGCTTTTCCCAGGTAAGAATGTAAATCTTATCCATTGGATGTGATACTTTGAATTACGTCATAAAATACTTCCCCTTCATGGATTACTGCCTTGTCGTGGCGAAGGGGCTTGCGTAGCTCGATGAAGCTATGAGTTATGCCGTGCAGGACCACCCAAGACGGACAGATCATAGCAGAGAGCTCTGACAAAATGTGATCCACTGCAGAAGGAAATGGCAACCCACTCCAGTATCTTTGCCATGAAAATCCCATGGACAGTACCAAAAGGAAAAAAATAAGATGCCGGAAGATGAGCCCCTCAGGTCAGAAGGTGTCCAATATGCTACTAGAGAAGAGCAGAGGGCTAGTACTAGTAGCGCCAGAAAGAGTGAAGCGGCTGGGCCAAAGCCAAAAAGACACTCAGCTGTGGATGCATCTGGTGGTGAAAGGAAAGTCCGGTGCTGTAAAGATCTATTCTCCATAGGAATCTGGAATGTAAGATCCATGAATCAAGGCAAGCTGGATGTGGTCAAACAAGAGTTGACAAGACTGAACATCGACACCTTGGGAATCAGCAAACTAAAATGGACAGAAATGGGTGAATTTAATTCAGATGACCATCAGGTATACTACTGCGGGCAAGAATCGCTCAAAAAAAATGGAGTAGCTTTCATAGTCAATAAAAGAGTAGGAAAAGCAATACTGGGATACAATCCCCAAAATAACAGAATGATCTCAGTTCGAATCCAAGGCAAACCATTCAACATCACAGTAGTCCCAAGTCTATACCCCAACCACTGGCGCTGAAGAGGATGAAATTGACCAGTTCTATGAAGCCCTACAGCATCTTATAGAATTAACACCAAAAATGATGTCCTTATCATCATGGGGGATTGGAATGCTAAAGTAGGAAGTCAAAAGATAACTGGAATAACAGGCAAGTTTGGCCTTGGAGTACAAAATGAAGCAGAGCGCAGGCTGATAGAATTTTGTCAAGAGAATACGATGGTCATAGCAAACACTCTTTTCCAACAAT
The DNA here is from genome assembly GCA_012654045.1 of Ptyas mucosa. NCBI lineage: Eukaryota > Metazoa > Chordata > Lepidosauria > Squamata > Colubridae > Ptyas > Ptyas mucosa. The sequence continues at coordinate 7,121,979 of WNWU01000019.1, forward strand.
CCAAGAGATGACTCTACACATGGACATCACCAGACGGTCCACACAGAAATCAGATTGACTATGTGCTCTGCAACCAAAGATGGAAAAGCTTTATACAGTCAGTAAAAACAAGACCAGGAGATGACTGGCTCAGATCATGAGTTTCTCATTGCAAAATTTAGGCTTAAATTGAAGAAAGTAGGGAAAAGTACTAGGCCACTCGGGTATGAACTAAATCATATCCCTGATGAATATACAGTAGAGGTGACAAAAAGATTTAAGGAATTAGATCTGATAGACAGAGTGCCTGAAGAACTATGGACGGAGGTTCACAACATTGTACAAGAGGTAGCAACTAAAACCAACCCAAAGTAAAAGAAAGGCAAGAAAGCAAAATGACTGTCTGAGGAAGTTTTGCAAATAGCTGAGGAAAGAAGGGAAGTGAAAGGCAAGGGAGAAAGATACACCCAATTGAATGCAGAATTCCAGAGAATAGCTAGAAGAGATAAGAATGCCTTCTTAAATGAGCAGTGCAAAGAAATAGAAGAAAACAATAGAATAGGGAGGACCAGAGAGCTCTTCAAGAATGGAGATATGAAGGGAACGTTTCATGCAAAGGTGGGCATGATAAAGAACCAAAATGGCAGGCACCTATCAGAGGCAGAAGAGATTAAGAAGAAGTGTCAAAATTACACAGAAGAACTATACAAGAACGAACTTAACGTCCCTGATAACCAAGATGGGGTGGTCACTGACCTTGAGCCAGACATCCTAGAATGTGAAGTCAAATGGACCTTAGGAAATCTGAGCAACAACAAAGGTAGTGGAGGTGACAGTATTCCATCTGAGCTATTCAAAATTTTAAAAGACGATGCAGTAAAAGTGCTACACTCAATTTGCCAGCGCATTTGGAAAACTCAACAGTGGCCACAGGATTGGAAAATGTCAGTTTACATTCCAATTCCAAAGAAAGGCAATGCCAAAGAATGTTCAAACTCGCACCACTGCACTCATTTCACATGCTAGTAAAGTTATGCTTAAAATTCTACAAGTAGGCTCCAGCAGTATGTGGATCAAGAACTACCTGAAGTACAGGCAGGATTTCGAAGAGGCAGAGGAACTAGAGATCAACTTGCCAACATGCGCTGGATCATGGAGAAAGCTAGGGAGTTCCAGAAAAACATCTACTTCTGCTTCATTGACTATGCTAAAGCCTTTGATTGTGTGGATCACAACACATTTTGGCAAGTTCTTAAAGAGGTGGGAGTACCAGACCATCTTATTTGTCTCTTGAGAAACCTATATGTGGGTAAAGAAGCAACAGTGAGAACTGGACATGGAACCACTGATTGGTTCAAAATTGGGAAAGGAGTCCGGCAAGGCTGTATACAGATTGTAAAGAAGTATGGAAGCTTCTTGAGTGGGACTGCTAGCCTCAACAACTCTCAGAGAGTGAGCTAATGACCAGATAAACACCAGATAACTGCAAAGAATATAAATCCTTCTGTTCCCCACCACTCAGTTAGAACTGAAGAAGCTTCTTGGATGAGAAGCCAAACATTTTCAGGGGAAAAAACAAAACAAAACTCAGTTGCCTTTTGGAAATAAAAGTACCTTTGGGACAAGCATGACCTGGATGATTGAGAGTATCCATAGACAACACATTATACCTTTTTGCCCAGTTAAAGGTTACAGACCTGAGAGTTTTAGGATACATGGATGGCCTTGAAACACACATTGTGAGAGAGGGACAAACTTGTAAAGGGGATTTAGCATAACAACCGGGCTTTTGGTTTTTCCCATTTCTTCACTGAGGGCTGCCTTTACATGCTATGCAAATGTGATGCATAACTCAAGACAAAGTTAATATGTTAAGAAGGGGCAGACTCAGAGACCAATCCCAGCAGGAAATTTCTGGGATTCCTAGAAGATTTAACCATCCTGGGCTCTCCACCAATGTGAAGTAAACATTTTCACGTCCTAAAACTTGATGCTTTCCTATGATATCAGGCTTGTGAAACCTGGACTAGGTGAACGTAATTATTTCAATTAAATCAATTTGCATTAAAATCAGTGGAGTGGAAGTTAATTATCCTTGCTTTAAGTTGTAATGATTTCACTTGATCAAAAGGTAAATACGAGAGTTTAGATCTAGCCCATCATAATCCTTTTGCTAGATACTGTTAATTATTTAATGTTCCCTCCCCAAATAAAGGTGTAGGCATTATTATACATATTCTTGATGTATAATTTAGAGGCTACTTGTATTGTATTTTTAAGTAAAGGCAAATCCTCTATGTGGCCTATAAATATGCTATTTTTCAGAAGCACTCATAACCTTTATGTAACCCAAATTATACTATCTATATGCAAGGCAAAGAGTTTCTAAGGGGAAATTCAAGTGTGAATCCAAAGTAGCCCATGGAAACGAGCAAGAAAGTTCTGGCCATAGAACATGGCCAGGAATATAAGATTAATACCAGGCCTGTAGAAAAAAATAGCATTGTGCAGCTTTTGATGGCTCGCATGGGAGCAGATGGCCATGGGGGCAGAGAATTCTGGGAGTTGAAGTCCCAACACATCTTCAGAGCACGTGGAAAATCTGCAAGTACAAGTAGTCCTCACTTTAATTGAGCCCAAAATTGACATTTATTGAGTTTTGCCTCATTTTACGATCTTTCTTGCCACAGTTGTTAAGTGAATCATTGCAGTTGTTAAATTAGTAACAAGGTTGTTAAGTGAATTTGGCTTCCCCATTGACTTTTCTTGTCAGAAAATAATCATATGACCCCAGGACACTGCAATGGTCATAAATATGAATCGGTTGCCAAGCATCCGGATTTTGATCATGTGACCATGGAGATGCTGCAACGGTCATAAGTGTGAAAAATGGTCATAAGTCACTTTTTCCAGTGCCGTTGTAACTTTGAATGGTCACTGAGTGAACTGTTGTAAATTGAGGACTACGTGTAGAGTCTTGGAAGAGAGCTGGTTCAAAGCGTTGATAAAACTTTCCATTTTGCGACTTATAGGGCAACAGTAATATGGGTCACTTTCCTTAATCCATATGAATGACGATCATACATATATGGGCATTGGGATTTAGGACTCACTTATTGGAATAAAATCTGAATGGTGCGGTGGCCTAGAGGTGGAGCTTTTGCCTCACAATCAGGAGGCTGTGAGTTTGATCCTAGATAGAGGAAGATATTTCTCTTTCTGGGCACAGTGAGAATACATCTGCTGAACAAAACTCCGTATTGGCAACAGGAAGGGCATCCGGCCAGTAAACACTCAGCTCCATTCAGTTGCCCAGACTCCACCCCGCAAGGGATTATGGGGAGATGGATGATGATGATGATATTAGAATAAAAGCTGCTAAGAAGATGCAAAGTTTACATTATTTGCCTTTTTAAAAAAGAGGTGGGATTTATTTAGCGTTTTACATGCCTAAACCATTTTATGCCTTTCTTCAATCTATCACAGGTACCCCTATGAGAAACAATTTGGGATTTAAAATAATCTCTTGGCAATCTTCAGTGTACCCTTCCTTTCTTCACAATATATTGCTGAACAATGGAGAACTTGTCATACAGCAACCTGGATTTTATTACATTTATGCACAGACTTATTTTCGTTTCCGGGAAACGGAAGGTGTTGAACCCAATGCAGATCCTGACTCAGAGACCATTAGGAATCCAAAGCAGATGGTTCAGTACATTTCCAAATTTACAGATTATTACCCAGAAGCCATCCTGCTAATGAAAAGTGCAAGAAGCAGCTGCTGGTCTAAAAAAGCAGAATATGGACTGTATTCCATATACCAGGGTGGAGTGTTTCAGTTAAGAAGAAACGATAGGATTTCTGTCTCCATCAGCTATGTAGAATTGGTGGACATGGATAAAGAAGCCAGCTTCTTTGGAGCCTTCCTGGTCTCTTAAACAAAGATGAGAGAATAATTAGACGTCCGTAAAGAAGTTGTGGAAGACCTGAAAGATTCTGCCTTCGAAGTACAGTAAGAAGTAGTTGCACTATCCACAGAACTGGATGAAGTATTTTAGTCTCTCTGTTAAGCACCACTGAGACCAGCTCAAGGTCCCATTATCCAAATTCCACAACGAATGTTTGGCACGCAACAGATAACAAGACATGTTAACAAGCTGTTGTGGGTCCGTGAACAATCTTCCAGGGATTTTGGGGTTTTTTGTTTGGAACAGGAAAGTTGCATTTGATTTGTTTCAGCAAATTTCTGTTGATCAGATTATGCATGGAATCCATGCACTTAAGAAGACGCATTACAAGTGATTTCAACCTGTACTGTCGTGTGGGTAGTTGTCACCCTGGTGTCGGTGGCATTTGCTGAACCGACTCTTGACAACAGAGTGTAAAGGATAAAGCAGAATAGATTCCCTAAGTTAAGACTGTTTCCTTTTTTTCCACATCAGAATGGTGACAGCTGAATCGTACATTCAGAATAGCCCCCATTCCAAAAAGTACCATCTCTGATCGCAAGAGAAGAAAATCCCCATTTTGGAAAGCTGCCTCCTAAACTCGCTTCCATCAAAGGGAACAGTCATATACCTGCACCCCCTTCATGCAGCTTGAAATGGTACAGTCCTTAGTAGGCTATACCATGCAATAACTCCAAACAAGCTGTTTCTTTTGTGAGAAGGAAAAAATGTGAATCCCATTTGGAAAGAACCGGATTTGCTTCATGTTCCAATTGGGCCAAACGGATAAAAATAAAACTTAAGAGTCAGGTTACTCTGAGGCTGGAAACAGGCTTCAGATTAGCTGAGTATCTCCTTTTAATGCAGGAACATTTTTTGCATGAAAAGATTTATTTTGAAGGCTTGTATTTTTATTTTTTTTTAAAGAAAGAAAGTAGCATGCTAACAAAAATCAGGACAGTCAAAGCAATTATTTTTTGCAAAGGTCCGGATGCAGTAAAATACAAACTGAAGTGAGGGACGTAATTTGGATGAGCCAGAGCAAATCAATAAATGATGTCTTTTGTTCTTGTGAGAATTAGCGTTATCATCTGGAGTCCACTGCTGAAGACACTTTTTTTAAAAAAAGTAAGGAACTTAATTGCTGTAAAAGCAGATAAATGTTTCTGAGAGTTTACTGTTTTATTCCACAAAGGTAAGTGACGGTTAAAGAAGCTCACATTTCATTTACAACTGGAATCACGTAACTGTTCAATTCTGTAATGCCAAATAGTACCAGGTTGGTATTTAGTAGCATTCACCATGTAGCAATATTGTTATTGAAAATGAAAATCTTCACCTGCAGCATGTTTTTTTGCATTGTGATTGACAAAAGAGTTGCCATTGTTTCTCCAGCTTTTACAACACACCCTTTTGATGTATACAGCTTAGCGAATACCATTTTTCATGGCTCTTGTTGTGAAACCCCCTTTGCAGTTATTGATGTGGTTTTTCATGTGATCCATTGGCTCAGGGGTGGGCAAATGTGGCTCTTTTACAGTCAAGCTGGCTCAGGAATTCTGGGAGTTGAAGTCCACAGGTTATAAAAGAGCCACATTTGCCCACCCCTGCATTAGCTCAACTCCTCTAAGGGCTTCCTATCTTTTTTGCGTAGCCTAGAAGGAAAATCCCGCCCTAACTACAATTTTGCACAATGGAATCATTGTAACCTTGCTCCATTGTCCACATGTGTTAAAAAAAGAGATAGAAATGTAGACAAACTGCTACTGCAGAAGGAAAATCCCACCATAACTACAATTTTGGACAATGTACCCAATTCTACCCTAATATTGTTGGCAGCATATGTTTTAACAGAGGTGGATAGAAACATAGACCAACTGCATCTTCAGAAGAAATTCTTTCCGAAATGCTTTTTAAGTAAATGCAAAGAGATGCTGAAGTTACATGCTGTGTCAAATGTTGAGGTGTATATAGGTAGCATTGACATTAATGTGATAACCCATTTTAGAATCATCACCCTTTGTTCACACTGGTGTAAAACATACAATCTTAATTCTGAGCGGAGCCAATCCAGTTTGATGGTCTCCAGTTAGGGATAACAAGCCCAAGGGCTCTGACTAAGAGCTCCCTGGAAACTGTGTTGAAATAATATTGGGAGATTTTGCGTGGTTAGTAGCAAGCATGCAAAAACATGGCCGCCCTCATACGTCAACTGTCACACTCATGGTGATATCCGAGAAGAAAGAATTGGAAAGGTCTGGAACTCCACGACCTATTCCTGTGAACTTAGCAAATCTGAGGGACAAAAATCCGAATGACCATTAATGGGTAGCAAAACTCTGTTAGGACAGTTTAAATTTTGCAGCCCAAATATGGTTTGTTATACTGTGAAGCAAAGCACCGGTTTAGCTAGATAGTTCCATCTTTATTAAAGTTGGTTTATCAAATGGATACAGGCAATGCGATAGCAAGCTCTTGATCATCCTTTGGGTTTTTTTTAAGCAGTAGTACGGATATCAAAAATACTGTCACGTGTGGTGTGTGTGTGTGTGTGTGTGTGTGT
>WNWU01000019.1:7128570-7141934 GCA_012654045.1 Ptyas mucosa
TATATATATATATATATATATATATATATATATATATATATATATATAAAAATATAAAATTAAAAAATTAAAAAATGGGCTTTTTCTGACTGCCTCAAACAATCAGAAGAAACGGAATACTTAAGCAGGGAAAAAGGAGAAGATCGCCAAACTCCTTTTGGCTAGTCACTTTTAGGATGAACTGTAACCAGGGCAATCGTTTACAGGCAGGCAAGTCTAGACCACCAATAGATGGCGTCAAAACCCGCCACATTATTGTGTCTCCTTGCTGCCATCTTGTGGTTCTTTTAGTTTTGCAGCTGATCATATGTAATGGTTTATTAGAGATAAATCATATCCACACACACACTTCAAAAATAAAAGACAATTAAAAAAAACTAAGCTTAAAAACAAGCTTGATCCCTTTTTGCACATGATACAAAATGCTTATACAATGTTCATCTGTGATGGAGCTCTTCAGCAGGCTTGAAAATGCAACCAATGAGAAAGTGATTCAATTCTTGTATATTTTCTTTTTTAAGTGTGAAATTTACTGATGTTTTGTACTTTCATTTTTAATAAAAAAAATTCCAAATTAATTGTGGGCTCTTTTTTTTCTTGTCACACCTCCTTTCATCTGAAAAAAGCCTTGGCAAGCTGTTTAATAGCCTCCGGATGGGAATTCTTGGGAACTTTGCCAACAAGGCTGAGAGCCACGGTCTCCAGAAAGAGGAAAAAGATGCCGTAGTATGGCAAAAAAACAGGAAGAATAACAGCAATGGATCAAGTTACTGTTTTTGTGTCAGGCAAACATAAGTTTTTTAAAAAATGCATAGGACTAAAATACTGGCAGGCTGTTTCAAAGGCCGCTCATTTTTTCCATGTGTGTTTTTTCCTTTCATATTTCTATTGCAAGCATGAAAGGAAATGCACAAAAAATCATTCAAAAGAAAAAGATGGAAAACTAATAAATGACGAACATAATAAAATTATTTGTTATATTAATGGAACGAATAGAAGGAAAAACACAGGAAAACAAATGTATCGTCGTGCTTAAAGCTAAAAATATAAACCTTTAAATCTACATATTTAAAAGTTGAAATTACAAATAATCCTCGATTTACAACAATTTGTTTGGTGACCAAAGTTACAACAGCAGTGAAAAAGTGACTTATGACCATTTTTCACACTTATGACGGTTGCAGTGTCACAGGGTCATGTGATTATCTTTTGCCACATTCTGACAGTCAATGAGGAAACCAGATTTCACTTAACCATGTTACTAATTTAACCATTGCAGTGATTCACTTAACAAATGTGGCAAGAAAAGTCATAAAATGAGGCAAAACTCGTTGAACAAATTTCTCTCAGCAACATAAATTTTGGGCTCAATTACGGTCATAGGTTGAGGACTAACCTGTGCCTCAAAATTGCCACTTTCTGGAGAAATAGGAAATCTATGCCAAAAGAAAACATTGTGCCTTGGGATATCTGGGTACACGTGTGTGTATGTGAGGAATTAATAGGAAAAATGGCTGTTTTGAAATGGATAAATAGTTCTTAAATCCAGTCCTTGATGTCTTAAATACTAGTCTTTTTTCCAGTATAGTTCTCTTAGCTATTCCCCTAAGCCTCTTCATATTATATAGTGTGTGTAACAGAAGGTCAGCCATTTTGCCTCCCAACTTCAGTTCGTCGTAGCGTGTCCTCCATCTGCAGCCAATGTTTTTGAAGTGCCATCATGTTAGACAGGATGTCTTCACAACACAGACCAGCTGTTGAGAAATGCCTCAGGAATTAACAAAGCAATTTCAAGAGCTGTCAATTGTTTATCTTGCTTCGCTAAGAAGTGTGCAGTAAAACGAGGTCTTCCTTCGATTTGTATACTTTTCGTAGCCTCACAAGTTTTGTTTTCATTGCTCCATGCTGTGCAATACATTAAAAAGGGTTGGGATAGAGTGGAATTGAGGGATTTTATCAAGATGCATTGAGAGAACTACATCCCCAAGTGATCCTTGATGCTCTTGTATGCAGTATATACAATAGCAGGTGTGGAAAGGACCTTGGAGGTCCTCTAGTCCAATTCCCTATTCAAACAGGAGACCCTATACCAGTGATGGCTAACCTTTTTGCTGTCGCGTGCCAAAAGCGGGGGGAACGGCGGGGGGTTGTGGGTGCATGTGCCCACATCCATAATTCAATGCGCCCTGCCCTCCCGCCCAAGCGCACGTGACCGCCCCTCCACTTCCCCCTGGTTTTGGCACGCGATGGCCCGGTGGGCCCGGTAGGCCCGTTTTCCCCCCTCCTCAGGCTCCAGAGGCTTTCTAGGAGCCTGGGGAGGGCAAAAACAGCCTTCCCCATTTTCCCAGAGGCCTTCCAGAGGCAGGAAACAGCCAGTTTCCCAACTTCCGGTGGGACTGGAAGGCCTGAAAATCAGTTGGCCGGTGCACACATGTGCGCTGGAGCTGAGCTAGGGCAACACTCGCGTGCCCACCAATATGGCTCCGCGTGCCACCTGTGGCACCCGTGCCATAGGTTTGCCATCACGGCCCTATACCATTTCAGACAAATGGTTGTCCAATCTCTTAAAAACTTCCAGTGTTGGAACACCCACGGATTTCTGGAAGCAAGTCATTCCACTGATTAATTGTTCCAAGGGTCAGGAAATTTCTCCTTAGTTCTAGGTTGGTTCTCTCCTTGCTTAGTTTCCATCCATTGCTTCTTGCCCTGCCTTCAAATGTTTTGGAGAATAGGTTGACCCCCTCATCTTTGTAGCAGCCCTTCAAATATTAGAACAGTGCTATCATGTCACCCCATAATCCTTTTCATTAAACTAGTCATACCCAATTCCTGCAACCATTCTCCATATGTTTCAAGCTCCAGTCCCCTAATCATCTTCGTTGCTCTTCTCTGCACTCTTTCTAGAGTCTCAACATCTTTATATCATGGCGAGCAAAACTGGATGCAAATTTAAATAGATTATTTTTTAAAAAAATTCTGAAACTGCCATCACCAGTTTGGTCATTTATTTCATTTCCCATTGTGTGGTTCTGAACTTTTTTTAAAAGAAGTAATGTTAATATTGCATTATAAGAGAACTGGTATTCATTTCTCATCATGGATATGAAGAAAGAAATTGGCTATTATCTTGCCACTCCATCAACCCAGCATTTGCCTAGTGGACAGTACAATATCATTTTGCTTCAGCCTCTTAAAATCATCACTGTTCTGAGAATGGAGTGGAACATCAGAGAATGCTCTTAACAGTAGATAAGACAGCTGTGATGCAAGTATTCTGTATGAAAATTCCATCAGTGAATAGGGTCCAGGCAGAAAATAAGAACTAAGCAACACATTTCTTCCCATAACCAGCTGATGTGCTTCTGTTTGCTTGAGTGCAAGCTTGGTTGCCCTTGGCCATTGTCTTTAGATTTTAGCCAGCCCAAAAGAAGCTGGGAGGAACCTTTCCAACTGTGACCTTAATTTTTTTTCCCTCTAGCGGATTAAAAAAAAAGTACTGTGATGCTACCATACAGCAAGTCCATAGTGCTCTTCCACTTATTTCTGTTTCATTTATCTCCTGTATGGTGTCCTGTATGGAGCCTCCATAGTTTTGTGTGTGAACCTCAACTCTGGCATAAGTCACAGGAGCCATTCAGACAACACGTAATAGGGATTAGTTTAGTCCTAAATAGGGACATGGTGGCTCAGTGGCTAAGACGCTGAGCTTGTCGATCGAAAGGTTGGCAGTTCAGCGGTTTGAATCCCTAGTGCCGTGTAACGGGGTGAGCTCCTGTTACTTGTCCCAGCTTTTGCCAACCTAGCAGTTTGAAAGCACATTAAAAAAATGCAAGTAGGAAAATAGGGACCACTTTTGGTGGGAAGGTAAGAGTGTTCCATGTGCCTTTGCTGTTTAATCATGCCAGCCACATGACACGACCACGGAGATGTCTTCCGACAGCTCTGGCTCTTCGGCTTTGAAACAGAGATGAGCACTGCCACCTAGATTCAGGAATGACTAGCACATATGTGCAAGGGGAACTGTTACCTTTTACCTTTAGTCCTAAATAAGTGTGACACTTTGGGGACTAAAACCAACCTCTTGAGCTTGGAGTAGTTGGTCCATTTTTCTTGTTCCTGTTACATGCTTTCCCTCCACAAGTCCAATATGTGTGAGCTTGTCAAAAGTTGTTTATAGCTTATATTTAACATTCATATAATTTCTTTGCCTCAAGTAACTAGTAGACCTAAAAAGAGCTGAAATATGGAGTTGGTCCAATCAACTTGCTAGGTGGAAACAACCAAGCCATACAAGCATGTGTCTTAAATTCTTCACACTTCTGACAGGACAGTAGAAGGGGATGATAAAACTTTTCCCTATCTTGGTGCCCTCTAGATATATTGGACAAATTTCAAATGTCCTAGTCAAATGGATGGACTGTTGCGAGAAAGACAATTCAGTCCACATTCACGATCTGCTGTCTCAGTGCCAGTATTTCACCAGCACCTTCTCCATCTCTGTAGCTTTACAGAAATTTGGGAATGCAAAATTCCAAATCCTTCCTCCACAGAGAATGTGTAGATTACACAACACTACAGTTCAGGCCTGCTAAAATAAAAAAAAAAAAAAAACACAGGAGAGGTGCTGAATCAACATCCTTCTATTGTCCTAATAATGGGAGAGAACAGGACTAACCAATCTCACTTGGAGCTGTCCATGGTCCTGCTGCCTCTTTCTCATGAACTACAGTAGATTTGATTTTCCTTATAGTGCAGTACAGTGTCTTAATTTGGCACTATTAACTCCTGCACAGTTCAAATCACCATTGAATGGGTGCCTGCCAGCTGCTAAAATCTGCTGCTGATGACAGACTTTGATGTAGGTATTATCCCAGCAAGTAAGAGGTATGTAGCAAAATTGTAATGATGAGAGGGGGGAAAAGCGAACTATTATTTGTAAGTCTTGGAGTATAATTCTAATCCTGAGACACCTTGGCTGCAATTATCACACTGTTCCATCCAACTGGAGAATGAGCCATGGTGGCACAGTGGTTAAGAGTGCAGTAATGCAGGCTACTTCTGCTGACTGCTGGATGCCTGCAATTTGGCAGTTCAAATCTCACCAGGCTCAAGGTTGACTCAGCCTTCCATCCTTCCGAGGTGGGTAAAATGATTGTTGGGGGCTGTAAAGCGGTATATAAGTCTAAGTGCTATTGCTAATGCTATCAAAGCTTTAAACACAGAGAGTGTGACTCAGTGCTAGGACATTTCCTTCCCCCAAGAAGAAATTAGGTGAAGTGAAACCAGAGTGCTGATTAGAAGCTCTGATAATGAAGGCAAAGCTCAGATAATTGGACACATATGGCAAAAACAAAGTCAATGGGAAAGATCCTAAAGTTTGGGGAAATCGAAGGGAATTGAAGAGGAGAACAACAGAAGACAAAATGTTGGCATGGCAGAAAGATGAGGTTATAAGAGCAGTTTCTCACAATCAGTTCTGAGTGGAATTGTGGCCAACTGACAAAGACTGAATCCTTGAACAACAAAACTCACACTCTTACTGTGCTGAAAATTCTAAATTCTCCCGTTTATCACGAACATCGGTGGCAGAGAGAGCTCTCTACCTGAAACGGTGCTATGCCAGAGGAACAGCCATAGACTGCTAGACAGACTCATTCCTTGATACAAAAAAAACCCCAGGAGTCTGAGTGGCGCAGCAGACTAATGCTACCGTTAAAAGTAGTATTTAGCTTCCAGCTGCCTGCAATTACTGCGAGTTCAAATCCCACCAGGCTCAAAGTTGACTCAGCCTTCCATCCTTTCTAAGGTAGGTGAAATGAGGACCCAGATTGTGGAGGCAATAAACTGACTTTGTATAAATATACAAAAGTATGAAGGCTATTGCTTAACGCATTGTAAGCCGCCCCGAGTCTCAGGAGAAGGGCGGCATATAAATCAAAAAAAGAAAGAAAGAAAGGGGAAAAAAGCAACTTTAATAAATGACGGTTTGCAATGGAAAACTTCCAGATCCACCGAATCCGCTGAAACCAACCCAAACTGAGACAGGATCAGGACTTAAGGCACGATCGTGGAACTCAGCCAGCGGCAGAGCTCACCCGATACCCTCAAACCCAAGCGGCTAAGGCGTTTTCACCGTGCGTTTAAACTTGGTTTGGTTTAACGATGGCTCTGTGGTTTTCGCCTTTTTTCTCCGAACCTGACCCGCTCAGTTCATTCATGGATCAGTAGATTACAGGGATCGGGGAAACCCGTCCAATGGGAGTGGGGCGGGGTGGGAGGATCATCCGAATCCGGTCGCTGTGAGCGGAACCACGTCCCGGGGATGCGTCCCCGCGGGATCCCGCCGCTCCTTTGCTTTTCCAGACACGCTGCCATTTATTTAAGCTCTCTCGCCTCCCGATCCAGCCCTTGGACCGTCCTCAGAGAAGGACACCGGTGGCCTGACCAATGCGCGTTCCCCCCCCCCCCCCCCGAGGCGCTCGCTCCCCGTCGGATTCGGGCTATTTGCTGGAAACTGTTGTGTCCGTCGGGGAGGGAGGCGGAGAGCGGAGCCGAGGCGCTGCGAGTGGGAGGGAGGGAGCACCCCGTCGCCGCTGCAGATGCTCCCGAAGGTCGATCCTTTCTGGGGACGGTCGATGCCCTGCTCAGATGGGATGCTGTGTGCGATGCCTGCGTGGAAACAAGAGTCATGAGGATCATGAGGACGAGAATGAGGATGATAACAATAGGCTGCTTCTGTTGCTCTTTTCCCAACCCTTCCGAGGCTTGAAGCCGAGCGCTCTGCCTTGCTCAGCGCTGCTGGCTGGCGCGCTTTCTGCAGCCCGGGATCAGGGGCGTCTTTGAAAGCGGGTGGGGAGGGGGCGCGTAGCCGGCTGGGCGTGCCGACCCTGCCTCTCCCCTTCTCAGCCCCGTTCCTGCGCTTCTTCCGCGCCCACGCGGGACAGAAGGAGAAAAGTTGGCCGTGGGAGTGGGCCAGGTAAGGCGGCGGCGGCGGGTGGGTCATGGTGGGAGTGGGGCTGCTCCAGGAGAGGAATCAGACTTTCTTATTTAGGGGACTTTCTTCTCTCCCCCCCCCCTTCTCTTGAAAGGCAAGAGATGCCCTCTTCTTCATCTTTTAGATGCCACCTGCAGACCATCTACCTGAAATTCAGGGGGAGGGGGGTGTCTCATGCCTAATGAATATGAATACTATTAATAGTATTATTAATAATACTGCCAAAAAAATAATAATCATCATAGATGGGAAGTTGGCACTTTCCCGTCTTCCTGTGCCCTGGGATTCTATAGCCATTGGAAGAGTTCTCCTACCGAAAGATAGTATTTTAGTTTATTTTAACCCTGTCCTGCTCTCCTGAACGGTGCACATTTTTTTTTGGTTTTTTTTAAAGAGAGAGAATGGTTCATCAAATGGGATTTGATCAAAACGCTCAGCAATAAAAAGGAAATAAAACGATGAGGTTGGGACACATTCAAACAGGATCCAAGGGAGGAAGGCAGCATCTTGTCATTACTCCAGACCGAGAGATTTTTTTTAAAAAAAAATCTTGATTGGTGATATGCATCTGACTAGGGTAGCATGGATGGATGGATGGGTGGATGGATGGATGGATGGATGGGTGGGTGGATAGATGGATGGATGGATGGATGGATGGATGGATGGAAGGAAGGAAGGAAGGACAGACAGACAGACAGACAGACAAACAGACAAACTGTAAGATATCCTCCTCCCCTTTTAGCACCTTTGGAAAGTGCAAGCTCCACAGTTAGTTTATAGTTTATTATATTTCATCAGTTTTGCTATATTTTATTGATTTTCCTCAGTTATTTGAAAAATGCCATTTATTTGGACCGAAAGCACGATAAACTAAATATCTAGTTGTTTACTTTTTACTCTACTCTTGCTGAAACAACAAACCATTCCCTCACAGAAATTTCTCCTGTAAAAATGCTGGTTAGGCTAGGTTAAGAGAATAAAGCTGAATTCACACGACTAAGTCAATGAAAGACCAAATAATTTGGTCTTGTTAAATTTTTTCCCTTTGTGATTCTTGAGTTATTTTATTGTAGACTTGTTTAGGAGTATAATGCTTAATGTAAATAGATTAGAAAATGGGTTTCTTGTGTGAATACAGCTTACAAGTCCTGAAATGTACTGATTGGGTTTGACAGGTCAACTAGTTCTTGAATTCTGATTTCACTGCATAATAATTGATTCTTCCCTGAACTGATGCCTTCCAGATGTCTTGACACTATTAAATTCACAGGTTGAGCTTCTCATTATACCACAGTGACCTTTGATAATCCAGGTAAATAATGCAAAAGAATGCCTGTCGGTGGAAAAGGTTTCACAAACACTTTGGTGTCAGAAGTGGAAGTGATATTGACACAAAGGCTCATATTGGTTAAAGGGGTGGAAGCAGAAGCTCAGCTTTGTTTGTTTCAGAGGGTTGCTTCTATATTCTGGTTCCTCCATGCATGCTTTTTCATCAGTGACTGCAGCCTCCATCCAAAAATGGATGTGAGCAGCAGGTCCCTCTGGAGAGAAGGACTACAGCTTTTCAAGGTAGACATTCCCATTTTCAGCAGCCCTCCTTCTAACCGAGAGAACTCCCAATGATGAAATAGACACGTGAACCAGCTCAAGATTAATGCAGAAGCAAAACGATGACTGTGGTAGAGGAGTTACTTTGTTAGAGGAAGCTGAATCTCATGAAGGGACTGGAAAGTTTTCATGTTAGATTGAATGTCCTCTTTCTCCCCACCACCCTCCAATCCACGTCTTGATTACCTGGCTTGTTTGTTTTCATTTAGCATCTCTCAGCTGTCTATTTCTTGCTATTATCAGAGCCTCGTTCTTCTCAGATATGAGGAAGCAGCTGATGTAGTCCCTTCAGATCAACAAACACTGACTGAATGCATAACGAGAGCGACTTGCAGCTCATCATGGATTATGACAACAATACACAGACTGAAGCTTCCTACCTGTTCCCTGCACCTCTCCTCACAGGTGTCACTGTCACTTGTTTGCTCTTCTTCACGATTGGGATTCTTGGAAACATGATGACAATGTTGGTGGTCTTTAAGTTCCGGGATATGAGGACAACCACAAACTTGTACCTCTCCAGTATGGCTTTCTCAGATCTCTTGATCTTCCTTTGCATGCCCCTAGACCTCTTCCGTCTCTGGCAGTATCGGCCCTGGAATTTTGGGGATCTTCTCTGCAAGCTCTTCCAATTTGTCAGTGAGTGTTGCACATACTCAACCATACTCAACATCACAGCCCTGAGCGCCGAGAGATATTTTGCGGTCTGCTTTCCACTCAGGGCCAAGGCGATGATCACCAAGACCAAAGTCAAACTCCTTATCCTCGTGCTCTGGGTGATCTCTTTTGTCAGTGCTGGGCCCATCTTTGTTCTGGTTGGAGTTGAGCACGAGAATGGGACAAATCCTTTGGATACCAATGAATGTCGCATCACAGAGTATGCCATTCATTCAGGGTTGCTGACCATTATGGTGTGGACCTCCAGCGTCTTCTTTTTCCTGCCCGTTTTTTGCTTGACCGTTCTCTACAGCCTCATTGTGCGAAAGCTTTGGAAGCGAAAGAAGAAAAACATTGGGCCAAAGACCTCCATCAGGGACAAGTACAACAGGCAAACAATAAAAATGCTAGGTAAGGTACCTGATCTATTTTTTTTCCCCAAGACAAGCCTGCTTACTCTGTAAATCCAAGATGTGAGATTCATAATATTGTTTATTGAACCAATTAAAAGTCGTGTTGAAACATGCAACATTTTCAGTAACAAAGAACACGTCCTTCAGATTAGATTTAAGAAGAGACTGGACAGCTATTTAGAATAGAATAACAGAATTGGAGGACTTCAGCACTGCTCAGGCAAGAAACCCTATACTATTTCAAATGGTTGTCCAATCTCTTCTTAAATACTTCCAGTGTTGGAGAATGTACAACTTCTGGAGGCCAGTTGTTCCACTGGTTAATTGTTCTAACTGTCAGGAAATTTCTTCTTAGTTCTAGGTTGCTTCTCTCCTTGATTAGTTTCTATCCATTGCTTCTTGTCCTGCCCTCAGGTGCTTTGGAGAATAGCTTGACTCCTTCTTTTTTGTGACAGCCCCTGAGCTATCAGAACACTGCTATCATATCTCCCCTAGTTCTTCTTTGCATTAAACTGGACATACCCAATTCCCACAACCATTCTGTTTGTCTGAAATGGTATAGGTTCTCCTGCTTGAGCAGGGAGGTCCCTTTCAACTCTATTCTGATTGATCGATTAAGAATGCTATGCAACTTAAAACAGCTTGTGTTTACATTCTTTAGCAGATTGCATTATATGCTAGTTATAATAGCTATGCATGTCTCACTGGTATATAATGAAAAAATTGATTCTTCCTCAATGATCCTCCAGATTGTCATTTGACCCAGAGGTCCTGATCTAGAACATATCCATTTGGATATGTGGACAGGAGGACTGATCAGAAAGGTCCATTAAGCTTTAGCTTCCATGCCTCCAAGTGTGGTAGAGTTGTTAAGACGGATTTGAAGTGAGGACACCCAGCTTCGACTCCATCCTCAGCCAGGGAAGTTCACTGGATGACTGTGAGCCAGCCATTTACTCTCTGACCGTCCTAGCTCACAAGGTTGTTGCTGTGGTTGATGCACAAAATTGGCGGAGGTATGCTATTTTGAGCTACTGGAGGAAAAACATGATATTCATATAATAAACTAGCTGGACACCCGTGCTTCACTACGAAACTATGTGATCAGGCGTGATAAATTGACACTTAAAGCCTGAAACTTAATGTAGAATGTGTAACTCCGTAGGATCAGAGCATGTTAATACAAGGCAATTGGCAGTTGGAACAGAGGGGGAGGGGGAGTAGAATGTCCCAGCCCACAGGCTGGATGAGTCATGCCCTGGCCATGCCCATGCCTGGTTTAGCGAAGGGGTAGCATCAGAGCATGTTAATATAAGGCAACTGGCAGTTGGGACAGAGTTTCTTTCAGTTAGGGAGGAGGAGTAGAACGTCTAACTCCTTAGCCTCAGAATATAATACTGTATATGAAATACTAATGATCTGACGGTCATTTCAAAAAATCCTTTCTTAGTGAGCACCTAGAAGCCAAGAGGAACATACGTGCCAAATTTCAAGTTTGTAGGCTTTACCATTCTGGAGATTTTGTGATGAGTGAGTGGTATTTGGATTATATATATATAGATAAATAACTTTAAAAAGTGTACCATTTTTAAACTGAACTGGCATGTTCATAAAACATAAATAAGAACATGAGGGCATGATTTAAAGACCTAGAAAAATGAAATAATGATTGTCTCTGGACTCCTGCAGGATGTACTTTTTCACTATCCTCAGTCAACAGGTTAGGTCAGGTCAAATATCTGGCTCCTCATGCAGATGGTGAGATGCTTAAGGCTCTGATGATCACATCTCTTCCTGCTATGATTTTCCAACATCTTTGAAATAATTAGGAAAGACTTGCAGATTTGGAAAAGTCATAAAACACAGTCGTATTACTTAAAAGTTCAGTTTGCAGAACATTTAACTTGCTTAACTGACTTTCTAGCATTCTGCAATATATAGAGTCCTAACTTTACCAAATTGTGACTGAGCCACAGCCTAACCCAGGTTAAAGCTATCAAGTTTAACATCTTAGGTATGAATATCCATTGGATCTTTAATGATCAGATTGAATATTGTGTTTGGTAGATTTTTAAGTCAATCTTGCCTATAGCATTGCTGATCAGATATGATGGTCAGATTCTACAGATTTATTTTCCCTTAAAGAAACTGATACAAGACAGTTTGATAGACCTGATTGGGTTAGAATCCTGCACTTTGAAGCCCGAGTGAGGAAATCCATCAAGTCTGAAGGGTGTAATTTTCTGCTTGGGAATACGTGACAAAGAGTAATTGTGATAACTTGCCTCCAGAGCAGTGGTGAAATCTGAACCGGTTTACTACCAAATGCGAGGTGCACGCATGCAGCGCATGCCAAAAGGAGGCATGCAGTAAGTAGAACAGCGCAAGAGGGGGTGATTAGCTGTGGCGCCCAATCTTTTTTTTTTAACTTTTTTTAAAAAAAAATTGATTTATATGCCGCCCTTCTCCGGAGACTCAGGGCGGCTTACAATGCGTCAAGCAATAGCCTTCATACTTTTTGTATATTTATACAAAGTCGGCTTATTGCCCCCACAATCTGGGTCCTCATTTTACCTACCTTTGAAAGGATGGAAGGCTGAGTCAACCTTGAGCCTGGTGAGATTTGAACTTGCAGTAATTGCAGGCAGCTGATGTTAATAACAGGGCTTTAGTCTGCGGCACTACCAGGACTCTTAGCATTGCTTTTAAAAGTAAAAAAGTAAAAAAAAAAGCCTCTGATGATCGCGCGGCTCAGCTGGGCATGGGCGGGGAGAGATTTTTGCTACTGGTTGTCCGAACCACCTGCCGCCATCACTACCGGATCGAGCGATCTGGTCCGAACCAGGATCATTTCACCCCTGCTGCAGAGGCACCTTGGACTGGATTACGTGCAACAGGAGATTCATGTTTACTAAACATTACAAAGAGTTAAACATATACTGTAACACTGCCAGAAATAACAATGATCACTTTTCACATATTTACTAGCTTTTTCCTTTAGTCACATTAAAAATATTTACATTTTAGCAGCAACTTTTGCCAAGACTTGTGGAGTGCAAAATTTTGCACTTCTGCTTCTTACTATTGGAGGAAAATGAATGCATCATAAATGATAATAGAGCTGGAAAGTTAACACTGTTATTATAATCCTGTACGCTACTAAGAATAAGCTTTGTAGAATGCAGGGAAACTTACTTGCATAGTTGCAATTATGAACACACTCTTTCAGGGATGAACTCCTTTGGTCTCAATGGGAGCATCTGCATAGTGGTGTCCAAAGATCAACCCATGATTGTATGGTCAAAGCCACACCCCTTTTCATGTACAACACATGTAAAAGGTGGGCAGTGCTTTGATTGCATGACCATCACATAGACTTCTTGGACCTCCTCTCCCAACAGATGCCCCTGTGGATTGGGAACACAGTTGTTCAATAGGTAAGATTTGGTAATTGTTGACAAGTGTTTTTGTCAGGAAGTCCAAAAGAGAAGTTGATCAAGCAGCAGTAATAAACTTTATTAGGACTTACCTTATGATAAGGGTGGTGAACAGGGGTGAAATGTAAAATTTGTTACTACCAGTTCTGTGGGCGTGGCTTGGTGGGGGGGTAATGTGACTGGGTGGGCGTGGTCAACTTTTTTTTTTTAACTTTTCAAAGCATTTTTTCTAATGCTTTGAAAAGCCTGTCTGCC
>WNWU01000019.1:7146934-7215644 GCA_012654045.1 Ptyas mucosa
AGGTTGAGAAACCCTGATCTAGAGGATGGGTTTAAATCTGGGTCTTCTAATGGAACCATTACACTCACTTTATTCCTGTAACCAATGAATTGTATGGGTCCATGGCAACTCTTAACAGGTTGATCAGCACCTTATTCTTTGTCCTGATTTATAACCCACCCTTTTTCTTTTCAGCAACTGAAAACACAGTTGATACAATCTCCTTTTCTGTTTCCAGTTGGAATTGTTATGAGATCACCAATCTATCAAGCCCATTGGCATTGACATAGAAAGTTCTACCACAGACAAGATACATACACATTTGAAAACGTCCATGGTCTTCCTAAGAAATAATTTCATCTGTGTTTACCTATATTCTGTGGCGGGGCCCCAAGGGAAATTATTTTCTCAGAAGAATGTAAGAGCAGTTTCATTTCGGACTCTGGTTCCACAGGAACCAGACTTCTGTGAGAAACCTGTGTAACAAGAGGTGGTGTCAAACAGTATCTTGCCTGTGACTCTTGAAGTAGTATATTGATGCTTTAGCTTGTAGCTGTCTTTCATCTTATTTTCCACCAGTAAGTGGCAACCGCCAGTGGTCTCACTTATGATGAATTGCACAAGGTGATTCTATACTCGGTGGATAATAATACCTTTTGCTTGTCAAGGTCCTTGATTTCCAGCATTATGTGTCTCAGCCCTTGAAGATAACTTAAGTTCCTCGTTCTCATTTTTGCCGTTCTGTGCATAATTTTATGCACTTCTACATTAGTTTTCTTTACTAAATCTCCTTTCTAAATTGGATTCTAAATAGTCCCAAATCAGTGGTGGGGTTCAAAATATTTTACTACCGGTTCAGTGGGTGTGGCTTGGTGGGCATGGCACGGCTTGGTGGGCGTGGCAGGGGAAGGATACTGTAAAATCTCCATTCCCACCTTTCCTTACAATCAGCTGGGACTTGGGAGGCAGAGAATAGATGAGGTGGTATTTACTGGTTCTCCGAACTACTCAAAATTTCCGCTACCGGTTCTCCAGAACTGGTCAGGACCTGCTGAAACCCACCTCTGTCCCAAATCCAACTGAAATCAATGAAGTGTGTGTCAATTCATAAACAAGACTTAGTTGCAACTGAGATTTTTATATACATATACATATACATATACATATAGATATACATATATATATATAAATAAAATAAGGTTATATACCATGGACCATAGAAGCTTGTGTCAGGTTACGATGTCATCTCAAATAAATTGCATTTCCAAACAAATAGTCTTTGATGAAATCTTTCATTTATTGAGTACAACGATCTGTCTCCAACTCCATCGCAGCCGGCACTGACCCTCTGACCCCAAATCCTTCCCTTTCCGTTCCCCAATTCTCAGCGTCTCATTGGCCATCTTCCAAGTCATTCTCCCCATCTTTACTACTTCAGGTCACAGGAATGTCCCCCCTCCCATCCCATCTCCTAGGGGATATTATCTACAGGGAAAATAAGTAGGTGAAAAGTCAAGGGCCTCCTTCTCTTCATGTCAGCACTAGAGTGAATGTAGTTTGGAGTGCTGACATCTTGCATGTTACCCAGTTTATGTACCAGAACTATCTGAGTTTCTCCTTTCTATTGTAGCTCTTTGGATACCTAGGGAAGTTGTTGTAAAGAATGAGGCATTGGCTGTCCAGAGTTCCTTGGTGCGTGAGATGATGGTAGAGGAAAGATTAGCTCATAGGGCTTTGTCCTGCAAATGTCCTGCAAAAGATCAGATACCAAGGTGGTATCTGATCTTTTGGGGCCTGGAGTAGAAATACTGCTGGGGAATGACATGAAAAATTGATTTTGATAACATTTCAGCAACAAGAGTCAGGTTTTCAAATTGGTGAACCTGCAGACTACACCGTGCTTCTTTTTGTGCCCTTTTGTCTCATCTGCTCCGAGATTTCTAACATTTTGGAGAAACAATGTAAGTAAAAATGATAAAGGTAGGCTACCACCGACTTTTGTATAAGGCCGATAAGAATTTGAGAGATTATCAGCTGCCCAAGACCAGAAACTTTTTCCATAAAGCCAAATAAATAGTAGGTTCTGTACAAGGCTTATGGATGAGAGATGAAGATTGGTTTCTCTTTGCATCTTTCTCCAATGGCCTCTTGTTCTGGCTGGTTCTAGTCACTGTTCTCCAGATGTGTTGTTTGATGAACAACAAGGAACAGCTGGAGGAGAGAAGCAACTTAGAACTAAGGAGAAATTTCCTGGCAGTTAGAACAATTAATCAGTGAAACAACTTGCCTCCAGAAGTTGTAAATGCTCCAAACACTGGACGATTTTAAGAAGATCTTGGCTAACCATTTGTCTGAAGTGGTGTAGGGTTTCCTACCTAAACAGGGGGTTGGACTACCTACCTAAACAGGGAAGGGACCTCCAAGGTCCCTTCCAACTCTATTATTATTCTAAGAATTGTGTTGCAGGAAAAATAGTTGAAGCATTCCTTTTCTCCTGCTGTTTCTTCCAAGATGGGTAGCCCAGATTCCCATCTCAAAATCCAGCTTGGTTTTTTCTGTCCTCTGTGCCTTGACCCTTGAATTAAAAAGAGAAACCTTAGCAAATATTTTAATTCACTTTCATATGCACTTGCCCATTCTCTCTTGCCTAGCTGCTGTGGCCTAGAGGTGGAGCTCTTGCCTCACAATCAAGAGGTTGCGAGTTCGATCCTAGGTAGAGGCAGATGTAGGGTCCCCTGCTTGGGCAAGGGGTTGGATTAGATGACCTGCAAGATCCCTGTTAATTGTTCTCTCTCTTATTTTTTTTAACTAGCGGTGGTGGTTTTGGCTTTTGTCCTCTGCTGGCTGCCCTTCTACCTAGGACGTTATCTCTTTTCCAAATCCTTCGAGGTCGAATCCTTGGATATTGCCGTTATCAGCCAGTACTGCAACGTGGTTTCCTTCGTTCTCTTCTACTTAAGCGCTGCCATCAACCCAATCCTGTACAACATCATGTCAAGGAAATACCGAGAAGCAGCTTACAGGCTCTTTAGAATGAAGCCGCCGAGGAAGAAAAAGCTTCTGGCGATGACGGAGAGAAGATGCCACACTTGGACAGAATCCAGGATCAGAACAACGTGACGGCAGAGGATGGACCGAGGTGTCACTTAAAAGCCACTAGAGAAGGAGGGGGAAAGGTGTTCAGGCTGGCTAAAAGATGGAGTGTTTGTTTCTT
Source organism: Ptyas mucosa (assembly GCA_012654045.1). Taxonomy (NCBI): domain Eukaryota; kingdom Metazoa; phylum Chordata; class Lepidosauria; order Squamata; family Colubridae; genus Ptyas; species Ptyas mucosa. The sequence goes on from WNWU01000019.1 coordinate 7,150,128, forward strand.
TTCATGATTGGGAGGGCTTGCAGTGTGAAAACTCAGGTATGGAAACAAAAAGGTTTTTTTTTAAAAAAAAAAAAAGCACAGCTGCGAGGAATATTATGACAGATGTTCTGTGTAAATATATTCATCAGCAGTGGGTGAAACAGCTATCCTTTTGAATCATTTCCAGTGCCTATGATTCTATGCATAAAGATGGGAATTGAGGTGGCTTATGTTTATAAAGCACAAACGTGAACTAAACGGAATCTGTCTTTGTGCTCGGCAGCCTGGCATGGGAAGGAACTAGCTGTGATGCAGAAGCTCATTGAAAACGTTTCCCCATCAGGTGGGATCTGTGTATTTTGTACTGCGTAATAAAGGAAGGAATGTCATCAAAAGCAAGGAAACTTCCCTCTCCTATGTAGGCAGGAAGACCTTGATAGAGGTCAGAGAGGATGGTTTCCTTCATCCCTGTGGAACAGTGGGTACCAGCCTGCTATGTGTTGTTTGACACCTCATCAGGGTGACAGTCAAGTCGCAGTGAATCAAGACCCTTTCTACAAAAGGGACCCAGAGAGAGGATTGCGGTGGTCCTGGGGATAGAGACCCAGTAGAACAAGGGTGTCAAACTCAATTTCATTGAGGGCCACATCAGCATTGTGTTTGACTTTGGGGGTGTGGGGGTGTGTGTGTGGCCAGGGTGAGCATGGCCAGCTTGACGTCACTCATGTCGGGGGCACCTGTGGTGACCCAAGCGCTCTGCCAGCAAAATTGGGCTCCCGTTTTTGGCTGGGATGGCTTCCTATAACCATCTGCCAGTGAAAATGGAGCTTGGGGGGGGGGGGGTTGGGTCCGTGTACGGCCCTCACGGGCTTTGTTTCCGGCTGAAATGGCCTCCTGCAACCCTCTGCCAGTGAAAATGGAGCTCAGAGGGGCCACATGTGGCTCTCCTGAGCTCCGTTTTCACTGGCAAAAGCACCGCGGGCCAGTCCTTCACTGTTTCCAGTGTGGCTCTGAGGGCCAGATCTAACCATCCCGTGGGCCGGATCCATCCTCCGGGCCTTGAGTTTGACACCCCTGCAATAGAAGGTATCCGTTTCTGGTCAATGGCAATGAGAAGATCTGTATCATGGCATACAGAGAAGGTAGTGCCCTAGGGAGCAGCTGTGCCAATCGATAGTAGGTGAATGAGGTCTGGCCAAATCTGGAAAACTGTAATGAAACCCTAAGTTGGAAGGAGACTTGAGAAACACAAAAAACCCCTTTCCTGCCTTGTTTTGAAAATGCCAAAACCCAGCTTTGCACATATCAATTATCGGAGGGACATTGAGAGATTCAAATGATGATTGACATTCAATTTTCATTTCGAAGCAAGCCTACACACCTCTTTTGGATACAACAGCATGAATGATCTTCTTTAGAGAGCTTCTGCCTTCAAGTCTAGCACAGGGAGAGAATGCTAAATCTTTTTTTTTTTTTAAGTAGTGCCAGGGAGAATACTAGCTCATTTGCATTCTTTCAAAAAAAAAAAAGTGAATGGTAGATGGTACATTTAATTATGAATGAAGGCAAATATATGTGTCCTAGGATAACGTTGCAGGATCCAACGCTGGGATTCACTTACCTTCCCTACAGGTTCACTCGCACACGCCACCTCTGCGTATGTGCACGGACTTTTGTGCATGCGTAGTAGTTGTGCTTTTTGTCCAGGCAGATGGGCGGAGCCTCCCGCAGTTACCACTACCGGTTCGTGCGATCCGGACAGAACCAGCTGAATCCCACCATGGCAGGATCCAATCTGGGTCAGTCACTGGGACCAGAGGTTTACTCTTCCAAGCTTTCAATCTCATGCTGGGAGCCCATCCTCTGAGAACTTCTTATTAGCAGAGCGTGTGAATGTGTCTAGCAGTGTTTGAGAGTGCGTCTAGCAGTGTGTAAGTGTGTCTGCTAGAGAGAAGTTCCCTGAGAATGGGGTCCAGCACGAGTCTGAAAACTGAGAAGCCTAAACCTCTGGTCCTGGTGACTGACCCAGGTTGGATCCTGTAACATTTAATTATATTTATAGTCACATCCACTTGCTCAATTAAAACAACAACTATGTAAATGGGTATTCCTGATTAATAAACAAAAGTATATAGACTTATAGCTCATTGTGGAATAGCTTTCAGCAAACACTGGACATTTACTGTAATTTAGTTGACCCAATAAATTATCTACTTGATTTTTTTAAAAAAATGGATGTAAAAAAAAATCCATATTTTTTTAACAAACAAACAAACAAACAAGTAGATGTTTCATGCAATGGGTTACTCTGATGAATTTGCCTATGGGAATGGCTTCTTATATATTAATGTGGTGGGTGGAATTTATTATTAGACATACTATACTTGTGCAGCAGGGGTGGGTTCTACTTACCTTTACTACTAGTTCGCAACGGGGCTGTGTGCGCGTGAGATGTGCAGAAGCGTTCTGATGACATCGGGGTCAGTGGGCAGAGTCTCCCGCCAGTTTTACTACAGCTCCATAGAACCGGTGCAAACCGGGGGCAACCCACCACTATTGCGCAGGGACAGGATCAAGAATTTATGTTGCTGTAAGGGGTAAAAAACCTGATGAATTGCTTGCAATTGAGGATAACCATGTTAATTTGGGTCACCCCAGATATAGGATGTTTGGCTGAATCTACAAGCTAGAAATATGACAACAATTCAGCCTTACTTATAAAGTTTGAAGTGAAGCTGCCTTATAAATGTGGAGTACAAAACCTTAATAACAAGAGTGGGCCTGAGTTTATTAGTTTTGCTGTTCAATATGGGCTCAACTCTACCAAACATTATTTGAGAAATATTTTGTGGATTCTGGAAGTTCATTTTCCTAAAAAAAAAAAAAAAAGTGGCACCACTAAACATTTCTGTTGTCAAAATGATTCTGCAAGCAGAAACCTAAGTTTCAAGAGGGTATCTGAGGTAAGATGTGGAATGGAATTATTGTGTTTCCCCCAAAATAAGACCTTGTCATTTGATTTATATGCCGCCCTTCTCCGGAGACTCAGGGCGGCTTACAATGCATTAAGCAATAGCCTTCATACTTTTGTATATTTATACAAAGTCCGCTTATTGCCCCCATAATCTGGGTCCTTTTGCCACCAAAAAGGCACCAGGTCTTATTTTTGGAGGGATGTCACCCACTGACTCACTTCACTTGCATGTGTTTCCCTGACCTCCTTTTCGCTGTCAGAGATTTTCAGGAACATCTTTGGCTTCGGATAGTTGCAGCCAGGCCTCGCACACCTTGGCCTATTTCTTCTGCAGCCAGCAAGACTTTCCTGAAAACCTCTGTAGCCAATAACAGATCTCTGGATCGATCCGGAGCTCTGTTATTGCCTGAAGAGGCCTTCAGGAAAGTCTTGCCGGCTGCAGAAGAAATAGGCCAAGGTGTGCGAGGCCTGGCTGCAACTATCTAAAGGTAAGTAGTAGGGCAGCTCCACCACTCTGATCTCCACCCTAGCTTAATTTTTACCCATGCACCCTGGAGTGGGCGGGGTCTTAATTAGGGGTTATTTTGGGGGGTAGGGCTTATATTTATTTATTTATTTATTAGATTTTTAGACCACCCTTCTCCTTTCAGACTCAGGGCGGTGAACACCCAAATAAAACATTTGTACACAAAAGTTAAAATAGTTTTAAAAATAATTAAATGGAATTTGGCCCATAATTTAAAACATTTCAACATATTGGGCTGACGTGTAAAAATCAAGCTAGGACTTACTTTCTGAGTAGGTCGTATTTTCGGGGAAACATGGTATACTACTATGCTCATCAATGCTATACCGAAGCATAAGAGAATGAGTCTCTCCCAACTCACTACATCAAGACTTAATTAATGGGAGCGTAGAATATGGTATTTGTTGTCAGTTGGGTCTACCTTCTGAGATAAAAGTTTGAGTTCCTAGAATTAGATGCAGATATCTGTCCAAAGAGATGTCTTCGCTAAATTACCTTGAAAGTATATTTGCCTCTGAATAGGCATTTACTTTGATGTTCAAACTATGCTTAATCTCAGCTGTACAAAATCAGGTGGCCATTAGATGACAACATGGTTTGGGGAGTTGTATGTCTTTGCTGCTATCACCCCTGCACCTCATTTTCACCCTCCGTGGCCTCCTGCAGCCACGCAGCCCATTTTCCAGCCCATTTTCGACCCGTTTTTCAGCCCATTTTTGGCCCAGTTTTTGGCCTAGTTTTGGCCTGTTTTCGGCCAGCAGAGTGCTGCAGGAGGTCATGGAGGGTGAAAATGACGTGCGGTGTGTGTGTGTGTGTGTGTGTATGCGGTCTGTTTTAGCCACCAGATCAGTCCTTTGATATTTCCAGGCCGGCCCCATGGGCTGGATTTAAGCACCCCGCGGCCGGATTCGGAGCTGGATTCGGATTTGGCCCACGGGCCTTGAGCTTGACACCCCTGGGCTATTTTTTCCATCTTTGTCCTTTTGGTCCCAAATGACCTTCACTGTCTTCTTGCTTCAGCTGACCAAGCAAATGTGGCCTGACCAGTGGTGGAATTCAAATTTTTTTACTACTGGTTCTGTGGGCGTGGCTTGGTGGGCGTGGCAGGGGAAGGATACTCCAAAATCCCCATTCCCACCCCACTCCAGGGAAAGGATACTGCGCCTGAGTGGCGCAGTAGACTAAGGCACTGTGATTAACATTCAGCAGCCTGCAATTACTGCAAGTTCTAATCTCACCAGGCTCAAGGTTGACTCAGCCTTCCATCCTTTCTAAGGTAGGCAAAATGAGGACCCAGACTGTGGGGGCAATAAGCTGACTTTGTATAAATATACAAAAGTATGAAGGCTATTGCTTAACGCCTTGTAAGCTGCCCTGAGTCTCCGGAGAAGGGCAGCATATAAATCAAATTTGAAAAAAAAAATCCCCATTCCCTCCCCACTCCTGGGGGAAGGATATTGCAAAATCCCCATTCCCACCCCACCCTGGTGCCAGCCAGAGGTGGCATTTGCTGGTTCTCCGAACTACTCAAAATTTCCGCTACCGGTTCTCCAGAACCTGTCAAAACCTGGCCTGACCCTTTGCATCAAGAAGCCCCTTTGGAACGGGACTTCTTGGTACATCATGGATGCCCTTCCATGATGGCTATAGAACAGGCTATAGAACTGGGGTTGCTTCTTGCTTGCTTCCTTCTCTTTCTTATGATGCTCTGAGCTGGAGCTGGGCTTCCAGGTGTGAAGGACTAGGCTGAACATGCCTCATCAGCAATGGGAGCAAGAAGATAAGGATGGTCTGCAGAGCAGAGGGTGGCAGAGGCCGAAAGAACATATATGGAAGAAAAAGGGGGGTGGAGTGAGTTGAAACCGGTTACTAAAGCTTGGAGCTGGAACGGTTTGGATTGCTGTAGGCACTTTATTTTTATTCTTTATTTATCATAGTCTAAAACCACCATCTCCTTCACAGAGGTCTTTAGTTGCAAAATGACCTGGGATGCTCAGTTAACAATAGCAATGGGGAGTGCCAGAAATGCTGTCACTAAGTGATGTGAAATCTCTCTTTCTCACTGCATTGCTTAGCAGTGGAAATTCTGCTTTTAACTATGTTCGTAAGTCAAGAACCATCTTAGTGTTTAAGTTCGTACGGGTACCGCAAGCAAGATAGGGCCACAAAATTTAATCCTTTCAAGCACATGTACCGGTATTTGGTTGTGTTTAAATTCTTGACTCAACGTGACTTATATTTCCAGCTGTTATGCCATGATGCTATGTCCATGATCTCAGGGCTTGAAAATATGAAAACTGAAGCAGTAGATGTATTTGATGTATTTGTAAAATCTGGTTCTTTCATACCGTTTTTCTGTAAAATCCATGGGCCCAATCTCCAACTCGTATCATGATGATTTTTCTGTTCAACAGAATTGGTTGGGTCAAATTTGAGAAGACGAAACTGTTCAAGACAAGTACTGTGCTCGATTTATTCTGGATACGATTTGTGGTTTGCTTTTGTTTGCTATGATCTCCTGCTCTTCAAAACATTAAACTTTGGGCTGCTTCTGCATTGTTGCACTGGAATTTATTTTCAATTAGTTCTCAAGTCCCTGTTGTGTGTTTGGCGAAGGCTTTTTATAGATTTTAAATGGATGATCGGGAATGGAAATCATTATAATAGAGCAACTTTCCTTGCCCTAGAAATGATTTTAAAAAAATAATTGAACACAAAGTTTACAGAAAGAAAGAAAAAATCCAAGCAAACAATGTAGGAGAATTATACAAAAAGCGATACAATTAAATACAAACATGGAGTTTCTTTGTGTTCTCTTAGCATGGTGGCTTGCTTGCAGACATTTCATTATTCAGCCAGATAATATCGTGATCAAACACCAAGAACACCACAGTTCAACCCTGAGCTATAGATATTTCCTTTTGTTGGAAAAAGTAAATGATCTAAAAGTTGTTTAGAATTTTCATATAGTGTTAATACAGTTGGTTCTCAACGTATGACCACAAATGTGCCCAAAATTTCTGTGGCTAAGCAAGACAGTTAAGAGAGTTTTGCCTTTTTGCCTGGAGACCTTTCCTGCCAAAGTTGTTAAGTGAATCACTTGCAGTTGTTAAATTAGAAACATGGTTGTTAAGTGAATCTGGCTTCCCTATTGACTTTGCTTGTCAGAAGGTCGCAAAAGGTGATCACACATCCCAGAACATTACAACTGTCATAAATCTGAGTCAGTTGCCAAGGGCCTGAATTTTGATCACATGACCATGGGGATGCTGCAATGGTCATAAGTGTGAAAAACGGGCATAAGTCACTTTTTCCAGTGCTGTTGTACCTTTAAAGTGTTACTAAACGAACAAGACTACCTGTATTTATCAACACACCTAATTACGCCTATTGTTACTAACCTAATGAATATAATCTACCCAAAAGTGATGAAAAGTCTTATTCTTGCCTCTGAAATTTCATTGTTCTAGGCTTCTTGCTATTTTTTTTTCTAATATGGCACTTGAATAAGCTATTTTAATCCACAAATCAATTTTTATATTTTCAAGAAATTTTCAGGTAAGTAGACAATCGATTGCTTTTTTTTAAAGAGAAGCTTGGATCACATAAATAGAGGTAACAAACCTAAATCTGAAGTACATTCAACTCTTCGTTTTGTGATCCCAATTTTCCTAAAAACAAAACAAAACAAAACAAAATAAAACCCCAGAAAGACTGCCTATCCCCATATCTTTTGTGCAAAGCTTCTCCAATATCTTGAAGAATGTTGACTTCAAATAATGGGGTACAATCAGGGATGGGCTGCTGAGGGTTTGCAGGGGTTTGGGAGAACCTCTAGCTAAGATTCTGTGCAGTTTGGAGAACCCTCAAATCTCACTCCTGGCCTAGCCCACCCTGCCCCGCCCCTCCTAGGAGTCCCCACGCAGCCCATTTTGGATGCAGGCACGCGTGGAGGCTCGGGAAGGGTGAAAAATGGGCCTACCAGAAGTTCAGGAAGGCTGGAAACAGGCCTGTTTCTGGCCTCCAGAGGGCTTCCAGAGCCTGGGGAGGCCATTTTCATCCTCCCAGAGGCTCAAGGAAAGCATCTGGAGCCTGGGGAGGGCAAAAACACCCCCCTTACTATGGTGCAGGAGGCTGACTAGGTCACGCCCACCCAGCAACCGGGCAGAGAACCCCTTGCTAAAATTTTTGAAGCCCACCCCTGCGTAAAATGCCTTCAGTTGCAACTCTTGGATAGAGGCAGAACAAAAACTTCTTGATTTGGTGCCAAGAAGCCTCTCAGAAGATAAAAGCAGAGAGAATGGAGGGACAGATGAATGTGACACAAAGGCCCAAGTCTATCAAGAACTTTGGAGCTAGAAAACTAGATTCCAAGTCCTCTCCAAAGATGTTCACGGGTGGAAACACCTGTCATAAACCTCACAGATTAAGAAAATGGGACTGTAGAGTTTTTGTAAAAGGAAATATGCCCGCATCTGCCTCGCATCTGCAGAAAGAAAGGCTAAGCCATAAGAAATTTACACCTGCAAGAGAAGCTAAAAGCAATATGAATACAGGTAGTCCTCGACTTACAAGCACTTAAAATTTAAATTACAACAGTGAAAAAAGTTACTTATGATTGGTCCTCACACTTATAACTTCTGCAGCATCCCCACAGTTACATCATCAAGATTTGGATGCTTGGCATCCCAATAGTTGTATTACAATAGTTATGGTGTCTTAGGGTCACATGTCCGCCATTTGCAACTTTTCCAACAAGCAAAATCAAGGGAGGAAGTTGGATTTATTTAACGATCATGTAACTCACTTAACAGTTGCAGTGATTCGGTTAACATCCACAGAAAAGAAGTCATAAAATTGGGTGCAACTCGCTTAACAACCGCTTTGCTTAGCAATGGAAATTCTGGTTCTAGTTGTGGTTGTGATGAAAATGTGAGAAGGTTTTTGGCATAACTATTACATGGAGAAAATAATTCCTTATAACTTTGCCTAATATTGCTACCCTGCTAGCTAGGAATTCTGTGGTTTGCAATTCTTACACATTCTCCAGTTGAGCTCTATAGGCAGTGGTGGGTTGCCCCCGGTTCGGACCGGTTCGCAAGAACCAGTAGTAAAACCGGCGGGAGGCCCCGCCCACCACCCCGGATGTCATCATCGGTGATTTGCACATGTGCAGAAGCAAGGCGTGTGCACGATCCTGTTGCGAACCGGTAGTAAAGGTAAGTAGAACCCATCCCTGTCTATCGGGACAAATATTTTCATGGAGGAACCTTTACATAATGAACCTTGGCATCAAGAAAGAATTAAAACATTTATTGGGCATAAATATATTACATATACACTACAGATAACAGTTTACATACATAGCGTAATATCTGCAAAAATCTATACATTAAAATTGATATGGCAGTTTTAATACAATGCGTATGAAATAGTTAAAATTTACAAGAAAACTTATGATTATTTATTTCAAAGTTGAAAAGCTTGGAATGTATGTCCTACAAGTGAGGTAAAAAAAAAACAAAACAAAAAGAAAAACAACTTTTAATTTTCTTTTTCAATTTTAAATTGTGCAAGAATAATGTTCAGAAACATTCAATTTTAGGGCACTTTTCCATGATTAACAGAGAGTACTCATCTATTGTTGCTGACAAAACATGATTAGAAAACTACAACATTTCAAGTTCATAAAGGACAAAGGCAGATAATATAAAAATGTTTCTTTTTCTTCTTAAATAACTTCTTAAAATACTTTCCCCATATTGTCTTTTTATTTTATTTTTTTACAATTTCTTTACACAAAACTGGGGACAAGGGAAGTTGATTTCACACAGCCGATACTGACTGGGCCAGAAAAGACATACAAGGTAATAGAAAGCATTTTCTTTCTTTCCATAAACTGAAGGTTATGGAAATTGGAACAGGAACGGGTGGAATTATCTCTTTTACAGAATGGTTGCATTAAAAATTGACCTCTTATGGAAAGGGGCTACAAGATAACCAATGATATCTGATCCAATCTAACTTGGCAATTAAAATGCATTGGCGTGTGTGTGGTAAGTATGCACAAATGGGGGAGATGTGGAAACTACAATAAAAATATGAAACGCACCTGACTTTCCTTCAGGTCACTTTTCTTTAATCTTGCACAAAATGACGTTCTTTGTCTAAACACACAAATGGTTGGCTCTGGATTAAAGAAGCAATCCTATGTTCTCCTCATGATTGTTTACGGGATCACTAGAAATGATTTCTTTCTTATTGCTGGAGAGAGTGATGTCTTTTAAGAGAGATTTACTCTGGGTAGGATCAAAATGATCCCTCCCAGAATTGGGTTCTCTGCCAACACTGAGACCACAGTGAAGGCAGTTCCCATGTTCCTAGCCTTCTCCTTTCCTTATTTATTAGCTGAAGATGATACACTCCTATCTGGGATTGGTTGTCCTGTCCCACCCAGCACAGCTTCAGGAAAAAGAAACATGGAATGATAAGGAAGGAGGGGGACACCCGCCTAGCCAGACAGATCAGCCAAATGAAATCTGCTAATCAATGGGCTGACAGATGTCACACCTGTTCACTCTCACGTTTATTTATCCATTGGATTTATATGGCTGCCCATCTATCTGAGGAACTCTGGGCAATGGGGGAAAAAATTACATTAAAACAAAGTCAACTTAAAGTACATTGAGACTCAACAAAAACACAACCTGTTAGACATATACATCCACGGAGTTCCCAATTAATACCCTCTCTCCCTGTGTCTTCATTACCTTGTGAAAGGCCAATAGGACCACAAGTTAGTTTAAAAGAGGAAATTATTCTAATCCATCAGCGGGTGTTAATTAAATCCCTCCCTTAAAAATAAGGGAGAGAAAATATTGATCTTGAAACCAGAGATAGGAACGCTCTGATGGGAATCTCCCTCCATTTCCTGCAGACAGAGTTGTGTTCTCCACTTCTGCTGACCCCCAACATTAGTCCCACTGAAATCAACGGGAAAACTTTCAACAAAAGGTCTCAACAACCAGTCAACATGATTGACTTTGCCTGCAAACTTTGAGAGCATATGCAGTAAGTTTCTGCTCAGGTCAAAAATGGTAGGGATTGTTATGACAGTGGGTTGATAATCACAAGGCATGGTAAAAGGGACAACAGCTGTTTTAGAAAGGTGTGGCTTTCCAAATGGATTGCCCTGAACCAGAAAAATGGAAAGGATTTCAGAACCACGACAACTAACAGGTTTCCAATGACTCCTAGTTAATTGTTCCCGATGATTGAAATGAGATCAAAGCCCAGCTAATGCTATCTACATTCTTTAAAATTTTGCCAGCATTTTTTTTAAAAAATAATTTTATATTTGAAGACAACCAAGTATTATATAAAAAGGAATAAAGTTGAATTAAACAACAACAACAATACCACATTTGTCAAGGCCAAAACTGGAGCCAGCGGGAAGAGGAAATTTAAAAAAAGAAAATAGCTCAATATCATTTGTTTGCTAGGCAAATATGCATACTAACATTAGGAAAGAAAAAAAAATACAGAACCTTTGTACTAGTTTGCTACATCAAGAGAGGCACACAGAATAATCAGTTCAAACTATTATTTCAAAAGATGCTTATGGGGGTTTTTTTTGGCTACATGTAAACTTTGAAGATGATTGCTTTTAATGTACCGCAGATGGAATGGATGTGGTCCCGCACGTTTTTTTATTTGCGTGCAGGAAATATTGGGTACATTTATCTTTTCTTCTTCTTCTTCTTTCTTTTTTGGCAATTCATAAAACACTCCCATTTTTAAACATACAGTATACTATAAGAAGGTTAATACTAGGAATGGTGCTGGGGAAATGAAAATATTTTACCTAAATTATACTTACATAAAACAAAATAGAAAAATAGTATGCTGCTAGGGGTTAGAGGGGAGGGGAAGGGGAGAGATTTAGTACATAAGTACACTTTTTATTTTTTATTTTTACAATAAATAATGAGATTGCACTTTAATTGGCATTTTAAAGTACTGAATGCAGTATATAGTATAAATAATCCTAAAACAAAAATAATGTTGGTTTCCCCATTACTTTGGTTATGGGAAGGAATGAATAATACAGGACACAGTATCGTAGCAAAGAACGGAAGGAAAGGAGTCCCTGCAGATTTTAACTCCGCTAGTTGTTGCTGACTATAGGGGGCGGCGCTCATCTCCGTTTCAAGGCCGTTGAGCCAGCACTGTCCGAAGACATTTCCGCAGTCATGTGGCCAGCATGATGTTGCAGAGCACTGTTTCCTCCCCACCAAAGTGGTACCTATTTATCTATTCACATTTGCATGCTTTCGAACTGCTAGGTGGGCAGGAGCTAGGCAAAGACGGGTACTTACCCCGTTGCGGGATGCTCGGGTCTTGAACCTCGGGCTGTTGGCTTTCCAGCCAACAAACCCAGCATCTTAACCATTGAGCCATCACGCTGCCCTGTGTCATAGCAAAAGAGAAGACCAAAAAAAAAAAAAAAAAAAGTACAATGCAAGCCAAAGCCAAAGAAGATGAAAAAAATATATACAGAACTATTAGTTTGTTTGAATGCAAGGGTACACAAAATCTGGGACACAATTCACGAGAACTCTTCCAATTCATGCAGTGCTAGAACAGGAACTGCTGGATCGCATTTTTGTTTTTCCTGAACAGGCATTTAAGGATAGGGTGCACATTTTATTTCAATTGGCTTAAAAATTAAATAGAGCTGATATGATTACTCCCCAGTCCCTCACCATTCTGGTACTTTAAAAAAAAATAACATTGAAAATCTCCACCGGGGGCCTTTTACGAGGCTTTCCGGGGAGGGTGCATATCATTGTGCACCTCTGTTTGATGGAAGTCAACAGAGTTCCGTAGCAATGCCTCTCCAGTTGTAACAACATAATTTGGGAGAGGTTCCTAGTGGATTGCAGCTCTGTGCATTTCCATGTGTAATTTACTTTACACCTCCTGCTCAATATCCCTGAGGCACTTAGACATCATAAAACTAACCCAATGATTCAAAGGTTTTTTTTTTCTTAAAACAAAAAGAATAACCAAGGGTTTTGCTGGACTGAATGAATGTGCCTTGGCAATTGATGTAAAAGCACATACAATGTCCCATACAGGAATGACACGAAGTTTGCAATGGACCACACCCTACTCTTATGATCTGAATACTAGTTGAAACTAGAGCTGGGTTTCAAGACTGCAGATGCTCTGAAACCAGCTGCTCCACATCTCCTCGTCTTTTCCCTTTGGCCATGGCCACTACAGGAAACTCCAAAATTGGAGGGCCAGTGAGTATTCCTGGAATTTTGAGTGTGTAATAAAGGCGTTCACAAACTATAGTGGCCAATCATCCAATTGTCGGAAGGTAAAGCCAGCGCTGGTATGTAGCCACCAGCCATTCAATGAAGTTCTGGAGAACTTTTCAGAGGCATTGCTGGAAATATCAATAATGCTTGAGGTCGATTGCTTTGCAACACAGCACTGTTATGCTTCTTTTGCTTTATTAGGACAGTGTGCGCAGTGTGTTGTCATGTGAACTACGGTGTCCCTCCCACCGTCACTTCTGAAGGCAGCAGCTAATGAAGTCGAAGAGGGAAATGAATGGATATTACATGACACCGTTTGTAATAGGAGATGCTATTAAGAAGAAAGGAGGAGGAGATGGAGATGGAAGAAATGGCACCTTTTAATGTCAGCTCTAATTACAGTATTCAGCATCTGAGATGCCTATATGAGTTTACCATGTTTTCTTCTCCAAAACTGAAATGCAGACGGACCTTTTTCTTAACAAGGCTGATTGAGAGTTTGCTTATGATAAAAGGTAATAATCTAATTTAAATAGCAAAGGCAGCAAGCTTTCGCCAGTTATAAACACATAAGATCACGATGAATATAACAAATCTAGTGACTGGATTAAAAAGTAAGTTTATATACAAAGGCAAACAAACTAGTTAAAAGCAGCTTTTCTTTAAACAAAATAAAAACAGCTGGACATGGGGAATAACTATTGCACAATGCCCTCTTAAAATTACTGCTATAAAATAAAGAAGATGGTAGAAATAGTAATGCTTTTCCATCGATAAAGCTATCTGGCTATCAGATTTGATATACAGGAATTTATAGTGCGCAAACAGCTTGAGTAAAACGTTTACAATTCAGAGAAGACTTTAGGTTGCAAGATAAATTATCAGGATTGAAATGTGCTAAAAGTATAGTTGATTACATAATTGAGATTAATTTTTTTTCCTCCCCATATGGGGGTAACGCAAAAACAATGCAAAACTGGCGGTAGGAGGGTTGAGGAGAAAATAAATGTAGTGAATATCGTATGTGATATTTATAATTAACGACTTGTGCAACAAATGCATTGCGAATGCTTAGCTGCAATGCTATTACATAATGTTGGTTAAATTTTGCAAATTCAGAGGAGCTTAAAGCGGTTACTTTAACGTTATAAACTTGCAACTTAAAGACTGCAACAAGTTTAGCACTAAGGCAAAAACGTGAAGGCAAACGGGTTACATTTCTACATTCTGAAAATAAAAAATACCAAGTAAGTGAATAAAATCATAGGAGCAGGGAACTGAACATCCAAATGTTAAATATTTGTTTTGGTCTCTGGCTTGGATATATTTAACCATTTCCTAACCTTGAATGTCCAAAAGGTGCACCTGAACGTCGATTTTTATTTTCTAAATAGGACCGTCATTCCCACCCGCCCGTCACCCCTTAAAAAAACAACAATAAACCAGAAACAAATGCACTGAAAAAATAAAGAGGACTATCTGAATAAAACATATTGATTATAGTATGAAGCATTAATTAAAACGATACCTCAAATACTTGTGTTGAACGCTCTACTTCATAAACAAATACTGTAGTATAAAAGCAAATAAGATGGAGACACTTGCAAAGCCAAGGACTAAAAGGGCTGCAAACTGTTCATCAGAAGGCATCATACATTTAGTCTTGGGGTCATCGGTTCTTCCCAGTTCCCCGGTAAGCATGAGCTCACTCCGCTGGAGAATAAAGGCAACAGAAGTGCTGAAAGGTCCATTAAGTTCTTGTGAGGTATCCAAGCATCGGCGGCAAACACACACGCGGAATCTATAATCTGTGTTCACCTGAAGGCCTGAGATTTGGTACGTTGTCTCATCTCCCTTGTACACCTTGAAGGAACAAGAAGCAAGGAAAGAAAACTTAGGTTGCACAAGAAATTGCTATGAAACTTTAAGTCAAACTCTTCAAAAATGGAAGGAAGCTTTGCTTAAAATTGCAGCGCACATTATCTCAACGTTTGCCAAGGTCCTGGAGAGAGAACATCTGGAGTGAAAATCCAAAAGGTGCTTTTCCAAAAGGCAACTGGACTTCCTTGGTTTTTCCTAGAAAAGATTTTGCTTCTCATCCAAGAAGCTTCTTCAGCTTCAGAATTTCTTGAATGAGAAGAAACACATTTTCAAGGAAAAACCAAGGAAGTGGAGCTGCCTTCTGGAAAAACATCTTTGGGACAACCATGCCCTGGATGACTGAGAAGGTCCATAGACATCTGGAGAGAAAAGTTGACATTTCAAGAAAATGAATTTGATAACTAGACAGAGTAGTCCTAGTCACATTTTTATGACCTTCCTAAAAACCAGTAGGATAGGAGCTATTGAGATTTCTTGGGACATGGGAGGCAGATACTGAGATGACCTACTTCCCTGGTCCCTGTGATGACATTTCCTAAGAGAAGGAATACAGAGTAGCCTGCACTATTTGAACTTGTTGGAAAGGTATAAACAATTGGGAATAAAAGATAATGTAGTGGTTAAATATATATAGCTTCCAAATGCTCTTCAAGGGCAGCCCCATTGCAATATTCCAAACAAGAGATAATTAATGCTCTTCCAGGGCAGCCCCATTGTAATATTCCAAACAAGGGGGCATGAATGACTGTCAGAAGAGCCTCCTGGTCCAGAAGAAGTTGTAGGTGGCACTCTTTGCACACACTATACAACCACTCAATAAGAAAAATACACATAGTGTATATTCCAACATTTCTCCAGATACACCAGCTACACCTGCAGCCTTGCCATTTTTAAACATTTATTCTTTTCTTTTCATTCTTTTTTTTCTTTGACATCAAGTTATATAGAATTTAATCCAACATACCATGATCATTCCCATTTAAGTGCTTATCATTTTCACAAGGCTTATCCTTCTAGCATTTGCATCCTAACTCTTTTCAGTACTTCTATTTTTAACTTCTCTGCTGCTGGCCCCTTGTTTAGCTTCATGACAAAATGAAGATGTGGGTACTCCAACACTGGAGATTTTAAAGAAGAGATTGGACAGCCATTTGTCTGAAATGGTTTCCTGCTTGAGCAGGGGATTGGACTAGAAGACCTCCAAGGTCCCTTCCAACTCTGTTATTCTGATTGTCATTTCCATCATCTTCATTTTCACTTTCCCTCTTTTATTCTTAATTGTTTAGAATCAATTATTCTTAATTGTTCCTTATATCTGACTATATTCACTCCGATTATCTTGTTCTCTATATACACATTATACAATATATTTCATTACTCTTGAATATGCATTTTTCTAGGCACAAACACCAGCAACAGAACTGAGTGTTATAATGCGAAAATACATAATTTCTGCCATCTTCATAGATCTGTAAAAATTTTAACTTCCCACTTCCAAGTAAAAAACAAAACAAAACAAGAAAGACATAGCAGTGTATAATGTAACAATTGCTAAATATTGTTTGATCCGATCATAGTAGCCATACAAATATCACCGCTTTCCTAGGTAGACAGAAACATGACCAGTTGGGCAAATTTTACTTTATGTAATGTAAACTATATACAAGGTTAGAATCTTGCAAAATATTTCCCAGCATGAAAAGTTAGGGAAGTTCATTTCGAAGTCTCTTTCTCTGACCGTTATGTAGTTGTGGGCTGTGCACTTCCTTATCGGATTGTTGCTTAGAAAGTATCCCTTCTTTCACCCCACTTCACCCCACCCCTCTCTTCCAAGGTCATTCCCATGTACCATTGCAATTTTTGCCAGTACAATTCCATTCCAGCATGCAGCCTAGGTCACCACTCAAAATTACATCCCAAACTGTCATCTATTTCTTTTTCCTTAAGTAGTGAGGGACATTTGTAAGATGGCAAGGTGATGTATGTTT
Source organism: Ptyas mucosa (assembly GCA_012654045.1). Lineage (NCBI taxonomy): Eukaryota > Metazoa > Chordata > Lepidosauria > Squamata > Colubridae > Ptyas > Ptyas mucosa. The sequence continues at coordinate 7,166,805 of WNWU01000019.1, forward strand.
TTTACCACTGCTCCATATTAAGACTTGCCTGAATAAGGTAAAGGTAAAGGTTCCCCTCACACATATGTGCTAGTCGTTCCCGACTCTAGGGGGCGGTGCTCATCTCTGTTTCAAAGCAGAAGAGCCAGTGCTGTCCGAAGACATCTCTGTGGTCATGTGGCCGGCATGACTAAACGCCAAAGGCGCACGGAACGCTGTTACCTTCCCACCGAAGGTGGTCCCTATTTTTCTACTTGCATTTTTTACGTGTTTTCGAACTGCTAGGTCGGCAGAAGCTGGGACAAGTAACTGGAGCTCACCCCATTACGCAGCACTAGGATTCGAACCACTGAACTGCCGACCTTTCGATTGATAAGCTCAGCATCTTAGCCATTGAGCCACTGCATCCCCTTTTTAGTTAATATAAAATTAGCAGAAAAGTATACATATGAATACCATTCTTTCTATATCCCAGCTATGAAACAAATGCTCCATTTTATATTTTACTTACATTTTACATACACTTGGAAATGCAAATAAAAATCAAAACCCATGATTCTGTAATTGTAAACTCGACAGAACTGGACTGGCAAAACCTGGATGACCACCAGGTGGCAGGAGAGATACATAGAAAAGCCTAACTCTTAACTGCCATCAAGTGGTCTTCTGAATTTTGGCAGCCAAGATATGGTAGCTGCACCCAATAATTTACTTTAACCAAGACTACCACCCAGGAGTGACCTTTTAAGTTTGAAGTAAAAATTTGATAGTGGAAATGTACTGAAGAAAGAATAACACTTCAAAAGGTGAGTCAATTATTTTGTGCCAGATGGAAAGGTTATTGTCCTTCAATAATGGTGATCAAACTCTGGCAGAGAACGGAACAAAATATCTTTTTCCATTAGTCTGTTGTGATTAAACAATTGCCAGCTCTAAGCTACACAACACAACATGACAAATAGGGACTCTACAGCAAAAGTATTAGATCTTTTCCTCTCAGATCCTATTATAATAGTTTTATGCTTCAAATAAGATAAGCACCCTGCAGTCAAATAATTAGAAATTTGCATGTGCAATCCACAAATTGCCATAATTAGAAAGATGGAAAAATGATACCCTAAATGCATATTTAATATGCCTCAAATTTGAAAATCATGAATTAATGTAGTGGATAAATTGCTCCTTTTATTCAAAAATTACTGAGAACAGTACATAGGCCAGTTAAGGAAATAACGATGAGAAAATTTCATGATGATGCGTTTCTTTATTTTATTTTTATTTATGTATATTTCATATTTCTAAATCGCCCATCTCCCTCAAGAGCCATTTTTAAAAATCCTCCTATGAGTTGTGACCGAGATTTCGCCAGTTCAGGCTAAACAAACAGGGAAATTATGATTCAATAGCATGTCAATGGGAGAAAAACTGAATTTGCATAAGGCGTGACAAAGGGTATTCAGAGTTGGATGGTAGACAAAGCCAAAACAGTGGCTTTGTTGACAATCAAGATTTTTAAAAGGAAATGTCTTTCAAATAGACATTATTTTGACCTTAATAGTGAACCCCTGTTTGCCCATGAAGTCCCCGGATATAAATAAACCAGTGGTAGGTTGCCCCCCATTCTATAGCTTTGCTTTGCTGGCTGGGGAATTCTGGGAGTTGAAGTCCACCAGGCTTAATGTTGCCAAGGTTGGGGACCCCTGAATTAAAGCACAACCACCCTTTATATTCCTTATACCAGTGGTTTTTAAAAACTTTTTTCCTCACAACCCCTTCCCACTTTCAACTGGTGGAGCCAATTTGTGTGAGTCACCTCAATGAATACATATCTACTAGTCATTTCAGCTAGCAAAATAACAAAATAACAAAAAAAAAAAACAAACCAGGCACAAAGCTCAGGAAAAGTCACCCCTAATGCATGTTACAAGGTCTCAATTTTTATAAATTTAATGTGGTTGATTATATTTGAGAGCCCACCTGCTTATTACATATGCCCTCTCCGACAGCTAAAAGCATGATCATCAAGCAATTATCATGCTAACAAATCAGTGCATCTGTAGATAAATTCATGCCAAAATCTGTTTTTTGGCTACACAAATACGCCAGCAAACTTATCTTTCGGTTTCCAGCAGGGAAGAATCCTTAAGATTCTTTTCAAGGCTTGTGCTCTAATTTTGTTCTCAAAATAAATTTGTCTATTGTCTTGCTTTATATTAGCTCAGGACAATGGCTAAAATGGTTCTGGAAATCATTTACTATATTTGGAAAAGTAAAACAGGAACAATTTGAATTCTCTCTCCAAGATTTATAACCCGCTATTAGCTATGCAGGAGGCAAATTTTGTCTGGCCGCAATGAAAATAAGACACAAATGGTTGAACAAGTAATTTTAGAAAAGAATAGAACAGAAGAGTTGGAAGGGACCTCGAAGGTCTTCTATCCAACCCCCTGCTGAGGCAGGAAACCCTACAACCATTTCAGACTTTCAATGGTTGTCCAATCTCTTCTTAAAAACTTCCAGTGTGGGAGCATTTCACAACTTCTGGAGGTTATTGGTTAAAAAAAAATCTCACTTTTATCCCCTATATTCCAGTTAGGTAGTTATTTTCTTTTAATCAATAAGTGGCTAGGGAATATTTAGTCTATATTATAGCTTTTTAATTTTTAAGTTATTTTTTACTTGGGTAGGCAATATACTTAAAACTTAAAAAGCTATAATATAGACTGCAGTCTAGAACAGCTGTAGCTTCCAAGTGGTTTTCACTGCAGCAAATTCAGTCAAGAGGTGTTCTCTCCCCGTCCTCCACCCACACACAAACCCACACAGACAGACGAGGGTTAAAGGAGTAGCACACACATGGAAGGTTCATTATCACGGCTTGGCAGCCCTTTGTAAACCAGCTGCCAAGGTCTTTACTAAACAAGGGGGGGGGGATTCCTCCACCAGATAACAAAACACGTACACACCAGTTGAGGAAAATACAATTCAAAAGTCCAATCTTTCCAGCCGGCTGATGCTTAGCTCCAAGGACTAGCCAGGGTAAAACTTTGTCCGTCACAGAATTCCAACTGCTACCCCACTCCTTTATATAACCTGTGGGGTGTGGTCCTGTGACTCAGCTAATCCCTGGCACGCTTCCTCATTTGTTGAGCTCTCTTATCATGCTGGCGCTGGCGTGGGTCCAGCCACCTCTGGCCTTCCTCATTATCCTCCGACTGATCGGAGACACCTGGCTCCTGACTCATCTCCTCTCCTTCAGCCGGCAGCTGATGAATTACCAGGGAGGAGGGGCCAGGGGAGGGAGGCCTGGCTAACTCCTCTCCCTCCTGTTCGGAGCCTTCTTCCTCCGATGCGATGGCCTCAGGGGTCGGAGCCACAACAAGAGGTGAAAAAGATATGAGTGGTTGAAAGGTCTTCTGATCTAAGGAAGAGTGAAACTTATATGTACACATGAAACTGTACATCCACGAAGGCTCTCAGATTGTGCACCCGTTTTGAATAGGGAAATGCGAGCCCACTCAAGATCAAAGAATCTTCCGATCTTGTCCGGATTGAGACCAAGCCTGTTCTTCCCAATCCAGACCCTCCAGGCGGTTGGTTAAGACCCTATAGGATCTACACGCTAGAGCATCCACAGTATGAGTCCAAGGGACTTGTGGGGAATTCTATTTCCCCAGCGCCAATTTGTAGAGCAATAGAGAAGTAGCGAGTCTTGTGATTTTTAGTTGCACGCTCTTGTAGCCTGACTTACTTAGCAAAATTTCAATGAGAAAAATAACAAGAGTTGCAAAGGAGACCAAATCATGCATGCTGCTTTGAGTTCCTTGAAGAGAAACCTACTATCAATATCGCAAAAACAGTTGCCGTGATAGAAGAAGAAGGGGACAACTTATTTTCCAAAGCACCCAAAGCCAAGACAAGAAACAATGTATGGAAACTAATCAAGGAGAGAAGCACCCTGGAATTAAGGAGAAACTTCCTAACAGTGAGAACAATTAGCCAGTGGAACAGCTTGCCTTCAGAAGTTGTGGGTGCTCTGTCACTGGAGGTTTTAAGAAAAGACTGCGCAACCACTTGTCTGAAATGATACAGGGTCTCCTGCTTGAGCAGAGGGTTGGATTAGAAGACCGCCAAGGTTTCTTTCAGCTCTACTCTGATTGATTGATTGTTCCACTAAGCCCTAAACCTATTGAGACAATCTGCTTCATTTTGGGGGAAGTTGGGATACAGTGGCTAGAGCCACAGAATCTACCAGTTTCTGGATTTGTACAATAGACATTACCTGATTAGTAAATAAATCCAACTTCTGCATTTGCACTATACACAAAAATTATAAACTAGCCAAATAATCAAAGTAACAAGACACTAAGCTGCAAAACAAAGCCTGCTTCCTTCCTCCACCTATACCCGTGATGGCGAACCTATGGCACGGGTGCCACAGGTGGCATGTGGAGCCATATTGGTGGGCACGCGAGTGTTGCCCTAGCTCAGCTCCAGCACACATGCACGCACCGGCCAACTGATTTTCAGGCCTTCCGGTCCCACCGGAAGTCAGGAAACTGGCTGTTTCCGGCCTCTGGAAGGTCTCCGGGGGATGGGGAAAGCTGTTTTTGCCCTCCCCAGACTCCTAGAAAGCCTCTGGAGCCTGGGGAGGGGGAAAAACGGGCCTACCGGGCCCACTGTGCCATCGCGTGCCAAAAGCAGGCGGAAGTGTATGGAGGTCACATGCGCATGCGTGGCAGTGCGGGGCACATTGAGCTATGGATGTGGGCACACGCACCTGCGACCCCCCACTCTCCTCCCGCTTTTGGCACGCGACAGCAAAAAGGTTAGCCATCACTGACCTATACCATAAAAATACAATGTGCTTCACTTAGTTTGTGAACTAATCTATTTTTGGAGAATTCACCACTTGTAATGACATGTGGGAGCGACCTGCAACAGGAATGGGGATGGGGTGAGTGGCTTAAAAGGGACACTCCCTAATTTCTTGGTCTGCAAAGGGGACAAGGAGAAATGCTTCTTGACTTTGAAGATTTTGTTAATGTAACATTATAAATAAAGTAGAATAAACTCATCTAGCTGTGTTTCTTGCCTAGACTACCTCACAAAGCTGACATCATGAACATGAAACTAACTAAAGGGCTAGAGTTGTATAACAGGGCGCTCCCATGTAACGCCTCTCCTGCGCGAGCTGCATTGGCTCCCGTTGGTCTTCCGGGTGCGCTTTAAGGTATTGGTTCTCACCTTTAAAGCGCTCCATGGCTTAGGGCCAGGGTACTTACGAGACCGCCTGCTGCTACCGATAACCTCCCACCGGCCAATACGCTCTCACAGAGAGGGCTTCCTCAGGGTGCCGTCAGTCAAGCAATGTCGGCTGGCGGCCCCCAGGGGGAGAGCCTTCTCTGTGGGGGCACCCGCCCTATGGAATGAGCTACCTCCTGGAATAAGACTGATCCCGGACCTTCGTACCTTCCGCAAAGCCTTGAAGACTTACTTATTCCAGCAAGCCGGCCTAGCTTAAATGGTTTTAAATTGGGATTTTGAATTTTATAGACTTGGGGTTTTAAATTGGGAGGCCGATCGATTTAATATCTTTTAATTTATCTTAATTTTTGTATTGTATGTATTTTAATTCTGGCTGTCCACCGCCCTGAGTCCCTTCTGGGAGAAGGGCAGGATACAAATTAAATAATAATAATAATAATAATAATTATTATTATTATTATTATTATTATAACAATCTAACCCACAAAAAGTTTAAGCAAAGTTAGCATTAAACAAGAGTTGCACGTTTTATCAAAGTTTCTGCTAAGTCTTAACCTAACCTGTAAACACTCCTATAACATGTTATCAGTATTGTAGTGTTAGGGAAAGATTATTGATTGCTCCTGTCTTGCAGGATTTTTTGGATGCAAATTTCACAGCACTGAAAAACCTGTAAATGTCTCCAGGTTTCTTGTAAACTGGCCTTAGTTTCCACCAAACACAACCGTTGCCCTCGGAAGCAGCCCAGGTCACCGGGAACAAGTTTTTCATGCATTGCTTTCATTTCTCATCTTTCTATGCTAGCACAAATTCAAGTCTAGGGTCCTCTCTTGAAAACAAGGGTGTAAATTCATGACAAACGCACAAAAATGGAAGCAACAGTCAACCAGTAGCAGATACAGCCACATTCCCCGTGTTTGTAAGCTATCCTGTAACACGTTCGGTCAATTACACAGAGGACATTGCTTGTAAACAAGGCAGCGTATTGAATTTTTTTTCACGTCACTACAAAAAAAAAAAAGAACATCATGTAATGCGTAATTGTTAGCTAGATGGCTGCATGCTGCTGAATGCTTGTCATTGAAGCACTATGGTGAAGATATAATATAAGCCCTAGTATGAAAGAGTACTATCATTTCGTATTGCTTTCTCTTAATATGAGGCACGTTCATTGCTATTATGATCTGATTTAACAGCATGAGTTTTTTAATTAAAACTCTAGCAAAACTATACTACTATGCATACACAGATGTTTGTTCGGTCGTGTCGGAGAAACGATTCCCACACTACTGTGCATGAAATCCAGCTCAGAATGATCAACTAATAGCAACTTTGAAAAATGCTGAGTGATTGTTGTCCATTTGCTGTGCTATTTTAATCTTCAATGTAGTTGTTCTCTCTCTCCCTCTCTTACATGTTTTCCCCACTTTCAGATACCCACTGAATTTGTTTTTATTTTTCCAAACCTCTGATATCAGAAATTATTAAGACTGTTTGCATTCTTTAGATGATGATACTAGTAAACTATTCAGGAGCAAAACCAAAAGTGGCCATGAAAAGCTTCAGAAGAATCTCTTTCAATAGTGTAGTCAAACATTGGCAAATAAGTATATCACACTGGGATTGTAGCAGTGGTGAAATTCAAATTTTTTTACTACTGGTTCTGTGGGTGTGGCTTGGTGGGCGTGGTGTGGCTTGGTGGGTGTGGCACGGAAAGGATACTGCAAAATCTCCATTCCCACCCCACTCCAGGGGAAGGATACTGCAAAATCCCCATTCCCGCCCCACTCCTGGAGGAAGGATATTGCAAAATCTCCATTCCCACCCCACTCTGGGGCCAGCCAGAGGTGGTATTTGCCGGTTCTCCAAACTACTCAAAATTTCTGCTACCGGTTCTCCAGAACTTGTCAGAACCTGCTGGATTTCACCCCTGGTTTGTAGCGAGTAACTCAGTTGAGTTAAGCAAGTAGCAGTTGGGAATGCTGTACTAGGTATCATTAGGAACTGGAGTAATAATAAGATAACCAATATTGTTAATGCCCTATGGAAAACTACGCAGAGTCCTAGTCACTGCATTTGGTCAAAAGCAAAACAGAGCTAGAAAAAGTGCAGAAGTTATCAAAAGGATGAGGGGGCTTGAAGACTTTTATGACAAAAAGATATAACATTAGTGACTCCGCAGCTAACTGAGGGTTGACATACAGGCAGACATTGACTTATGCCTGCAATGGAGCTTGTCCATTACAGTTGCAAGTTGTGACAGCCGTAAAGTGGGTTGCCACACTCCGATTGTGTGCCCTTTTTAGCAGTAGTTGTTAAGTGAATGCCACAGTTGTTAAGTGAACCAAGTTGAATTGTTCACTATGAATTGGTTTTGCTGAAAAACAGAAGGAAACGCCAGTTTTCAGCCAAAATGTCATAAAACGTGGTCATTTGTCCATGGAACACTGCAAATGACTGTAAATGTGGACTGACTGCTGATGGTACAAGATTCAGTCATGTGACCATGGGGGTGAGGGTGGCCAGTGGCTGTCAGACCTTCAGAACCTGGTCATAACCTGTCATCTGCACCTCTATAACTGTCTGGTTTGGTTCTGCAATGCAACAGGACAGACACAGATATCAGAGGATAATTAGAACTGCAGAAACAACTTTTTTTTTTTAAAAAAATTGATTTATATGCCGCCCTTCTCCGGAGACTCAGGGCGGCTTACAAGGCGTTAAGCAATAGCCTTCATACTTTTTGTATATATTTATACAAAGTCAGGTTATTGCCCCCACAATCTGGGTCCTCATTTTACCTACCTTTGAAAGGATGGAAGGCTGAGTCAGCCTTGAGCCTGGTGAGATTTGAACTTGCAGTAATTGCAGGCAGCTGATGTTAATAACAGTGCTTTAGTCTGCTGCGCCACCAGGCTCCTTTACTACCAACCTGCCTTCCATTGAGGACCTGTATACTGCATGAGTCAAAAAGTGGGCTGTGAAAATATTTACAGATGCCTCACATCCTGGACATAAACTGTTTCAACTCCTACCCTCAAAACGACGCTATAGAGCACCGCACATAAGAACAACTAGACACAAGAACATTTTTTTCCTGAACGTCATTACTTTGTTTAACAAATAATTCCTTCAACACCGTCAAACTATTTACTACGTCTGCACTACTATTAATCTTCTCATCGTTCCTATCACCCATCTCCTCCCACTTAGAACTATATGACTGTAACCTTGTTGCTAGTATCCTTACGATTTATATTGACTGTTTCCTAATGTGATGTTATTGCTTGGATGGCTATTCAAAGAAGGCTGAGAGCTGAAAAACAAGAGATCCGAAGGCTCAATGTTAACCTGGAGTGGAAAGCAGCACATCTTTACGATTCAATGTTAACCTTGGAGTCTTATGTTTTAAATATGTGCAGGTGGATAACAGCACAAAAGAGGCTGGTTTATGAGCACTCCAGAGCCACTTAGATTGGTGCTGTGAAAATGAAAATACTGGTTTATTTTGTCCACTGCTTATCCTGATTCAACCACGCTGCTCTTACATTAGATAACACTACATAACTTTGCCCAAGTTTAGGGGAAAAACAACAACAAGATTAGTAATAATAGCATTAAAAGCAGTAAAGAGGATCAAACCCAAATTGTAATAAAAAAGCACCAACATTAAATCTGTTTGTATCTGTATGTCTCAGTTTGATGGAAATCCATTTGCGGTTTAATAACACTAAATGGAATTCGAGCCAGACAAGCTACACTTGATGGTTTTCTGCCATCGTATTGTTATTACAGAAACCAAAGTCTACATACACCACTTGATAACTGAAATGCGTCCCAAACTACTAGGTTTCCTTTCCCTCTTTTCTCCTCTCACATCCTGTTACTCAGTTGAGCAATTTGGGAAAGAGCATATCCATTTTTACTTTCTGCACACTGCAAAATTTATTCCTGGCACTTCATAAGTGATACAATTTCAGACTTTAGGGAGCATGAGTGGTAAAGAGAACCACAACAGACAGACGAAGAAAATTTTTTAGTTTGGCCATTGACCAATAGAAAGGACATTCGACAGCATAAAACTATTCCCTAACAACAAGAACTATTGGCAACCATTTGGAAACCTACATGATACAGGTAGTCCTTGACTTACTACCACAATGGCGTCCAAAATTTTCTGCTGTTAAGCTATTAAGTGAGTTTTGCCCTATTTTACCACCTTTCTTGCCACCGTTGTTAAGTGAATCACTGCAGTTGTTAAATTAGTAACACAGGTGTTCAGGGAATCTGGCTTTCCCCTTGATTTTGTTTGTCAGAAGGTCGCAAAGGGTGATCACATGACCCTGGGGACTCTGCAACCGTCATAAATATGAGTCAGTTGCCAAGCCTCTGAATTTTGATCACGTGACCATGGGGAGGCTACAACGGTCGTGTGAAAACCGGTCATAAATCACATTTTTCACGCCCGTAACTTTGAATGGTCATTAAATGAACTGTTGTAAGTCAAGGCCTACCTGTATGCCAATTTGGAGGTCAGGAAGTGGATGTCTCTTTAAAAAGCAACAGTATCGTGTGCTTTAACATTTATGAAAGGTTAAAAACAGGGAAATTCTGTCTTGTTCCTATGACCTTTTGCAGGCATCACTTCATTGCATAGGAGAGAAGTGATCTTGGCACCAAAGATAGACTAAACATATTTCAACAATACCAGATACTAAATAAAGATTCTGCATGTAGCAATAGCAATAGCACTTAGACTTATATACCGCTTTACAGTGCTTCATAGCCCTCTCTAAGCGGTTTATAGAGTCAGTATATTTCCCCCAACAATCTGGGGTCCTCAAACAGGAATATGTCAATGCCTCCTGAAGAAAAACTGGATGCAACCAAGTAAGCATCTATCGTCCTTGACTTACAACAGTTCATTTAGTGACCATTCAAAGTTACATAGCACTGAAAAATGTGATTTATGACCATTTTTCGCAGTTACGATCTTTGCAGCATCCCATGATCATGTGACCAAAATTCAGATGCTTGGCCACTGGTTCATATTTATGACTGTTGCTGTGTTCCATTCTCACAGGCAAAGTCAACGAGGAAGCCAGATTCACTTAAGAACCGAGTTGCTAGCTTATCAACTGCAGTGATTCACTTAACATCGGTGGCAACACAGGTTGTAAATTGGGACAAAGCATCAAGATGCACAGCTAAAATAAATAAATATATAAATCCCCCCCCCCGAAATTTGCTTAACAGAATGGAGACGTATGTTTAAATCAATGAAGAGAGAAACATACGTAACTGTGGCTAGATAAACCCAGCCTCTCTTGCTTTATTTCCAACTTTTAAAAATTTGCATAAAATTGATGTGAATCCGGGGCCGCTAGGAGACCATGCTGTGCTTCTGAGGAGATATTGGCATCATTTCCATGGTGATAATAGAAAAGAACCAGCTGGAAGATGATCCAGTAGACTGAAATCTCAAAATGACTCAGAAAAAAAAGTCAGATATGGCAATTTTCTCCATCAAGTGTACAATGTTCGTCATCTGGGTTATTTTTGTTATGAAATACTAATATAATGGCTGATAGAATTTTTAGGTATGTATATATTTCTCTCAGTGAGTGAATACAGTTTTCTCCTCTGGAAAAGCAAAATATTCCCGCAAGATAACAAAAGCCAGTAAAAGTTATGTGCATACAGGATAATTTTATAACTAAATTGCTGGAAGAAGATTGCAGCTGCTTTTTTTTTTTACATAATTATTATATACAAAACATTATTTATTTATTATACAAATAAATATTACATTCAGTCTGATTACCTTGGGGTTTTTTTCCTCATTATTTCATATACTGCATTTCTCTCTCTCTCTCTCTCTCTTTCTCCCTCCCTCCCCTCCTCTCTTTTCCATTTTCCCCTTTATTTCATTTCTTTCTTTCTTTTATTCATCATTTCTACTTCAGGAACATATAACATTACCTCAGACAGATGCAGCGTGTAACCTAAGGGATTTTCTTGGACTCACAGCTCCTGCTCAAATAACAGGTGGCAGCCATGGCTAGAAAGGCCTTTGTGCAACTCCATTTTGCACACCATGGCAACGCGTTCTCTATGGGGGCTACCCTTTAAAAGGATCCGGAACCTTCAGCTGATTTAGAACATAGCCACACAAGCTATATTGGGGGCCCAATAGGACACACGTAACACCTGTGCTCTGCAAAGTACATTGAGTGATAGTTTGCTTCCAGGTCCAATTCTAGGTGTTGGTTGTGGCCTCTAAGGACCTACAATGCATGGGGCCGGGCAACCTACAGAATTGGCTTCGTCCCATTAGATTGGCCTCTCCCATCTGGTCAGGCAGAAAAGGTATGTTGCAGACTCTGTCAGTTAAAGAACTCTAACTGCTGGGGCAGGGGTGAAATCTACTTACCTTCCTTACCGGTTCGGAAGAGCGTGCACATCACAGATGCGCGCAGACCTTCTGCACATGCGCAGAAGGTAAAAAACACCCAGCTGGGTGGGCGGAGCTATGCTCCAACGGATCGCCAAACCACCAGCCAAGATCGCTTCCGGATCGGGCAGTCCGCTCCAATCCGGGAGCATTTCACCCCTGTGCTGGGGTCCATGAAGTGAGCCTTCTCTCCTGCTGCCCCCAGGGGTGGGCTTCAAAAATTTTACCAAGGGCTTCTCTGCCCTGTTGCTGGGTGGGCGTGGCCATGGTGGGTGTGGCCTAATCGGCCTCCTGCACCACGGGAGGGGGAGCATTTTTGCCCTCCCCGGGCTCCAGAGGCTTTGCTCAAGCCTCCGGGAGGGTGAAAACGGCCTCCTCAGGCTCCGGAGGCCCTCTGGGCCTCTTTCTGACCTTCCCAAACTTCATTTTTCATCCTCCCCAAATCTCCGCGCGCGCCCTGCACTTACCTGCATCCAAAATGCGCTGCATGGGGACTCCTGGGAGAGGCGGGGCCAGCCAGGAGTGGGATTTGGGGGTTCTCTGAACTGCACAGAATCTTAGCTAGAGGTTCTCCCGAAACCCCTGTGAACCCCCAGCAGCCCTCCCCGGGCTGTCCCCCTCTGTGGAATAACTCCCCCCCCCAAATGTGAGACAAGCCCCCATTTCCTGGCCTTCCGAAAAAGAGTCAGAACATGGCACTGATGCCTCATATGGAAAACCCAGAGAAGTGCACAGCTGTGGGGATGGCTCCGAGTGCCCTTTTAACTAATTTTAACAATGTTTTAACAACCTTGCCTCTTTCTCAATTTTTTAACTGTTATATACGGTTTTTATATTATAATATTTTGCTGTATCTCCCCCAGAGGAAGGAGTGTTAGATATGGGGAAGCAACAGAATAGATATATTTCCTGGCCCCACCTTTTTAGCTTCAGTGGGGGATGAGAAAATTCAGCATACCTTCCTGACTCAAAGGTGTAGAATGGGCAGATTCTTTAAGGACCAAGTAATCAGGTTCTGAGCACCAAAGGTGCTTCTCCCCCCAAAAAAGACAATTGGGCTCTATTTTTTTTGCGGAAGAAGAAAAAAACATTTCGCCCTTCGTCCAAGAAGCTTCATCAGTTCTGATGGTGGGAGAATGGAAGGACAGATACTGACAGTAGAGATTGGATGATGTGGGGGGTGGGGGATGGAAGGGTAGGTTCTGATATGATGGTAGTGATGAGGGAAATGGAAGGATTGTATTTTTTTTGCAGTCATCTGGTCGTCCTATCAGAAACTATCCCTTCGTTCCTCCGCCATCAGAACTGATGAAGTTCCTTGGATGAGAAGCGAAATGTTTTCTTCTTCTACCTCAAAGAAAAAAACCCCAGTCCAGTTGCCTTCTGAAGAAGAAGGGAAAAAAAGACCTCTGCGATAGCTATGACCTGATTGACTGAGAACCTCCACAGACATTGAGCACTTCATGAAGGGTTTATAACTGGCACTAAATATCATTTTGTGCCTCTGTGAAGTTGGAAATAAGTCTTGCAGTTACTGTGTTTCCCCAAAAATAAGACCTCCCCAGATAATAAACCCTCCCCCGAAAATAAGCCCTCTCCCGAAAATAAGCCCGCCCTGAAAATATTTTACCACATGCACAGCCGGTTCCCGTCATTTCCTCTGGTTAAGGTTAGGGAGACAGAGCTGGAAATCAGGTAAGACAGCAAGTTGCTCCATGTGCCCCAAAATAATAAGACCACCCCTAAAATAAGGCCAAGCGCTTATTTGGGGTTCAAAAAAAATATAAGACAGGGTCTTATTTTCAGGGAAACACGGTACTAAGGTTAGGTGTTGGAAATTAGATCAAAATAAATCCACTTTTTGCCTCCCATCACCTATAAACACTTTGTTAAAACCATGAAACGTTGTTGTATCTACTTTGGGGTTCTTCTTACCTGTTTGTACTCAGATTCTCTTCCAACTAAGACCTGCAGAATGTAGTTCACAGGGTCTCCCTTCATTGGGGGTGCAGTTTCCCAAGCAATTTCACAGGTGTTTCCTTCTAACTGTCTCACTCGAGGTGCTATTAAAAAAAAAAAAGAAAAGGTCACCAGGTATCAATTGGCATGGAACACACACTTCTTATTTTTCTTCTTGCAAATACTGACGTTTATTCATTTAAAAAAAAATTTTTTTTTTTAAAAAATCAGAATTATCTCCGGGAATGTTATCACTGACAGAAAAGATGCAGTTAATGTGATGGAAACCAATCTTTCCAAACATGAAGAATCAATACAATGTATGCATTGCTTTCATAGTCTGGGAAACAATATTTAAAATAAAACATGTACAGTGAAAATCATTTAGCTTTTCAAGCTGTGTTTCTCGAGGACATGAATATTTGCAGACGAGGATTAAAAAAAAATTCCTGAGACACCAGAAATGTATTTTTAAAATTTTACAATCAAAACTTTTCATTTTAATTGCCTTTTTAGATTTCATTAGCTACTTTGAGTAAGTACTGGACTGTAAAGGCAGGGGTTGAAAAAATGAATGCTTTGCTGAAATCAAGATATATTACATCTGTAACACTCTCACAATTTATCAAAGCTATCGGGTCAAAAATATGGAATAAGTTAAGTCCGCTCTGACTTGTTCTTACTATTATTCTTCCCCATTTACTTTGTTTGTGAGAAGCTTGCAGGGAGATCGTCAACAGGGAAGACAGCAGGAAGTTGTGAATCCAAGGCCACCAGGCAAGTGAGGGAGGGAGCGAGGAGGCGCAGATCAGGAATGTTACATGGGAGTCTGTGAGAGGTGCTATTGGGGGTGGGTATGTGTGTGCGTGCCAAAGATACTGTACAGGTAGGGGAAGGCATGTGAGTGGGCAGCATAGTCAGGAAGGGCAACCATGCATGTCTGAGAGGTGCCGTGCTACTTGGGTAGGGTGTGCAAGGGGCCGCAGGTCAATAAGGTTGCACAGGGGTCAAATAGGGTGCATGGGGGGGGTTGGTATAGGACTAGGTCATGAATGCATACGGGTTGCAGGAATATGCGAGAGGCACTGTACTGGTTGGAGACAGCACATGAGATGGTAGGAAGGGTGCCTAGGAATGCACAAAAGATACTGTGCAGGTCAGGAAAGATGCACAGGAGGGTGTAGGTCAGGGAATATGCATAGGAGTACCCAAGAGGTGCCGTATGGGAGGAGCACAGGTTGGGAAAAGGTCATGGGTTGCGCAAGAGCTGCTGCAAGAGTCAGGGGAGATATGTGGAGGAGAGATGTTAATCAGGGAAGATGCATGGGGATGCCAAGAGATGCTTTGTGGATTGGGGATGTGGCATGGAAGGCGGATGAGGGTGCAGCATTATGTGCCCAAGTTCTTTCCCTCCTGTTTGTCGCTTTCTCTCTCTCGCCCTTCTCCTTTCCCCTCCCTTTCTAGCAGGTAGTAAGTAGCTACTTTTGAATGGGAGAGGGAGCGAGGGATTGTGAGATTGGCTGGGAAACTGTCATAGAATGTTGAAAGTGAAGATCACGTGATGCAGCAGCAACCCAGCAGTACAGCAGCAGCCAGTAGCATTGAAGCAGCCACAACATTCCCAATTTTCATTCTCTCGGGAGTCAAGGCCCCTGCATTTTGGACATATTCTGTAAGTTAGCCCATTTAAGGTACTGGCTCCAAAATTGTTGCCCTATGATGCACAGTTTTGTCAAGTTAAAGGTTATGTTAAGAGTTTAATTAGTATATAAATAAGGCAAATAACAGAAGGGGAAAAGGCATACATAGTGATGGACCCAAAAAAAATGTGCATGACTGGAATGGTAAGGAGTTATGGAATGATGGAAATAGAAATAGAAACATGAGTTTGAATTGCATAGAAGATAAGGTAATGTATTATTCAATTTAACTGTCAACCATCTTACCCTATTGCTATTTTCCTGTTAGAAAAATGAAAAACAATAGAGGAACAAGTAGGCAAAAAACAAAGAATTAAACTGCAAAGAAGAAAAACATGTTGATTGTTGAAGAATTTAGTTTTCCTTGAGTTATCAACCAGATAAGAGTTGGTTAAACATATGATATTCACACAGATTTATTGTTCCACCAGGTGGCAAAAAAAGTGTTTTTATACAAGAGACAAACAAGGGTCAATTTTTTTTGAAGCGTATCTATTTGAGACAGTCCCTACTTTACACCCTTGGGGAAAAAGTCATCTTCCATTGGTCAAAATCCATCATATGTCATTTATTAGCTAAAAGAATCTCATCTCTCAAAAATATATAAAGCTTTCAGCAATAGTCAACTACCGTCAAGCACCAGTTCCCACAATCAATGTTAATTTAACTATAGGAGGTTTCAAATGGGAAATGAGCAAAAAAGATCCAAATTCAATATTGGGGTGGATTTATAATTGAGAAAAATAGTACAAAACACACCAACTGAACCGAAAGTCCAACGGTTGTTAAGTATGCGAAGACCTGTTGCTGAATGAATGATTATGGGATTGGAGGCTAAAACATAAGAAGAACTGTTGCAGCAATTGGGTATGTCTAGTTTAATGAAAAGAAGGACTAGGGGAGACATGATAGCAGTGTTCCAATATCTCAGGGGCTGCCACAAAGAAGAGGGAGTCAAGCTATTCTCCAAAGCACTTGAAGGTAGGACAAGAAGCAATGGGGGGGGGGGGGAAACTAATCAAGGAGAGAAGCAACCTAGAACTAAAAAGAAATTTCTTGACAGTTAGAACAATTAATCAACTTGCCTCCAGAACTTGTGAGTGCTCCAACAGTGGAAGTTTTTAAGAAGATATTGGACAATGATTTGTTTGAAGTGGAAAAGGGTTTCCTGCCTGAGCAGGCAGTTAGACTAGAAGACCTCCAAGGTCCCTTCCAACTCTGTTATTCTAGTCTAAATATACACCAGAATGGTTGTAATTTGAGGACTACCTCTATGTTGTGATAGGGGGAAAAATTTGTTTGTTTGTTTGATTTTTATACCGCCCTTCTCTTTCGGACTCAGGGCGGTGAACAGCCAACTAAAAACATTGTATACAAAAGTTAAAATAATTTTAAAAATAATTTATAAAATTTGGTCCATAATTTAAAACATTTCAATTTAAAATCAGTATCAAACTTTAAAACTAACATGGAGTCAGGCCAGCCCGGCTAACTGAAAAAAATAAGTTTTAAGGGCCCGACGAAAAGTCCGGAGGTCTGGGATCACTCGTATCTCTGGGGGTAGATTGTTCCAGAGGGTGGGCACCACCACAGAGAAGGCTCTCCCCCTGGGGGTCACCAGCCGACATTGTCTGGCTGATGGCACCCTGAGGAGGCCCTCTCTGTGGGAGCAAACCGGCCGGTGGGAGGCAATTGGTGGCAAAAGGCGGTCCCGTAAGTACCCTGGCCCTAAGCCATGGAGCGCTTTAAAGGTGGTTACCAACACCTTGAAGCGCACCCGGAAGTCCACTGGAAGCCAATGCAGCTCACGCAGGAGAGGTGTCACATGGGAGCACCCCGTCACTCCCATAATCCCCCGCGCGGCTGCATTCTGCACCAGTTGGAGCCTCCGGGTGCACCCCAAGGGGAGTCCTATGTAGAGAGCATTACAATAGTCCAGGCGGGAAGTGACGAGGGTGTGAGTGACCGTGCGTAGGGAGTCCCGATCTAGAAAGGGGCGCAACTGGCGTATCAGGCGAACCTGATAGAAAGCCCCCCTGGCCACGGCCGTCGTATGCTCTTCTAAAGACAACCGTGAGTCCAGGAGGATGCCCAAGTTGCGAGCCCTTTCTGTGGGGGCCAGTGATTCACCCCAAAAAGTGATTGCAAATGGGTTTTAGGTCCATTAAATGCTTCCTCCCCACCTCCCGCCCACCCCATCAAAATCAGGAGACATATCTTACTTACCTTTAATGACAGAGGGGATAGATTTAGTTGTGCTGAAGCTAAAGACTTCTGAGAAAGGCCCTTCCCCAGCACCATTTACAGCCTGTATTCTAAAAGCATAGCTGGTATATTCCATCAGCCGTTGTACCTTGTAAGTATGACTAGGCCCCCTATAGATTGACGTAAACCTTAAAAAAAAGAGAGAAGTACAAATTTGTTATTTGTTTACAAGGTTTTCATTGATAGATTGTCTGTGACTCACCAAAAAAAAAAGGTTAATGTCATTTAATCTAATATCACCGTAATGATATCTCAGTCTAGAAGCTCAGGTGCAAATTCCCTAGATGGATTTATCACATAGTGTTTGCATCCTTTTGACCAGAGGTGGTATTCAGCAGGTTCTGACCAGTTCTGGAGAAGCAGAAATTTTGAGTAGTTCGGAGAACCGGTAAAAATTCTGATTGGCCCTGCCACCATTTATTCTCTTCCTCCCAAGTCCCAGCTGATTGGGAGGAAATGGGGATTTTGCAGTAACCTTTGCCTGGAGTGGGGAGGGAATGAAGATTTTACAGTATCCTTCCCCTGCCATGCCCACCATGCCATGCCCACAAAGCCATGCCCACAGAACCGGTAGTAAAAAAATTTGAATCCCACCACTGCTTTTGACCCCAAGACCCCAGACTCTCAGTGATTTGCATATATATCAGCCCCTCAAACTATAAAATGTATATTAGAATTTTCCTCTAAATCTTAACAAAATACAGGTAGCACTCGACCACAATTGAGCCCAATGTCTCCATTTTACGACGCAAATGTTGTTAAGTTAGTAACATGGATGTTAAGTTAATCTGGCTTTCTTATTGACTTTGCTTGTCAGGAGGTCAATGTAAGAGATGATCACATGATATACACCAATTGCCAAGCATTTGAATTTTGATCAGCTGACCTTTGATCACTTAGGACCATTTTTCACACTTATCAAAGTTCACAATGGGGTGGGTTTTTTTGTTAAAACCTGTAAATGTCAACAGTTCTGGACATGTGACTCTGACACAGGGGTGGGCTTCAAACATTTTAGCAAGGGTTCTCTGGTTGCTGGGTTCTCTGGTAGCAAGGGTTCTCCGGTTGCTGGGTGGGCGTGGTCATGGTGGGTATGGTCAAGTTGGCCTCCTCCACCACAGCCGAGGGAGGGCGTTTTTGCCCTCCCCAGGTTTCAGAGGCTTTCCTTGAGCCTCCTTGAGGGTGAAAACGGCCTCCCCAGGCTCCAGAGGCCCTCTGGAGGCCTGTTTCTGGTCTTCCTGAACTTCTTGTAAGCCCGTTTTTCGCCCTTCCCAAGCCTCCGCGCACACCCTGTACTTACTTGCATCCAAAACTGGCTGCGTGGGGACTCCTTGAAAGGGTGGGGCAGGGTGGGCGGGGCCAGCCAGGAGTCGGATTTGGGGGTTCTCTGAACTGCACAGAATCTTAGCTAGAGGTTCTTCCGAACCCCTGCAAACCCCCAGCAGCCCACCCCTGCTCTGGTGCACTGCAAACAGTCACGGCCAATTGTCAAGCACTCCAATGCAGTTCCATGTCTGTGGGAGGGGGCAGTGTTCAGAACTGGATCATAAATACCTTTTGGGCATGTGTGCGTCATTCATTTTATCCTCTTTATTTTAAAAATGATTTGAGCCTGGCTTAAAACGATTTCGCCCTTATTCTATTGCAGTTGATTTCATGTGGCATAGTTTCTATTCCAGTTGGCTTTATTTTGATTTTATTAGATGTTTTCCTTATTACTATTATTTTGTTTTGTGTCAACGTTAAATTGGTTTGCATTTTATGCAGAATTTTAGCTTTTGGCTCTGGAAGATCAAAAAATAAATGAATGGACTTGATCTCATCCACCCTTATGCGAGATACACACAGCCATGAACCAGGAGAGTATGAGGTTCAAAATGTATTGGAACTGAATCAGGGGTGGGTTCTAATTTTTTTTACTACCGGTTCTGTGGGCGTGGCTTATTTTGTGGGTGTGGCTTGATGGTCATGTGACAATTAGCAGGCTTTTAACTGCTTGCAGAGCTGTACCAATCTACCCATTTATTTTTTGCAGGCACTGGTCTATCCATTTATTTTTGCAGGCACTGATCTACTCATGTATTTTTGCAGGCACTGATCTACTCATGTATTTTTGCAGGCACTGGTCTACTCATTTGTTTTCTTTTAACACTGATCAGCTGTAGGGCGGCCCTTTCAAGCCCCCGGCAAGAGTTTAAACAGTTTTTTTCCCTCTAGCCATCAGCTGGGACTCAGGAGGCAGCAATAGATTGGGGGTGGGGCCAAATAAAAGGTAAGAATAATGCGGTGGGTGGGTGGGTGGGTGGGGCACGGGAAATGGGGTGGCGCAGGGTGGCAGAACCGGTTCGGTGACATCATATCGATCACCGCTACTGGCTCAGGAGAACCGGGCCGAACCGGGAGGAACCCACCACTAAATTGAATGATTTCTCCCTCTCCTAACCAGATCATTTCCTACCATTTTTTTTGAATGCTAGTCAGTGTTTGGACTTGGCAGTCTTTGCTGCAAGGGGAGCCGGTGAATTGAATTTTCGGTATTTCTAATTAGCAACAGCAGGAGCATAACACCATGCAGTCAATGAATACTAATGTTTCTCAGAATAAATCTGGAATTATTATTATTATTATTATTATTTTAACCTGGCACCAAGGAGGGCTATATCGGTAATGAAAGTTACCGGTGTTGTTGTTTTTTTTGCAGCAAAAGTTGGCAAAACAGTGAAGTGGTAATGATTAGGGATGGAGATTTTAAGGAATTCAGAAAGCTGTAGTATTAGAGATTGATGTGCAGATGTGATTTTAAAAATAATAATAATAATAATAGATTTTGATGTTATACATGTTGACGGCAGTAGGATTACTTTATGCACAAAAATAGAAGGACACTGTAATTCCCACAATGGACAAATGGCTGTAAAAGTTAATGGAGTTATGGTAATTTAGAAGGAGTAAACAACACCATTAATTTTATTTCTACTTGGAAACTGCTTTTGGATTTAAGTGCTTGAGGTGGGGAAAAAAAATAAACTATGATTTTGGGTCTTACTGGTTAGATAAGTTTGGTGTTATAGAAATGGCTAGTATATACTATTATATAAAAGTAAAAAGCTGAGGTTTCATGTTATTATCTTATTCTACTGTACCAAAAGGAATGGTACAGTAGAATAAGAGCTGAAGAAGACGAAAAGCGAAACGTCTTCAAAGAAAAACCAGAAAGTCCAGTTGGCCTCTTGAAAAAAAGCACCTTTGGGATAACCAAGACCTGGATGACTGCTGACTGAGAACCTCCATAGATACCAAAAAGAATCAGAAGTCAATGCTTTTTTCTTTTCCTACCTCTACCCTATACTTTTCTCCTTTTCCCCTTTCCTCCCCTATTCTACCCACATCTTTCTTTATATTTGCTTTGTAAAAATGAATAAAATGTTGAACCACGATGTGCAGATGTGATAAGATGGTGGAGAGAAAGAAGAGAGGATTAAGAGTTGTGTTTGTTGGGAAACCTTGCGGCAAGACTCAGGAGAATGTAGTGTGGTGGCATTGTGCAGAGAATGGTGATTGTGGCGGATTTAAACTACCACAATTTGATATTGGCGCAGAGTTTTCCTGGACTTGATTAATTATCTGGAGTCCAGTTGGAGGAGACTTCAACCTACTATCACTGAAGCTGGGTTGGGAAGAAGTTACAGTGATTTCTTCCCTTTTTTTTTAAAAAAAGAAAAATTTATTCGATTTTTCAGATAAAGAGATTTTAAAAAACCAGAAACTAATCATTAACACAGAAAAAAGAAAAAGGTAAACCATGAAAAAGAGAGCAAAGCTCAAATTGCAAAAAGCAAAGAAATGACTTCCAACTTTCCTCTTGCAAGCAGCAATGGCATTCTCATTTAAATGCGAAATCAGTAGAGGAAAGTTCTCATTGTTTGATTTTTTTTTTCATTTTGCTTTGACCTTATCTAAATATTTCTTTAAAATATGGGTGCTGTCAACAGTCTTATCCTTGATCTTAAATGGGAAATACTTCTCTCTTTGGAAGATACATTATTAGTATTTATTTGTAGTGCTAGTAAACACTGCAAAGCACTAAGATATAATCACAAGCATTAATAAATAAAAATGAGATGCTTTTATTCAACCATGCGTACCAAAAAGAAAATAAAAATATTATTCTGCACCAAAATCTAGAAACTAGAAAAATGTGCAGCCTGGATTTGCTATTGATGTTCAAGATGACAACTTTTCTGAGCTATATTTTGGGATTTAAGGTATGTATGCTGTTCTTTAAACAGTGGACAATTTGCTTATTTTTTTTTATCATGATATTTTAATTTTAATTGTTTTAAATTGGTGCACTGAATCTCTATTTTGGGAATCTTTAATGTAAAAAAGAAGATTAGAAATTATACCTATGTGCACAAATGCTGCTGAAACTGTAATAGATAGATTCTGTTATCTTTGTCACACTTTACGATCTTGGCCAACAACTCATGTTTTTCTTCATTAAGAGTAATAAAATGAATATTTTTTTTTCACAAGTAGATGTTTCCCACAGCAAGATTTCCATGTACAATAATGCAATTTCGGCTAATGATCTAATTGTGTGCTTTCAATTTGTTTTTATGATTGTTTGCGTTCATTTAGCCGTTTCAAGGAGATTCATTTAACCTGCCAGGTATACAATACAACTCTTATCTTTGTTCCTAAGATTTGCTTGGAGCATTCAAAAGCATCTGTTTGATCACTATTGAAAATGGTATGTTAGCCTGTGGTTTAGCAATCTGTTATAGCAAATCTGGCCCAGCATGTTAATAGTTACGATTTTGGAAGCCAGGTTTAATATCTGGAGGCAACGTGAACTCATGATATTCACATTACCTCCGGATAATGTGAATATCTGTAAGTTTCATGACTCTGAAAGCAATGTTGGTGGAAAACAAAACTCACAGTAGGACTATCTTCTGAACCCCATGAGACAGAGCAGGTTAAGTGAATAGACTCTACAGGAAGACTGTATTTTACTGAGATAAACTATAGTAACATATTTTGAAAGCTGATCGTTATTATTCCCCTCCCTCTTTGGAAAACACTTCTGCATTTTGCACGCAGATGTTAAGATCAATGTAAAGAAGAAGTTTAATATATTTAAACAGATGTAAACCTGAAAAGTTGTGGAAAGAGGTAAGAGTCACTGTTAATTTTTTTTTAAAATGTTCCCAAAATTCAAAGAGGAAAAGATCAGGGGTGGGCTCCTGGGGGTTCGGGCGAACCCCCAAATGCCAGCCCTGGCTGGCCATGCCCACTCCACCCAGCCCCTCTCATCCCTTCTCTCCCAGGAGTCTCCATGTGGCCCATTCATCATTCCAGGTAAGTGAAGGGGCCGCACGGAGGATCTGGGAGGGCAAAAAATGGGCCTACTAGAGGTTCCGGAAGTCCAGAAACGGGCCTGTTTCCGGCCTCCGGAGGGTATTCAGAGCCTGGGGGAAGCTGTTTTTGCCCTCCAGGAGGCTTCAGGAAAGCCTCTGGTGCCTGGGGAGGGCGAAAAACACTCGCCCTGCCATGCTGCAGGCAGCCGATTAGGCCACACTCATCATGGCCATGCCCATCCAGCAACGGGGCAGTGAACCCGTTGCTAAAGGATCTGAAGTGCACCCCTGGAAAAGATCTAGGTACGAGACGTATCTGGCAAGAAGAAGGATGAATGGCAGCTGGACATAGATTTCCAATATCAAGCAAGGAAGGATAACACATATTACATTGTGAGACAAGAAACAATATGTGGAAACTAGTTAAGGAGAGGACCAAACTAGAGCTAAGGAGAAATTTCCTGACAGCTAGAACAATTAATCATGGAACAACTTGCCTCCAGAAGTTGTAGGTTCCATCACTGGATGCTTTTAAGAAGAGACTGGACAGTCACTTATCTGGAATGGTATAGGGTTTCCTGCTTGAGCAGGGGGTTGGACTAGAAGACCTCCAAGGTCCCTTCCAACTCTGTTATTCTGTTGCATTCCGATTTCCTTTACTTTTCTTCTAATTTCTACTTTCAATGTGCAAAAGTAATCTATTCTGTTGCTCTTATGACCTTCAGTAACGCTCTTACTATTTCCGGATAAAAAATGAACTCAATCCATGTTTTCAGATTTGTATTAACTCTTTTCCCATGTGTACATATAAGTAGGGTTATACATTCAATATAAACAGTTCTTCTTCTAAACAGATAATCACAGTTATAATCGTAATTTATTCTTAATGGCCCAATTACTTTTTGTGTACTTCTTCCTCTCATTCTTGTCTATGTTTTCATGTCACCTGCAGAACGATTTTTTAAATTCAGAATGTCATATAATTTTTCTCAAAAACTCATATTTGCTTCTTCTATTCACTAGTCACTGAACAATAACCTATGGATATCTACATTTGTTTGCACCCACCAAAATATTCATTCACAGGACCAACGTTTTGAAATAGGCATACTTTGTCGGGACAAGGCAGAACCAGATGTAACTTGCCATTCAAGCAAAGATTTTATCGGGTCATTTGAGGGCCAGGCATTAAGAACAACTATGGTGTACTTTTCAAGAGGATAGAAGCAGAAAACCGTGTGTGAACAGCTCTCAGCTCTCAAATAAAACACAAATAATAATACAGTAGGCGCAAATGTCAGGTCATTATTGAATCTCATCCCAATTCTTTTCAAAAAATACTGGTCAGTGAAAGCAATAACAAAAACTAAAGTAATAAAAATGCCAACTAGATACATCGATTCAAAGACCATGATAGTCTGATGATACCCATTATGCCCTCCTACTGTACAACTCAATGCTATGGAAGATCCAGCTTCATTCATATAATATCAGCCAAACTTTTATTACCCATGAAGGAAACAAGGTGAATGTCATCCCAATAACACTATATGCCATTATACCGTAAATGAAAAATCAGGGTTGTTTTTTTTAAAAAAAAAAATCTAAAAGCAAAGCCTGGGATGAAAATACTATTTCTTGGTGAATAAAGCGGTAATGTTCAGGCAAACAGAATAACAGAATAAGAGAGTTGGAGGGGATCTTGGAGGTCTTCTAGTCCAACCCCCAGCTCTGGCAGGAAACCCTATACCAGGGGTGTCAAACTGGCAGCCAGAGGGCCAGATCCATCATGCGCAGGCCACGCCCATCCCAGCTCTACAAATGGGAAAAATGTCCCGAAACATCACGTGACGGCAATGTGATGCCGCAAATTTGACACCTGTGCCCTATACTATTTCAGACAAATGGTTGTCCAATCTCTTCTTAAAAACCTCCAGTGTTGGAGCATCCACAATTCCTGGAATCAATTAACATTATCCATGTTTCTTTTCTATTAACAGCCTGGACTAGCCCCTTTCTCTTTTCTTTCTAATGTTAAATAATAACGAAGACAAATATACAGAATAAAAAAAATTCCGGGATGTCCCCAGGAATATGTGCATCACAAACCCAAATTGGGTCACTCATGCCCTTGTCACGTCTCGGCTAGACTACTGCAATGCCCTCTACATGGGGCTGCCCTTGGGATGCACCCGGAGACTACAGTTAGTCCAGAATGCGGCTGCACGGTTGTTACGGGAGCTTCTCGATACTCTCGTGTGAGTATCCTGTCAGTATCCAGTGCAAGCTGCACTGGTTGCCTGTGGCTCTCCCGGTTCGTTTCAAGGTGCTGGTGTTAACCTATAAAGCCCTACATGGCTTAGGCCCGGGGTATCTGCAGGATCACCTCCTGCCCTCCTCCCACTGTCAGGTGTGCTCGCACAGAGCGGGCCTCCTCAGGGTGCCGTCAGCCAGACAGTGTCGGCTGGCGGCCCCCAGAGGGAGGGCATTCTCTGTTGGAGCACCGACCCTCTGGAAGGAGTTGCCCACCAGCCTCAGGATAGCCCCAGACCTCCTCTCTTTCCGCCGCGAATTAAAGACGTGGCTTTTTCGCCATATGAGCTGAACCCGTGGGGGAAATTCAAATATTTAATGAATTTAATTCGATTTTAATTAATTTTTAATTAATTTTTTAACTGTTTATGTAATTTCTTTGCTCTTTTTGTAAGCCGCCCTGAGTCCTATGGGAGAAGGGCGGCATATAAATTACATAAAACAAAATAAATAAATACAATAAATTGATGGCGATCATTTATTAGATTTGTTATACACACCCCAGTTCAAAGATGGCAGCCACAGTCACACAGTCCAAGCCTTACTCCTTTTTTCATCTTACACACTTTTGACCTTTTTTTTAATTAAAAAAAAACACTCTCTTCCCAATAAGCAGCCCTGGTTCTTATTAAAATTGCTTAAGGTATGACAAGACTGATTTAGTGACCAGTCCTTTTTAAAATTTTCTGTAAGGATCTTCCAAGAAAGAATGCAGGGATGAAATCCAGCAGGTTCTGACAGGTTCTGGAGAACCGGTAGTGGAAATTTTGAGCAGTTCAGAGAACTGGCAAATTCCACCTCTGGCTGGCCCCAGAGTGGGGTGGGAATGGAGATTTTGCAATATCCTTTCCCCAGGAGTGGGGAGGGAATGGAGATTTTGCAGTATCCTTCCCCTGTCACGCCCACCAAGCCACGCCCATCAAGCCACACCATGCCCACCAAGCCACGCCCACAGAACCTGTAGTGAAAAAATTTGGATTTCACCACTGTGCATGTGACTGTACCAATTTCCTGTTGATTTTTTAAAGCCAGTGCAATCAACAACGAGCAGGAATAGAATCATGATTTCCTTTATCCGTGATGTATAAAATTTACTTATTTATTTCCTTGGGAAGGAAGCTTCCTCCTCTACTACCAATCTGGTTTTTACAGCAAGTTCACTTAGATCTGAAGCGTTAAATAAATGAGAGCCAGTTAAAAACAATACGATACAAAGCCCAATTTGGCAGTGTCCAATGGTGTAAACAGGAATCAGAACTTCGCTTTACCTTCCTGGCTGCAAATGAAGCTATTTGTTTGTGGAAACAACCCAGGTGGGGAAATGAAAATGGGGCACATACCATTAATTTCCCAGTGAGTTAAATTGATGACCCGAGGCTGTTTTCTTTGCAGCACAAACCATTGGAGCGTTTTTAAATTGAGGTTAACCCATCTCAGCAAACAAAAGCTGGTAATATTTAAATGAAATTACCATTAGGGGAAAGAGCTTCTTTTTAGATATTGGCCCACATTTCCTGCTCTTTTAAAAAAAAGGAACTTTTAATGGCTTGGCCTTTCTGCATATCCAGCAGATTTATCAGTCTAGCTCTCCCTGTGTGTTAATCTAGAAACAAACAATGTAGTCCATGAATAAATAAGATATTCCAAGCAGTGCTGCAACAAGGAAAAAGGCATCTCATTCATCTGAAATTATAGACGTGTGGACTTACCGATTGCCATAAATCCTTCATTGAAGGTTACACGAAGAAGACTTGTTTACGCTAGAACAGTAAGATTTCTGCCAAGTGCTAATTATTTCCACAATATCATCAAGTCTATTCTCAGACTATACTATCTCAGGGTGTAAGTCTCATTTCCAAACTGAACGTCTACACATCAACATGCATCCATAATCAACATTTGACTGTCGGTAGGAAGCAATTTATTCCTGAGATTTTAAAAACTGAATGATTATGCTCCAATTCACTCCTATAAAAATGGCCCCAAAGGTCCTTTTTCAAGAGGCAACTGGACTTTCTGGTTTTTCGTTTTGCTTCTCATCCAAGAAGCTTCTTCAGCTCTGACTGGATGGTGGGGAATGGAAGGATGTATACTCCTTGCAAACAGTTGGCCATTTGCATCCTCTTAGACAGTCGTTGAGGCCACCTGGAGGTTAATCTGTGTCGTCAGGGTCACCTGAGTGGTGCAAATGGGTGTGAAGCCTTCTTGGAACTATTGAAAAGACTGTGTTGTAGACTGGAGATAGATGATGTTGTATCCCTCTCCCTTTGTTGAGAGAGGGCTGTTCAGTTTTGACATAGATGGCCTCTTTGACCCCTCTTTTAAACCAGAGGTCCTCTCTGTCCAAAACATGGACTTTGCTGTCTTCAAAAGAGTGGACTTTGTCTTTTAAATGTGGCTGAACTGCTGAATGCCTCTTGAAAAAGCACCGTTGGGACAACCCGGGGTGCTATTCAGCAAGTTCTGACAGGTTCTGGAGAACTGGTAGTGGAAATTTTGAGCAGTTTAGAGCACCGGCAAATGCCACCTCTGGCTGGCCCCAGAGTGGGGTGGGAATGGAGATTTTGCAATATCCTTCCTCCAGGAATGGGGAGGGAATGGAGATTTTGCAGTATCCTTCCCCTGGAATGGGGTGGGAATGGAGATTTTGCAATATCCTTCCCTCAGGAGTGGGGTGGGAATGGAGATTTTGCAGTATCCTTCCCTCAGGAGTAGGGTGGGAATGGAGATTTTGGAGTATCCTTCCCCCAGGAGTGGGGTGGGAATGGAGATTTTGCAGTATCCTTCCCCTGCCACGCCCACCAAGCCAGCCCACATAACCAGTAGTTAAAAAAAATTGGATTTCACCACTGGGACAACCATGACCTGAATGACTGAGAATCTCCATAGACACGTCAAAGGCACTGAAAAATGTGATTTACAACCGGTCTTCACACTTACAACTGTCAGAGCATCTCCAAGGTCACATGATCAAAATTCAGCAGGTATTTATAATGGTTGCAGCGTTCAGGAGATCATTTGATCAACATTTGCAACCTTCCCAGCCAGCTTCTGACAAACAAAGTCAATGAGGGAAGCTAGATTTCCTTAGTGACCGCACAATTCACTTAACAACTGCAGTGTACCGTTGAACAACCAAGACGAAAAAAGGTTGCAAAATTGGGTGCCACAACCATCTTGCTTAGCAATGGAAATTCTGGTCCTAGTTGTGTTCATAAGTTGGAACACAGCAGGGTATTAGCTCTAGAGAACCACTGGAGGAAACTTGTACAATCTTTGTTTGCAGCTTCCTATCTTGGAGTTCTACAGGATATGGTCAAAGGAGACAAGATGGTGGCTCTAGCGGTGCAATCAAAGCTTCGTCCGTTGTTGTGCATGTGGTGGTGCACCTAAAAGGCAGGGGAAGCTTAGATTCACCATCACAGTTGCCATTTGGACTTTGTTTTTGACTATACCCAAGTAAGCTGTTGTGTGCAACAATAAGTTTGGGATAGGCATAAAGAAACACTAAAGGGTATGGCCAATAGTTTGCATCAGTTTGAGAAAGCTGGGAGGCATCAGATTATATTTCTACTGAATCTACTACTACTTTAATTTGACAAAGCAGGGTAATGATTCTTCATTCTTTTTTTTAACCGGGCTACTTCATTCAAAGCATGGCAGAAACGTCTTCCAAAGGATTGCACTGTGCGTGAAGCATGCTGTGGAAATCCCTTTTCCTTTTTTTCTCTTGGAATTGAGAATAACGTTAACAATGGGTTGATAATGGAGGAGAAAAGGGAAGGGCAAACAGAAATATAATCTGATGTACAATAGCTTTCTCAAACTGATGCCTGGGACTGCAGTTGTAGCCATCATATCATAGAATTCCACGTATTTAGAGGACGTCAGGCTGGGGAAAAAACTAGTTACTCAGTAATAAATTGGATATCAGCAACGTATTAGTTGCTGCTGTTAATACTTCAACCTGGCTTTTGAGTGGGCTCTAACAACTGTATGACTCAGTCTTAATTAATTTCCTTTCCTTATTCAGTAGCCAAAGCCTTTCAATATTTGCAAGTTGATTATTTGAAATACGTTAATGCAATTTGGGGCAGGATATCTTTTGAAAGTCACTCTAGCAGCTTTCTGAGTTAAGTGGGAAGGCAACATTGCAGTTCAAGAGGGGTATTAATGCTTTTGATTTAATTTAGACACAAATGATTTTCTAGTTAAAACTCACATTTGCAAGATAACTTTTCTCTGTTCTCTGTTTCTGGCAGAAAATAATGTTTATATTATTTAAATGTTAATGTAAATCATCTTGTTTATAATTTTATATTACATAGTTTTATATTACAGTTTCGGCCTTATATATATTCTGATATCTTTTTGTCCTTTTAATCAATACTATAAACCAACCTCAAACTGAAATTTGCAATGCTGGTTTGGATCAGACTTGGCTTGTAATAAACCAGGAAGTAATAAATAAATGGGATGCAGCAATGTAACAAGCATTTGGAAGACACACTTTTAAAAGTGCATCAACATTAAGTACCTCATTTCAACTCATTAAAGCAGCCATATTTTTTTCTTGCGTGATTGCTACAAAGGGCAAATATTTCAGCATTGAAACGGAGGCAAAGCATCAATCAGTCAAGGTTAAGGACATTAAATGTCTAATGCAAGAGCTAATGTAGAAATTCAAGAGCTAATGTCTGTGTTGGTAATTAAATACTTGGAATGTCTATGGAGCTTCTCAGTCATCCAGGTCATGGTTGTCCCAAAGGTGCTTTTTCAAGAGGCAACCGGATTTTCTAGTTTTTCTTTGAAGACATTTCGTTTTTCATCCAAGAAGCTTCTTCAGCGCTGGAGAAGCTTCTTGGATGAGAAGCGAAATGTCTTCAAAGAAAAACCAGAAAGTCCGTTTGCCTCTTGAAAAAGTACCTTTGGGATAAATACCTTTGGAGGTAATGATAATCACTAGGAAGGAAGAAAAACTCAAGCCAAGTCAAGCCAAGCCAAGGAAGAATCAAAATATTATTTTTGAAAATACCTGGAGAATGAACTAGCCAAAAAGAAAATCTTTAAAGACCCAAGTAATAAAGTAAATAAAGGCCCAGTCCTGTTCAACTCTAGGGCATGGTACTTATTTCCATTTCTTAGCTGAGGAAGCCAGCATTGTCCAAAGACAATTCCATGATCATATGGCCAGCATGACTATATGCTGAGACCAGTGGTGGGTTTCCATCAGTTCGCGAACCAGTAGCGGTGGCAGTGGGAGGCTCCACCCACCCACCCATACGTCATCACAGACACTCTGCACATGTGCAGAAGTGCACGTTCACAGTTCCGAACCGGTAGCAAAGGTAAGTGAAAACCACTACTGGCTGAGACACACAGAATGCTGTTACTTTCCCATTGAAGTGGTACCTATTTATCTACTCGCATTTGCATGCTTTTGCACAGCTAGATGGGCAGGAGCAAATCAAGTTATACCAGTGGAAAAATCTAACCAGGTGAAACTCTTTCTTGGAAACAAAAATACCACAGCTTTCATTACTGGCAAGAGAGGCTTGCAGTTAATGTGTAATTGCAGCAATGGCGGGAGTCCAAGCATTCTTTAACATACAACCATTTGTTCAGCAACCCAGGGTCTCCTTCACCCCTCAAGGTACCCCATGCTATGTGCATAATGACTGCCCGGGCGGGGGGGGGAGAGAGCCAGGAGTGCATGGGTGCCTTGCTTAATGATAGCAACAATGGCTGTAATTCTGAGCTCATTTGTGATCATAAATCAAGGACTACCTGTACTTTAATGTTAAATTTAATTAACAAAATAAATCTTAGTTTTAGCTAGAAATGCAAGAAACTGCCTTAAATCAAATCAGGATCATCTGTTTTAGTCCTGCCCTTGTTCATTTCTCTAGACCAGCCCTTTTCTACTTGGCTATCCCCCCTGGTAAATGGCATTTATTTCCCAGAATTCTCAGCAGTTCACACAGTAGGGAGATTGAGAGTTGAACTTCACGTATCTCAGGGGAATCAAACTCGCAGTGTCATGTTGTCATCACATGATGTATCATGACCTTTTCCCCCTTCGCTAAACCGGGGGTGGGCATGGCCAGCATGTCAGCGGTGAAATCCGGCTGGATCTATCCGGCTCGCGCGAGTCGCTAGGGCCGGCAGTGGGAGGCTCCGCCCATCCGCTGGGACGTCCTTACATCCCGTTTTTGACCCTCTGTGCATACACAAAAGGCTCTGCGCGTGCGCAGAAGAGGCGCACGCACACGCTCACATTTCCGATCTGGTAGTGAAGGTAAGTGCATTTCACCGCTGGAACGCGTGACACATCTGGCCCCAGGGCCGCGAGTTTGACACCCCTGATGTATCTGGAGAGTTGTAGGAGGTTGATTTCAGACTGTACATATTAACGATTGAAGCTGTGGGAGGCTAATCAGTGCAGAATATATTTTCTAATAAACTGAAATATATGTAAAATGTATTTTAAAAATAAAATATGCTTTCTAACCCTTTGAGAAGCTCACCCTTTTATTAGTTGGTAAACTGGAGACAACTTCACAGCCAAATTCTAAAGGAAACTTTGAAAGCAGTTGGCAGACAAACATATAATTAGCACACCAGTTAATTGGATTACTTTAGCACTGGTTCTTGGAAACACCTACAAGCTTCCTAGAAAAGCTATGATTGTTGAAGAGTTCAAACTAATTATCGCCATCAGAAATTAAAGTGTTGATGCAACTATGTTAATTTGTTTGACTTGCTTTTTAAAAAAGATGACCTTACACTCTGGATTTATTTTTTACTTTATGTTTGGTTAACATAAAGGTAGTTAAGGTGCCACCTTGTAATCACCCACAGCTCATTTTTAAAAAAGTCACCAGTATTCCAATTTCCACAGAAACGAGCACAAGCTTGAAAATACTCTAAATTTGTCTTCTTGGTGGGAATTTTGGCAGCATATCAAGTACAGTTATGTGCAGCTGTTCAGTTCCAAAGTGGAACAGTTGCTTTGGAGATGTGATGATGTACACCTGTTGGCACCTCTTTGGAGTAGGTATATTTTCTAGAGTTTGTGTGGTAGCTATGGAATTCCAGAATAATATGTATTTTGGGGATTATATCCCTTGTGGGGATATGGTGGTGCAGTGGCTTAATGATGTTGAAATGGCCAGCCAGAAATGGTCTGTACACTGGCAGTTTGAGTCCAGCTCCATGAGATGGAATGAGCACCCATCGCTCGATCCCTAGCTCCTGCCCACCAAACAGTTCAAAGGCATGTAATACTGCAAGTAGATAAAAGGGTACCACTTTGGTGGAAAAAACCTAACTGCATTTGTGTGCGTGAAGAATGGAAGCTGGTGCTGGACCTGGCCGGACATGAGGGATTGTGACACAAGGTGAGGCAAGATGAGATCAGAGAAGGAGCTCAGAGGAACCAACAACCCGAGCACCACTAACTAATTGGTATAATGCTAATTTGCTCCCCCCGCACTGCATCAAGGATAAACATGCAATCACCAAACAGAATAAACTAGCAATCTAGTCTGTCAGGACTACATTGCGTCTACCACGTGACAAAATCACTCAGATTCGGGAAAACCTGGACTCTGACTGGGTGGTCTCAGGGGGAATAACTGGGGCAGGTCTTGTGAATATTATCTGTGACGAATTTGATCCTGTGGCTCCTGATGATGTGGACAGGATTCTGGGTGGACTGAACGTGACCACATGTTTGTTGGACCTGTGTCCCTCCTGGTTAGTGCTGGCTTCTCGGGAGATGACGCGAGGCTGGCTCCAGGGGATTATAAATGCTTCATTGAGTGAGGGTGTCTTCCCCGCTGCCTTGAAAGAGGCGGTGGTGAGGCCTCTCCTCAAGAAGCCTTCCCTGGACCCAGAAGTGTTGTCTAATTATCATCCAGTCTCCAACCTTTGCTTTGTGGCGAAGGTTGTTGAGAGTGTGGTTGTGCGGCAGCTCCCCCAGTACCTGGATGAAACAATATATCTGGATCCATTCCAGTCAGGTTTCAGGCCTGGGTACAGCATGGAAACAGCATTGGTCGTTTGGTAGATGATCTCTGGAGGGCTCGGGACAGAGGTTGCTCCTCTGTCCTGGTCCTATTAGATCTCTCAACGGCTTTTGATACTATCGACCATGGTATCATGCTGCACCGGTTGGAAGAGTTAGGGGTGGGAGGCACCGTGTTGTGGTGGTTCTCCTCCTTTCTCTCCGACCGGTGGCAGTCTGTGTTGGCAGGGGGGCAGAGGTTGACCCCGAGGCATCTCATTTGTGGGGTACCACAAGGATTGGTCCTCTTGCCCCTTCTGTTCAACATTTATGTAAAGCCACTGGGTGAGATCATTCATGGTTTCGGGGTGAAGTATCACCAGTATGCGGATGATACTCAGTTGTACATCTCCACCCTGGACCACCCCAATGATGCCCTTGAAGTGATGTCCCGGTGCCTGGAGGCTGTACGGATCTGGATGGGGAGTAACAGGCTGAGACTCAACCCATCCAAGACCAAGTGGCTGTGGTTTCCGACGTCCCAATATAGTCAGTTGGTGCCATCACTGACTATTGGGGGCAAATCATTGGCCCCCACGGAGAGGGCTCGCAACTTGGGCGTCCTCCTGGATTCACAGCTGTCTTTAGAAGAGCACTTGATGACTGTGACCAGGGGGATTTTTTATCAGGTTCGCCTGATCCGTCAGTTGCGCCCCTTTCTGGATCGGGATTCTTTACACACGGTCACTCATGCCCTCGTCACTTCCTGCCTGGACTACTGTAATGCTGTCTACATGGGGCTCCCCTTGAGGAGCACCCAGAGGCTCCAACTGGCGCAGAGTGCGGCTGTGCAGGTGGTTACGGGAGCGACATGGCGTTCCCGTGTGATACCTCTCCTGCGCAAGCTGCACTGGCTCCCGGTGGTCTTCCAGGTGCGCTTCAAGGTTTTGGTTACCACCTTTAGAGCGCTCCATAGCTTAGGACCTGGCTATTTACGAGACCGCCTACTGCCACCAGTGGCCTCCCACCGACTGGTACGCTCCCACAGAGAGGGGCTCCTCCGGGTGCCGTCGACCAAACAATGTTGACTGGTGGCCCCCAGGGGGAGAGCCTTCTCTGTGGGGGCACCTACTATCTGGAATGAGCTCCCCCTGGAGATTTGGAGGATCCTGGACCTACGCACTTTCCGCCGCGCTCTTAAGAACTTTTTATTTCACCAGGCAGGGCTGGCCTAATTCTCCTCTTTTAATAATAATATAAATTTTAATCTGTTTTAAATTATTGGGGTTTTAAAATTATCTATGGCCAAATTATTTAATTGGATTTTAGTGTGTTTTAAATGTTGTATTTATATGTTTTATTTATGGCTGTTCGCCGCCCTGAGTCCCTTGGGAGTAGGGCGGTATATAAATCAAATAAACTCAAACTCAAACTCACATGTATATTTCCCTGATATTGTATCATCATCTTCTTTTAACAACCCCATAATCCCTTGTGGGGTGGAATCTGGGCAACTGAATGGAGCTAGCAGAGTGATTTAATGACCGGATGCCCTTCCTGTCACCAATGCAGAGTTTTGTTCAGCAGAAATATTCTCATTGTGCCCAGAGAGAGAAATATCTGCCTCTACCTAGGATCGAACTCACAGCCTCCTGATTGTGAGTCGAGAGTTCCACCTCTAGGCCACTGCACCACATTTCCCTGTATGCCATACACTAAATAATAATACCGGTATATCCCTTGAAAATAATTTTTTTTTTTGCTTCAGAAATACAAACAGTTGTCTATCCCTAATTAAGAATCTAATCAGATATTAGGAGCCTGAGTGGCGTAGCAGGCCAATGCCTCCTATTAAGGCAGCATTTAACTGCCTGCAATTACTGCGAGTTCTAATCTCACCAGGCTCAAGGTTGACTCAGCCTTCCATCCTTTCTAAGGTGGGTAAAATGAGGACCCGGTTTGTGGGGGCAATAAGCTGACTTTGTATAAATATACAAAAGTATGAAGGCTATTGCTTAACACATTGTAAGCCGCCCTGAGTCTCCGGAGAAGGACGGCATATAAATATAAACAAACAAACAAACAAACAAACAAACAAATAAATAAACAAACAAACAAAATAAAATAAATATTTGCTAAATGGTCATTTTATCCAGATTTATTGAGCGGGTCTTCCCTCTCCCCAATTAGCCATCCCCTGAAAAGACTGCCCCTATCGGAGTCCCATACATAGGAGTGTATGGCTGTGACAGATGCACCATAAGAAAAACTGAATGCTGAAGAATCAATGCTTTTGAGTTGTGGTGTTAAATATTCCTTGGACAAGGGGCAAAAAGATCAAATCAGTCAATTTGAAAGGAATCAACCCTGATTGTTCTTTGGGAGGACAGATACTGAAGCAGACGCTGAAACACTTTGGCCATCAAATCAGAAGAGAGGACTCATTGGAAAAGACCCTTTTGCTGGGAAAGACTGAAGGCCAAAGGAGAAGTAGACGGCAGAGGATGAGATGGTTAGGCAGTGTCATCGATGGAGTAGGCATGAGTTTGGGGAGACTCCAGGAGACAGTAGAGGACAGGAGGCCTAGTGTGCTGGGGTTCATAGACTCACAAAGAGATAGACATGACTTAGTGACTGAACAACGACAATCAGAGCCTCAGACCAATCAGCAGAGCCAGGTTTGAAGGCTCTTTCAGAAGATCAGGAGTATGGAGCCCAACTTCACCTGCAAGGGGAGAATATTTCAGGGTGGGGGCCCATAGCAAAAAAAAGGCTCTTTTTTTGGACCCCGCCAACTAAAATTCTTTGGCAGATGGGATCTGAAGTATGTGTCCTCTGCTGGAGTGAACAGGACAGGCCCAATCCCATTGGGGCAAGATGATTCCTCATATACCCTGGACCCATGATATAAAGAGATAACCAATACCTTGAATTGGGCCTAAAGGTGCTTTTTCCAGAAGCAAATGGAATTTTTGGTTTTTCTTTGAAGATGTTTCTTCAGCTCTGAAGAAGCTTCTTGGATGAGAAGTGAAACATCTTCAAAGAAAAACTAGAAACTCCAGTTGCCTCTTGAAAAAGCAGCTTTGGGACAGTCATGACCTGGGTGACTGAAAAGCTCCATAGACACTTGAGTTGGATCTGGAAGCAAACCTAGCAACCAGGGCAGCTCATGTAACAACAAATACATGTGTCCATATTGCTCTGTTTTGTATTTGCTTCCAAAAACTCTTCAAGAAGAGCCCCATGCACAGTGCGTTGCAGTAATCCAACCAAGAGATGACCAGTGCATCACTGACACACAAAAAAAATCTATAGTCCCCTGGCTTACTAATAAACTTCCTTTAAATCTCTATGGGAAGATGTAATATAACAGGCTTATTGTGGCCTTTTTCAATAGCATTTAGCATACTTTCATGGCTGGAAGTGCTGACCTTGAGAAATATATCTTGAATAATTTGTTATATTTTTATTTATTAAATTTGTTTACCACACATCTCATCTTCCCATGGTGAAAAGGTGCACCTAATGTTTTTGCCCGTGAACCAGGTAGAGAATTTTGAAAGCCATTCCTTCCTAGCTCACTTTACTGTTGAGAATTTAACATGATTTTAATATGCAGCGTATTAACATATTGCCTAGCAAGCATTTCAGTGTAGGAGAAAGAAATGAGATTCACGGTAAGATTCAGAAGACTGTTTAAGAATATATTTAAGGATTTAAACCAAATCTGGGGGCAGGTTTTAGTCCTGTGGCAGAGATTTCTCTGCAATTAAATTAAAAAGTTTGTTCCAGCTAGGCTAAAAATTTCCAGAAGATGCTACCAACCAGAACAGGAAAGTACAGCTGCCAATCCAGGCTGCAAAAATATGTATGATTAGTAGATGGCAGCTAGTAGAGAGAGGAAAATCTAACTGATGCCATCAATCGATGATCATCTGGACTGTTTGCAACCCAGATATAATAGCCCAAAGGGAAATCAAGGTTTAATGGACCAAAACATAACTTAGCATAAGGCTGCCTCATATGCTCATCGTAATTTGAAAGCAATATTTCAATCTTTATCATGTGTATCTAGCACACAAGACACTTGTTTTATTACAAATACTGGAGAATTGTGAGTGATAAGAGAGTTTCTAACAAACAAAAGGGTATTTAATAAATTTCTTCCTCAAATGGCAACTCCAATCTCTGTTATGCAAAAGTTACAAGCAACGATTAATTGTCAATAACAATGCAACAGAGACAGCTGCTTTGGCTGCTAATAACTATATTAAAATTAGTACAGCAAGAGACCTACTGATCATTGGATTATTGCATTTGCTTAAGAATTACAATTATATTTACTAGCAGTTTAGCATACAACAAATAAGCGAGTTAAGCAGAGAGAAGATCATTTCATTTCAGTTATTATTAATGCTATGGGCTTATATCTCCCAGACATGGTTTTGCATTAAGGAGGTATTTTATTTGTCACTATTTTCCAACCGTTTTTAAAAAAATTGACTGGGTGTCTCTTAGGAGTTCTTGAAAAGGAAAACAACAAGAGTTTATTGCTGAATTTGGATGGGCTATTGTGGCATAACAGACAACTGTATTAATTTAATTTCAAAACAAATTTGCTTTTTTTACATTTAGCATTTTCCTTTTCCCGTCAATTTAATTCTGTCTCATTCCATTCTACTCCTTTGATATAGTGGTCCCCAATCTTCTGGCTGACAGGGATTGGTTCAGTGGAAGGTGGTTTTTCCATGGACCAGGGGAGTGTGGTTTCACATGCTGCCAGGATGCTGTGTGTGTACAGATGGGACTTTACTCACTTGAACAGACTGGTTCCTGATGGACTACGGACCAGTGCCGGACTGGGGACCGGGACCTGCTTTAATATATTGCTAAATTCTTCTTGGATAAATCTATTGCTACTTTCTTCAAGTTGATCATCATTGTCATCTTTTAATGACCCCATAATCCCTTGCAGGGTGGAGTCTGGGCAACTGAATGGAGCTGAGTGTTCACTGGCCAGATGCCCTTCCTGTTGCCAATGCAGAGTGATATTCAGCAGACATGATCTCAACGTGCCCAGAGAGAGAAATATCTGCCACTAGCTAGGATCGAACTCACCGCCTCCTGATTGTGAGGCGAGAGCTCCACCTCTAGGCCACTGTACCACTCACTTTCTTCAGCTTGATGCTCTCCAAATATTCTTGACTTCAACTCCCATTGTACCAATCGGTGTGCCCAAAAGCCACACCTGTTGAGAATTTGGGAATTGGTTTCCCAATTGGCTTAGTGGATCTTGGTTCCATCGATTTATTCAAGTGATGGAATTAATTGTTCCCTGTCTTTCCAGAAATGATTTTCCATAGAACTAACAAACAGAACAAATGAACGCTGCAAGAACAATTGAGATACACAGCTTCTTAATCCCCCAGAGAACATTTAGAAGATGAACAATGGCCCACAACCTGGTCTTACAATATATAGAGAACATCAAGAGCCAGTCAAACACTGTCTTCTGTTGAGGAAATAACAGGGTGGAAGAAACTTACCATCTATTATGTGCTGGTTCCCTGATATATCCCCTAGAAAGATTCCCCTAACTCTCACTACATAAAACAAATAAATTTCACACACATTATATTTTCCCCGGTGTACGCTGTGTGCATTCAGTGTGCATTGCTTTAAAAAGAAAATTGGGCAATTGCTGTAAGCACAGCTTTTGTACCACCTGTTGCTTTTAAAAACTTAGGCAGGTTGTGATGGTAAAATGATAGCGCGTTCATCAAGTTTGCAATCTGGTGCTTTCCCAATAGCTGTAACCATGGCTACCTGTACATTATGTGTGAGGATTGGGGGGGGGGAGGGGAAGGAAAAATGAATTCTGAATAAGGAATACAGACATGATCTGTATTGGGTAGGAGGGCTACTTTCAACCAGGAAGCAGGAGAACACCAGTCTTCCTGTCCCAAAGGAGCTTTTTTCAAGAGGCAATTGGACTTTCTGTTTTTTTTTTTCCTTTGAAGATGTTTCGCTTCTCATCCAAGAAGCTTCTTCAGCTCTGACTGGATGGTGGGGAATGGAAGGATTTATACTCCTTGCAGACAGCTGGTCATTTGCATCCTTTTAGAGAGTCGTTGAGGCTACCTGGAGGTTTGTCTGTGTCATTAGGATCACCTGAGTGGTGCAAATTGGTGTGAAGCCTTCTTGGAACTGTTGAAAGGACTGTGTTGTAGATTGGAGTTCGATGATGCCGTATCCATCCCCCCACCCATCTCCAGTCGTGTTACTAGCTTAACACATGCAGTGCTTCACTTAACAACCGTGGCAAGAAATGGGGCAAAATTCACTCGGCAACTGTCTCGCTTTAGCATTTAAAAATTTGGACTCAATTATGGTTGTACGTTGAGGACTACCTGCATTAACAACACTGGGTGTTGTTACTAGATCTTCACCTTATTCTCTCCCTGCCAATGGAGAGTGAATGGAAAGAATTTAATGACATAAGACCAACCAGCTCACTCATGAAGAGACTCATAGCCTTTCCTACAACCAGAACTAAGCCAAGCCCATTTGGGTTGACTCTCATTTATAGAAGGGTAGCTTCCAGATGAATAGTTCTACCTGAGCTACATGCTTTCTTACCTCTTGTTCTTGTCCTCTATTTGTAAGAGATAGACCATGTCGTCAGTCGCATGCTGCCTGGAGCTGCTCTCCCCCCATTTCAATTTCAGGCTCTGGGGACCTGCTGCAGTACACTCTAGCCGTGGGGGTAAAGGTGGCAACGACCGGGTCTTTGCTGCAATGAAGTGGCTAAAAGGCCCAGCTCCAACTTCGTTGACGGCCTGAATCCGGATCCTGTCATTGAAAGAGACACAGAAAGAACGGAAGGTTAAAGTGGACAGAATAGAAGTTATGAATACATTTCACACTTCGATATCGCTGCTATTCGACAGTTATTTTGGTGACACCATGGTTTGTTGAGGAAGCTGCTACAGATAGGCTCTTAGCCTCTCTTAGATGGGAGACCAACACAGCTCCCATTCTCCCAGATTCTACCTAAATTACGAATGCTATAGCAACAGCACTAGCACTTAAGACTTATATTTAAGACTTCGCGGGGCTTTACAGCCCTCTCCAAGCGCTTTTACAGAGTCAGCATATTTCCCCCCAATAATCTGGGTCCTCATTTTATCGACTTCGGAAAGATGGAAGGCTGATTCAACCTTGTCAGCCGCTCAGTTCAATTCTCAGCCGCTCAGAATCGAACTCCAGGAGTGAGCAGTGACTTAGCCCTGCAATACTGCATTCCAACCACTGCGCCACCACGGGCTCTTATAACTTGAAAAAACAATGGTTAAGAAATAAAGAACTGCAGCTAGCTAGATCTTACTAGCAAGCCACTATGGGATCATAAAAGATGCATATCACAATGTTCCCTAACTAATTTTTTTCCCCCTGATATTATCCTTGGATATGCGACAGTAACACCCCCCCCCGCCCCCAACACTGGCAGACAGCCTAATACAGGAGGGTCAAACTTGATTTCATTGAGGGCCGCATCAGGGTTGTGTCTGACCTTGGAGGACCGGGGGGGGCGTGGCCAGCTTGACATCACTCATGTTGGGGGCACCTGTGGTGGCCTGGGTGCTCTGCCAGCAAAAACAGGTTCCCGAGCTCCATTTTCAGCTGCGACGGCCTCCTGCAACCAGCTGCCAGTGAAAATGGAGCTCGGGAGGGCCGCATGTACCCCTCCCAAGCTCTGTTTTCGCTGGCAGAGGCACCATGGGCTGGTCCTTCGCTGTTTCCAGGGCAGTCCCGTGAGCCAGATCTAAGTATCCTGCGGGCCAGATCCGCCCCTGGGCCTTGAGTTTAATACCTCTGGCCTAATATTTATACCCTTTTTGGTTATATAATGTTTTCTGATTTCCAAGGAGCCATAAAGACAGAACAGGGTATAGAATAATACTATATGTACCTGAAAGGAAGACCCTGAATATGTCATTCTGGACTTTCCAACCTGGTCCCTGAAATCGTATCTATTTCATTTGTTCTTATAATTAGTGAACATAAAACAACCTTCTCAGGTTAGAGGTAATTATTTGGAATTAAACCAAAAATTTTCTTGGAGCAAATACTTTAATGTCAAAAGTATCTCAGACCACTGCTCAAAAACAATTGGTATCGTTTGAAATATTTTTAGGTGGAACTCTGCGGCCCAATTTTCCACATAGAAAATGTACCAGGAATAGGACAAAAACAGCTAAGTGCAGTACTTGGACGGAAATTATTCTGCCGATTAATGTAACATTTCTGTAAAATTAGCCTGAAATTATTCTTTAGATCCAAAAAAAGCAGCATCACAAAAGCTGAAGTCTATTGCTATAAATTATCCTGCTGGCTGGTGTACATAATGTACAGACTGAACACACCAATACCCTAAATAATACTCTGGGATATTATTCTTATTTCTTGATTCTACTCTCATGCAAAACCTGCCTGCCTGTCTCTCTTTATTAGCATTCATTAATATTCACTATGGTGTTTCTTTGAAATTTGCACAAGAAGATTCTTTGCTCATTAGATCTAGCGAACCCGTTGCGAACCGGTAGTAAAGGTAAGTAGAACCCACCTCTGCCGTGCTCTATAGTATTGACACTGCCAGTAATTCATTGCATGAAGATACAGTTGCTA
Source organism: Ptyas mucosa (assembly GCA_012654045.1). Lineage (NCBI taxonomy): Eukaryota > Metazoa > Chordata > Lepidosauria > Squamata > Colubridae > Ptyas > Ptyas mucosa. Next base: position 7,208,802 of record WNWU01000019.1, read on the forward strand.
AACATAAAGTTACATAAAGTGTGCGTGTGAGTCTATATAAATGAAACAAACAAAACTGGGATCATGCGATCACCTTTCGTAACATGACAAAGTCAATGGGAAAATCAGATTCACTTAACAACCGCGTTACTAACCTAACAACTGGAGTGATTCACTTAACAACTGTGATAAGAAAGGTTGTAAAACTAGGGCAAAATTCACTTAATGACTGTCTCACTTAGCAACAGAAATTTTGGTTCAATTGTGATCGTACGTTGAGGACTATCTGTATACACATGTACACACACACACACACGCACACACACAAACACACTGTGGGTGTACACACACATTACTTATTACTGTACAGATGTTAATTTGGCTAGTCTGTTGTGTGTTTTTCTGCTCTCAGTCAACAAGAATTTTCAGCTTTTCTGAAGTACAAAATGTAGAAGGATTCAGTCAGGAACCCAGAATATACTGTATAGGTAAAGGTAAAGGTTCCCCTCACACATATGTGCTAGTCGTTCCCGACTCTAGGGGGCGGTGCTCATCTCCGTTTCAAAGCCAAAGAGCCAATGCTGTCTGAAGAAGTCTCCGTGGTCATGTGGCTGGCATGACTAAACACCAAAGGCACACGGAACGCTGTTACCTTCCCACCAAAGGTGGTCCCTATTTTTCTACTTGCATTTTTTACGTGCTTTCAAATTGCTAGGTTGGCAGAAGCTGGGACAAGTAATGGGAGCTCACGCTGTTACGCGGCACTAGGGATTTGAACCGCTGAACTGCCGACCTTTCGATCGACAAGCTCAGTGTCTTAGCCACTGAGCCACCACGTCCCTTATAAATACTGTATATATTCCTCTTAACCAGAAACTGTCCTATTTTATAGGCATGACAGCAACTGCTACTTAAGAGTTGACTTTATATTATGGAATATAAATTACAAACTAACAATGTCTGTACCCTATAAAGAAAATATGTATAAAATGTTTTATAGGTGGCATCTCCCACCTGCCAGATTGGCAAAGATGTTTCCAAATACCTCCCCGCTATGTTGGAAATGTAAACATCAAAAAGGAACTTATTATCACATGTGGTGGTCCTGCCAGAAGGCAAAACAATTTTGGCAAACAATTAAAACACAAATAGAAGAAATTATAAATCAACAAATAGAAATGAGGCCAGAAACTTTCTTACTGGGAATAATTACCGGATCACATGAAAAAGAAATAAAATACTTAAATTATTCACATAATTACAGCAGCATGAATAGTTTTCACCCAAAACTGGAAAAACAATGATATACCATCAGAAGACAAGATGATTAGAAAAATTATGGAGTGTGCGGAGATGGATAAGCTCACAAAGGAGATACAAGAAAAAGATGAAATTGAATACTACTTAGTCTGGGAGAAATGGTATAAATGGTTGGAGGAGAAAGGGGGAAAAAAAGGGGGGGCGGACAAAAGAAAACTAAACAATGGTTAAATTAGGTGGGGGAATATGGAAGCAAATGGGAAGATATAAATTGTGGAAAGGAAACTAGGTACCTGTTTATGTTAAATGTAAATAAAATATTTAGATTAAGAGAATATATAAATATGATATACTAGAACTATATGTATAAAAGATAAAGTTAAGAAAGAGAAAATGTATAAATATGGATTACTGATGCAAAGATATTTTTTTTTTTAAATTTGATTTATATGCCGCCCTTCTCCGGAGACTCAGGGCGGCTTACAATGTGCTAAGCAATAGCCTTCATACTTTTGTATATTTATACAAAGTCAGCTTATTGCTTATGTTGAAAAGAAGATGTAAATATCTGTTTTTGTTTTTTTTTTGTTTTTTTTAAAAAACTGTTTAATAAAAAAAAATTTTTTTTAAAAAAGAGTTGACTTTTCACACTTGTAATAGTAGGAGGAAATCACCTTCAGACAAGAAACAATGGACACAGGAAGAGTCAGAGACAACAGTGATGTGAAAGAAATCACCAAAGGAAAGGGGTGCGTTTGTGCAGTTTTCTGGAGACTCAAATGAGAGGAAGGGAGAAATGCGTCAATGCAACCTTACAATCAAGTGTCGTTATTATTATTGATGGTTGTGCTTCTTGCCTGGATTATCTGACAAGGGTATTAACACCAGCCCAAACACATCTGCTCAGCCAAAAGCAGCATGAGCGGTTCCTCCAACACACTGCATAGTAGAAAGTCTGAAAACCCAACCTGCTCTGGTTATCATGCATCGTTGATTAATAGCCTAATTAGATATTTTCCTCCTTTTTTTAAAAAAAACAAAACAAAGAACCACCTCCTAGTAAGCAGCAGCCAAAGCATTCTGCCTGATGCTCCTTTGTGCCAACAAGGTCACACAGCTCTCCTTAGTCATTATTTGCGCAACATTAATTGAACATTCTAATGGTTCTTCAGAAAGGCTGCCATAAATACACAGGACTGATCCATTCATATGCTATGCAAAATTCCCTAACAGGTGCAATAGGAAAAGGCTTGTTGCTTTGAAAAGTCATCAGGACAAATTAAAAGTCAAAGGCAGCTTTGTACAAATGTGGCTCAATTTTTTTTTTTTTTTTGAGATTTCACTTTCCAGAAAGAAATAAGAACCTTTTTAAAAAAAAAAAACACATCACCACCGAAAGGGAAGTTTCATTTCTTTTACAGTGGCTGATTTTTGCCTTTTAAATTTTCCTTGCAATGTTTATTTTGTAATAATGGATGTGGTGGTTCTCACGGGTAAGAGAACTGGGGTGACAGAGTTAGAATACATCAGTGCAAAAACAGTAAATACCTATCAAGTTAAATAAAAATACAAGAGTGGCATAATTCAGTGGTGAAATGTAAAATTTGTTACTACCGGTTCTGTGGGTGTTTTTTTAAAAAAATTTATATTTATATGCCGCCCTTCTCCGGAGACTCAGGGCGGCTTACAATGCGTTAAGCAATAGCCTTCATACTTTTGTATATTTTTATACAAAGTCAGCTTATTGCCCCCACAAACCGGGTCCTCATTTTACCCACCTTAGAAAGGATGGAAGGCTGAGTCAACCTTGAGCCTGGTGAGATTAGAACTCGCAGTAATTGCAGACAGCTGGATGTTAAATGCTGCCTTAATAGGAGGCATTAGCCTGCTACGCCACTCAGGCTCTTCGTGGCTTGGTGGTGGTGGGGTAATGTGACTGGGTGGGCGCTGCCAATTTTTTTTTTTTACTTTTAAAAGCATTTTTTAAAAAACCTATAAAACCGAAGTGGTGATAAGGCAACTCAGCTGGGATCGTCAGAGCCTTTTAAAAGCATTGTTTTTTCTACAACCTCTGAAGAGGTTGTAGAAAAAAAATACTTTTAAAGGCTCTGACGATCCCAGCTGAGCCGCGCGATCATCACAGGCTTTTTTTTTACTTTTAAAAGCATTTTTTTCAGTTGAAGAAAAAATGCTTTTAAAAGTAAAAAAAAAAAGCCTCTGATGATTGCGCGGCTCAGCTGGGAAGGGGGAGGCAGGGATTTTTTGCTACCGGTTCTCCGAACCACCCACTGCCATCACTACCAGATCGGGCGATCCGGTCAGAACCGGGAGCATTTCACCCCTGGCATAATTCATATAAGTTATGGCAATTATTTTATTTCTTCCTCCAAGCCTTGAGCATTTATGTTGCACTTCGAACATATTATGGCTGATGAACTGAACAGTTATCTCTGATACCCTTTCAACCAGGGGTGGTATTGGCTTACCTTTGCTACTGGTTTGCAAATATGAGCTCATGCATGACACCTCTGCGCATGCGCAGGGCCTTCTGCACATGCACAGAGTGTCAAAAATGGGACGTGATGACGTCCGGGTGGGTGGGTGGAGCCTCCCGCGGCCGCCGCTACTGGTTCGCCCAAACTGGATAGAACCAGCTGAATACCACCACTGCTTTCAACCTTTTCCCATCAGATTATCTGATTAAGTCAAATAATTGATTAAGTCCTGGTGGCACAGCAGACTAAAGCACTGTTATTAACATCAGCTACCTGCAATTACTGCAAGTTCAAATCTCACCAGGCTCAAGGTTGACTCAGCCTTCCATCCTTTCTAAGGTAGGTAAAATGAGGACCCAGATTGTGGGGGCAATAAGCTGACTTTGTATGAATATATACAAAAGTATGAAGGCTATTGCTTAACGCATTGTAAGCTGCCCTGAGTCTCCGGAGAAGGGCGGCATATAAATAAATAAAATTTTTTTAAAAGTCAAAAGGGAAAGCTGCCTTCTCTTCTTCCCATTTCAGAATTAACACCAGCTTGTAGCTGAAGATTGCATTCATTCCCCTTACAATAGGGGTGTCAAACTCGATTTCATTGAGGGCGGCATCAGGGTTCTGTGTGACCTTGGAGGGCCGGGGTGGGCGTGGCCAGGATGGACATGGCCAACATGATGTCACTCATGTCGAGGCCTGTGGCGGCCTGAGTGCTCTGCCAGCAAAAACAGGCTCCTGAGCTCCATTTTTGGCTGCGAGAGCATTCTGTAACCCTCTGCCAGTGAAAACAGAGCTCGGGGGCGGGGGCACGCATGGCCCATGTGAGCTCCATTTTCGGCTGGGATGGTGCCTGCAATCCTCTGCCAGTGAAAACAGAGCTTGCGAGGTCCTTTGCTGTTTCCAGGGAGGCCCTGCGGGCCAGATCTAAGCAACCGAATCTTGAATCTCACCAAGGCTCAAGGTTGACTCAGCCTTCCATCCTTTCTAAGGTAGGTAAATTGAGGACCCAGTTTGTGGGGGCAATAAGCTGACTTTGTATAAATATACAAAAAGTATGAAGGCTATTGCTTAGCGCATTGTAAGCCGCCCTGAGTCTCTGGAGAAGGGCGGCATATAAATCAAATTAAAAAAAAAAACAAAAAAAAAAACCCTGCAAGGCAGATCCGGCTCCCAGGCCTTGAGTTTGACACCCCTATCTTACAAGATAGGTGCAACTGAATTACTTCCCCTAGCAAGCAGGAATCAGAAGTATAAAATGGTAAATTAAATTGAAACTAGGTTTAAAATTCAGTATTACATAAAATACAAACAGTCCTGTACAACCCTAGACAGCTCCTTTTCATTGGATTTCTGGACCAGTGTTAGCCTCAGCAACTTTCAGATGGGTGGACTTTAACTCCCCAGCCAGAAATCTTAAGAGTTGAATTTCACCCATCTTAAAATTTCCTGAGTTTGAGAAATGCTATCCTAGACAGTCTCTGGAAACCCCAAAGATCAGTACTATTCACTTAAAAAGTCATATTTAGAGATAACAAGATACCTAATCTTAACTAGAAGGCTATGTTTATGTTTATTAAAATAATTTTATTTGGGCTGCAAAATCTTCAGAACCACTAAGTGGCAGTATTTAAAAAAACCTTAACTCTTTGCTGCCATCTAGTGGTCATGTGGATTTAAGAGAATAACAAGAGTTGGAAGGGACCTTCCAGGATTCTTGTAACCCAGATACAGTATCCGATCTTCATGTTATTGACATATCCTTCTAAGATCTCAGCAGATCCCTTGAGATTCTTCAAATAATTGAAATGCTATTTATTCAACCAGAAAAATATACAGCCTTATTGGGTTATGCTCTAGTTTTGATGATCCTGTGATCCCATCTGGAAAACAATGGAATTGGATGAAAGAGAAAAATATTTATACCCCAGTGCACTTAATATGTGTTATTGGGAAAATATTATTTCTCAATATTATTACTTCCAAGTTTCCAAACTCATCTTATTGGACTTATATTTGATTCAACCTGATAAATTTCTTAGAGCATAATTAACAATACCAATAACAATAACTGACAACAGTACAAGAATAATGCTCTCTGCTGCTATTAGCAATCATTTGAATTGAGATATTATTATGATGCTGTCTGAAAAGAAAATGACTTTGGGTTACTTTAGATTTTTAGAGTTATATTTGCTAGCTGATCCTTAATCTATAGTAATTCCTAAATTAATTTCTCACAACTCCTAAGAAAAAAAGAATTATAAGTTCAGTTATTTATCTCCGCAGGCCCATTAACAGAATTAATATGCACATTCAATAATTACTACCCAGGACCTAAAAACCGACTATATTATATTACTGATTATGCTCATCATTCTCGTTTAGAAACCTTTAATTGTTTTCTATTATTTCTAACATATATTCTAATTAGTTTAATGGTTAGTAATGCAAAGTAAAAAATGAGCATTGTTTGCAGATATCCTCAATCATTTACGAGTTCAAAACGCAGAGGGGAAAAAGGTAATTAAGGAAGGATATGAATTGAAAGCTTTATTCAACAATTTTATTCTATGGGATGCAATGGTTATTTCTACTTAGCAGAATTATTATTTTTTTCTGCAGCCTAAGCAATTGCAAAGCAAAATGGCATCAGTCATATGCTAGAAGGAAACAGAAGCCCACTGTTCCTCAGAGCACAGACTGAAGCTGTTGGAGCCAAGGCTGAAAAGATTAAAAGCATCTACAGGGAGGCAAACAACAATATGTGATGAGGTCATCATGCAAATGCCACAATATACATTTACACCAAATGTGAAAGCAACACCCATGATGACGATTTCACCGTGTGTGTGTGAAGTTGATTGAAATCACACAGTTTGTTCTTGGGGGTCTATCTTTTACATGTGAAAGAATAGGGAAGGAGAGGGTTTTCTCTCTCTGCTGAGTAATGCTAGTTATGATGACAGCCAGTTTGGTCTAGTGGTTAAGGCACCAGTCTAGAAATCAGGGTACTGTGATTCTAGTCCCACCTTAGGTATGATTACTTTGGGCCAATCATCAGTAGACTATGAGTTCTAGCCCCGCCTTAGGCATGAAGACTGGATGACTTTGG
>WNWU01000019.1:7215654-7262607 GCA_012654045.1 Ptyas mucosa
GCCTATCATCAGTAGACTATGAGTTCTAGTCCTGCCTTAGGCATGAAAGCCAGTGGGTGTCGAGCCCCAGTCCCGGGCTCAACACACACCTAGGGGGGAGTGGACAGAGAAGTGTCTGAAGCTGATGGTGGTGGGAGGAACGGCACGGCAGTGACACGGGAGAGGCATTCGGGTGGTAGCAAAGCAGCAATCCCGGCGGGCATCTCAGCAACAGCATGGAGGCGATCCCACTGTGTCGCTCAGGCGCCAGTGGATGACGTCATGGCTGCCCAGTGCGAATTGAGAAGCTGTGCAGGGCAGGCCATTTAAACCACCGCCGGACAGCTGTGAGGGGGAGGACTTTGAGCGCTGGATGGTGGTTTGCCGAGGGTGTGTGTGGTTTTACTGCATTGTTAAAAGGGCGCTGAGAAGCAGAAGCTCTCAGTGCTGACTTTACATCACTTTGTGGCTTGGACTGCACTGAGACCGGGTATGTAGCTGCAATAAAACTCTGCATCACTGGAGTTGGATTCTGGCTTGTTTGTGTACCAGCACAAACCTGGCTTAGCCAGGCCAAGATCTGGGTTACTTTGGGCAAATCATCTGTAGACTATGAGTTCTAGTCCTGCCTTAGGCTTAGCTGGACAGTGGTGGGTTTCAACCGGTGTTACTACCAGTTCGCTTCTGTTAATCTGTATCGGTATCTGTTATCTTTATAGTAACGCTTACCGGAATGTGGTTTCTGGAGGCAGGTCCTCAATTACGTAAGTTGTGACTTTACCCACTGACAAAATACTATCTCCCAGTTCGATATTGTAAGATACAATCTCAGACCCATTATTGCACGGTTCCTCCCAGTTCAATCCGAGGCATACAACAGGCATTGGACAGGCATCCAGGTGCTCATCCTCTGATACGTAGAGGATGGTCACAGCCTCAGGAACAGACGCTGGGGCTCTGCAGGATACCAGGTCACTGTATGATCCTGCTCCTGCCTGGTTTATTGCCTGGAAAACAAATAGAGGTTGGATTTCATTATTCCATAAACTAGCGACATAGTTGGAAGTCAGAGCTATAGAGAGACAAAGATCTAGATCAGGGGTCAGCAACCCGTGGCTCTGGAGCCACACGTGGCTCTTTCATCCCTCTGCTGCAGCTCCCTGTCACTGGTCGGGTCCACAATTTGATAGGGCTTTTGATTAGGACAAGTAGAGGAAAAAGGATGCTGCGCTAGGAGGAGACTATGGTGGGGGAACCGGACTTCCTGTCAGCAGCTAGGAAGAGCCTCTATGATGGGACTTCTGGTCAGCTCCAGAATTGAATGGGGGGGGGGGCTTTCGGTTAGGATTTGTGGCTCTTTGAGTGTTTAAGGCTGCCGACCCCTGATTTCTAGATCAAGGGTCCCCAACCTCTGGGCTGTGGCCCACTACCGGACCATGGCTTATTCGCAACGAGGCTGTGTGAACGGCGGTCCAATTACTCACTGGAATGAAAACTCCTTGCAACTATTCCCTAACTCTGCTTTGCTTCTCCAGAAATGTCACCTTTTATAGTAAGTCCTAAAGGCGCATTTTTTCAAGAGGCAACTGAACTTTCTAGTTTTTCTTTGAAGACATTTAATTTCTCATCCAAGAAGCTTCTTCATCTCTGACTTGATGGTGGGGAATGGAAGGATGTATACTCCTTGCAGACAGCTGGTCATTTGCATTCTTTTAGAGAGTCATTAAGGCCACCTGTGGCCGTCAGGGTCACCTGAGTGGTACAAATTGGTGTGGAGCCTTATTGGAACTGTTGAAAGGACTGTGTTGTAGATTGGAGATAGATGATGTCATATCCTTCCCCCTCTGTTGAGAGAGGGCTGTTCAGTTTTGACATAAATGGCCTCTTTAACCCGTCTTTCAAACTAGTGAACCTCTCTGTCCAAAATATGGACTTTGTCATCTTCAAAAGAGTGGCCTGTGTCTTTTAAATGCAAATGGACTGCTGAATCTAGACCTGATGTGTTTGTTCTCCTATGTTGTGTCATGCGTTTATAAAATGGTTCAGAGGTGGGTTCCAACCGGTGTTACCAGTTCTCTTTGCGCACGTGCTTTGCGTGCAATCACTCCGCGCAAGTGCATTAGATTTCTGCCCAGCTGAGGTGCAACAATTCACTCTGCCGCGCCTATCAGCTAGGCTAAAAAATGACAAATAAAGGTAGATATAATGCAAGGGCAGGCGGGAGGGCCCAGCTCACAGTCAGAGAGAACTAATTCGCTGACGTCACATCATCACCACTACCGGCTCGCCCGAACCGGGCCGAACCGGGAGCAACCCACCACTGAAATGGTTGTTTGGTTTTCCCAATGTAGATCTCTGCATGTGGCTCACTGCTTTGTACTGCCTATACTACGTTGCTCAGTTTCTGTCTGGGTGTTTTATCCTTGGGGTGGAACCCCCCCCCACCATCCAGTCTGAACTGAAGAAGCATCTTTGAAGAAGCAAAACGTCTTCAAAGAAAAAACCAGAAAGTCCAGTTGCCTCTTGAAAAAGCACCTTTGGGAAAAACATGACCTGGATGATAGAATCTCCATAGTCTTTTACAGTAAGGTTGATGAGGAAAGCAGGAACTTATACCCTCATCTTGATTTATATCTAATCCTATGTAAATTGTCTTGACTTACCTGTAGTCTACAGAAATAATGTGCTGCGGCTGAGAGTTGGTGGATTTCAAAGGAGTTGGCTGTGCCAGTATACACCAGTTCTAAATTCCCCTTGTCTTCTCCCCACTCCAGTCTGTATTCTGAGATGTCAGCACCAAAACTCTCAGGACTCTGCAAAAGAAACAGAAGTTTGCGTCATATATGGGCCCCCAAGAGATGCTCTTCTATCTTTTCTGCTTTACATAGAAAACTGGGCAATCCGTATCTGAGTCACATATAGACCATCAAGGCCTCCTCTTTAATTCAGAGGTCAACTTTCAAGAGAAGAAATCTCAAAGAGAAGAAATTCAGTAGGAGAAGCAGAAGTCTAACTAACTGCGGTCAATTTATTGAATTGTGTAACTCAATCTGAAAATGTCCAGGATTGGTCGAGAGGACCTTTCATAAAGATATGTTGCCATTGGGATATTTTGAAGGCACCAGTTTGAGCAAAAGTGATAAAAGGAAATTTAGTGCTTATCGGCTATGTTTCTTAGTGAATGGAACAGTTAAAATACGCATTCCGCGAATCAACTCTTACAGCTAGTCATCGACTTACAGCCCAATGTTTGAAGTTATGATCGAGCCAGAAAGGGCACTGATGACCCATATTCAATGGGTCTTCAGCTGAGCTTCATTTCGGGCTAAAAGTCCTACAAAACTAGCATGAATAGCTTTGGTCCTGTAAATGTGCAGGATTCTTTCCCCCCCATCCCATGTATATGTATACATTTGAACTAGACTGTGATGTTACTTTGTGTCAAATATGTGTTTGTGGGTATATTATAAAGGTTATCTTTCAAGAGCTGAATGCAACAAAATTTCATGTTAATGTATGTTGATTAGTGTACTTTAAAGTGACAATAAAGTTCTGTTCTAGTCTAGTTGTCTTCAAAACTGTCAAAATCGATTTATGACCCTAATTACTCAATGGGATGGAGATATGATATTACTTGATTCATGAACAATTTGTATGCAGTTGTAAACCATAAATGGATGAAAAAAGATCATTCCTTATTTGGGTAAAACTCTCTCTCTCTCTTTCTCTCTCTCTCCCTCCCTTCTTCCCTCCCCCTCTCTCTCTCTCAAATACAGGGAAAAATTACATCTTTTCTTAATTTGAAAGATAGTCAAACTATGGGAATTGATCATTGCAATACAGGTAGCCTTGACTTACAACCATTCATTTAATTCGAAGTCACAACAGCACTGAAAACAGTGACTTATGACCATTTTTTCACACAATCCTTGCAGCATCGCCATGGTCACATGATCAAAATCCAGAAGCATGGAGATTGGCTCATATTTATGATGGTTGCCGTGTCCTGGAGTCATGTCACTTTTGTGACTTTCTGACCAGCCAAATCAATGGTATGGAAGCCAGATTTACTTAACAACCGGGTTACTAATTTATCAACTGCAGTGATTCACTTCACAACTGAGGCAAGAAAGGTCATAAAATGGGGCAGGACTCACTTAACTGTCTTCCTTAGCAATGGAAATTTTGGGCTCAATTGTGGTTGTAAGTTGAGGACCATCTGTAAGTACAATGGATAACTGAAGGTAATGATTCCACCAATTCATTTTCTCTCTCTGTAGGGAGCCCTAATCACAGTTAATTTGAATGGAGGATTGACAGAAGTCCAAAGAACCACGGTTGCAGGAACTGGGTATGTCTAGTTTAATGAAAAGAAGGACTAGGGGAGACATGATGGCAGTTTTCCAATATCTCAGGGGCTGCCACAAAGAAGAGGGGGTCAAGCTATTCTCAAAAGCACCTGATGAGGGCAGGACAAGGAAACCAGGGGTGAAATCCAGCAGGTTCTGACAGGTTCTGGAGAACCGGTACTGGAAATTTTGAGTAGTTCAGAGAACCGGCAAATACCACCTCTGGCAGGCCCCAGAGTGGGGTGGAATGGAGATTTTGCAATATCCTTCTCCCAGGAGTGGGGATTTTGCAGTATCCTTCCCCTGCCATGCCCACCAAGCCACACCATGCCAACCAAGCTACGCCCACAGAACCAGTAGTAAAAAAAAATTGGATTTCACTACTGGTGGAAACTAATCAAGGAGAGAAGCAACTTAGAACTAAGGAGAAATTTCCTGACCGTTAGAACAATTCATCAATGGGACAACTTGCCTCCAGAAGTTGTCAAAGCTCCAACAATGGAAGTTTTTAAGAAGATGTTGGATAGTCATTTGTCTGAAGTGGTGTAGAGTTTCCTGCCTAAGCAGAGGGTTGGACTAGAAGACCTCCAAGGTCCCTTCCAAGTCTGTTATTCTAAATTCTTACCTCCCAGCTCACAAGTACACTTGAATCTGAAAGGAAGGTAAGGCAAGGTGCTTTACACTGCCCTGGAGGTCCAGCCACCGTGGTGATTTTTGCAGCTTCAGAATAGGTCCCATACTAAAGGAAAAACAGGAAAACTCATGCACACATTGCATATAGTAGAAGGATTTAGGAGATTACAGTATAATAATATGTTCTTCTCCACCTTGACTTTCTTCAGATGGACTGTGAATTGCAGTCCATCAATCAAGACGTCTATAAGAATGTATGTATTATAAATAAATATGGATTTATTTGATTCTAGATTAGGGGAAAAGCCCATTGTAAAAAACACCCAAAGCATTCACACAGAGTACTCAACGTGGTCTGTTTCCAAATATTTTCCTAATAAAAACAGTTCTGTAATTCTAAAATTTCAGACACACAAATCTCTCTTTGTTTCAACATTTCAGCACTTGGGCTAGTTTTCCATTAAAATGGAAGATGTTCCATTCCTTTCACAGTGGATATTCCTCAAATTGAATTGTTTCTTGAGAATTCATTCCTCCACAGATAGGATGATTGCCAGCATTTATGATGGCCCCATTTATAATGGCAGGCAAATTAACACTGATTGTCAATTATGTAAGATTGGAGAAGCCAAACTTTTTTAAGGAGGAGAGATCACAAAGGACCCTCTTCAAATATTGTTTAGCTTTTAGAGGCAATATTTTGGAGTGGAGCTTTCTTACCCCTCCATCATTCAAAGCCCTCACTCTAAACTGGTACGTTGTTCCAGGCAGAAGATTGCTGACAGTACATTCAAGGTCTGGACCATGATAGACCTCCGAGGCTACCTCTTCAGGTCCTGTCATTTCTACGCTGTATGCTGAGATAAGACTGCTACTTTCTGATACAGGGGGAGCATCTGGAAAGAGATGTTGAGACAATTAGTATAATTGTAACGAAGCTGGTACTATCACTTAGCGAAAATTATTTTCTCTTAACTATCCATTTTCTAAATTGTGGGAGGTCCAACACTGGATGTTTTTAAGAAGAGATTAGACAGGCATTTATCTGAAATAGTATAGGGCAGTGAAGGCTTTTTGTCGTTGCGTGCTGAAAGTGTGTACACGCACTGTGCAGCGTGCCTGCACCCATAATGCAATGTGCGTGTGACCCTCCCTGCGCCCTGTCCCCCATGCATTCATGTGCAACCCCCCACGCTCCTCCCACCCCTCTGTGCATGTGCACCCCCCCACATGGGCCATTTTGAGCCTAGCAGGCCTCCCTGCAGCCTCCTGGGACCAAAAATGGGCCAGGGCAACCCCTGTCTCCTCGCATATGTGTGCGACCCCCCCATCCCTGGGCATGCACACGCATTTCCCGCCTGCGCCCCACGGCCTGCACATGCAAGGCAGAGTCCCAAAAATCAGCTGGGCGACAGCCCCGTAGAGAGGGCTCTGCATGCCACCTGTGGCACGCGTGCCATAGGTTCACCATCACGGGTATAGGGTTTCCTGCTTGAGCAGGACTAGAAGACTCCAAGGTCCCTTCCAACTCTGTTATTCTTCTACCTTTGGCATTGACAAAATCACTATCAATCAACTGCAACAGATAGCTTTACCTAGAAGAGCTTACATCCTTGACTTTCATATATAAATTTTGAAGATTTATTTATTCAGCGTATGGTATATCATACACGGATTAGCAATATATATTAACATTTCACCTAGATTAGCAAAACACAATAAAATATAAATGTTAAAAAGTTCTATGTTCAAATACCAATATCTAGTCAAGCTAACCATTGAAGCGCAGCGCTGTTTATTTAAAAAAAAAATCAGATACTGGACCAGTGATATGACTTCAGCTTACAACCGGTCATGATGTGATCTGCAGTTTGACGTGGGGCCCTGAAATCACATTGAGGGGATGATACTACACCCCATTGAAGAAGGAAATGATTTTCAAATCCTAATAACTTACCCCACTGCAATTGTATTTCTTTATGCTTTGGTTTTCCAAGCACTCCGGGTGGTTGACACTGATCTGGAGCAATGCTTAGCGTACGAACAAGTAAACTTTCAGAACACTAGAAAAAGTCGGAAAAATACGTAAGATATAAAGCTATCTAATCTAGTCCAAATTCATTTATTCTAAATTCACAATAGCTATAGTCTATTTTATTTCAGCTATATAGCTTAGTGTTCTGTCCCCGTCTCCCACACACACACACACCCTCAAACAGTCAGCCGTGGGTTAAAGAATAGCTCAAACAAACAATGTCCGTTATCAGGAACTTGGCAGCAGCACGAGAACCGACTGCCAAGTGCTTTACTACAAGAAGGAGGGGTTGTGCCTCCACCAGATAACATACACAAATACACACCGATTTGGAAACAGTCCAGCTCAAAAGCCTTCAACAGATTTAGGCATTGCACAAAGTGACTTGCAGAAATTAGCTTTGTCGGTCACAGAGTTTGAATGGCCACCACAGTCCCTTTTATAGCCTGTGGGGTGTGGTCCAGTGACTCAGCTTAATCCCTGGCACACCTCCTCATCTGCTGCGAACGTTTATCTCGCTGACGCTGGCGTAGATCCAGCCACGACTTATCACCCTCGTTCTCACTCTGATCGGAGACACCTGGCTCCTGGCCAATCTCCTCTCCTTCGGCAGACACCTGAGGAATTGCCAGAGAGGAGGGGCTGGAGAGGGAGGCCTGGCGGCTCCTCTCCTTCATGTTCGGAGTCTTCTTCCTCCTATACGATGGGCTCGGGGGTCGGAGCCACAACACTTAGCTTATATAAATATAAGAGCCTTGGATAGTACAGTGGTCTAAAGCCCTGTTATTAACATCAGCTGCCTGCAATTATTGCAGGTTCGAATCTCACCAAGGCTCAAGGTTGACTCAGCCTTCCATCCCTTCTAAGGTAGGTAAATTGAGGACCCAGTTTGTGGGGGCAATAAGCTGACTTTGTATAAATATACAAAAGTATGAAGGCTATTGCTTAGCGCATTGTAAGCCACCCTGAGTCTCCGGAGAAGGGCAGCATATAAATCAAATTAAAAAAAAAAAAGCTTATAGGCTTTACCCATGGTTAATTTAACCTTGGTTCATCCAATGAATCCAATTTTCCCTAAATCGTGAACGAGCCACAAAGGACAACTTCGCACCATTCAACTATGCTAAAATGGGGTTGGATAACTTGTAGTTCAGTGTGTTGTGTGAACACAGCGTCTATGCAATTTTCCCTTCCCCAGGGAGATACAAGCGTTTGGATTTGACAATCCAGAAAGAATGGAAAAATGTAAATGCACATCAGGAATAAAATAAGCTTCAGGAAATTCACAGTACTTCAGGAAGCTAAAGTGACTTCACTAGCAAATGGGTACCATGTTTTTAAAAAGATCAAACAATGCGTATGGGTTGATATAGATCAGAATTTGAGACCGTCTGAAACTCAGTCTGAAATTTTGTTAGTGAACTTTAAGGGACAAATTACAGCACAGCCTTGTGGAAAATATAACGATGTTTTCAGAGGAACCTTCTGTTATTAATACCAAATTATTACTAGGTTAGCCTTCCTCTCTTTATTTAACCTTAATCATGGCTGGAGCCACCATTGCTAAGCAACCCAGTCACATGAGATTGTCCTTTACGATCGCGTTGCGTAGCAATGGACACCCCAGTCTAGGGGTGGGTTCTAAAATTTTTTACTACCGATTCTGTGGGCGTGGCTTATTTTGTGGGCGTGGCTTGATGGTCATGTGACAATTATTTAGGATTTAGCAGAGGTCCTGGTCTACCAGGCTTTTAACTGCTTGCAGAGCTGTACCGGTCTACCCATGTATTTTTTGCAGGCACTGATCTACTCATGTATTTTTGCAGGCACCGGCCTACTCATTTGTTTTTGCAGGCACTGGTCTACCCATTTATTTTTGCAGGCACCGGTCTACCACCAAACTGCCTTTTATCACTGATCAGCTGTAGGGTGGCCCTTTGAAGCCCCACGGCAAAAGTTTAAACAGTTTTTTTCCTTATAGCCCATCAGCTGAGACTCAGGAGGCAGCAATAGATTGGGGGTGGGGCCAAATAAAAGGTAAGAATAATGCTGGGGGGCGGGGGGGGGCAGAACCGGTTCAGTAACATCATATCGTCACCGCTACCGGCTCGGGAGAACCGGGCCGAACCGGGAGGAACCCACCACTGCTCCAGTCCCAATTATTGTCATTAAGTGAAGATTACCTGCAACACAATGAAGCATAAAATAACAGCTGAAAATATACACCTCACCGTCAGCATAACCATTCGAGGGGTGACACTATGCAAACTACATTCAAAACTTTACAGAAAACTATACAAAGTTCATAACCAAGAACATCAACTTAGCAAAAAAATAAAAAACACCAGATCAGCTCTACAAAATTTGGAGATTATGGCAGAATGGACAGAAAGAAAACGGTACCCTTTGCTGTTCATTTTGTTCTTACCTGACTGTGTCCACCAGTGCTAATACAGCATGCCCGGAGCTTGTACGAAGTGCCTGGCTTCAAGTATGCACATGTACATTCGGTAGCAGGTCCTCTATATGCAACTTCCCATTGATTTGCTGTAAGGTTAATTGGACTCACTTAGGCAAGTGATAAACTGCTGTTAACATCCTATCTAGATTTCATTTCAGTCCATGCCTTTGCAGTGATTTGTGGCAATAAAGGAGCTCTGGTGGCTCAGCAGACTAAAGCAGTGTCATTAACTGTTATTAAGATCAGCTGCCTGCAATTACTCCAAGTTCGAATCTCACCAGGCTCAAGGTTGACTCAGCCTTCCATCCTTTCTAAGGTAGGTAAAATGAGGACCCAGATTGTGGGGGCAATAAGCTGACTTTGTATAAAATATACAAAAGTATGAAGGCTATTGCTTAACGCACTGTAAGCCGCCCTGAGTCTCTGGAGAAGGGCGGCATATAAATCAAATTAAAATAATAATTAAAAAAAATAACTCAGGGGTGAAATACTCCTGGTTTGGACCTGATCGGGCGATCCGGTAGCGAATGTGACAGTTGGTTCAGAGAACCAGTAGCGATGGCGGCGCGAGGCTTCACCCACCCGCCTGAGTGTCGTTACTTCCTAGTTTTAACTACGAGGTAATGTGTTTGTTACCCTCTGCACATGCATGCAGCGTGTGCACTTCCGAACCGGTAAGGAAGGTAAGTAGATTTTACCCCTGCAATAACTCCTTTATGGGGAGAAACTGGCTTATGATCTTTTCAATCAGATTTTTCCCATTCAATCAGGTCTAGAGGTGGGTGGCACACAAATTAACAACCGGTTAATTAAACCGAAAATGTGAGCGTGTGTGGCCTTCTGCTTGCGCGCATGCGTGCGGCTTAAAAACAGGACGGCATAGCGCTGGGGCGGGTATGCCCGCAGGTCACAACTACCAGTTTGCCTGAACTGGTCCGAACTGCCTGAATCCCATCCCTGATCAGGCCCTTTCATTAGTTGAAAGCTGGATTAGAGAGGTAGGGTTTTGCTTAATTGCTGGATTTGTATTTGCTTTTTTAAAAAAGGCACCATTCTGGTTTTGGCGAGACCAAGTTTTCAATTAATTAGGAAAGTTGACCCCTAAAGCCCCATCTTAATCTAAATAAAAATGAATCCTATTTTGAAAATAACTCAACATTGCTAACGATAATTTTCATTTTGCAAAGGAAAGCTGGATACACATTTAAGTAAATATATCTGTTTGCAATTCTATGTTGCAATTGGTAAAAACAAACAAACTTAGATTTGCCCGGAATTTTATCAGTCCTATATAATCTTAATAGGCAACTATAATTAAATATTACAGCTCAGAAAGTAATATTAACTTTTTAAAAATTGGTTACTACATCTGGACTACAGATTTCCGTTTTGTTTAATTTACCATTTTTATTTAAAGATACATTAATCAAACCCTTGAGGATGGTGAAGAATCACTACAGTCAAATAAATTCAGCTTCCAGCTACTTGATATGAGGGTTTTGAGAGTAGTGACACTTTTCCTATCTGCAGTTATATTTTCCTTTGAACATCATGAATAATTGAAGAAATCAGACTACTTATGAATCAAATTTACCTTCACAGCTTCCTTCTGAAACTTCTAACAGATAATTTAGGATTTCCGAACCACCGTTGTCCTGAGGAGGCTCTGTTAAAAAAAGAAAAAACGGATTGGAGAGGAAAAGAAATAATAAGCAAGTTATAAAAATGGGAAAAATTACTGTTAGTGATGATTAGATGCAGAATCTATCTTTTAGTCAGTTGGCAGATTACCTCCAATATAGTTGTTAGTCTGTGTCCTTGTGCCCTTGTTTGATAAGTTAGAACTGCTAAAATTTTATAAGTACCGTGTTTCCCTGAAAATAAAACCTATCCCAAAAATAAGCCCTAGCTTGATTTTTACATGTGTGCCTAATATGCCCTACCCTCAAAATACCCCTAGTTAAGACCCTGCCCACTCCATCCCACCGTCTGGTTGTACGAGGTGGGGTGAAGCGCATGCATACAAATCAAGCTAGGGCGGGGGTGGAGCTGCCTCACATACCCCATACCCACTTACCTTAGGACCACCACAGCCAGGCCTCCTATGCCCCGACACCTGCTGCGACACTGCCTGATTTCTTCTACGGCCGCTTGCGCTCAGACGCCATGCGGTGCATTACACCGGTTCTGCCCCTTTTGGCAGGACCGCAAGTGGCAGCACTGGCACGATGCACCAAGTGGCATCTGGCTGTGAGCGGCTGCAGAAGAAGTTGGGCAGCAGCCCAACAGGTGTCAGGGCGTGTGAGGCCTGGCTGCGGTGCTCCTAAGATAAGCAGGTAAGACATCCCCCAAAAATAAGACCTGGTGCTTATTTTGGGGCCCAAAAGAAAGACCGAAAAGACCAGGACTTATTTTCAGGGAAATACTCCATAGCTTTTTCAGTAGACCAATATATATATTTATACATTTAAAAGGAAAGGGTTCTGTTATCTGCACACCAGCAAGAAAGACTTCATTTAAAAAGTGCAGATGTATTCATGTTAAAAAAAATACCCTCATCTACTTCCTGTGGATTTGATTTGGCAAATCAGAGGGAAATAAGTTCAGAGAGGCGGGGAAAGAGGAAAGGCTTGTTATATATATATCTGATTTGCCAATTCAAATCCACAGGAAGTAGATGAGGGTATTTTTTTAACATGAATACATCTGCACTTTTTAAATGAAGTCTTTCTTGCTGGTGTGCAGATAACAGAACCCTTTCCTTTTAAATGTTCCTTGTCACTTGTTTGTTTTGTCATGACTTGTATTTTGTTTCTGGAGCAACATTCATTTGTTATGTTGCTCCATCATTGCTAATGGTACATTCATAGGTTTGGTCTAGTGATAAAGGCGCCTGACTAGAAAAAAGGGGACTGTGAGTTCTAGTCCTGCCTTAGGTATGAAAGCCAGATGGATGACTTTTGGCCAATCATCAGTAGACTATGAGTTCTAGTCCCGCTTAGGCATGAAGAGCCGAGGTGGCGCGGTGGTTAGAGTGCAGCACTGCAGGCTACTTCAGCTGACTATTAGCTGCACTTCGGCAGTTCAAATCTCACCGGCTGAAGGTTGACTTAGCCTTCCAACCTTCCGAGGTGGGTAAAATGAGGATCTGGGGAGCAATATGTTGATTCTGTAAACCACTTAGAGAGGGCTGTAAAAGCACTATGAAGCGGTATATAAGTCTAAGTGCTATTGCTATTGGAATGAAAGTTGACTGGATGACTTTAGGCCAATCATAAGTAGACTAGGAGTTTCAGTCTCTTAGGCATAAAAGCTGGTTGGATGACTTTTGGCCAATCAGCAGGAGATTTTATTTCTGCCTTTAGGCATGAAAGCCAGCTGGGTGATTTTGGGCCAGTCATTCTCTCTCAATGCAACACACCCAGCAGGGTTGTTGTTTATAGGTAAAATAGGAGAAGGAAGAAGTATTAGATATTATTTCCACCTTGAGTTATTTATAACAATAATAAACAGACTGAAAAAACTAACTAAATAAACAAGGCAGCATTTGTGCAACACAAGAGAAACATTTTCTTTTCATTTCATTATCAGTTCAGTGAATCAATACTCCATGTCAATTCTCTGCAGGCATAAACTACATGTGTGGTTGGAAAGAGTGCAATATATTACAACAAAACAGCACCAGCCGTCTCTACAGCAATGCCATGCATGTTAAATCATTTCCTTCTTGTGCTTTTAAAATACAGCGATGTACTCTTACCCCATTTCACACTGAAGCCATGAGATGTTACTGGCCCTTTAACAATGGGTCTGGAGGGAGGCCCTGGTCTGTCTGGGCTTGTGGTACAGACCATGACATCACTAGGACTACTTTTCCCTTCTACATTGGAGACAATCAGCTGGAATAAAGAAAATTGGTTTTTTTGTGAGTCTGTCTACATGTTGCATTTGCACAGTACATTTATCCGCCCAAGTGCTCTGTAAAGGTTTACCCAATGACATTTTTATCATTTTACCAAAATAAATAAACTGTCACTGCAACTAGACTTTTCATTTCGAATCCACATCACCTCTTATGTATTATTCCTATGTTTATTTGATTGTGGATACGTGAGAATACGTTTCACAGTAATTGGAGACTTTTTGCAAGTACAAATTTAGCAGTTCAGAGGAAAAAGAAATTAGGCTGCCCCCTTGTGGCACCTTGTTAAAACTGCACATAAAATTAAAATTGAACATTGAAAACATGTGGCATGAGACTGTTATTTAAAAGTAAACAAGGGACATACATTTCTGCATGCACTTCCTTGTGAGATAAAACAACGCTATTGTAACTTCGAGCATGTACTACTAAATGAATGGTTGTAACTTGAGGATTACCTATAACCTTTTCCCAATAATAAACATGTATGATACGACAGTGTAAACTCTTGTGCTGCACAGGACAATGAAAGTGAAAGTGAAAGAGAAAGAAATTTACCCTGAATTTGTATTGTGTGCTTCTTTTAAGATTCTTCACAGTACAGGTTCGGTCTTCTCCAGTGTACCTTGGATGAAATGCATTATCCTAAAGGACAAATTAAGTTACCAGTTAAAGAGCAAAAAACCAGCAAGCAAAAATAAATTCAGGAATATCACTCGTAGTGTTATGCATCAAGCAATAATATACCACTCCAACTGGGACATGAAATATTTGTTCTTCTATTGTGGAATTTGCCATTATTTGCAGATTAACCCTCTCCCTTTGAATTTTGCAGAGAATGTTGCTATGTTCTGGATTACCTGTTGTTTGCCCCAGAACCTAATCTACATGACTATAATTATGAACTGAGAAGGAACTTTGGTCATCTGTTGCCAAATCATAGTACAGTACCTTACTATAGTTAAAAAAATATATACCGGTAGATGAAATCTTTTTTAAAAAAATTAATTTTCTATTGTTTACATTTGTTAGTGCTTAATAAACATTGTGTTGTCTGGGTATTTAATTTGCTTAACAATACATATTACATTCTTAATCTCCACTCCTTTTCCCCAACCACTGGTAAAATAAATTCCATGTTTGATAATATTCTGCATCTTCTTTCTGTTTAATTTTCAATGTAAGTCTATCCATTTCTGCACAATCTAGTATCTTCCCAGTTATCTCTTCATCTTGCGGTGATTCTTCATTTTTCCAATATTGCGCGAATATAATCCTCGCTGCTGTTAAGGCATGCAACATTAAATATATACTTTGTTTATCAAGTTTTTCTGGTGTTATACCTAATAAAAACAGTTCAGATTTAAAATCTACATGTTTCCCTTTCATCTTTTCTAATCACCTGTGTATCTTTGCCCAATTTTTTTTTGCTTTAACACAAGTCCACCACATATGATAAAATGTGCCTGTTTTTTGGTTGCATTTCCAACATTTGCTAGACATATTTTTAAACATTTTAGCTAACCTAGCAGGTGGTAAATGCTATCTATAAAACATTTATATAAATTTTCTTTATAAGAAGTTGCCATTGTTAATTTATAGTTTCTTTCCCATAAGTTTTGCTACTTCTCTAATTCTACATAATAACCAAAAAAATTTTCCCCATTGTACCATTGTGTCTTTTACTTGCTTGTACTCCATTTTCCAAATTACTAAGAAGTTATAGATTTTCTTAATTAGTTTTTCATCAGAGTTCAACAGTATCTGATCAAAGGATGTTTGTCCTTTATAGAAGTCATACTTTTTCATATCTTTATCAATATCAAGATTGTATTTGCAATTGAGGCCACCATGATAGTATAATACCCTGGTCTTTAAGCTCTTGCTTACATTTTAATTTCCCTTTGGTGTCGAGGATGTCTTTATATGTCAGAGTTAAAAACAGATGAAATCTTAAACAATTGAAATTTGAAGATTGGGAAGCATAAATGAAAGTTTGACATTTCCCAAATTTCTTACTTGAAATTTCTGGGCTGGTTTTTACCCTAAATCACTACCATTCAAAACAGAAAAATTGAATTTAAATCCCCATTGCATTCTTATTGTAATAATAGTTTCAAGAGCCCTTAATTTTTTAAAACTTTGTTAAAGTGGCTCCCTCTTGTGTCAAAAAGAAAAAAACACAACACACTTAGTACCACGTTACTCATGTTGAGGAATGTTCTTCTTTTAGTAACATCCTATCTGTCCACCAGGTACGTGCTGATAAAATCCGGGAGCTTTGCCAAAGCAATAAAGTCAAGGTAGAACATTTTAGGGAGGGAGCAAAGTCAACAGTCTGGGCTGCTGTGCTAGCATGTATGGAAGTGAGACTGAAGTATGGCACTGCTCCCCAACGCAGGATAAAATGTGGGAGCAAGATGCCGACAATATATGTAAAACCAAGTTCTTGGATGGGTGTAGCAATTTCCCTTTGAGTGCCACTGGAAAAGTTGCCAAGAACAAATGTCTCATAGGAAACGCCTTGAGATGGACAGATCAGGACCTCTTTATACACGCCGCCAGATATTTAAAATGCCTTTTAGATATTTAAGAACTTCTATGACTCATTTATTGCAATAAGATGTTAGGATAGGATTGAAGTCGAGGGGAAAAAAAATCAGAAGGACCCTTGGCTCTCTCACAGGAAATTGAGGCGATGACATTACATTCCCTTGAGTGCATTGATGTTACAGTACATTGATGTTACAGCATTGATGTTGAGTGCATTGAGACTGTGACACAGGAGATTGTGTCACAATCTCAACAGGAACAAAGTTAATCGGCTCAAACTCAAAAGAAACAAAGTTAATCGGCTGCCCATACAAGAAAATATAGGGAAATTTAAAATCTCTGTTGGTACACAGCAAGGCCCAACAGTTGAGAGTCGAGAATGTTTAGATTTGGCTATTGGCTTAGCTGTATTTATGGATTTAGAGCAGAGATGGGGAATTACATCCCCTTTATGACATGCTGGCTCAGGAATTCTGGGAGTTGAAGTCCACAGGTCATAAAAGGGACATAGTTCCCCACTCCTGATTTAGAGCATGGGACAGAATTATTATGATCGCGATGTAATGCTAATTTTCTATGAAGGCAAAGCAAAATGTGGGCCATAATAAAAGTGAGGGGTCATTGGTGCTCTCTGAACTTGTTTGTTTTCTTGCAGATGTTTCATTACCCAAACTAGATAACATCAACAGTGCACTGACAGTGAGAACAATTAATCAGTGGAAGGGCTTGCCTCCAGAAATTGTGAGTGCTCCATCACTGGAGCATTTTAAGAAGAGACTGGACAACCATTTGTCTGAAATGGTATAGGGTTTCCTGCATGAGCAGGGGGTTGGACTAGAAGTTCCAAGATCCCTTCCAACTCTGTTAGTTCTGTTCTGTTATTTTGGATTTCAAAACTTACAGTATCTTCCTCTTGAATCTCCAAGGTGTAGGTAATCACTTCTTCTGGTGTGCAGCCTTCTGCTTTATTCCATTGCAGTGTGATCCACGTTACCCCAGCACGGACCAGTCTTGGTGCTGATGGGGTCTGAGGGATGTTTCCTGAAGTGTAGCATACAACTTCTTGGCTAAAGCCACTGTGGAATGGCAGGGGAGAGATAGGGGAGAGAGAAAGGGTGCTCTTTAGTAGAAGTCTGGAATTACACCCAGTGGGTCTATTATTTTAATCGCCCATTCTTTGTTTGCTAGACATGTATTATCACCATCTTAATTTAATGGCCGCATAATCACTTGTGGGATGGAGTCTGGGCAACTGAATGGAGCTAGCAGAGTGTTTACTGGCCGGATACCTTTCCTGACGCCAAAGCAGAGATTTGTTCACCAGACATATTCTGATTGTGCCCAGAGGGAGAAATATCTGCCTCTACCTAGGATCGAACTCACAGTCTCCTGATTGTGAGGCAAGAGCTCCACCTCTAGGCCACCGCACCATTCCTTGCCGGACATGTATTATGTGCAATGTAAATTCCAGTCTCTGTCTGAAAAAGGAAGAACTTGGTTGCGATTCATAACAGAAGCTTCTCCATCTTTAAACCGAAATTACACTATTGATTCTCACAGATATGCTTAACGGATTAAAGACAATATGGAGAAGCTCAGAAATGGCTGTGTGTTTGTGTGTGTATGTTCCAGCATAACTCTGGAATGCCTCAAGCAATTTTAACCAAACTTGGTACACAGACGACTTACTCTCTGGAAAAAAATACTGGGGGGTGGGTGGGTGTAAGACACCCCTAACACTCCTCGATGTGTGTGTGTGTTCCAGCATAACTTTGGAACGCCTGGGCCGCTGAAATGAAAAGGAATGAATTATATCTATAGTATCAAATCACAGTACTTTTGACAGTGCTACTGTGCATTTTGAATTCAAGTTCTGTTAAGATACAAACTGTTGTGCCTTAAAATGGCTTCTACTGTACAGCACAGTGGAGTTGCCATGGTAATGCCTTCCCAGTACTCCACAAGGGGGCTCCCTCTGGTAAGGAGGATTGGTTCTTAAAAAAACAACAACATCCTAGGGCCTCAGCTTCAGTCAAAGAGGGCAAGTTGTCGGGAGAGATGTCTGCTAATGCAGATAATCACCTCAAAGGCAGGATTGGGATAAATAAATACCCGGGCAACGCAGGGTTATCAGCTAGATAAAAGAGCTGGATAGTTTTGACAGCCTTTTTTGCCTGACACTATTTCTGTCAAGATTTTGCTTTCCGCTATTTAAATACTTCCTGGAAGTTGGACTGACTTGTGCTTCTCTTTGTAATCCAGGTTTATGCCTGTTTGATGCTCTTTGGTACTAGGATTCGATGTGTATCCATTTGCATTTCTGCTTTAAGCAAGCTAGTCCAAACACTCTCTGAAATGGAAAAACCTCTGCCCTGAAACAACACTGAACGGCATCTGATTGGCCTGATTGTGAGAAACAGGATGCTGGAATAAATGGGTCTTTTGTGTTCTCCAGCCAAACTTTTATTTCTCAGCTGAGTTTGGCCTTTAGAAACAGTTTGACTGATGGCTGAAGCATGTTATCAATCAGGCACCAGGACTTACCTTATGCCTATTTCATTCTGAGCTGCTAATCGGAATGTATAACCCACAGCAGGACACAGCTTTGTCACCTTGTAATGTTTTTGGTTCCCAAAGTAACATTCTCTGAAAACATTACTCCTTTTCCCCTGGAAGACAAAGGTGCGAATTCTATGAGCTTCCTCTTTCAATTTCTTTCTTTCTGTTTTTTTTCAAAGCAAAGAGCATTTTCTTCTGACTGGACATAAACAGTTCATCATTTATTTACTCATCTTCGCAGCCTTCCTAGACATTTCCACTCAACTACTAATCTCGCCTTTCTATCCTTTGCAACACTTTTTAACCACAAGAATATCTTCGCGGCGGTTCTCTGAGAGTGAGGCAGGTGAACACAATGGAAAACAAAAACGATATCCAGATGCACAATGGGGGTCATGAAAAAATTATTCAAAGGGGAGAGAACCAATCACTGTGAGGGGGTGTGGCTAAATATTGTCAGGCCTGGAAGCCATCTTTTATGTTAGGCCTTCAGACCCTCCCACTTTCCCAAAGTAGTAAACGTGGCAGGACTGAGGGCCTAATATGAAAGATGGCTTCTAGGTGTGACAAAATCATTTATCCAATTATTTCTAAAGAATGAGGGAAGGAAATGTGGCAAGGGGTATCAGCATCTTGGCTTCAACAGGAAGGTGCCAGGCTCCAGAAACCAAGAAAGACATGCTTAGGTTCTTCTAAGCAATTTCCTTTATTGTTCCTCACCGATAGACAGAAATCTTGCCACCCTAAAACTAACCACTTGCTCCATTCAACATCTACCGAGAACTACTAGAAAGGAACCATCTTAGCTCTCTTTCTCTCACACAAACAATGTAAACTTTGCTGTATTTGGAATACATTCTCTCCCTCCATCACAGAAGGTGAAAAAATACCCAGGAATCAGGAACAACAAGAAATCCCCACCAACGGGAAACTGCAACTCAAGAGGAAATGTTGCAAAACTATCTATCCTTTGAAATATCGGCGGATGCAATCAGAAATTAATTGATACAGCTTTGGCCAAATTTTGACCTAAAGGGGCCGTTGGGTGACACATATCATGTTAATCCAATATTGCAAAAAGCATTATGTCAAACACAATGTTAGACACCATTAGAATGACGGTGGTGAGATTCCATTCTCCAGGCATAAACTCATGGCATTTTATGGTTATCTCAATTGTTGAACATGCATGTGAGAACTAGGGTCACCGAAGGATAAAGACTTAGATTCAAGGAAACTGGAGATGGTTTTGGTATCCTTTCACTCCATTTTTCCATTCTCTCTTGGTACTTTTGCAATTAGTCCTTCCAAGAAACATTAAGCAATATTTGTGGCCAGATTTTATTCGCTTAATAGTTTTCTCCCCGATTGCAACATTTTCCGGAACCACCAAAAGGATAGGGTTTGAAAGGAAATGCTATTCCTCTAATAAATCCTTTCTGACCTCTTGCCTTGGACAATTAGGACTATTGTCAAATTTAAGTGACCCACAACTTGTTCCAACAACAGGCTAACATTTTAGATGCAAAAGCATCTATAGAAACATTCTGAATAACCTTTGGGTGCTGCTGCTCAGATTATTAAGATTCTAATATCCTTCACATATGCCCAGAAATTTGCTACCAAATTTGACATTTTCATGTTCCCGAGCTAAATTCAGATTGGAGCCATTTCAATGGTTTCACAAAGTGTCATATTTCGTACTCCGACTGCCAATGACACCAGAGGTTGGCTGACATTTCTAATTAATGTAGGCATTAATGACTTGGAAACCTTCTCAAGCAAGCTGCAATTTTGGGCAAGAAGCAAAGGCAAATGATCCATTTCACTTACTGATTTCTTGGAATCCTAAGCTATTTCTCATCCCCCCCCACTCAATTCATGTCCCACATAAACAGAATGCTTTTACAAAGGGTTGCCCCCTCTTTTCTACAGAGGAGAAGAAATACTAATGCTAATTTACCAAAAGGTCAAGCAAATCCACTCTCCTATGTTCCTAAATTTCACAATACTTATTATTGTCTTAAGGTCATCAGCCCTGGGACAAGCCTACTCACTCTATCAAAATATATCAATTGTGCTTTGACACTGCCGGAGAAAAACAGAGCAATTCTGCAGAGTTTATACAAACGAAAGCATCTGTTGAAGAAACAAATTACTGTACTAATTCACTTCTCTCTCACATTTAGACTGCATGTTGCCTGGATATATTTCCTGGACAAGATTATCTATAATTATGTACACAAGATATATTTAGAATGATCAAGGAACTAGTTGTAAATGTGAGGGAAAAGGTGGTGGGTTGTTAAAAAAGAAGAAGAAGAAAGAAACTATTTAAGCACGCCTATTGACTCATACTTACGACCATAACTGAGCCCAACGTTTCTGTTGTTAAATGAAACATTTGTTAAGTGAATGTGTCCCATTTTATGACCTTTCTTGCCGCCGTTGGTAAGTGAATCACTGCAATTGTCAAGGTAGCAACATGGTTGTTAAGTGAATCTGACTTCCTTATTGACTTTGCTTAGGCCACAAAAGGTGACATTGCAACCATCATTAAGCTGCGTCAGTCACCAAGTATCTGAATTTTGACCACATGAGCATGGCGATACAGCCCTAAATGGGACAAATGCTTTTTCATTGCTGTTGTCACTCTGAACAGTCACTAAATGAATTGCTGTAAGTCAAAGACCACCTGTGCCTGTATACAACCAGCGCTGTTTCTCTAGCTCAGGGGTAGGCAATTGTGGCTCTTTTACAAGCTGTCTCAGGAATTCTGGGAGTTGAAATCCACAGGTTGTAAAAGAGCCACAATTGCCCATCCCTGCTCTAGCTCAACTATCAGAGAAAGAGAGAAACTGAGAAAAGGGAAGGTGGGAGGGAAGGGATTTATAATCTGAATGCAGGATAAAATTACTGTAATTGGTTACAATAAACTATACATACATACATACATACATACATACATACATTAATTGTAACTAATAAATTGAAAACTCTCCTTCCAAAACTATTTTTTTCTTTCATCAAAAGTATCATCAGAAATTTTTCATATTTATCTATAAAATTTCAATATATTCTTGTAGATGACCTGCTTTTTCTTGTTTGTCCTTTTCTTTTATTGTAATAAATGAATTGAAAAAAGGTATGTAAAACCAGTTACAACTGCTGCATCACCCCTTGTGGTCACCTAACTGCATTTTCAACCAACTGCGGCATCCTGAAGCCATGTGATCAGATTTTGTGACTTTTTTTGAACATTTCCAGCCCAAAATGGCAAGACATGCCCATTGGATAAGCTGAATTTAGACTTACTGTCATGTGAGTCACTTAACAAATGGGTGATTTGCTGAAAAACCATAGTGGCTCACTTAACAACCATCATGAAAAGTATAAAATTGGTATGTGATATGTCCAGTCATGTGGTAACTTTACCTACAGCAGTAATGACTTATGACCAAAATTCTGGACTCAATTGTGGTTGTAAGTTGAGGACTATTTTGTATTAGGGAAATGTAAATTTTATACTTGAAATTTATTCCTTTACAAATCAGACTTTACAAAACAAACTTGTGATTTAGGGGCATTTGACTCCCACAGAAATGTGGCTCTGTGTCAGACTGTTTTTGGAAAACCTGATTTTACAGCAAGTCAGTTTTATGTTTTATAAAAGTAAAAATAAATGATTAATCCTATCCCTACACCCAAAATTGTGGCTGTTAAGAGCCTTGAAAGAGACAAATTTGGGAGGACAATATTTGTAAAAAATATTCAGAAATGCTCATTTATTTTTAAATAATGAATAAACAAACCAATGGAACAATTTTTCCACATTCTCTTTCCTCTGCATTTGGTTAAAGCATGTAGAAACAATTTAAGATAAAGGACAAAGGGTTTTTTTTCCTCCTAAAATAATTGGCACTTACTTCATCCCACTCTAAAAGGTAGCTGGTGATTCTTGAACCATTGTCAATTGGGGCCTGTGTAAAGAAACATAACGGAAGGTTGGAAAAGGTCATGGAATAAATGTTATTCAAACAAACAAACAAACAAACAAACAAAAAAGACACCAGAAAATTCCATAACAGGAAGCTTAGATCTATGGCAGTGCCATGAAAGGGAAAACAGGATCATTCTGAATCTCACTGTTGTCTTAATGCTTTCAAAAAAAGAGCATGCTGTCAGCCACGAAGTGTAGGAATTCTTGCCTCTTATTAAATGATGTTGTAACCTACGTCTTCAGTCATAGCAGTTACACGCTGGATTCTAAGACACAAGATGATGCAAGAGAGTAACACATTTTAAAGGAGCTGATGTGATATGTGAATTAAATGTTGGACTTGACCTGGGAGTATCAGGTTTAAGAGCACTTTCAACCACCGAAGTTCATTTGAAAAAGGGTGTTTAATCTACATCACCCTGAACACCTGTAGAAAAGATGGGATATAAATTTTACACATAAAATTTGTACGATGGAGTTCTTGATGCTCTCCGAGCTTGGTTGGTTGCGTGCGGATGTTTCATTACCCATCTAGAAGAGACAAAACAACCACAACACAACAACAACAACAACAACAACCGCCTAGCTAGGTGGCTCAGTGGCTAAGACGCTGAGCTTGTTGATCAGAAAGGTCGGCAGTTTGGCAGTTCGAATCCCTAATAGAGGTCTCCTGTGTGAGCAGGGGGCTGGACTAGAAGACCTCCAAGGTTCCTTTCAATTCTGTTATTCCCTTATATTCTGTTCTGTTAGGTAACATCACCAGTGCCAACATGTATGGGATTTGCTCTCTGTTGATATACAGGAGCTTACTCTGCCAGTGTTGGTGGGATGTTTGGTTTTTCCCCCCCTTTGTAGTTCCTTGATTAGGGTACATATATTCCCCTTTACTGAAACTTGTTTAACTTGAACAATTTTTGTCCATATCAATCTGTTTATTAGAAGATGTATGTTGATATTAGCCCAACTATGGGAAATACTATATTGGGTTTTTTTTAAAAAAGCAAAAAAGGTTGTTTAAATATAGTAACAGTAGTAACATTCCTACTAATTTTTAAGATGACAATCAGTTGTTAAGATCTAAGATCGCTCAGGGTTAAGGCTGAAAACAGTTGTTTGAAAAAGATCCACAACATTATACGAAATAATCCAGTTCCTAACTAAAACAGGGTTAAAATTCCCTTAAGATTTGAAAGCAATTCTTATAACGCTGGAAACTAGGCATTTTCTCCAAGCTAGATTACTGACAATTTTCTCTGCCTTGAAAGGAAACCTGTAATTCAAAAGAAGAAAAACCATTTATTCTGAGTTTCCAACCTCTCTCTTGCCATCGTCCTCTGGCTATTAACATCCAGAAAAGTGGGCAGAATAAATTGAGGCCTGTGACAAGGATAATTAAAGTCCCTCTTGGGCAGGGGTGGGCTGCTGGGGGTTCGCAGGGGTTCGGGAGAACCTCTAGGTAAGATTCTGTGCAGTTCGGAGAACCCCCAAATCCCACTCCTGGCTAGCCCCACCCACCCCACCCCGCCTCTCCCAGGAGTCCCCACACGGCCCGTTTTGGATGCAGGTAAGTGCAGGGCGTATGCGGAGGCTCAGGGAGGGTGAAAAATGGGCCTATCGGAAGTTTGGGAAGGCCTCCAGAGGGCCTCCAGAGACTGGGGAGGCCATTTTTGTTCTCCTGGAGGCTCAAGAAAAACCTTCAGAGCCTGGGGAGGGCAAAAACACCCCCCCTCCAGCCATGGTGTAGGAGGCCGATTAGGCCACGGTCACCATGGCCACGCCCACTCAGCAATTGGGCAGAGAACCCCTTGCTAAAATTTTTGAAGCCCACCCTGCTCTTGGGTAGTATGGGTCTGCTCCTTGTTCTTACCATATCTGCTTTTGGTCATCATTTGTTTCTTTAAAAAATACTGTATTGTTTTATTTTGGGCTCAATTGTAATTGTAAGTCGAGGATTATCTGTATTGCAGAATCAATCAGTCAATCATTACATTTGTGTTTTTATTTGTGAATCAGCCAGGAGAACTGGAAGTTGAAAGGTGAAAAAATTTAAGAAAGAATAATAATTAGCAAGTCTCAGTTTTCCTGATAGCTAGAAGGCCAAGATGCTGGCTTTCCCACCTAAAAGAACTTCATCCTTTCAAAGTGCCTTGTTTGGATGCAGTGAAAAACAGTTCATTAATATTTTTTTAAATACACAGATACAACATATGTTCACATGCAGAGAAAACCTAAACATGTTTCCTAGCTTCACACCTTCAAGGTATGGTGGAATGATACACCTCCAATCCTCAATTTTATCTACCTGGGTTAAGGAGAAGAGAATGGAAAGCTGAAGAATTTCAGAAGAGAGAAAATTTTCCTCAGAAGATTTACCTTCCATTGCAAAGTCAAGGAATTTTTGGTCCTGTGTGAAGGTCTGGGTGGAAAAGGACATTCTGGAGCACAGCTACGGGTGATGAAACTGACGGGTTCTGAGCAAGATCCTTTCACGGAATTGTACATAGCGTGTATCCTGAGAAATGGAACAAAGTTTAAGAAACACACTTGTTATTATTGATTTAATTGGGTGAGTTTCATGAAATTACTCAATCCATCAAAAGTAGCTTGAAAATGCTCATCTTAATTTGCTTAGTGTAAGAACCGTGGAATATCATTTAGGGTACCAGGGGTGGACTTGATGGCACTTTCTACTTCTAATTTAATTACAAAATTTCACTGCCCTCATCAGCTGTATGTTCTGGACTGGACCATCAAGAATCTTACTCCATGCAAGAGTGAAATAAATCCCTTATGCAGGTAGTCCTTGGCTTATAACTGGTCCCTTAGCAACCATTCAACATTCCAATGGCCTTACCTTGGAGGTACTTACAACCTGGATTCAAAGTTCTGATGGTCACCCTCTCCCTGCACTCATGTGACCTCACTTCAGCCACTCAGCAATTGGATCGCATTTACAGCCATTTTCAGCACCCCTTGATCACGTGACCATGTTTTAAGATGGTTTTACCGAAAACTGGCATTTATTTCCCGTTTTCAGCAAAACTGCGCCAATAGCGAGCCACTGGTGCACTTAATGACTGTGGTGTTCACTTAACAATGGTTGGGATTTTCTAAATGGCAAGTTAGAAAAAAAAATGTAGCTTTGCAACCATCATGACGGGTGGGGCTCCATTAAGGTCATAACTCAAGGACTACCTGTACCGTTATCCATATTTTTTACTTTTTCATAACAAACGTTTTTCTACTTGAAAGGGTGAAGTATGAGTTCCTGCAAACAGGGAAACAGACCAGTCTTAAGATTCACAGAGTGGCAACTTCAGGGAAGAATGATTAATTTTACTCCCCTCTCAAATGAAGTGGAAATAACTTGGTTCAACTGCCAAACCCAGACCACAGCACAGAATCACATGGATGAAGGCCTGATTTAGACCAAAGGTTTTATCTGGAAGTACCCTGCAATAGAAGTAGGAAAGAGGCCCTAGTCTTTTTGTCAAACCGTAGGATCCCCCCCCCTCCTTTTTAGATGGATGTTTCTGAAAGTCAGAATTAAATCTTCTAACATAGGTTGTTTCACCCTTGTGCCCTCCAAATTTATTTGGACTTCCAGCGATCCGGTCTGAACTGGGAGCATTTCACCCCTGATTTACAGACCCCTTGCATCCTGGACATAAACTGTTTCAACTCCTTCCCTCAAAATGATGTTATAGAGCACTGCACACCAGAACAACTAGATACAAGAACAGTTTTTTCCCGAATGCCATCACTCTGCTAAACAAATAATTCCCTCAACACCGTCAAACTATTTACTAAGTATGCACTCCTATTAATCTTCTCATCGTTTCTATCACCCACCTCCTCCCACTTATGACTGTAACCTCGTTGCTGGTATCCTTAAGATTTATATTGACTGTTTCCCTATGACTATCATTAAGTGTTGTACCTTATGATTCTTGACGAATGTATCTTTTCTTTTATGTACACCGAGAGCGTATGCACCAAGACAAATTCCTTGCGTGTCCAATCACACTTGGCCAATAAAGAATTCTATTCTATTCTATCTTAAATGAAATAAAGATATCAGGTTTGGTCAGATTAAAAAAAAAACCAGTATTATGCAACGGATTGAAGGGAAAAAGAACTATATTGTGCTGATATTGGAAGGAAATGATTGTGGCACCACTGGGGTAAAAAAAAAAAAGATATCAGCTCCAATGCTTAAGGGTTATTACTCAGTTTCCAAAAAAGAATCTTCCAGAGTACATAAAATTAACTGCATTCAAGTCTAGACAAACGCCTTGCCAACTCTGAGTCCAGCTAAATTTAGTTTTATTTTTTCAAATGGCGATGCCACTATCCCGATTTAACCCCACGGCTGAGCTGAAAATGTCTAAGGGTCTTTCTCTATCCTTATGCTTTTGGATGGTTTCTCCCTCACCTCTCTCTGGATCTCTCTTATGAGAAGCTGAACAATGAATCGGAATTTATCAGGGGAAGCAAGAATTGTGGCATTCTTTAACAACAAGGCTAGCAACTCAACTCAAAATGCCTTGCAGTTTTCATACAGCCCTTTGAGAGCTGTATGCAACATAATTTCATTTTAATGTACGCCAATTAGTGTATATTCAAAGTGACAATAAAGTTATTCTAAGTCTAAGTCTAACCATATGAGGGTTAATATTTCAAAAAATAGTATTGAGCTTTGAAAATGTAGAAGACTGTCCTTTGTGGGGCACATTGGAATGTTATTACATATTTCCACTAAAATTGTGATATTTACTTGGGTCAAAATATAGTAAAAAGGTAAATTTCTGGTGCTGATAGCAGCTAGACTTTGGATTTGTAGATTTTATTTTCATGATGAGCCTCTTACATATTTATCATTATGGAAGAATTATATCATAAAAATAGATGATGAGATGTTATGGGTGGAATTAAGAATAATTACTTTAACCAATTGTTCTGTAATCGTTATTTGAAGGATGTCTCTTAATCTCCCATATACTGTTGCTTGCCTAATTAACAGCAGTAGCAATAAAATCAACTCAAGTGTCCTGTCTTGACAACTCAAGGAAGACCAGACCAGTGATGGGATTCAAATTTTTTTACTACCGGTTCTGTGGGCGTGGCTTGGTGGGTGTGGCATGGCTTGGTGAGCATGGCAGGGGAAGGATACTGTAAAATCTCCATTCCCACCCCATTCCAGGGGAAGGTTACTGCAAAATCCCCATTTCCTCCCAATCTGCTGGGACTCCGGAGGCAGAGACGAGATGGGGGCGGGGCCAATCAAAGGTGGTATTTACCGGTTCTCTGAACTACTCAAAATTTCCGCTACCGGTTCTCCAGAACTGGTCAGAACCTGCTGAATCCCTCCTCTGGACCAGACACCTTAGCTGCTTTTAAGGTCCTAAGATGGTTTTATTTCTGAATGAGTTCATTTTTGATACCCTGTTTGGATCAAACTTTAAATGTTTTAAAAGTTGAAATCATTTAACTCCTATAGGTGCAAATAACGTTCAATTTTTCATCGGATTTCAGACTGAAATCGTTTCATCAAAAGATTCTATTTTTTTCAAGTTCATTGGATAAAACAAGATATGTATTTGAAATAATGGACATTAGATTTTCTCTGAACTTTATGTAAAAAATGTGAGGGTTCTGATTTTCTCTTCTGATTTATCTTGTGATACTGGTGAATGCTTGACATATAAGTGAAATATTTATAGAGGATTTGCCATTTTTTCCTCATTGCTTTTGCTGAACTTGATTATCTTTGTCTTAGTTTTTATTTGTAATTGTTGTTTTTTGTTGTTGTTAATTGGCGATTTTGTACTTTTTGTATAAAAGAAATAAAATAAAACAAAACAAAATTATAATAATACCATACATGTTTGTAATAAGCTGAGAATTTTTGGTGCCACAAATGCACCCCCCAAAATTGGTTCAGTTTACCATACATTGGTGTATACTTGCAGACAATAAGCACATCTGCAGATCAAGGTTTAAAGGTTTTCTCTATCCAATCATAACCCAATCAAGGGGGCAATGCTCATCTTCAATTCTCAGCCTAGGGAACCTGCGTTGTCTGAGAGAGACTTCCATCATCATGCAGTAACTATGAAAATACAGAACATAGTAATCTTTCTGAAGCAGTGCCCATCGCACTTGCATGCTTTTGAACTGCTAGGTTGGCAAGAGCTTGGGCAAGAGCGGGTGACCCGCTCCCTGCTTCAATCGGGAGCGAGGGAGGACACCCTGGAGGGCAGGGCTGAGGATTTCGGACGATATCTGTATGACAAAATCGCTCAGATCCGACGGGACTTGGACTCTGACTGGGTAGATCCGGGCGGGATGACGAGGAATAGTCTTGAGAGTGTTATCTGGGAGGAGTTTGACCTTGTGACTCTGGATGATGTGGACAGGATTTTGGGGAGACTTAATGCGACCACATGTTTATTGGACCCGTGTCCCTCCTGGTTAGTACTGGCTTCCCGGGAGGTTACACGAGGCTGGCTCCAGGGAATTATTAATGCTTCGTTGAGTGAGGGATACTTCCCCGCCGCCTTGAAGGAGGCGGTGGTGAGGCCTCTCCTCAAGAAGCCCTCCCTGGACCCGGCAATATTGGCTAACTATCGTCCTGTCTCCAACCTTCGCTTTGTGGCGAAGGTTGTTGAGAGTGTGGTTGCACGACAGTTCCCACAATTCCTGGAGGAAACGTCCTATCTGGATCCGTTCCAGTCGGGTTTCAGGCCTGGTCACAGCACGGAAACGGCATTGGTCGCGTTGGTTGATGATCTCTGGAGGGCCCGGGACAGAGGTTGTTCCTCTGTTCTGGTCCTATTAGATCTCTCAGCGGCTTTTGATACCATCGACCATGGTATCATGCTGCACCGGTTGGAAGAGTTGGGGATGGGGGGCACCGTTTTACGATGGTTCTCCTCCTTTCTCTCCGACCGGTCGCAGTTTGTGTTGACAGGGGGGCAGAGGTCGACCTCGAGGCCTCTCATTTGTGGAGTGCCACAAGGGTCGGTCCTCTCGCCCCTTCTGTTCAACATTTATGTGAAGCCGCTGGGTGAGATCATCTGTGGTTTTGGGGTGAGATATCATCAGTACGCTGACGACACCCAGCTGTACATCTCCACCCCAGACCACCCCAACGATGCCCTTGAAGTGATGTCCCAGTGCCTGGAAGCTGTACGGATCTGGATGGGGAGGAACAAGCTCAAGCTCAACCCCTCCAAGACTGAGTGGCTGTGGTTCCTGGTTTCCCGATATAGCCAGCTGACGCCATCGCTGACTATCGGGGGCGAGTCTTTGGCCCCCGTGGAGAGGGCGCGCAATCTGGGAGTCCTCCTGGATACGCAGCTGTCCTTAGAGGAACATCTGACAGCTGTGGCCAGGGGGACCTTTTATCAGGTACGCCTGATTCGCCAGTTGCGCCCCTTTCTTGATCGGGATTCCGTGTGCACGGTCACTCACGCCCTCGTCACCTCTCGCCTGGACTACTGTAATGCTCTCTACATGGGGCTCCCCCTGAAGAGCACCCGGAGGCTCCAACTGGTCCAGAATGCGGCCGCGCGGGTAATTACGGGGGCTACATGGCGCTCCCACATAACACCGCTCCTGCGCGAGCTGCACTGGCTCCCAGTGGTCTTCCGGGTGCGCTTCAAGGTGTTGGTTACCACCTTTAAAGCGCTCCATGGCATAGGGACCAGTTATCTACGAGACCGCCTTCTGCCACCGACAACCTCCCATCGACCCGTGCGCTCCCACAGAGAGGGTCTCCTCGGGGTGCCATCAGCCAAGCAATGTAGGCTGGTGACCCCCAGGGGGAGGGCCTTCTCTGTGGGAGCTCCTACCCTCTGGAATCAGCTTCCCCCTGAGATAAGAAAAATCCATGACCTCCGTGCCTTCCGCCGGGCCCTTAAAACATTTTTCTTCCAACAAGCCGGGCTGGCCTAAGCGAAGCCTTTTAAATGATTTTAAAGTGGGGTGTTTTTTAAATTTCTGGGCCAAATTTAGATATTCTTTTTAATTGGTTTTTAATTGTTTATATTATGTGTTTTTACTTGGCTGTACACCGCCCTGAGTCCCCAGGGAGAAGGGCGGTATAGAAATCTAAAAATAAATAAATAATAAAAAAAAGAACGGGAGCTCACCCCATCCTGTGGTGCTGGGGTCTCAAACTTGGGCTGTCCAGTGTCTTAACAGGTAAGCCATCACGTCACCCATCTACTGTGTTTCTCCAAAAACACGACCCACCCCAATAATAAGCCCTACCCTATTTTTTGGGAGGGGGGCTTAATATTACCCCTAGCCTGAAAATAAATCCATGAGGATGGGCATGACCAGCACAAATGGCAGCGCAGGCGTGGTGGTGGTGGTGGTGCAAATACCGCTTGGGGCAGTGCAAATACCGCTTTTCCCTTCTCTTCCTGAGTGCTGTGCTTCTGCTTGTTGGGCTGCTCTTCCAACAAGCAGAAGCTCTGCAGTCAGGTGTGTTGTTTTTTCTCTTACGGGAAGCTTTTTGGTGAACGGGAGGAAAATGGGGAGAGGGATTTTCCTGCCTGCCATCCTTCTCTCAGTCCGTGCTGAGCTTGAGGAATGGATGACAGGCAGGAAAATTCCCCTCCCCATTTTCCTCCCGTTCGCCAAAAAGCCTCCATTCCGAACGCTGAAGGTCCAGAATAGAGCCCATGGTGCGTCCATAGTGCATCCAGCTCACCGAATCTGACCTGCTTCACCTCAAAAAAAGTAAGACTGGCCCAAAAAAGAGCCTGGTGGCGCAGCAGACTAAAGCACTGTTATTAACATTCAGCTGCCTGCAATTACTACAAGTTCAAATCTCACCAGGCTCAAGGTTGACTCAGCCTTCCATCCTTTCTAAGGTGGGTAAAATGAGGATCCAGATTGTTGGGGCAATAAGCTGACTTTGTATAAGTATACAAAAGTATGAAGGCTATTGCTTAATGCATTGTAAGCCGCCCTGAGTCTCCGGAGAAGGGCGACATATAAATCAAATTAAAATAATAATAATAATTTAAAAAAATAAGCCCAAGTGCTTATTTTCAAGTCTAAAAGAAAATAAGACTCGGTCTTATTTTCTAAGAAACACAGTATAGATAAGCCGCTCCTTAAATTTTTTAAGCATAATACTGTGTATTACTCATGAGTAAGCCAATGGTGAAAATTTAAATGTATATTTATTTATTTTTATTTATTTAGGAGATTTATATTGCCGCCTATTCGCACATGGCGACTCAAGGTGGCTTACAAGAATATAAAAACATCATATTAAAAACAAAACTAATAAAAGAGAGAATCATATAATAAATTAATAAAATAATATAATAAAATAAACCCCCTTTGGACTATAGTCACTGGACTGAATTTTCCCCAGAGTCGATGCAGGTGAAATAAATAAATGTCAATGCTTATCTAGAAATCATATAGAAAATTGCTGTTTTTTGAAAAAGGATCATTGATATCACGTTGGGAAGGTACAGGACAGCTAAGTCCAGAACAATGTTACTTATGATAGATGTGAATAGCCTGCTTAGTTCATTGGAACAAAAGATAAATATGTTATTTCCCAGAACAGTTTATCCCTGTAAACAAACATCCGATTATTAATGACTGCAATCTAGACCTAAAATAACATTCTGATCTTTGTGTAGTTTAATGGTTTGCCTTGATATAAACTTCATTTTCATAATTTAGGATAATGCCGGTAATAAAAAACCCCCAAAAACCCTTCAGCAGATGGCAGCATTTGGCTGGTCTCACAAGTTAAGCAGGACTGTCCTTGGTTAGTGTTTGGATGGGAGCCCACTTTCTTTTATTATATCTGACAACCACCTTTATTATTGATATGTGAATACGAAATGAAATAAGATATGAAACAAAAAAATAAAATAAAAATAAAGCAGCAAACTTTCTCAGAAGGAAGAACAGGATTTCGAATAATCTTTGTTAAGGTGATGGGCTAATGCAATTTTCTTTTCATGATTCAGGAATATATTCCTGGCTTTGGTTGATTATTTCTAGTCAGAAGCGGTTTCTGATTATAAAGAAAAATTCAGAAATCTGTTTCTCAGTCTTGTGAACCGGTAGTGGAAATTTTGAGTAGTTCAGAGAACCGGTAAATACCACCTCTGCCTGGCCCCGCCCCCAATCTATTCGCTGCCTCCTGAGTCCCAGCTGATCGGCTAGAAGGAAAAAATCATGGCTCACTTGACAAAGAAGAGGAAAAAAAACAACAAGAAGACACCATAGCTTTAAATTGAGAAGCCAAGAAGCCTCCCAACTGATCGGCTAGAACCGATCCACTCCTTGTAAACCGCTCAGTGGTGGTAGATTGGCAATTGAGGCCAAGCTGTCTGAAAGCGGTTTCTGACACTCTCGGTGGTGGCAGAGTGGCAAAAAACTGTTTAAACTCTTGCCACGGCACTTCAAAGGGCCACCCTACAGCTGATCAGCAGTGTGGTGGTAGACTAGTGCGCTCCAAAAACAAATGGGTAGACCGGTACAGCTCTGCAAGCAGTTAAAAGCCTGGTAGATCAGTACCTTTGCTAAATCCTAAAGAATTGTTTGGTCAAAAAACTCACAGTGGCTCTGAGATAATCGAACAGACAATGGCCGAAAGCCAGATCTGCTAGAGATGTTTCTCTCAGGCCGACTGAGTTGAAACTGGGCATGAGAGGAAGGAACAAGGGGTGTGGTCAAAAAACTATAACTCCTCTTGATGTGAGTGACATTGAGTTGACTACGCCTACCCAGTCACATGACCATCAAGCCATGCCCACTGTCACATGACCATCATGCCGTGCCCACTGTCACATGACCATCAAGCCACGCCCACAAAATAAGCCAGATCCACAGAACCGGTAGTAAAAAAATTTAGAACCTACCCCTGGCTAAGATGCTTACAAATTTAATTTAAATTTGATTTAATCCTCTTAATTTAACTGAGTTCATCCCACAATTCTAAGCCTCTGTGATTATAACCTCTGTCTGGTTTGGTTCTGCAACCCAACAAGACAGACACAGACTTCAGAGGATAATTAGGACTGCAGAA
This sequence comes from Ptyas mucosa, assembly GCA_012654045.1. Lineage (NCBI taxonomy): Eukaryota > Metazoa > Chordata > Lepidosauria > Squamata > Colubridae > Ptyas > Ptyas mucosa. The sequence continues at coordinate 7,249,220 of WNWU01000019.1, forward strand.
AAATCAACTACTATCAACCTACCTTCCATTGAGGACCTGTATACTGCACAAGTCAAAAAGAGGGCTGTGAAAATATTTACAGACCCCTCGCATCCTGGACATAAACTGTTTCAACTTCTACCTTCAAGATGATGCTATAGAGCACTGCACACCAGAACAATTAGACACAAGGACAGTTTTTTCCTGAACGCCACCACTCTGCTAAACAAATAATTCCCTCAACACTGTCAAACTATTCACTATGGCTGCATTACTATTACTATTAGTCTTCTCATCATTCCTATCACCCATCTCCTCCCACTTACCACTGCATGACTGTAACTTTGTTGCTTGTATCCTTACGATTTATAATGATTGTTTCCTAGTATGATTTGATTGCTTATTTGTACTCTCTGACTATCATTAAGAGTTGTACCTTATGATACTTGATGAATGTATCTTGCCTTTTTATGTACACTGAAATCATATGCACCAAAGACAAATACCTTGTGTGTCCAAACACACTTGGCCAATAAAGAAGTCTGTCTGTCTGTCTATCTGTCTGCCTGCCTGCCTCCCTGCCTGTTCCATAACAGATTTTCTATTTCTTTCTTTCATCCTCCTGAAATGGCTGGCATGTTTAAGCCACAATTCAAATGTGAGAAGCTAAATTATTTCCTGGTCATAGAATACAAAATGTCATTCTTGTTCAAGCGTCTTACAAAGAGAAACTGAATGATTGCTTCTGTTTCTAGAAAGCCATCTAGTAAAAACTCATTCTAAGGACTTTATTCTTATTTCCCAGTAATACTGTCAAACACTTCCTGTTTGTCAGGAATTGACTATCCTTCCAGCATGCTTAGATGCAAAAGCATTCATGACCCCCTTTTCTTCAAGTCAGGAAGAAAATCTTTAAAAAGCTTGAAAAGTCTGAATCCAGACTTTTAAAGGGCATTTCCTTTGAGATTGCAGAGTTGGGGATGATGGAAAATTAAGGGTTTTGTCAGCAATAGAAAAACAATGATAAATTAATGTGATATAAATTTAATAAATAAATCAATGGTCATAGTTGCTTCAGCTGGCCAGAATAAGGCCAAGGACTGCATGGAGGCTTCAGGTTGCCAAATTTTCTTGTAATGCATTTGAGAATGATATAAACACCTATTCTAAAAAATTTAACCTGAGATTTAGGAATCATCAGAAATGAAGGAAATGGACAAATGGCAAAGAGAATCACCTGGTCCTTGTCCAATGTAATTTAAAAAAAGACACAGCATTTTCACAGCCTTAATTTTTCTACTTTACTACCAAGTTCCAAAAAGTTCCATGCTCTGTTAAGCTTTGCGAATGTTGACAAGCCTAGAAAATTTTGTGAACAGCTAAAAGAAAGAAAGAAAAAAAAAACCCCCAACTCCTTCTATGAAAAACTGCTGAAAGCTGATTGTCAGTTTGGGACATTGGTCAGCATTCACTTGGCTAAATTCCCAAAGTGAAAAACATGCTTATTTTAAAACATTCGTGGCATTGTTGCTCTTGTCAGCATTTGTTGACAAAACCCATCAGTTTTGGAATGTCTGTTATGATATCTAGAATGGAATGTATTAAATTATGGAGTCTCACCTGACGTGATATTCTATTGCAGGCCTAAGATCTTTCAGTTTGTATTCCAATTCTTCTCCACTGGAAAAGAGACAGAGTTGTAACAAACAAACAAAATTAAAAGTCTGGTACTGAATTATTCAGCAAATATGTGCTATATATTAAGATCCCATCCAATATATTCCAATTATATACACGACCTCAGTAATGAGAATAAATTTTTCCCAATACCAAAAGAAAAATATAATCCCAATTATATCTGATTGGGAATATAATTAAAATTTAATCCCAACAATATCTGATTATACATGGAGAACATGCAAGTATGGGAAAATTAACAAATATTCACAACAGAAGTTTAATTCTAACCCGAACCAAATTTAAACAAGAATTTGTATGCACAGATCACATAGCATGGTAAATATAATCATTTTGGTTTCTAATAGACTTAAACATTTATTAATATTGAAATAAACAGGTGCATAAAAGGAGGGAGTTAGAAATTAAATTAAATTTTTATTAAATTAAAACACAAATAGAAGAAATTATAAATCAACACACAGAAATGAGGCCAGAAACTTTCTTACTGGGAATAATTTCAGGGTCATACGAAAAAGAAATACGATATTTAATCATTCACATAATTACAGCAGCACGAACAGTTTACACCCAGAACTGGAAAAATAACAATATACCATCAGAAGACAATGTGATTAGAAAAATCATGGAGTGTGTAGAAATGGATGAGCTTACGAAGGAGATACAAGAAAAAGAGGAAACAGAATATTACCTAGTCTGGGAGAGATAGTATAAATGATTGGAGGAAAAGGGAAAAAAGGATGAGGAAAGACTAAATAATGGTTGAATTAGGTGGAGAAAAATAGGAACAAATGGGAAGAAATAAAAATTGTGGAAAAGAAATTGCGCACACCTTTATGTCAAATGTAAATAAAACAATTAGAATAATATAATACATTATAATGGTATATATATGATATATTAGAAACATATGTATAAAAGATATACTAAGATAAGAGAGAGAAAATGTATAAGTATGGATTACCGACGCGAAACTGTTTGACAAGAAGAAAGTGTTGATATCTCTTTTTGTTTTTTTTAAAAAACTGTTTAATAAAAATTATTTTTTTAAAAAAAGGAGGGAGTTAGAAATCTAATAGATTTCCCCCCCTTTTTTCCGCTACTGGTATTCTACTCATTGTCAAACTTGTTTGTTCTTTTTCGCTTTTCAATATGTGCAAACAACATAAGGTAACAATACAGTGTTGATCTAGTGAACTTCTAAATCAGCAACACTATGTTGAAATAATGTACTACGTAATTTACAAAATTAAAACAATTCGTTTCGCAACTGTTCAAAGTTACAATGGCACTGAAAAAACTGACTTATGACCAGTCCTCGCACTTACAACCATTGCAGCATTTCCCCTCCACCTAATGCACAACAGTTGAGTCAACAAGGATCCCAATATTCCAGTTTGGCACACAACAGAGTATGCATTCACAGGAAACTTTTCCAGGTGGTGAACATCATGGAAAAACCTCTTGGAAGAGGAGGAGGAGATGACAAAAATGGGAAACATTTTGATAGTGAAATGGTACTCAACTCTAGAAAAAACACTCATGGATTTGCTTCCATGCCTTGCTGCTTCAAACAGAAAACATGACACGTAACGTCGTGCACATGCAGAATTTTACCTGTAGATTGTTTTGTATTTTCCATCCCTCCCTTTGTCTGATAAGGCAACTTCGTAAGTACAAGTATAAGGCAAACCATTGCTGAGTCTATCGTCACTTGAAAGACCATTTGGAGGAGACCAAGTGAGCGAAACTGTTCTAGCTTGAATATTTGACACCTTGGGAGATAAAAACAAGACGAGGTTAGTTTTCATGCCAAGAAGCACATTGACATTTTGGAGTGATATATATTTGAGGAGTCAGAAAAGTTATGAACTATCCACAGAATACAATACTTGTAGCCCAGGGTTAACTGTGGGATCCTTGGTGCTCTAGGTAACTTCATCAATACAGTACTAGCTAAATATCTATGGAGATTCTTAGTCATCCAGGTCATGGTTGTCCCAAAAATGTTTTTTTCAAGAGGCAACTGGATTTCTGGTTTTTCTTGGAAGACGTTTTGCTTCTCATCCAAGAAACTTCTTCAACTTTGAAGAAGCTTGTTGGATGAGAAGCAAAACATCTTCCAAGAAAAACCAGAAACCCAGTTGCTTCTTGAAAAAGCACCTTTGGAACAGTACTGATGTTGTTACCTAGTTGGGTAATGAAACGTCTGCAAGAAAACATCCAACCTCAGATAGCACCAAGGGCCACAAAGTTATGAATTATCACTGTAGTTCCATTCATCTTGAACCAAAACATGTATCACGTTAAACATTTTCAGAAAATTCTATTATGATCTTGCTTAGGATTTTTTTTTGTTTAAAAAAAAAAGAAACCCTCCAAATTCAAAACAGCTACTTCAGTTTATTGGCCAGTGAAAGAGTTTGTGTAGTCTTAACACTTTTTTTCTGAATTTATGTAGCATTCTAACACTGATTGCTTTGAGGACTTGGACTAGTTAAGAGGGCCATTAAATTAAACCAGGCATCTGTAGAAATATCATGGAATCTCAGATTAGATCAGATGATGCAATTAAACTAAATTATACTAAAGGACTGCAATGGTAGCCAAGAAGAAAGATATTTACAGTGAACATACCATATTTGACCTCAATTAAGGATTTAATGAACTAAAAAGAAGGGGGGGGGAAATATGAGGACAAACGGACATCTGAATCAGATTTCTGGCATTAGGATATAAACCAGTACGACTAAGGAGAAAGGGCTTTTTCCCAATTCTTTTATTATGGACATATGGTTGCATAACTGTTTTGCATAAATTCACACAGGGATTTGGAACTTAATGTACCATAGCCAGCCAATGTTCAATTGGAATGCTTTCTTTCTTTTATGAGCACCATCTAGGACACACGTAGCTATGTGGAACATATGGCCAAACAAAAAACAACCAAAAAAAATCAAAACATTTTATCCTTTCATGAACTTTAATAATTTGGAAAATCCAAACAGTAAAGTGAATAGTGTTCTTATCTGTACAGTAGAAGTAAATATGGAAAATGGAGAGAAGACCAGGCTAAATGCTAAACAGATTGCGTTACTCCTATTACTAAGATTTGGTTTCCTGAAGATGCAATGTAGTAGTAAAAGGCTGATATGGCCAGGTTCTTAAAAACAGTGATCCATGGGCCTTCTGGTTCAAATCCATCTCGGCTTTTAGTCAGTCTAAGCCAGGGGTGTCAAACTTGATTTCATTGAGGGCTGCATCAAGGTTGTGTTTGACCTTGGGGGACCTGGGTGGGTGTGGCCAGCTGAATGTCACTTGTGTTGGGGGCACCTGTGGTGGCCAGCAAAAACGGGCTCCCAAGTTCCGTTGTAACCTGCAATCCTCTGCCAGTGAAAAGAGCTCAGGAGGGCTGCTCACTGCCCTTGTGGGCTCTGTTTTTGCTGGCAGAGGTACCGCAGGCCAGTCCTTGTTTCCAGGGCAGCCCCGTGGGTCAGATCTAAGCACCCCATGGGCCGGATCCAGCCCCTGGGCCTTGAGTTTGAACCCCTGGTCTAAGCCCTCCACCAGGAAGGCTTTAGAGGAGATTGTACTGATGTCTAATTCAGTGGTGAAATCCAATTTTTTTTACTACCGGTTCTGTGGGCGTGGCTTGGTTGGCATGGTGTGGCTTGGTGGGCATGGCTTGGTGGGCATGGCAGGGGAAGGATTCTGCAAAATCTCCATTCCCACTCTACTCTGGGGCCAGCCAGAGGTGGTATTTGCCGGTTCTCCGAACTACTCAAAATTTCCGCTACCGGTTCTCAGAACTGCTCAAAATCTCCGCTACTGGTTCTCCAGAACCTGTCAGAACCTGCTGGATTTCACCCCTGGTCTAATTCCTGGTTATAGTTTTCTCTGGAAAGAGCAATTGAATATGGGTAGATGTTCATTTTACAAAATTCCCCACAGATCTTTGCGTCCAACACAGTGACACAAAGCCTTGTAGAATATTTAGAACATTATGTGTAACTTGATGTGTCTATTTGTATGGATAGTAAAGGAAGACCCTATTCATTAGAACTGGGGGGAACCATTAGTACTGTATGTATGAGATACGTTTCTGATACACACAATCTGTTCTCAAAGGTCATTTGCCCATTGTGAATATTCCATTGAAAACATACAAGGAAAGTACAGCCGAAATGGGAAAGATCTACATTTTTGGGTAGAATAATGATAAGCTCAGAGTTTTTTTTTTTTATAAGCTTCCTTTTAAGTTATGAGAAAGATTTCTTGCTACACAGAACCAAATGCAAGCAGAATGTCCAAAGGAACATTTTACTTATGTGGCCATACGTGTTATTTAGTTCTGCACATTAATTATTACTAGTTATTACACTACCCAGCAAAACAGTCTGTTTTCAATTATGCAAGCAGATGACAGTTCATTCTGTATATGCGCCTGTCAAAAAAAATAAACATCTTTCAAGTTAAAACACTACTTTAAATCTTCCACAAAACACTTCCAAAATGCCTATTAACTCAAGGCCTGGATTACATAGTGATTGACGGGTTTTTTTTCTTCTGCATTCTGCCTTCAAGTCAATGAGTAAGTAAAAGAAATGTTGCTTTCATCTTTGACAGTAATTCATTTAATCGGTTTCATCCAATTAAACCTTACGTGGTTTAAGACCTATTGCAAAACAACTTTCTCCCATTTGGCATCCACTGGAAGTGTTGATCTTCCAAGTTCCCCAATTCTCAGCTCCTTGGTCCTGTTCCCCAAACATTTCAATACTGGCAAGTTGGCAGCGCATTCAGAGCAAAGGGAAGTGAGGTTGACCATGAACAATTTTTTTAAACTTCCAGGATTATATTCTAGTGATTGATTGCTTTATTTTGGTACAGTTGCCCTATTTATATACATGATGCCGGACATCTTGCAACAATTGAAACAAAACAGTAAGAAATCTGCAGGAAAAAGCAAATAATATATTTGTGTGTATGCGTGTGTATCTAAACTGCAGAAAAAACAATTATTATCAACCTGCCTTCCCATTAAGGACCTGCATACTGCATGAGTCAAAAAGAGGGCAGCAAAAATATCTACAGACCCCTTGCATCCTGGACATAAACTGTTTCAACTTCTACCCTCAAAAAGATGCTATAGGGCACTGCACCCCAGAACAACTAAACACAAGAACAGTTTTTCCCCGAATACCATCACTCTGCTAAACAAATAATTCCCTCAACACTGTCAAATAATTTACTAAGACTGTATTACTATTATTCTTCTCTTCCTTACTAGCATCTATCTCTTCCCACTTATTACTATAACCATGTTGCTTGTATCTTTCAATTCTATTGTTTTTATTTGTTACCTAGTATGATTTGATAGCTTATTTGTAACCTTGACTATCACTATGTCAGCGACCTAAGTTGCATTTTTTCATCGCTGCCATAATCAAAGAGAAAAGGGGAAAAAAAACTGGAGCAAGCAGTACAGTTTGAAATTTAGTGCTTGGCATTTGAGATATTGTCCTTCTCCCCCTCCCTTAATAGATAGGGTTACCCAGGTGATGAAGGGAGGGGGACATTCCTGTGATCTGAAGTAGTGGGCAGAAGAGACTGACTTGGAAGATGGCCAATGGGCATTGAGATATTGTGAGGCAGAAGGGGAGGGGTTTGGTTTCAGAGAATCAGTTTTGGCTGCATATGAGTTTAGGTAGGATCGTAAATTCTTTAATAAATGAGAGATCCATCAAAGACTTTGTGTTTGAGAATGAAATTTATTTGAGATTATGCCGAAACCTGACAGACTAAGTGTTGTATCTTTTTATTCTTGATGAATGTATTTTATTCTCCTTATGTACACTGAGAGCATATATACCTAAGACAAATTCCTTGTGTGTCAAATCACACTTGGCCAATAAAAAATTCTATTCTATACTAGTATTACGATAAGCAGGCAATACAGGTAGTCCTCAACTTACTGAACCCTACTCAACCACAACTGAACCCAAAATTTCTTTTGTTAAGTGAAACCTTTGTTAAGTGGATTTTCTCCCATTTTATGACCTTTCTTGCCACAGTTGTTAAATGAATCACTGCAGTTGATAAGTTAGTAAGCCAGTTGTTAAGAGAATCTGGCTTCCCCACTGATTTTGCTTGTCAGGCAGTCGCCAAAGGAAAGCATATGACCCACCGTCATATGTATGAGTCAGTTGCCAAGCGTCTGAATTTCGATCACACGATCATGGGGATGCTTACAAAGGACGTAATTGTGAAAAATGGTCATAAGTCACTTTTTTCAGTGCTGTTGTAAATTTCGAATGGTCATTAGATAAACTGTTGTAAGTCAAGGACTACCTGTATAAAACATTCACAGCATCTGATATACTGTAACTATTGAACCCTAATCCTAACTCTAACTCATATGACTGCTGGATTCCAGCCTCCAAGCCAGATAGCAAAACCATAACTTCAGGGCTTTAAAAAATCAGTAGGGTCAGGTTCTATCTTATCTCCAGGAGAATGTTCCAAAGGATGGGCGCCATGGCAGAAAAACCTTTGCTGCTAGGCCCCGTCAGATGCTACAGATAGTTCTTTTGACTTACAACCCTTCGTTAGTTTGAAGCTACAATGGCATTGAAAAAAGTGTCTTATGTTGTTTTTCACACTTATGACCGTTGCAGCATCCCTGTGGTCACATGATCATCATTATTATTTATTGATTAGCCTATAGGCCAGTGATAACGAACCTTTCTGAACAGTTCGTGCGGAAACGTCGCGCATGCACGGGCTTGTCAGAGCCACACTCCAGAAAAGCCGAACTTCCAGGTTCTAGTGCGCATGCGTGCCCGATGATTAGCTGGCCAGCGTGCATGCACAGGCTGGTTTCGGCACTGCCGCACAAGTGAAGGAATCACGCTCGGAAAAGCTGAACATTCGGGTTCTGGCACGCATGAGTACCCGAGAATCAGCTGGCCGGTGTGCATGTGCACACCAGGTTTTGGCACTGCCGCACGCACAAAGGACAGCTGATCGTCATGTGCACATCCGTGCCAGAAACCCAGAAGACAAACAGGCAAGTTTCTCTCTCAATGCAGGCTAATAAGTCCGTCTGGCCGGAAGATGAATAGTTGTCTGCCACATCTATTCATCTCCACCCCCTGCCTTTTATCCCCAGAGCTAGGGTGGGGCTTCGCTAACAGTGGTGGCCTTTCCATCCCTAGGATCGGCCCACAGATTTCTACTGCTCTCCTCTCCTCTGCCTTCTGCGCATCCGCGTGTCAGGCACTGGACCCAGCTGTTCCACCTCTTCCTCATCAGCCACCTCCAGAACTGGGGGCTGTTGACTCTCCATCTGAGGGTTGACAGACAGCCGAGACTCCGCCTCTGTCTCTCTCTCTCTCTCTGCCAGCTCCATTCCCTCTTCCCCCCTTGGAGCTCTCAGGTTGCCTTGATGCTGACCCTAATTCCCACGCCTCCTTCTCCTCCTCTGATTTGTCTGCTTGAGAGGCCAGCAGCTGACAGGCCACAACAGTCACAGGCAAAGCATACAGATCATCACAAACAAATGCTAGTAAAGGCCAGAGAGAATGTTTTATTTATTTATGGGATCTGTTTCTATACATCCACTTATTTTGAAAAGTCATATGACTCATAATCTGACTGTAGCAGTGGCAGTAGCAATAAACAATTTCAGATAAGGAATCAGAGTGATGTCAGCTTAGCATTGTAGCAGTTGTTGAGACTGAGCGAAGCTAGCAAAAACAATTCTAAGACTAACTTCTTTGTTGTTCTTTGCTGCTTTGAATTGCAACCCACTTTTTTGGGAGGGGGTCAGGGTTTTAAAGGGGTATTTTTTTGAAAAACAACCAGAAGTCGCACATGAAGCAGAGAAAATTATTCTGAAGTACCACCCACTGGAGCTGGCCAATGAGAATGATTATACCCTCTACCTAATCCATTAATCACATTTAGTGCTCTTCTATGTTTCAGCAGGATGTAGCAATGCTGGATCAGCCACCATGGACCAGAAATTTGAAATCATGGCTGTTTGTCAGTTTAAAATTCTGTTTAATCATTAAAGGTATCTGCTCTGAGTTCACATGTGCAGGATATGGGTAATGAGATGGAAGATACAGTCATGTTTACCGTCCGTGGCAGTTTAATTTGACATACATTCATGCTCACGCTTGAAATCAATAGATACTTTGATCTAAACTCAGAAATCTTAAAATGAATAGTTACAACCAGAAGCTTTATCTGGAGAAATGAGTCTTTCCTTGAATTCAGGTATTATGTTAACTTAATGCTGGCTTAATTTTACTTTGTTGATTATTGAGTTCAATGGATTTGCAGTCCTTCAGAGGCAGACTTAAAAATAGTTTCTAAAGTCTATGGAGATTCTCAGTCATCCAGGTCATGGTTGTCCCAAAAGTGCTTTTTCAAGAAGCAACTGGACTTTCAGGTTTTTCTTGGAAGATGTTTCGCTTCTCAACCAAGAAGCTTCTCCAGCTCTGAGAAGCGAAACATCTTCCAAGAAAAACCAGAAAGTCCAGTTGCCTCTTGAAAAAGCACCTTTGGGACAGTTTCTAGAGCTTGCAGGGAGCAAATGTGACATTAAAACTCCTTAAAGGCAACTGTGTGATTCTGAGAAAAGACAAAGCTGTTTTAAAGAGTTGCAGAGAAGTCCCTGCATACTGATTTGGGAATGAGATCTGAAGCACTTCACAAGCTAACTCAGTTCTTTTGATGTGTTAAACTAAAACAGGGTGGGGAAAGAAGAGATTGCTTAGCATATGTGAAGCCAGATGAAAAAGAATGTTATGATTCATAGCATGGCGTGTACTCCTCTTTGACTAGTCAACGGCTAGTATACTAGGAACCTAGTATTTATAACGATAAGACCAATTAAATTCACGCTATCTTGCAAATAAAACATACTTATAATTGTTTGACATAATATGCAGCTTATATTTAATGTTGCTACTTTGGGTTAAGCTTGTCTGTCACGTACCTGTGGTTTCTCAATTCCAGAGAGAACATCTTGAACTTTCTTTGTTTCTGTGTCACATTCTATGCAAGAGAGAGAAAAGAGGGAGACAGGTGAGTTATACATTACCTTCAGCAATGAGGTCTAACCAATTTCTACATAAGATTTGTGTATTTGAGGCAGCCCATGCTAAATGTTCCCACCACAGATAATCAGAGTTGGGCTATAAACAAATTACCATGGGTTTAGCAGCCATGTGCTTAGAGATGAAGAACCAGAAGTTGGTGAAATACAAGCCCTATAAAATGTAAGCTACAGTAAAGGATCCTGGGAGTTGTAACTCAGCAATGTTTGGATAAATGGAATGCTTAGCAAGAAATTCAACATTTTTAAAAAAATTTGATTTATATGCCGCCCTTCTCTGGAGACTCAGGGCGGCTTACAATGTGCTAAGCAATAAACTTCATACTTTTGTATATTTATACAAAGTCAGCTTATTGCCCCCACAAACTGGGTCCTCAATTTACCTACCTTAGAAAGGATGGAAGGCTGAGTCAACCTTGAGCCTTGGTGAGATTCGAACCTGCAATAATTGCAGGCAGCTGATGTTAATAACAGGGTGCTTTAAACCACTGTACTATCCAAGGCTCTTTGACATTGAGCAATAACATTGAGCAAATAGTTAAACAAGGATATTTGATATCCTCTTGGTTTTATAAAATACTTATAGATAAATAGACACAGAATGCTGATTGTGATGGCAGAGGGGTGCTGGTTGGGAATGTGAATGTATCTATATTTTTGTGTGCAGATGGTAGTTTTGTGCTCAGACAACTACAAAAACTATATTTTTGTGCTCAGACAACCTAACAATAGTTGGGTTGTTTGAGAACACAAATAATTTGTACTGAATTAAAAAGCAAGGAGCATGGGTCTGAACATTAATATATTAAAGATGAAAGAAGAGGGCCTTTTCCCGAGAAAATTCCAAATCATACATAATTATTATACATAAATAGGAAGTATGCTGGTGTAATGTTTATTAAACATAGGAAAACGGATGGCAAAATTTTAAACATGGGTAAATCCTAGTAGGAGGTATTATGTGATCTGCCTTGAAGAATTAATGTTTGTTGAAATAAATGACATTGTGTCTAAAAGCATGCTTCTGCCCACACTATTATATGGAAGTAAGAGTTGGGTAATAAGAAAAGATGTATGTTAGAAGAGAAAAGTGGGAATGGGATACAGGTAATTCTTGACTTAGGATCGTTCATTTAATTATGGTTCAAAGTTATGACGACCTTGTAAAAATTACTTACAACTTGTACTTGTGACCATCACACCACCTCATGGAAACATGATCACAATTTAGGCACTCAACAGCCACTTTGCTTTTAAGTCCAGCTTCAACATTCTGCAATCATGGTTGTGATTTGTGACCTGTTTTGCTGATTTCCAGCAAAAACGCCCATTGGGGAGACTGTGTTTGCTTAATTTTGCTAAAGAGAGCAAAATTGGGTCTGACTCAACTTATGACTTACATGCAATGACTTACAACAGAAATCCCAATCCCAATTGTGGTCATAAATCAAGGACTAGCTCTACTTGTTCATGTCCTCAATCAAGATAGAAGGTCAGGAAAGAAGAGGTGGTGAAGGAATGTGGTCTGAATACAAGAATGAGCAACCACTGTAAGTACTTCCAGTGTCAGCTTTGGAAGCCATATTAGGCCGGAAGTTTCCATGCTGCCACCTTCTCATGTGTGGGAAAGTAGGAGGGGGGATTTAGTAGGGGGGTTGTCTTTAGACATAATAGCACTCTTCCTGTCAGTCAATGTCAGGGCGATCCTGCATCTGGAGAAGGAGTGGTCAGAGTGCTGTCTCAGGACAGATGGTGATTGGAACATGTGATCAACTGAGGAGTGAGGGGATGGTTTTGGGGGTTTTGATTTACTGAGGGAAAACCTGGACCTCTCAGATTCGGGTTTTCCCAGGTGTGCCTGTTTACCTATTCTAGTAAATAGAACTTTGAGAAATGCTTGCTTCAGAGTCTTTACTTGGAGTTGTGGGGTTTTCTGGAATGCTGACATCCAGTTGGTTTGGTCATGGAAAAAGAATGAATGAGGACTTAGTTACAAAACGAATGTAAGAAGGAAGAGTCAATGGGTCAAGAAGAACAGGAAGACTATGGAAGTCTTGGTTAAAGAGACCCGAGATCTTTAAAAACAAAAATGAAAAGTTTAAAGAATAAAAAGCAGTGTATGATGCTATGCATGGATTGGGTGAAAGCTAGGATGGTTTGCAAGCACTGAAAGCTATGACGAGGTATAAGTGAATGGTATTGATATAACCCCTAGATTATGCCTGGCTGTTGTTCCTTTTTTCTACCCCAATCATACTTTAATTTCTTCAGCTTATTCTGCCTTACTCCTGCTTTGCACTTTGCATAAAGGTGCAAAAATTATGTGTCATAAGTACAATTAGATAAAAGATAGATAAATATTGTATCTTATGTATTTCTTTGCCTTCCCTGGATGTTGCCTTAGACAGTGAGATGCCTAAATTAGATAGATGATAGATAGAGATAGATAGATAGATAGATAGATAGATAGATAGATAGATAGACGGACGGACAGAGATAGATAGATAGATAGATAGATAGATAGATAGATAGATAGCGATAGATGTTTGGATGGATGGATGGATAGATGGATAGATGAATATAG
>WNWU01000019.1:7262617-7284241 GCA_012654045.1 Ptyas mucosa
TAGGATAGATGTTTGGATGGATGGATGGATAGATGGATAGATGAATACAGATAGATGGATGGATGGATGGATGGATGGATGGATGGATAGATAGATAGATAGGCAGGCAGGCAGGCAGGCAGGCAGGCAGGCAGGCAGGCAGGCAGGCAGGCACAGAGGACAAACTAGCAGAGACACAAGTTTAAAAAGACAGTTTATGTTGCTGTAGGCCCATGTTTTCCTCCTTGCATGTCATTTGGACAGCAAGGCAGGGTATAAATTAAAAGAACATCTTCTATTACTTTCTAACTTAAGCTGGAAAAATCATATGAACATTGCTTTGATTGGATTTTGCCAAGAGGCTAATTAAGATAAAGTCACTGTACTTTTGAACAGTGTAGAACAATCATGTTAGGCTTTCAGCTAAACTCTTCTTGTTAAGTTCAAATTCTTGGAAAACGGAAACCTATTAGAGGAACATTTTTAGCCTTCTACCAAGCCCAGCATTGTGATTCAGCGGTCTAATGGGCAAATTCCTTGTCTTAGAAGCTGCTTGGCTTCAGGAACTACTGGATGCGCCAAATGAATCTGATGTAGAGAAATGGTAAAATAAACCATTCCAATGAGCAGGCTGGAACGCACCCAAAGTCCTAGCTGGTTTAGCATCCTCTTTCCCACAGCTGTTTTATCCTACATTGGTAGGATTAGCCTTTGATCTTCAGAACTTTCCTGTTGCAAATGTTTGGATGACAGGTATAGGTAGTCCTCGACTTACAACAGTTCATTTAGTGACAGTTCAAAGTTACAACAGTGCTGAAAAAGTCACTTATGGCTGTTTTTCACACTTATTACCATTGCAGCCGCCCCATGGACACGTGATCAAAATTCAGACACTGGTATACACACACTCAAACACAGACACAAGCAATGGATGGAAACTAATCAAGGAGAGAAGCAGCCTGGAATTAAGGAGAAATTTCCTGACAGTGAGAACAATTAATTAGTGGAAAGACTTGCCTTCAGAAATTGTGGATGCTCCATTGCTGGAAGTTTTTAAGAAAAGACTGGACAGCTACCCTATCTAAAACGAAGTAGGATCTCCTGCCTCAGCAAGTGGTTGGACTAGAAGTCCTACAAGGTCCCTTCCAGCTCTATTATGTGATCGACTGATTGACTCATATTTATGACAGTTGCAAGGTCCCGCCATCATGTGAGCATCGCTTGTGACCTTCTGACATGCTAAGTCACCAGGGAAGACAGATTCACTTAAGAACTAAATTATTATGATTCACATAATAATTGTGGCAAGAAAATTCGTAAGTGTTCTGTTGTTCTTGCTTAACAACAGAAATTTTGGGCTCAGTTGTGGTCATAAGTGGTATATGCATGAGTAGCTTTATCTTTCCCAAACAATCCTGCACAACCACATTTCTGTATGTTGTCTTCCTTGTTTTCCACTCACCCACCAGTCCTTTTTTTATACACTCAATATAATCTGCTCTGCAGGACCGGAGGACCATCTGTGGCAAATTCTGAAGGTCTGGCAGGAGGGTCTGAAGGAGAAGGCAAGGCAAAGTGCCTCTTCTGGATTCCAGAAACAGAAATATTTCCATTGCTAGAAAAATTCCACTGGAATTTAACCATGAATTTGTAATTCCTTTTCAGAGCCATCAGAGTTGTTGGCTATCGCCACGTCATGTGGTTAAACTCTGAATTTTGGAAAGAATCGCTTTTTGATTTTTTTTTTTTGTCCTTTGGGTTTCACGTTATTAATGCCACAACTAAATAAGAACCAGATCCTGAATTTTAGAGAGGAAAAAAATTCATCTCCTATGCATTGGTAGAGAAGATTATTTTGCATCGTCTGAAAAAAACAGACGATCATTCGTCTTCATAGTGTTCATAGTGCCGTAAATAAAATAGCTGATTTATTTATGTCAGCAAAATTCTAAGTTATGCAGAGCAAAAGACTTACATATCTGCCTCTAATTTTTACTGGTGTGAAATTTACTGTACAGCTAACTAGCAAAATTGTCTTGTCCTGTTGATAGGTGAATCTAGATCAGTGATGGCTAACCTTTTTGCCACTGCGTGCCAAAAGCGGGGGGAGCGCAGGGGGGTTGTGCCCACACCCATAATTCAATGTCCCCCACACCCCGCTCCCCCACACATGCGCATGTGACCCACTCACCCCTGTGCTCACCCTGCTTTTGGCACGCGATGGCACGGTAGGCACGGTAGGCCCGTTTTTCGCTCTCCCCAGGCTCCAGAGGCTTTCTAGGAGCATGGGAAGGGCGAAAACGGCCTTCCCCACACCCCAGAGGCCCTCCGGAGGCCAGAAATGGCCCATTTCCTGACTTCCGGTGGGCCCAGAAGGCCTGAAAATCAGCTAGCCAGTTTACGCATGGACGCTGGAGCTGAGGTAGGGCAACACTTGCATGCCCACAGATATGGCTCCACATGCCACCTGTGGAATGTGTGCCATAGGTTCGCCATCACGGATCTAGATCAATACCTATTTACATTCCAACAATCCAGCAGCTAGTTTATCTTGGCTGCACAGGGACACACCCACTGGTGGGTTTCACATTATGTTACTACCAGTTCGCCACACTTGCTTTGTGCGTGCTCACACCCAGTTTGCGTGCGTGCCTGCCGCCCGCAAATGTGCCTGGCCTCCCACGCATGTGCTTTGCTCACACACACGCCTTCCATGCTTGTGCCCAACCTCAGAAACATGCCTAAATAGGATGGCATAGAGCTGGGGCGGGTGGGTGAGCCCACCTGCGATTTCTGCTACCGGTTCGCGTGAACTGGCCCGAACCGGCTGAATACCACCTCTGGACATACCAAGAAAACACAGGATAATTACTCATTTGCTGATAGAGACCCCACTAATATATGAGCAACTCATTTATTGGACACCGCCTTTCATGAAGTGAGCCATTTTATGACTGTCATGACTTACAACCGTAATTTCCAGACTCAATTACAGTTGTAACTCAAGGACTACCAGGTACATGGGAAGTGTTTCTAAACCTTACATAGCCTGCCCCTAATTTGAAGCTTTTTGATATGATGAATTAACAAATAGCAATAGCACTTAGACTTATATACTGCTTTACAGCCCTCTCTAAGCAGTCTACAGAGTCGGCAAATGGCCCCCAGCAATCTGGGTCCTCGTTTTACCAATCTCAGAAGGATGGAAGGCTGGCTCAACCTTGAGCCTGGTGAGATTTGAACTGTGAAATTGCAGGCAGCAGGCAGTCAGCAGAAGTTGCCTGCAGTACTGGACTCTAACCACTGTGCCACCGTGGCTCAGTGTAGAGAAACTATGATGTAGGATCCAAATAAAATGGATGGGTTTTTTTTTTTTTTTTGCAGAAACTCATTGCTTTCTAGAACATGGAACTTGCTTCAAGTTTTTGTACGCACTGAATTGAAACTCAGGGGTATGTATCATTCTAGCAATAATTAAGATCAAGCCAAACCATCTCATCTCGCAATATTCACTTTGCAAATTTCTGAACAGATTTTTTTCCCCCCAATCTGGCTCCTTAAAAGTCAACATAGTTTCCAGGGTTTTCCACTGATTCTACAAATACAGGGAGAGGGATTCCTGCTTTTTTCCCATAACAACATTCTTTGTTATTACATCACCTTAGCTACCAGAAGCAGAAATTGAGTCATTCTTGACCTTTAAACCTTAACACATGGACAAGATTTTCTCTCTTTTGACTGCATTAGAGCAGGGGTGTCAAATTCGATTTCATAGAGGCCCAAATCAGGGTTGTGTTTGAGCTTGGGAGGCCGGGGTGGGCATGGCCAGCTCAACGTCAGTCGTGTTGGGGGCACCTGTGGTGGCCTGTGGTGCGTCTGCCAGAGAAAAGGGGCTCCTGAGCTCTGTTTTTGGCTGGGATGGCCTCCTGCAACTCTCTGCCAGTGAAAATGGAGCTCAGGATGGTGCATGCAGCCTTCCTGAATTCTGTTTTCGCTGGCAGAAGGTTGCAGGAGGCCATCCCAACCAAAAACCAAGCTCGGGAGCCCATTTTCTCTGGCAGAGGCACCATTGGGCCGACCCTTTGCTCTTTCCAGGATGGCCCTGTGGGCCGGATCTAAGCACCCCGCAGGCCGAATCTTGCCCCCGGCCCTTGAGTTTGACATCTCTACTTTAGAGCATATTCGGCAATGAGATAAAAATATAATCCCCAACATCAATGAACATATTCTTTCAACTGTGGAAAATGCAGCAGGTTTTTTAACATAATACATCCCTACATTAACCCTTTCCCAACTCAATGATAACTAATGTCTTCTAATTCAAGCACACAGTGGGAATAAGACACAAAAACTATAATTATTGTAGATCAGTTTTCTTCCCTTAATTTCCTTTAGATGTGTTGGGACAAATATATCCTAAACCCCAGTCGAAAGCAGATAAAAATTATTAATAAACATCTCTGACTATTATAATCCTAAAGCAACTTGACTCCCGAGAAAACAAAACTGCAAACATATCGACTAGTAGATCAAATGTAGCACTGATGTGCAATTCTTCAAAGTAGACCCATCTCTTCTTATAATGAAACTGTGGTGGAGTTTCCTAACCCATCTTTGAAAAAATCTAACTTTCTCCAACTTGGTGCTATTCTAGCAGAGCTGGACTTCCAGTTTTCACATTGGCCATGTCAAAGTCCAACCCATGAGAAGGGAAGGTTAGTTGCGGAAAAACATTGCAATCCAATTTTCATTGAATTAGATTTGGGTTGTGTTATTGTCCATTTTTATAATTAACATGCCTTCAGAGAGAGAGGAATGACTTTGCACTCTAAGGCCTGGCCCTCAGTGGGTTTTTCAAGAGTTAAGATACCAATTTTGAAAAGACAGATTTCCAAAAGCAATGAAAGGGAAGCTGAAAGTTCAGACTAATCTCTTGGCTTCCCCATTCACCTACTTCAAGAGCCACTTGACTTTTATGGGGGGGGGAAAGGGAATTATTTCTGCAGCTTATTGGATGCAGGCAAGGTGAACAGGAAGCCTTAGCCAAGTCATGTTTCAATAAAAAAAAAGAAAGAAAGCAAAGTTGATTAATAATTTCTCAAAATTAGTCTTTCAACTCCGAGCCATGTTAGAATGCAGCCAAAGCAATAAAAAGCTTGTTGCATAGCTAGACATTGTTTTAACCAAGCTTCAAAAAGTGAATTGAATTATGCAGCCAGGTAGCAGTAACCTAACTTCTAATTAAAGAAGGAGAAGCTAATAGATATTGCGGTATTGTGTAAATTTTGGTTTACGACTGAATGCAGCTTTG
Source organism: Ptyas mucosa (assembly GCA_012654045.1). Classification (NCBI taxonomy): domain Eukaryota; kingdom Metazoa; phylum Chordata; class Lepidosauria; order Squamata; family Colubridae; genus Ptyas; species Ptyas mucosa. Next base: position 7,267,908 of record WNWU01000019.1, read on the forward strand.
AAATTGCAAACATTCCATCTGCTCAGCAGCTGCGTACTCTAATCCCCTTTAATAACTTCGGCTTGTCCCCTGTAAGAATCCAGGGTTCTTCAAACTTTGTCTTTGCATTCAAGGCCAGAAATCTTTTCCCCTTTCCTCTGCCTGTTTTTAAACAGATATTCCTGTTCAGCAAATGCTATATATGCATATCAGCAGTGGTGAAATGTAAAATTTAGTACTACCGGTTCTGTGGGGTGGCTTGGGGGGGGGGAGTAATGTGACTGAGTGGGTGTGGCCAACTTTTTTTTTTACTTTTAAAACCATTTTTTCTGCAACCTCTTCGGCCAAAGAGGTTGTAGAAAAAATGCTTTTAAAAGCCTCTGACGATCCCAGCTGAGCCGCATGATCATCAGAGGCTTTTTTTTTTACTTTTAAAAGCATTTTTTTAGCCGGAGAGGTTGTAGAAAAAAAGCTTTTAAAAATAAAAAAAAAGCCTCTGATGATTGCGCCGCTCAGCTGGGCAACGGGGGGGGGGGGAGCAGGGATTTTTGCTACCAGTTCTCCGAACCACCCGCCACCATCGCTACTGGATCAGGCGATCTGGTCCAAACCAGGAGCATTTCACCCCTGCATAACAGCGCTCTAGAGGACTGTTCAAGGCATCCTGGTGCTTAACTGTACCAAACATCTATCTTTTTACAGAAATATTGGAGCAGGACAGAGGTTAACTCTACACAAAGATGAAGACCTGAAACAAATGGCAAATTGCTGGTACAGGAACTGCAGAACCTCTAGAACAGGGGTGTCCAATGCAAGGCCCACGGGGTGCTTAGATCTGGCCCACAGGGCCGCCCATGGTGCCTCTGCCAGTGAAAACAGAGCTCAGGGGAGCCGTGCGCAGCTCTCCCAAGTTCTATTTTCATTGGCAGAGGGCTGCAGGAGGCCATCGCAGCCGTAAACGGACGTCGAGCTGGCCATGCCCACCCTGGCCACGCTCCACTGGCCCACTGAGGTCAAACACAACCCTGATGTGGCCCTCAATGAAATCGAGTTTGACACCCCTGCTCTAGAATAAGGCTTAACTGAGGTCCCTTTTATTAAACAATGTCATTTATCAGGCCCTAGGAAACACACCTTCTCTGCTGCAATGCCTATACTTTGAATAATATTTTATTTTAGAGAAGTGCAACTCTAGAATTGTGGTGCCATCACCAAAGCGGCCCCATCTTTTCATGAAAAGAGATTCAGTGAAAATGCAATTCCTTGACTCCTGTACAGGCATACTCATGCAGCAGATTTAAAAAAAAAATCACAATATATAAGGAAGACTGACGCCATAATTAAAAGTGTGGTAAAGCAGATTTCTTTCTGGTTATTAGGTTTTTTTGTAATGTGTTTTTATTGATTTTTCTATGAAGCGCTGAAAGTTAGGGTATATATAAGATGGGCATCCATATAGGTTTTCAAAATAAGTAAATAAAATTATCAAGTAATCTGCTTGTCAATTAATTTATTTCAAGCATTGTGACAGAGAGCCTATTGCTTGGAATTTTTGCCTCAGGCACCCAATATGAAGGTCCTCCCGATATATAATTTCAGCTGTTTTATCAAAGAGAAAGATATTAAGAGAAAGATATGCAGGAATGCATCCTTGGCTGAGTATCAACAGAAGATCCCAGCCTAAAACTAGGATGCATCTTTGAAGTATTAAATGCAAACCATCATATTTTTATGCAAAACTTGTGATTCATTTACATTACAGAACCTTCCCCCAAACTTATCCGCTCCAGATTCTAAACTTCAACATGTTGTTCAGTCAATAAATATTTTTTTCCACCCATTTCACTTGGTCATCCATGACCATCTGTTTTCATTTTCCCAAGCCTCTCATTAAGGTGACTTGGCTCTTTTGCTTCCTGTTTGGAAACTGGTTGCTGATCAAGGCAAAATGCGATATTACATAATATTATACGCATGTGACAACTCCAGCAAAATGTTCTTGTATGCAGAGTGTTTTGCTGGATGTTATTGCCACAGGATTTTCTGTCACGTTTATTTCTTTTACAACCATTAAACAGAGAGTTGGCAATTTGGGGGCAGATTAATTTCTTAACACTGTGCATACACAGATAGACTTTTGCAAATCTCCCCCAGAGTTTAATGATACTTTCCTTTTGTGTGTGGATCGATACTATTTTGGCTCCATAAAATGAGCTTTTGATTGCACTGCTTATAATGGATCAGAGCAATTTATAAATCACTGATGGTTTAAGTAATAATCTATAAAGGGAAAGAATGCTTCTTCCAAAAAGAAAAAAAGAACCAAGTCCTTTTTTTCAGGCGCCTCCTCTTCCTCCTCCTTCCAGAAAACCAAACGGATTTCATAATGAATTTTAAGGTATACTATGTTTAAAGATAGTGGTAAAGATATGAAGGAAGCCTATAATGTATAAATGGTGTAAGTATTAAAGCATTCCACATGAATGAATTTAGTTACTCTCACAACAGCCCAGGTTCTAGTTCAGATTTACTATCTCTATATTGCAGTTAGAAACAAATTGCTAAGTGAACAGTAGTTTGTGCAGGTAATTAAATTCCTGGCAAACAAGCAACCGAATTCCATACTTTGATCCCTGAACCATTACATTATACTAAATCAAAGCATAAGTGGGGAAATATTTATAAGAAAGTTAAACAAAATGAGGAAAGAATATTAAACTTGGACATTCTTTTTTCTGCATTAAAATGCACATAATCTTGCCTTAATCTTCATTCAGAAACCATACCCTCCAGGTTGAAGAGCTGGCTGGGAAGAATGAATAACAGAATAATAGAGTTGGAAAAGACCTTGAAGCAGGCGTGGGTTGCCCCCGGTTCGGACCGGTTCACAAGAACTGGTAGTAAAACCGGCGGGAGGCCCCACCCACCGCCCCGGATGCCATCATCGGCGATCTGCACATGCACGATCCCATTGCGAACCGGTAGTAAAGGTAAGTAGAACCCACTCCTGCCTTGGAGGTCTTCTAGTCCAATCCCGTGCTCAAGCAGGAGACCGTATACCAGGGGTGAAATGCTCCCGGTTTGGACCGGATCACCCGATCCAGTAGCGATGGAGGTGAGTGGTTCGGAAAACCGGTAGCAAAAATCCCTGCCCCACCCCCACCCTCATGCCTAGTTGAGCCGTGCGATCATCAGAGGCTTTTTTTTTTTAATTTTTAAAAACATTTTTTCTACAACCTCTTCGGCCGAAAAAATGCTTTTAAAAGTAAAAAAAAAGCCTCTGATGATCGCGCGGCTCAGCTGGGATCGTCAGAGGCTTTTAAAAGCATTTTTTGACAACCTCTTCGGCTGAGGTTGTAGAAAAAATGGTTTTAAAAGTAAAAAAAAAAGTTGGCCATGCCCACCCAGTCACATTACCCCACACACACACCAAGCCACATCCACAGAACCGGTAGTAACAAATTTTAGATTTCACCACTGCCATATACCACTCTGGATAAATGACTGTCCAATTTTTTTCTTAAAAATCTCCAGTGTTGAAGCACCCACAATTTCTGGAGGCAGGTCGTTCCACTGATTAATTGTTCTCTCTGACAGAAAATTTATCTTTAGTTCTAGGTTGGTCCTCTCCTTGATTAGTTTTCATCCATTACTTCTTGTCCTGCCTTCACGTGCTTTGGAAAATAGGTTGATCCCCTTTTCTTTGTGGCAGCCCCTGAGATATTGGACTCTTAATCACCCCTAGTTCTTCTTTTCATCAAGGATCAACTTTCATCATTTATGTGCCATTTCAGAAATCACATTTTCAAATGTACTTATAAACCGTTCCAAGTATTAGGCCCAAAAGCAAGGTCTGAATGCAACATCATTTTGCAAGTGTAGACAGATTTGCCTGAGAACCAAGATTAGTTTCTGTATATATGCTTTGGGCCAAAGTCAGATTTGATTTCCTTTCATCTGTTGCGTGACATAGTTGTTCCTTGAATGGACGTGAGTAATGTAATTGAAATCTGGAGTTCTTGAGGTCACATGCTTGGGCTCTGCTATTCTTTGAAGGACATTATTACGGACCCTCGGTAACATGAAAGGAAGGTGCAACTATCAATCTTGTTCCAATCTACATTAGGCCAGTTGAAAACATGGAAGATTCTACACTGTCTCGATGAACTACAAATCCTGTATTTTAAGAATCAATATTAGAGAATAAAGTGAGCCACAGAGTCATTCTTTATAAATGTGGTACAGATGGCCATGGCTAATGGAAATCTTATGGTGAACTTGCTTTGAACTCCGTTCAATTTAGCACGTTCTTCTTTTTTATAAAATGGGGCAATGTGAACTATGAAAGTAGCCAACTCATGAAAAGTTATGGCGTGGTTTATTATCGGAATTAGCAATAGAACCTGGCCATTTCAACAGCTGCCTAATGTTGGATTGGAAGGCATAAGAGAGGGCAGAAGTGATAGTAAAAGTGATTCTTAATACAGGTAGGCCTCGACTTACAACCACAATTGAGCTCAACATTTCTGTCGCTAAGAGAGACACTTCAGAGTTTTGCTGAATCACTGCAGTTGATCAGCTGGGACTTGGGAGGCAGAGAATAGATGGGGGCGGGGCCAATCAGAATTTTTACTACCGGTTCTCCAAACTACTCAAAATTTCTGCTACCGGTTCTCCAGAACTGGTCAGAACCTGCTGAAACCCACCTCTGAAGTAACCTCAGAAAACAGCTACAAATTGGCATTCATCCTACCCTGTCAATTTAGAGATAAGACATGTGTAATACCAAACGCTAACCTGTACGAACACAGACAAGCTACGATTTGGATGGGACAGTCACATCAGAATCTGAATCCTTATAAATAAACTTAGAAATCTTGCTCAGTCTCTTACTCTAATGCTCACATTACAGTAAGAATTATCAGGAGGAAACAAGAAAGAGGGAAATTATACAACCATGGTTCATTTATTTAACTGAAGCATATGCTTTCGAGTCCCTATGGTCAAATCATTGTTTTGATAAAGTAAAGCATGCTTGGGGTCACGTAGTTTTATAGTGAAGAATAGCTAGATTTTGTTAGGTGCAAAAGACCACACGTGAAGGTTCGATTAAGTTGATTTATTGCTAAAAGCCTATGCACAGGAATCTTCTCAACTGAAAGCTAGCACTTGGTTACAATTAGATAAGAGTCAACACACTCAAAGGTAAGTTGGACATAGCTTGCTTGTCACTATAAAAGGATTCTAGGCTGATTCCTCTTTTCACTGTCCCCGGATTCTGCCATACCTTCTCCTATAGCCGTGATGGCGAACCTGTGGCACGCGGAGCCATATTAGTGGGCACGCCAGCTCAGTTCTGGGGCGCATGCGCCCGCCGGCCAGCTGATTTTCGGGCCTTCTGAGCCCACCAGAAGTAGGGAAACAGGCTGTTTCCTGCCTCTGGAGGGACTGGGGTGGGTGGGGAAGGCCCGCTTTTCTTTCATACCTGGCTCCAGATCCTGTCTATTTATCTGGGAAAAGCAAAAATAGCCTTTCACACTCCCTTGGAGGCCCTACGGAGGCTGAAAGGGCCCATTTCCTGACTTCCGGTGGGACAGGAAGTGATGTTTTTTGCTGTCCCCAGCCTCCAAAGACTCCTAGAGAGGCTCCTAGAGATTCCTAGAGTGGCTCCTAGAGAGGTTCTGGAGGCTGGGGACAGCAAAAAAATGTCACTTCCTGTCCCACTTTCAGCCTCCGTAGGGCCTCAAGGGTGTGCTAATCAAGCTATGCTGAAAACGAAAATGAAAGTAAAGCAGGCTATTTGCTACAATGAGGCAAAATTGCTGGGAGGCAGAGGCAGATTTTTTTTTCTTGTTTTCCTCACCAAAAAAGATAGGTGCGTCTTATAGTCCGGAGTGTCTTATACTCCAAAAAATACGGTAAGTGGAGGATTAACTGTATTGGTTATTGATTGGTTATTGATACTGATTGATATAACTGTATTCACTTAGTTTCTAAAATAGGAAAAATGAATAATAGAAAGAAGAAGTATAAATGAAATTGATTTTGATAAATACAAATGTTCCATCTAAGTGCCATGACACTTCCAGAACTGATGCAACTTTTAGTAGTATAATAAGCATGCTGCTATTTGGATCAAAATCGCATTGCTCTGTGACAAGCATTTTGTGTAGGAGAACTGTTAAAACACCATTTTTTGAGATGAAGCTACTGTGGGAAGAGAGCCTTCCTTCCTTCCTTTCTTTTTGCAACAACCAGTTAATTTCCTTATTGTACAAATGAACAACAATCTGAGAAAGTCCATAAATTCTATAAATTTTTATAAGCAACCTGCCTCTTAAGATTATAAACCCCTATGGTGCTCTTATATTCAAATACTTTATTCTGCAAGCAGAATGCAATCCCAGAGCGTTTCAGCACCAGCTATGTATAGGGATCCTGAAGCACCATTCCTCAGCTGCTTGTGTGGCAAGAAGACTGTTGTTGTTTGACAGTAACATGCCTGCCAAAATCACATCGCAGAAGCTGGCTCTGCAGATAGCTTTGGAGATCCAGAAGGAGGCTGCCAGCTGCCATTTCATACAGATGTCAGCTAAACGGTGGACTTTCTTTTGCAAATACCAATACATACCGTTTGCTCAGGTTTTTTTGTTTTAGCAATCCACACACACTGCAAGTTTGGAAATTTTGCATGAAAAAAAATGCTCTTGCGCTTACAACTGCCACAGAAACTCCTCCTTGCACCCTAAACACGTCAAGGATTTATCGAATATTTGTTAAATCCCGGCCAATCCAACAGTCATAAATTTTCTTCCTTTGTTTTAAAATGTGATCCGTTTCTTTTGGGATTTTAGGTTTGTTACGAACTGTTTTAGTTACTGTTACAAACAAGCAAGCAGCTGTCACGCAAGATCCTTATTCTCCACTGTTACTGGATTGGGACACTCTTCTAAAATTTGGTTGTGAACCAAATTTTAGCATTCATAGCTGTGCTATTTCCTAATTACCTTTAAAACAAAGTGACAAAAAGTAAAATCTCCTTTTTGAGTCAAGCTTGACTCCTTGCATCTCCATGTAGCTTTCTTGGTAACAGTATAGTTACCAAGCAATAGTACTTTGCTATTTCCTTCTTCTAGGACAGGGGTGTCAAACTCAATTTCATGGAGGGCCACATTTTATTATTATTTATTTTATTAATCATATTTCTATGCCGCCCACTCTCCGAGGACTCTGGGCGGCTTACAACAATCGACAGTATACTAAATAGCATATTGCCCCCAACAATCTGGGTCCTCATTTTACCTACCTCAGAAGGATGGAAGGTTGAGTCAACCTTGAGCCGGTGACATTTGATCTGCTGATCTGCTGAACTAACAGTCAGCTGAAGTAGCTGCATTACAGCACTCTAACTACTGTGCCACCTCGGCTCTATTCAGGGTTGTGTTTGTGTGGGGGGATGGGTGAGTGTAGCTAGGGTGGGCGTGGCCCCCCAAGTTCTATTTTCGCTGGCAGAGGGCTGCAAGAGGCTGTCGCGGCTAAAATGGGGCCCAGAAAGGCCGTGTGTAGCTCTCCGAGATCCGTTTTTGCTGGCATAGGGCTGCAAGAGGCTGTCATGGCAGAAAACGGAGCCTGGGAGGGCTCTGTTTTCACTGGCAGAGGCACGGTGGGCTGGTCTTTCCCTGTTTCCAGGCCGGACCCACGGGTCAGATCTAAGTACCCTGTGGGCCAGACATGGCCCACAGGCCTTGAGTTTGACACCCCTGTTCTAGGATTTTTTTAAAAAAAATATTATTTTCTGTTGTAGTCTATAACTTTGAGATTTATTCTGGATGTCTCATCAGGTTCAGCCTGGCTTATTGTATCTGTCTTTTTCACTTCAGCCAAAGTCAGCTAGATATTGACATCTAACTGAAAATGGTAAAGACGGATCCTTTTTTATTATTTTTAAGAAAAAGCAAGAAAAAAAAAAGAAAAAGTTACCTGAATCAAAACGGTCTTTGTTCAAAGACAAGCACTAAATTAAAAGAAAAAAAATCAAAATACCTTTGAAAGTATCTTTCCTGGCTTTCTTTGGAGGTATTCAAGGACTGGATAACCATCTGTTGGAGATGCTGCAATTCTGGATTTCCTGCATAATCTAGTCAGTTGCATTATTTAGCTGCCTATCCAGCTATAATTATCTACTATCAATATCTTAATTATTCCAGCAGTTAAAGGCTTTTAGTGTAATTCTTTGTAAACCGGTGCACTCAAATTGGGTGACCTTTGATGGTCATCTAATAAGCTCATTATATCAGCGGTGAAATCCTGCCGGATCTATCCGGCTCGCACAAACTGGTAGGGCTGGCTGCGGGAGGCTCCGCCCACCCGCCGGGATGTCATTATGTCCCGTTTTTGACCCTCTGTGCATTTGCAGAAGGCTCTGCGCATGCACAGAAGAGGCCTACATGCTCACATTTCCGAACCGGTAGCGAAGGTAAGTGTATTTCACCGCTGCATTATATCCTGCTAATAAGTCTCTTCAGGTGCAGTGAAAAGACTTCCCAAGTCCATTTAAGGGGAAGACAGCCAACCGATCGGGTTCTTTTCAAACCTTATTCTACATTTGGCTCCAGGTTTCAAATGAAAGCCCTCCATGGTGCAGAATCTTCCAATAAGCTTTGGGAAAATCTTCCAAATAAGTTTTGGAGTCTTTGGTGGAAACATCTGCTTTAATTTTCTCCTTAAGGGTCTAGCAAGAATTTGAGCTGCAGAATTGAAGCCATTTATGAGTTTCCTTTTGTTGCAGTTTGAGCTGGGACCAAACTTGATATAACCTGAAAAGGGTGTTAACATTTGTCCAGAAAAATAAACGCTCATTCTACAGTCCCCCGCCTTCTTACATGCATTAATCTGATCAAAGTTGCTCGCAATCTTTGCCTTGTTTGTGCATTTTTAAAAATAAATAAATGAAAAAGCATTCTCTGGCTGGCCCAGTGGATGTTCTAGAGATGTCTGACTTCACTCAATGTCTTGGTGTTTTGCAGTTCATCTTCTGCAGCTGTAAAGTCTGTAGAATTTCCCAGAAAATGGAGCTTCCAAACATATTATAATCAGAGCCAGGATAGAGAAAACACATCCCTTTCTTTTAGTTGAAGAATTCTTGAACAAATAAAATAGTTCCATCAGGTCACCAAAGAACTCCTGACATACTCATTCAAAGTATAGGACTCACATTCATGTTCACAGATAGAGGATCCTAATAATATATTTTTATTTCCATATAACACTTTGCTGAGAAGAACAGACCAACACTGCTTTTCCCCATAATGTACAAGTAGTCCTCAATGTATGACCACAATTGAGCCTAAAGTGTCTGTTGTTAAGTGAGATATTTAAATGAATTTCCCCCAATTTGACGACCTTTCTTGGTCCTGTTGTTAATTGAATCCCCATGGACTTTTGCTTCTCAGAAGGTCACAAATGGTGAGCATATGACCCCAGGAGCGTGCAATCATCATAAATATGAGTCAGTTTGTCAAGCATCTGAATTTTGACCAAATGACTATGGGGATGCTGGAATGGCCGTAAGTGTGAAAAATGGTCATAAGTCACTTTTTTCAGTGCCAGTGAGTTAGTGATCGTAACTTTGAATGATCACTAAATGAACTGTTGTGAGTTAAAGACTACCTATATAACAGGGTTACCCAAAAATGGAATAAAGAATTGTTAAAGGTTTTGGCTCACCTTCTCAACTGGCATCTCATTACCACTGAAATTCCTAGTCAGAGATATAACCTGTACCTTCAATCATGTACGATGATGCTTGGCATAAGATTATTGTGATCTTGATTTGGTCTGGTGGTTTTCATGAATACTTACAGGATCCCACAGGGGCACAAAATAAACTCCTGAAGAACTTTGTTTACTTCAAGCTCATTTAAATGTCTCCAACACATGAGTAGAACTTTTCCCACACAATTGTTCACCAATACAGGATCACTTTCTATATTCTACAAGAGGGGTGTCAAACTCGATTTCATTGAGAGCCACAACAGAGTTGTGTTTGACCTTGGGGGGCGGGAGTCATGGCCAGGGGTGTGTGGCCAGTTTGATGTCACTCATGTCAGGGGCGCTTATGATGGCCCGAGCGCTCTGCCAGCAAAAACGGGCTATCGAGCTGCGTTTTCAGCTTCTACAGCCTTCTGTATGGCCCTCCCAAGCTCCATTTTCACTGGCAAAGGCGAAAATGGGGGCCAGTCCTTCACTGTTTCTTGGGAGGCACCATAGGCCAGATCTAAGCACCCCGTGGACCAGATCTGACCCTCGGGCCTTGAGTTTGACACCCCTGTTTTATAAGGTTGACATGCAAAATGTGCCAACTCCTCAGCTCTATACTAAGTTATTTTTGTCCCAAAACATTCCTCTATTAAAAGTTTAACATGACTGCCCAGTTTGCACTTGCCACACAATGGGCAAATTCTTTTCATCTCCTGCCATCTTCCTCTGAACCCTATTAGTTTGATGTTCTTCCATATCCCCTATTCTATTATTGCATTAACAGTAACTGGTATCCATTCTTTATCTAAGCCTGTGCTAATTTTAGTCTTTCAGATACATTAGGGAGAAGGGATGGGCACCAAATAAGAAGTGCAATGATATGGTACTTCCAGAGGCCACTAATAACTGTTAGACAATTTTACTACCTATTTTGACATTAAAAATGTGTTTCATGCATATCCTCCCTCATTGCAAAATCTGGGGGAATAACCAAGGTCAGGGACTATATTACATAGCCAAGACACCTGAATGGATATCCGGAAGAATATCCACTTATCTGGAATTTGCAGAACTGATTCTTTGACTTTTTTTTTTAATCTATGTAAATATCCAGCTGTCCTAGAGGACAATTTTTCCTTTGGCATATTTCTAGGAAAGGAAATGCTGTTTTGTGTGTGTGTGTGTGTGTGTGTGCAATGCAGGTGCTAAACTTGGATTAGTTTACATAGATGTGAGATGTCAATAGGTAAATTAAATACTGGCAGTGGAATCAATTCAATATTTTTAAAGTTCATGGACAAATATATGAAGACTGGAAAGCAAAAGATGTTTACTGTGCAGAGAAATTACCCTGGAATTTAAAAAACCATCCAGATGCATAGATGATGCCCAGTTTTCCTTCCTTAGCAAACTGTGATTGCCAATTCTAGTTAAAACAGATCCTGACTAATAAATAGGTTGGTGTAGCACACATGTATATGTGTCAAAAGTCATATTTGAGAAAAGGGCAGAACCAGAACAATTTTTGTATTAATTGAGCCAACGAATTAAAAATGAATTAACTCTGAAGTAAGAAAACTCTTTTACAAAATCAAATGAACCCCATCTGTATGTGCAAACAAATTCACTCTAACATACAAATGTACAAATACACACACATATTCTTTTCTTTTAGGTGAAACAGCAAAGAATAAGGGGAGGGGGAAACCCAGGATTTATATAATTCCTGCATGCATTTATAGAAAGGTAAGTTCAATTCTCATGCAAAGAGCTTAGTATATTTCTGTAGATCACTGCAAAATGAATCATTATGTCAAAGTGAAAGATATGGAATGGATAAAAGGCTGAATGGAAAAAAGGTGGATAATTCTGTTTTCAGGCAGACGACCGACGCAAAAAAAAAGCTAAGAATGAACAGAGAATTTCATCGCAATATGATTTTCTTTTTTTAATATGGCTATAAAAATATTCAAAACAGCGCACACCAACCCAACAATAGAAATTATTTTGAACAGCCTCATTGGAACAGTTGCTTCTGCAGAAATAGCATTTCTTATGCCGAAACAGGAAGAATTCAAGTCTATGTAAGTTTTTTTTTGTATATATAAAATGCAAAACGTTTTATTTTGTTGGATTAGCAGAGATAGAGACCACCACTGGGTGTATATAGAAATGGGTATTAAAGGGATGTGTATGAAAATTTAACACTACATTTTATTTTTTTTAAAAAAGAGCTGGTGTCATCTAATGGTTAAGGCACCAGGCAAGAAATTGGGAAACTGAGTCCTAGTCCCATTTAGCCACGAAAGCCAGTTGTGTGACTTTGGGCCAGGTGTTCTTTCTCAGCTCAATTCACCTCACAAGGTTGTTGTTGTTGTAGGAGGAGGAGGAAAGTGTGTTGTATCAGTGGTGAAATCCAATTTTTTTTACTACCGGTTCTGTGGATGTGGCTTGGTGGGTGTGGTGTAACTTGGTGGGCACGGAAAGGAAGGGGAAGGATATTGCAAAATCTTCATTCCCACCCCACTCTGGGGCCAGCCAGAGGTGGCATTTGCCGGTTCTCCGAACTGCTCAAAATTTCCGCTACCAGTTCTCCAGATCCTGTCAGAACCTGCTGGATTTCACCTGTGTTGTATATGTCTATGGAGATTCTCAGTCATCCAGGGTATAGTTGTCTCAAGTCTGCTTTTTCAAGGTGCAACTGGACTTTCTTGGTTTTCTTTGAAGACGTTTCGCTTCTCATCTAAGAGGCTTCTTCAGCTCTGACTGGATAGTGGGGAATAGAAGGATTTATACTCCTTGTAGACAGTTGGTCATTTGCATTCCTTTAGAGAATAGACTGAGGTCACCTGGAGGTTTATCTGTGTCATCGGGGTCACCTGAGTAGTGCAAAAGAGTGTGGAACTACTCAAATGATCCTGATGACACAGATAAGCCTCCAGGTGGCCTCAATATAAATGACCAGCTGTCTGCAAGGAGTATAAATCCTTCCATTCCCCACCATCCAGTCAGAGCTGAAGAAGCTTCTTGGATGAGAAGTGAAATGTCTTCAAAGAAAACCAAGAAAGTCTTGCTGCCCCTTGAAAAAGCACCCGTGGCTGTGTTATAGATGTTTGCCACCCTATGTTATTTGTAAAAAATAATAAAGGCAGGGTACTAACTACCGGTAAGTCAAATCCATTGTACTCAGAAGCCAGTTTTATAGGCACAAGCTCAGCTTAAACAACCAATGATTTGATATCCTGGTTGTTTTCTTTAAAGAAAGCAGAAGGCTATCTCAAGCTTGAAAAGCAAAAGAAGAAAAAGGCTAACAATTAAAATGCTGCCCTTTTCCCAGTTCAGCTGTTGACGTTCCTTGCTGAAGTCAACAGACGTGGCCCAGCTGATTGGAAGATAGGACAGATAAGCCCCTGTCAGTTTTGTCATGCAGGGCATTCTCCATGGGCAACAAAAATACTGAGCTTGGGCACAAGGTGCTTCAGTTGACATTGCAATTACACACCTGAAGAAAATGGGCCAGGATAATCATAGCATTGTAACTCTACTATAATGTTGTCCGATTCTGTCCTCTGACACCTGAAGCCCTTATCTCAACTGCACATTCAGACTCAGGCTACATTTGCCTACAGAAGCACAAGAGTTACCAAACAAACCAGTGAACCCTTTTCAATTGCTGCATTTACCCCTCGATATAAATTACTTGAGTGACACTCAAGACACTTGGAGGGTGGCAGTATGAAAAAGGCTGCAGTTCACCATTTCGTTTGTTTTGTCTGGAAATGGGAAGCTATCTTGTGCTGGCAAGAAAGTCTCAAGGTAATTTTTCCTATCACACCTGAAGGTGAAGTGGGTGTAGACCTAGGAGGTGATGAAAAGCACAAGCACATACACACATGCAGATCACAGATGAACTTTTGTTGCAAGCCTCAACTTGGCTTTGCTGAATTGTCTCTCAATAAAGGAGAATATTTGTAGCTCAGGGTTGAAATGAGGGCTCCTTGGTGCTCTCTGAGTTTGGTTGCTTTCTTGAAGACATTTTATTACCCAAACTAGGTAACATCATCATCTGGGCACTGATAATGTTACCTAGTTTTGGTAATGAAACGTCGGCAAGAAAGCAACCAAGCTCGGTGTCAACCCTGAAGCGAACCTGGCTGGTCCATCTCTGAGGCATTAGGGTTGCCACTAGATGGGAGGGGGAGGGAAATAGATAACTGGAGTTTTGCAGTCAAAACAAAAGGTTTTTCCTGTGGGAACCAAGGTCATCCCAACAGGTGGCTGGGAGAGGAGGAGGAGCGAAGTAACCAAGCAACTGGCCAGCACCTCTACTGAGCCATGTGACTGATGACTTGGGGAAAAGGAAAAAAACTTTCTCTTTTAATTAGGTAAAAACCATGGGAACATTCAGAGTCGGTTTTCACCAGTTGTGCCAATATGATGTATCCAATAAATTTGTTCTTTGAGGAATCTACCTGCCTCGGAGTTCTGCTTTCTATGGGTGCATTACTTGGAACGCTGACATTCAGAGAGTACCAAGGACTCAATTGTCTCTCTCTCTCTCTCTCCTTCTCCAAAAGGATTCCATTCTGCCACTGAGATATTCTGAATCAAGGGAGATTTGCACACGCTGTTGTGCAAATAGTCTGCTACTATTTATGATTTGTCAATTTCAAAAGCAATCCCCAAAATTCAAAGAGAGCTCTCCTGGCATTAAGTAACAGGAGCAACCATCTGATGATAGAGAACTCCCATGGACTAACTTGACTGTAAGCCATTCTTACTGGAGTGTCTTCCAATGTACATTAGTACTAATTTTAGCTGCCATACAACATGGTCAGAATTTAAATGGCATACCACAGCTGGTTTGAGGAAGAGTTGGGTATTGTTTGATAGCTACTACCTGTGCTGGTTCATGAATGTGTTCAGGCATCACCAGACTTTACTCAATCAGCTTCCTCTAGCAATTAAACTAAATTGATTTTCTTCTTGCCTAGGTTCAGCCCTTTAACCCCCATCTTCCAAAATGTTTCCACAGTCAAAACAGCCATTGCAATTCATTATTTTATAGCTTACAAGCATTATAAACCCTTCATTTATAAGGAAGGGACAAAAGCCAGTAGAATTTGGTTCCAACATAGATGCAATGAAACAGGAATACAGGAGACTCCTTATTCTGTTTATCCAACTAGCTACTACTCAGTGATAGGATTCAAATTTTTTTACTACTGGTTCTGTGGGCGTGGCTTGGTGGGTGTGGCAGGGGAAGGATGCTATGAAATCTCCATTCCCTCCCCACTCCAGGGGAAGGTTACCGCAAAATCCCCATTTCCTCCTGATCAGCTGGGATTCAGGAGACAGAGAATAGATGGGGGAGGGGCCAGTCAGAGGTGGTATTTACCGGTTCTCCGAACTACTCCAAATTTCCACTACCGGTTCTCCAGAACTGGCCAGAACCTGCTGAATACCACCTCTGTACTACCTGTTCCAGCTTTCCCCATCCCCAATGCCCTCCAAATATGCCGAGATCAGAGGTGGGTTTCAGCAGGTTCTGACCAGTTCTGGAGAACCGGTAGCGGAAATTTTGAGTAGTTCAGAGAACCGGAAGTAAAAAATCTGACTGGCCCCGCCCCCATCTATTCTCTGCCTCCCAAGTCCCAGCTGATGGGGAGGAAATGGGGATTTTGCAGTAACCTTCCCCTGGGGAGGAAATGGAGATTTTATAGTATCTTTCCCCTTCCCACACCCACCAAGCCATGCCATGCCATGCCCACCAAGCCACACTCACAGAACCAGTAGTAAAAAATTTTGAAATCCACCAATGGCCAAGTTGCTAGAATTCCCAGCTAAACATTTCTGGGAAATTATAATCCCTACACATCAGCAAGTCCCTAAATTGAGACAAGTAATTTTACTTTGCCTGGCAAAAGGAACTCCAGCAGACCATTTTTTAAATTTAATTGCTCCCTGACCTTTTTCTCTGAATAAGCCAGGGAACAAATACAAGACTTTCTGTATATAAAGAACTCTGTCATAGAAGTACAATACCCCCAATTAACAGGGTGATGACTGGTGACTTCCTATGACCAATTTTCTACAGCAGGCATTCACCCTGACAGCAAGCTTATTTCAGAATACTAATACTAGCAACCAAAACAACAAGCCAGCCTTTGGGTAGATTTTTCAAGATGCTTAGAGCTACATGCCAGCATATGCTGATCTCTTGTGTCTGATGTGGCACTAAAAATAAGGCCTGGCAACCAGAACCGTTATGTGGGATGAAGAATAATTGCAAGGGAAAAGAAGGAGCCAATCAAAGTAGCCAGTAAGAATAGACGAGGAATAGAATCTGGAAGAAGGACGAAAAGCAGTCAAGGAAGAAATCAGACCCTGCAAAGTTATTTAAGTGAAACATACAGGTAGTTCCCAATTCACACAGCCATTCATTTCTGACCATATGAAGTTACAATGGCATTGTAAAAAAGTGATTTATGATCATATTTCACGCTTACGACCATTGCAGCATAGACATAGACATCTATATATGTTCTTTCTATCTATCTATCTATCTATCTATCTATCTATCTATCTATCTATCT
>WNWU01000019.1:7284251-7319133 GCA_012654045.1 Ptyas mucosa
TCTATCTATCTATCTATCTATCTATCTATCTATCTATCTATCTATCTATCTATCTATCATCTGCACATGGCGTGAGTTCTATGTATTTCTTTATTTTTCTCCTTGCTTGTTTCCAGAAAACTGAAACGATAGAAAGAAATGCAAAAAGAAAAAAAGAAAGAAAAGAAAAGCAAGAAAGAAAAAGGAAGGAAGGAGAACCAAAAGTCATTAACTTTACCATGCAAATCTTGTTCGTTGGTCTTGGGGCTGCTTCTTGCTCTGCGTTCTGCCTTTTTGATGACTGGCATCCCCCCTCCGCTTATGCCTCCGATGCCTCCTGCCCCATTGGTGGCCCCGTTTTGAGTCTTGAGGGTACCATTGTAGACCGTCGTACACGCTGGATGGCTCTTGTAGATGGCTGGAGGGCTGTTCAAACGGTTCTGCCGATCAATCTGCCTGTCTTTGATTTTTTTGTGCTGCGGCTTGTTGTACTGATCTTCCCTGTTTATGAAACTTGACATTCCATATATGATTTCTGAAATGAAACAAGATAAAGGGCATACAGTTCAGGCTCCAATGCAAATGCCACCTGCATTTCTTTACAGGCAGCCCTCGACTTACGACCACAACTGAGCCCAAAATTTATATTGCTAAGCAGGACATTTGTTAAGTGAGGCTTGCTCCATTTTATAGCCACGGTTGCTAAGGGAATCATTGCAGTTGTTAAATTAGCAACACAGCTGTTAAGTGAATCTGGCTTTCCCCATTGACTCTGTTTGTCAGAAGGTAGCAAAAGGTGATCACGTGACTCCAGGACACTGCAGCCATCATAAATGTTGGCAACCTGTTGTAGTGTCAGGGTGCATCACATGATCGCTACACCTGTGACCTTCCCACCTGGCTTCCGACCAACGAAGTCAGTGGGTGAAGCTGGATTTGCTTAATAACCACACAATTCCGTTAAAAACTGCAACGAATTGTTCAACAATTGCGACCCCCCCCCCAAAAAAGTGCAGAAACATCCAACACGGCTCACTTAACACCAATGAAAAATATCAATCCCAGGTGTGGTTGTAAGTGGAGGACAGCTTGTGCCCGTCCTGTTTCAACAAATCAAGGCAGCGCGGCAAAATACGTAACCTAGATTTGAAAGGTGTAGAGTTGAGTTTACCTTGCTCTCCATAAATGGTAGGCGGAAGGTGATGCTGAGGAAAAAACTGAGGTGGTATATCTCCAGGCCCGGTAACAGGCGGGTAGAAAGCTGTATGAGAGTTATGGATGAAATGAGGATGATGAGTGAGGTATGGTGGTAAGTGGTGCGTTGGAGAAATGGCAGAAGGATAGCTAGCAGGATAGCACTCTGGAGACTGAGGCGTGACAACCACCCTTCGAACGCCCGTACTGTCTTCTAATACCTGCAAAGGAAAGGCAACCGGATGAATAAAATTAACATATAGATAGATAGATATTTGCCTGAAATAATAACAGTAATGTGTCATTCTTTTCCTTCCATTCAATAAACAGAAAAGCTTTTTTTTTTTTTAACGGTAAGGAAGATCATCTGTATCTAAGAAAGTCCCGATGCCAGAAATTTCCATGATAACAGCTTACTCACGGCAGACATTCAGGCAGCCGTCCTAATTATAGCAAGGCATTTTGTAATTGCTTTAACAATGAGAATTTGAACAGAGATCAAAGTAGCACCAGCGTGCAGAAGTTACTTGTCCCTTTAAAAGGACACATTTTGTTTTTGCACAGATTCAAATGCCAACCTAAAGGACTGGGTGAATACCAAACAGGGGGCCTTTTGTTCAATATTATTTGTGGAGTTTGATGATAGATAGAAAAAGCAAAGAGTTCAAAAACTAAGGAAATCAGACCTGGAAATCAGAAACCAAGACTTAACATCCAAAGTCGACATTATGCCTTTTGTGGTTTATACCATTGTACGCAGGGGTAGGATTCTACTGGTTCAGACCGGTTCGGGTGAACTGGTAGCTCTGACGATCAGCTGGGAGTGAACAGGTTCATTCTGATGATTAGGTGGGCCCACCCATCCCTGCGCTTTACTGACCTATATCTTCTTAGCTGATTCGCGCGGCAGAGCGGATTGCCACGCCTTGGGTGTATTAATCCCCAGCAGTAATGCGGAAGGTACATTTTTTTAAAACTGTGCATGTGCGCATGCACACGAAGTGTGCAATCACCGAACTGGTTGTTAAACCGGCAGGATCCCACCACCAATTGTATGGAGTATATTTGGTTCAAAATGCAGTGGCCTGCATGGTTTTGTGCAGACCCAGGTGTGCATAGGTGTGTCATCTCTCCTGAGGGAGCTGCATTGGCTGCAGATCTGCTTTCTGGTACAATTCAAGGTGCTGATTGACACCTTCAAAGCCCTACATGACTTGGGATCCGGTTATCTAAACGTCTTGACCATTTTTTTCTAGACATATCTACCTGACCCCCCCCAGGCTGGGGGGTCAGGGAATGTTGCAAATGCCCTCTCCTAAGGAGGTATATCTTGTTAGAGTTTGTTGCAGCAATCAAGTCCAGAAAGCACCCACAGGTAACTGATTCAGCAGGATTCATTAACTTCTCTTTATATACAATATAACACATGAAGTATATATACAATACCAACAGGAGAGGAGAGAATAGTTTTCAGTTTCAATTCAGCAAACTAGTTTTCTGTTTCAGTTCTCAGCACAGCACTTAGAGCTAAGCACAGCTACGCCATGCCCAGGCTCCTTGCTGCCTCAGCTCCCATTGGCTGACCTTGTTGCTAAGCCCTATTCATTGGCTGACCTTGTTACCATGTCTCTGCCAGTCATGAATACACTGAGAAATCTGGTGGGATTCAGAAGAAAGGCCTTCTCTGTGGTGGCTCCTTCCCTTTGGAACATCATCCCTGAGGAGATTAGATTGGCCTCCACTTTGACACTCCTTCACAAGGCCCTGAAGACCTGGTTTTGCCAACAGGCCTGGAGAATCCAGAGCGGGATGGAGCTCACCTAGTGGCTTGTCTGATTAATTGTTGTTGCCAATGGGTGGGATTTATTGTTTTTATTCCATGTATACTGGGTTTTCACCTTTGTAAGCCACCCAGAATCATTGAGAGTGAGTGAGCAGCCATACAAATTCTATTAAAAAAAATAAATACATTTGGATTGGTTGCTGGCTTTAAAAGCTAAAGGCCAAGAAGAATCTGTCTCTATCATCCATGGATTGCTTCCAAATGTCTGTATTGTCCACAGATTGTTCTCCAAGATGCCGGAGCGGAAGGTTCTGAATCGAGTGATTGAAAGAAAAGCGCATGAGAGAAAAAGGGATGAGAAGAAGATAATAAAACTCATTGAGGGTCTAATTATTTTTCTTGACCAAAAGGAGTATCCTGGGTCATCGCCAACGGGTGGTTCTGTGTTGCCTAGAAAGTACTGAGTTGGGGTAATAAGGAGAAGGCAAATAAGCAGCGGTTGATGGTTGGCTTGCTTGCATTTTTTTTTCCTGTGGAAAGTATAAAGGAATTTGGGCCTGTAGGAAAAAAAAAGTAGTGGCTGCTATCCAAAAAACATTGGGAAGAATAATTATCAGTTGAATTCTATAGTTGGAACAGTTGATGGGATAGTTGCACTACATCAAGCTTAACCCCCAGAAAGTGCCAAGTTCCAAGATGTCCTTGGTTTTCTGAGTCCAGCTGTTCTCCTGAAAATGATGTAGCTTCAAAGATCCTAGCTTTAGAGGAGCATGCCAAAAGATTCTGTCAAATGGTATATTAATTGTCCTTGGATTAAAGGAAGGTCTCACTTTGATTATTGCCATGGGAATGAGATGCTCCATACATCTGTCCTTTTGGATCTTTACCCAAGGCTTGATAAAAGTGATTGAATTGGCAGTTACTTCAGTCTTAGATAATCTTCTATTTAATTTCAGAGGCCCATCGGTCCAATATTTCTAGCCTATAAAAGTTCCCTCCATAATTTATCCCAAGAGGTTAGAAATAGCCAAAAGAGGGGAGGGGGGGAGGGAATGCACGGAAACATCAGGCAATTTTTTAAAAAGTCAGTCTTTTAATTATTACTCAACTATATCTCCCATATCTCATTATTTCTAATCCTATTCCAATTATTCCAATTATTCTAAGCCCTGTTCCAATTATTATACACTTAGGGTGGATTTCTTAATGTAAATATATAAATATGAATTTTGTAGCTACTTTTAAGACTTATTAAATATTGTGCTCTAATTATATTATCTGTTCCCCAAGCTGCTGTGTGTGAGTAAGGAAAGCAATTGGTAATCCCACCTTTGACAGAAGTTTGAAGTGACATTTACAAAATGTTGGCTATCTGAACAACATACAGTATTTTGGCTAAAGTAAGGGATACCTTGGGAGCAATGGATGAATTGCTGTTCCTTTTGAGATTGAATTAAGGAGATGATTGACAAACATTTATTACATATTAACCACTCCATAGGTTAATTTGTAAGTACATTAGCAATACTCAGTCAATCATCTGTATTAACAAACTGTCTTCTTTTGTGACATTTCAATTAGTGCTAATAAAGGCATTGATTTTGTTCCATGTTCATTCATTGTTTTGAATGATAAAAATGGCTTTTCCATTTGCTTTCCTGCATGAATACAACTTGATATCCATCCACATGCCATAAAATGCGAAGGACATGTATGGTGAGCCAACAACTATATGAGGGTCAATCAAACTGACACCAAAGAGTATGCAAGGTTTTAAATTCTGCAGAACTCTTCTTCAGATAAAATGCTATGAAGAAGTGAGTGGAGAAACAGCAAACATTTTTTTAAAAAATGAGACCAGGCATTGTATTTGTGGGATATGAAGTTTAAAATCTATCTCATGATGAAGATGGCGGACTGAATGCATTAGTTGTTAGTAGCATTGTATTAGCTTTTTGAAACTGCCTGCTAAATTTCCAAATATGCCATAAATCAGATCTTCTTCTGGTGCTATATCTGTCATCAGATGTTGGCGATCATGTTGGCGATCCTATTTTTATCAACACCCACACAAAAAAATGCTGCTGAGTTTTGTCCAAACCAGTCCCTTAGGTTTTGAAGCCATGATGTTCTTCTTCTGCCTGGACCTCGTTTGCCTTCAGTCTTTCCCTGGAGGATTAAGTGAAGTATGGCGTATTTTTCTGGGTGTCTCATCACATGTCCAAAATATTCTAACTTTCGCTTTTTAATGGTTTTGATGATGTCCCTTGGCTTTCCCAAGTGGAAGTCAGATATTGCTCCCAAAAGCCTGGTAGTGATCACACCGATTGGCAGGTGCAACCTGGAGTCTCATACCAGGACATTTTTAGCACTGACATCTCTGAATTAGGAACAGAGGATTACTGATATATAAAGCACGCTTTATAACTGAGCAATGGTTTTTCTCCAAGGCAAACTGATGTAGACAACAAAATAGCTAACAATGAAGGGCATGAATACCATCCATGCTAGAGGAAGAGAAGGGATGGGTGACTTTGCAAAAGCCTCTGTTTTTCCAAGATTCAGCTCATTCAAGTGATTTGTCTTCAAGCAAATTTGTTATCAGCTAAGGTACACACACCTTTGTGCTTGCCTCATAATCTGTGCCTGGTTGTGTCAAGCATGACCTGGATTTTCCACTGAAGTGAGATTTAGATGTCTCTCGTCTATTTTACGTCAAGCAGAGTTCCTTTCTGAGAGCAGTGGTGGTGCAGTGGTTAGAATGCAGTATTGCAGGCTAAATTCTGCCAGCAGTTCGGTAATTCGACTGTCACTGGCTCATGATTGACTCAGCTTTCCATCCTTCCGAGGTCGGTAAAATGAGGACCCAGATTGTTGGGGGTGGGGGGCAATATGCAGACTCTGTAAACTGCGTAGAGAGGGCTGTAAAGCACCATGAAGCGGTATATAAGTCTAAGTGCTATTGCTATTGCTATTGCTTTCCAGCTCTTCTATCCTTCCCCCCCCCCCCCAGTTCTATCCTGACTGGCCTGACTCTTAATCCCTATCATCCCCCCTCCATCATCCTACCCACTTCCCCATCACATGACCATGATTTTACTTTGAAGGTATTGTCATTTTATTGGTTAGGGTTATTTGTTGATTCAAATGTTTTTATGCTGTAAGCCACCAGAGTCATTTCAAAACCAAATGGGTGGCAAATAAATAAAATAAAATAATGAGAGAGTTGACTTGAGAGTTAGAATTTTCCAGTGCAGAGATGCCAGTATAAAAGGTGAAGCAAATATAAAGTTACAGTAATTTCTATCTAGCCAAAAAAGTTTTGTCCTTACCTAATAGATCACTGAAGACTTAAATACAAAGACCTTATGCTTTAAAAAAACCCAAAACTCTTCAAACCAGAAACTCATGCATGGAAAGGTAATCCAAATAAAGTTTCCACATTGGAATACCGTAAATTCTAGGTCAGTTCTCCTTTTCAAATGCATAGTTATTTCACATGTCAAGACACAGTTTTGCAATTTGATGTGCTATTCTTTGACAGCTCTAAAGAGTTGTCTTGTGCCATGCCAAAGGTCTGAGTCCTTAAATCCAGTCAAACTTTGCCAAGTCAATTGTGAGAAACCCATTGCTGAGCTCCAGCAATGTGAGCTTGCCAACGAGGCAGGCAAGACACAACTATTTATTAAGGCAACATTTGTAAACAATCTTTCCAGCCTATCAAATGCTTGCGCTCCTTAAGGGCCTGCTCCATGTTCTGTCACTAATTCCCCAGGGTGACATAGCAAAGAGAGAGTGTCAGCCAGGAAAAGATGGATCTTTCATTCCATACAGAAAAGGGGGGAAGCATGTCTAAAGCCAGAAAGGGAATCATCTTCCATTATTTTCCACTGTAAGCAATATTTTTAGAAAAGCCCCTCTCCCCCTTCCTCTTTTGTTTGTGGTTGGGCTGCTAGGACACAATAAAGAGCCAACGAGTCACGTAGCATCACTGGGATTTGACATGGAGGCAAGTAGATCAAAAAGGGCAAATATATCCTTGGGGACAGTGTTAGCGCTGCTTTTCTCTAAGTTTTTGTGAATTGGAGACAGGAGAGGACAGATCCTAATGGGGTCTAGACGGATGGCGGAAAGAAAAATAGCAGAAGTGTAAATATGCATGAAGGGACCCGGTGGCTCAGTGGCTAAAACACTGAGCTTGTCGATCAAAAGGTCGACAGTTCAGTGGTTCGAATCCCTAGTGCTGCATAACAGGGTGAGCTCCCGTTAACTTGTCCCAGCTTCTGCCAACCTAGCAGTTTGAAAGCACATAAAAAATGCAAGTAGAAAAATAGGGGCCACCTTTGGTGGGAAGGTAACAGTGTTCCGTGTGCCTTTGGCGTTTAGTCATGCTGGCCACATGACCACGGAGGTATCTTTGGACAGCGCTGGCTCTTTGAAATGGAGATGAGCACCGCCCCCTAGAATCGGGAATGACTAGCACATATGTGCGGGGGGAACCTTTACCTTTTTAAAAATACGCATGGATGCCGTTATCAGATTTACATCCATCCTTTTGTTCTAGAACTCAAGCAAGCTTATGTATATTTCTTGTGCCTAGTTTCCACCACCCTGTGAGCCAGTTGGGTCAAAAGAGATTGTCTGGTGCAAAGTCACCCAACAGGATTTGATGGCTGATGGGTTAGACCCTGGGTCAAGACACTTACTTAAATCTGAATGTCTTGAGGTTATCGTGTGAATAATTTGGGGGAATGTTGCAGTTTGGGTTTGTTGTAAAGTCTATCTACCTGTAGTATCTAATAATATATATTTGCAACAATAGCAATAGCACTTATTTATTTATTGGTTCGATTTACATGCTGCCCTTCTCCGGACTTAAGACTTACATACCGCTTCACAGTGCTTTACAGCCCTCTCTAAGTGGTTTACAGAGTCAGCATATTGCCCCCAACAATTTGGGTCATCATTTTACTAACTTTGGAAGGATGGAAGGCTGAGTCAACCTTGAGCCAGAGACAATCGAACTGCCAACGGCAGGCAGCTGGTAGTCAGCAAAAGTAGCCTACAAAACTGCATTCTAACCACTGCGTCACCACGGCTCCTTCTGCTCCTTGCTCACAGTCTTCTCTGGACCAGCTCTGGAGGAAAGAGGTTGCATCTTGGAGTGTCCATCAAGGAAAGCGGTTCTCTTCCTTTCTATGAGGGTGGTTTGCATTGCTACAGGTAGGGAGGGAGAGGCTGCTTCCTAGGCTCCCCCCCCCCTTCAACATCTACTCCAAACAGCTGGGATCGATCATTTACCAGTTTGAGCAGTATATTATTTATTACTGTATCTTTTGACCTCAGGCTGGTCAATTGATATTGTCAAGGTTCTATCCCAGGGGTCCCCAAACTTGGCAGTTTTAAGAGTTGTGGACTTCAACTCCCAGAATTCTCTAGCCAGCATAACTGGCTGGAGAATTCTGGAAGTTGAAGTCCACAATTCTTAAAGCTGCCAAGTTTGAAGACCTCTGTTCTATTCCAATTCCTGGATGAAGAGCTGTCTCAAAACTCTATTCTACAACAGTCAGAATAGAACACTGGACTCCAGCAACTCACAAAGGACACATGGGTTGCGTTCCACAATGAACTCAGCATGGTTGTGCATTAACCTATTTTCTGCAGCTGGATAATACATCAAACCATAAACTGTCCAAAAACAGTGGCTTCATAGAATGCAAGTCAGGAAAAAAGTAACAATGGTTAACACATTCCCAAATTTAGAAAGTTTTATGTATGCAACTGGTAGATTTCTACCTGGCCCAGTTAAGTATATTATTAAACGCTCTGGCAAACAAACAGATGAAGAACTAATCAAGTCCTCCTGCATGTTCCACACCAACAAATGATAACCTCTTTTTCTGCTGATCATTTTTATGCAGCGTATATAATAAATGCAACATTTTAATCTGGATTTGCAATCAATGGACAGTCGAGACAATGTTCAAGCACATTCCATCACAGTCTGAAAGCTGGCATAATAAAATGGAAAAAAAGAAGTTAATGGCTTTTGTTTAACAGGTTATTTCTCCATGGGGATATCTGTTTTCAGCTCGATCTTTGAGACGTAGGCTTTTGAGGACTGAGCAAATTGAAGTCAAAATATGTTTTTCTTCACAAATTGGAATGTTCTTATTTCCTTTACATTCATATCTTCCCGGGGGCCAAAACAAACACGAGGCAAATTAAAGAATCACTCAATAATCCCATTAATTACCTACATCACTGAAGCTAGGCAAGAGCAAACAAGGGAAGTGCAGCTATTATAACATCACCATCAGCAAACAACAACAGGAAACTTAACCAAGTGGCTACTGCGTGCTTCAAGCTGTTGTTTGGTATGAAGTTATTTGCAAAGCAGAACATTCATTTACCACATGGTGAGAAATAGATTTTGATTCAAGAGAGGAGGTGGGTGGGTGGAGATAATATATAGCCTTTTCTTTTTACTATGCAACCAGCTGTTTTATTTAAATGGGGGAAAAAAAAGAGTTTTCACAACACTTGCTTTGCATGGGACTTGAGAACAATGATAAGCAATTGATTCCCAGGCAAACTGGGAGCCCTTAAGCAGCACAACTGCAGAAGGATCTGCTTTATATAAGATCAGACGTTTTCCTCTATCTGGCCCAGAATTGAATCTAGCTACTCTCAAATTTTCGCCATCATGTGCTATTTCTTTCTTTTAATTAGAGACTGCTAATGTAGTGCAATTGCAGCATTGAACCAATCCTGGTTGATATTGAAAAGTTAAGCATAATCAGATATGTTTGGCACTGGATGGGAGACTATCAGAAATCCCACAAGCAGAGACTCAATTTAGACAACTGGGGAAAAAAGCTTCCTAGAAGAACGTAATGGTAAACCAAGTCCATCTATTGGCCGAGAAAATCTTACGGACATGTTCGTGAAGGTACCAGAAGTTGAGTTTGACTTGATTTAACTTTATTCTTACATAATTTTACTCCAATTCAAGATCTTATTCAGATCTTCACAACCCTTTTAATAATATCAGTTTTCATAAGTTATTGATTTATATCCTTATAGTACAAAGTCACTTTTCGTGAGATGGGCGGTCATACAAATTTGATAGATAAATAAATAAGCAAATAAATAAATTCAAGGTGCTGGTTACCACCTATAAGACCTTTCATGGTACACAGCCAGGTCATTTGAGGGAATTTCCTCCTTTCCTTATTTCTATCTGTTAGGGTGGGCATGAGCCAGCAGCCACCAGCCTTTTGGGCATCAGGGACCAGTTCCCTGGAGAGAAGTTTTTCCGTGGACTGGAGTGGGCATGGTTTTGTGTGCTGCCTGCATCCTGCGGATGGGGCTTTGCTTATTTGCACGGACCAGTTTCTGGTATGCCGTGGACTGGTGCCGGTTAATCGACTGGGGGATTGGGGACCATTGACTTAAACAATGTCTTCTTGTGGGTAACAGAAGGCATGTTGTGCCTTGTGCTTGTCTAATGAAACAACATCCACCCCTTCAAATTCAGATCTACTTCATTCTCTCTGTCTTTCTGAAAACCTGTTTTCTCCTAAGCATTAAATCAAGGGATATTGTGCCCTTCTTGATGATCTCAGACTGTTTTATGCCCTCTGAAGTTGTCTCTGGTGCTATATGGTTTTGCTATATTGTTACATCTTTTTTATTTGTATGCATTGTTTTCAATCATGTACATCCCCTTGAGTTAGTGTTGACTGGAAAACTCTATACATCTTGATTGATTAAATAAATAAACGCCCTAATAAAGCATAATTTAAAATAAGGTATCAAAAATGAATGTCAAATATGGTAATACTATCATAACAGAATGATGAAGTAGGCTAGCTCAAGAGATAGACATGGCAAGGATTCTAGGAATTCATTTTATTGTAGTAAGGTAGAATATCAGAATTTTGAAAACCTGACTAAGTTGCTCATTGTTCCACAATATACCTAAAATTAAATTAAATTAAATTTAAAAAATCAAGGTGAGATAGCTTTGAATTTCTTTCTTATGTTCTTTCTCAGAATCTGTTTTGCAAGTCCCTCCTTAATGGCCCTTCCATTCTTTTCTTGTCCCCAAGGTCAGTTCTACATTCTTTTCCAAGTTCAGCATCAGCGAAAGGACCAGAGCTATCTCATTCTGGAGCACTTAAAAGAAAATAAGCTGACAGGGCCTACCAGATGGAAATGGGAGAGTCTCTTTAAGATAGGCAGAGCTCTGGATGTCTTCCCAGATTAACAAATACCTGGTCAGTTGCTGGAAACTAGCGACGCTATTAAGAAAAAAAATCCAGCTCCTTCTGATCTATATGCTGAAATGTGTGGAAATCAGTCACAAAATGTATTTGATTCTTCGACCAAGACAGAAAGGAAAAACAATAAATGAAATCCTTATCCATTTTTTTTTGCAATGGAAACGCATTAGATGGAGGTGGAAAAAGCGGTCGATACTCAACCCAAGAGATGACATAATAAACATCTCAACTGACAAGAGTAAAAAAAAAATAAGAACTGTCACAATAAAAGAAGCCAAAATAGAATTACTAGAAACGCCTGGCTTATAAACCAGTGTCAAAATTATCTCCCTTATGGCCTGAAAAAAAAAATAAAGCAATGAACTGTAATGTCACAGTGAGTAAGAATTCTTTCCCTACAGCTCATAGTAATTTAGGTACAGGGCAAAGAGTTACTGCTGGGAATGAAATCTACTGCTTTTTAGATTTAAAAAGTCATTGTCCACATACGTTCACATCACGCCTTTGAAGCCAGCCTTGAAAGCTTGACATTTGTTTGTTTCTCTTTAAACGAAAAGGAGAGAAATTGCAGAAATGCCATTACGGAATTGGTGAGGATCACACAACCCAGCCATGCTACATTCTCCTGCTGAAGGAAGCATACCTGTGATATATAACCTGGAGGCACATGTATGGGAGGAATAGATCCATTGGGGGACATCATGGGTACCTCTGCAGGTCCTGTGGGACAGGGAAAACAAAAAAAGAAAATTAAACAATGGAGACACAATTAATGCTCAATATAATGCACTGTGCTGAAAATTTCCAAGATAATTTGATTTTGTTATGTGTTTCGGGGTTTACATAGAAGTCACATTTTATGCATACTTCCCTGGTTGTGAGAATCTACCTTGAGTGGTTTTGGATTCATTGCATACTAGAATCTTCTGGCTTTGGGTTAGATAATAAATACTAACAAATGACAAACAAATGATAGATAGATAAACTTGGGCTGCCTCTATCCTTGTAATGGTATTGTTCAGGGGTGAAATCCAGCAGGTTCTGCCAGGATCTGGAGAACTGGTAGTGGAAATTTTGAGTAGTTCGGAGAACCGGTAAATACCACCTCTGGCTGGACCCAGGAATGGGGAGGGAATGGGGATTTTGCAATATCCTTCCCCTGGAGTAGGGTGGGAATGGAGATTTTGCAGTATCCTCCCCCTGTCACACCCACCAAGCCACACCACCAAGCCACAGCCATAGAACCGGTAGTAAAAAAAATTGGATTTCACCACTGGTATTGTTGATGTTGAAGCAACCACTAGATCCAATGTGCTCTGGCTTCTTTTGTATTTACACCTCGTGCAAACAATACTTTCCTTCTCACACACCTCGATGATAGTTATGAGTGTGCACAGCTATTTCTAAAGTAATGTGAAAGAAACTAATACACAAATAGCAGCCATATCTTTCCAGGGGCATCTAACGAATGTTTTTGTTAAGAGTGTGCAGTAAGCTTTCCGACATTCATAGTTACAATTGAACACCTATGTCAATTTTGAGCTATTTGGTTTATCATGCTTATACCCAGATCTGATTCCCAAAGCTTGAGTATCAAACATGGGTACATCCTGGTTTACATTTGGAGTAACAACATGAGGCTGAAAGAATCCTACTGACTTTCGTGACTGATAAGTCTTCATCCAACAGTAGTAGCTCTTGTTAGTGTATATCTCAAAATCTAAACTGCACCAGAAAGCCTCTGTTGTTGATTGATGCTTTACAATGGTAATAAAAAACATAGATGTTAGTACATCCTATGAAATAATTCTGGAGAATTACATTCACAGGGAGCTATTCAGATGTAATGATGACATTCAAGGAAGCATCTATATAACAACTTAAATATTTGAATAGTTCAATATATCAGAATTATGACCTTTCAGAAATATGCTCAGATATGCTAAAGATACCTGTTTGATGAGAGCTAGAGAAGAAGACTTAAGGGAACTCTTGCCGAAGCTCAAAGAACAGATAATGTCAACAGGCAATGACAGCCCAGTGGGAAGTAAGCAAACAGGAAAGTGACATTGTATCAAACTCCTTTTTCTATCATCACAAAAAGTCACAGGGATGGTTTTCATAGCCATGAAATAAATGGATGCCTACTATTTGACTATGGTAAATCTAGACCAGAGGTCTCCAAACTTAAGACTTGTGGATTTCAACTCCCAGAATTTCCCACCCAACATGGCTAACTGAGGAATTTTAGGAGCTTGAAGTTGACAAGTTTGGAGACTTCCGATCTAGAAAAAAATATTAAACTGCAGAGACAGAATACTGAAAATTTAAGTACATGTCGTCAAAGCAGTATTTATTCCAAGTGTAACAAAACTGAACAATTAAAAATTGATTCCTCCTAATTGTGGTACAATACTAGAGAAAATTGTTAAGGAACTTTGGAGTGCAAGAACAAACCTCCCTACACTGCCTACAGTCACCTTGATTGGGTATATAAATAGTCTAAATAAATAAATCTGTCCTAAATAAAATAAAAGCAGATCGCTCACCAGAAACATCATTAATGAAATTAAAACTTGGATATTTTACACACATAATAGAAAGGCATTGGAGAAGACCTTGACGTTTGGAAAAAGGAAGGCAACTGAGAAAGAATGACATAAAACAAGATGGCTAGTTACTGTCACTGATGACATAGCCGTATGTTTACAAGAATTCAAGGGAATTATTACTGATGCCAAAAAGTGATATTCATTGGGTTACAAAGAGTCAGAACCAACTGAAAGATAGAACAATTGACAGAGGAAAACTCAGTCAATTCACAGTGTACAAGATACAAGCTAGAGCACGGGTGTCAAAATCAAGGCCCGGGGTCTGGATCTGGTCTGTGGGATGCTTAGATTTGGCCCACGGGACCACCCTGGAAATAGCAAAGGACTGGGCCCATGGTGCCTCTGCCAGTGAAAATGGAGCTTGGGAGGGCCGCGGGTTTTCACTGGCACAGAGTTTCAGGAGGCCGTCACAGCCAAAAACGGAGCTCGGGAACCCATTTTTGTTGGCAGAGCGCTCAGGCCACCACAGGCGCTCCCGACATGAGTGACATCAAGCTGGCCACACTCACCTTGGCCACACCCACCCTGGCCATGCCCACCCTGGCCCCCCAAGGTCAAACACAACCCTGATGCGGCCCTCAATGAAATTGCGTTTGACACCCCTGTGCTAGAGATTTCCAATTCAAAATTTGGTCTTGTTGCTATTTATGGTATACTAACTCTTGACCCTACATTGAGATTCACCTATGTGCACAAACATTCATAAAGATCTGCATGCCTCATTTAAGTTGTATAAATAACATAGTAAACCACATAATGTGAATATTGGCCTGGCGTAGAAGAAACAGTTGCAACTTAGTTTTGAAATATTTGAAACTACTCTCTGAAAAATGTGAGCGTTACAAACAAACCGAAT
Source organism: Ptyas mucosa (assembly GCA_012654045.1). NCBI lineage: Eukaryota > Metazoa > Chordata > Lepidosauria > Squamata > Colubridae > Ptyas > Ptyas mucosa. Next base: position 7,298,964 of record WNWU01000019.1, read on the forward strand.
TGCCACTCATATGGATGCAGTGTTTGGCATCTGCATCTAGAGAAAACTTTTTCTTTATGACCGTTGAATCAAGGCTCCCAGTTGCCTTCAGTTTTACATATGTGAAGAACTATCTCAGGAACATATGAAAATCACAAAACTCATTACCTCAGCACTTCAGATTAACCGAAGAATGTGGTTAGATAAGCAAGAGACTTAAAAGTTTCCACTCAAAACTCCAGCCTTGGATGTGAAAAAATCATTTCTGGAGGATCAAATGTAAATATAGTAATGCATGTAACATAGGGATTAGAACCCTGAACTTATGGGAAATAAAAACCACGGACAGAGTAAACTTCCTCAAACTTGGAATCCTAATTCCTAGAATTCTTTTCTGGGAATTGTACTCCCAAAGCATCTAGAGGAAAATCTATCAGGCGGAGACTTTGCTTAGAAGAGAAAAGGCCAATTAGTTCCTCTGGAACAGGGGTGTCAAACTCAATTTCATTGAGGGCCGCATCAGAGTTGTGCTTGACCCTGTTGCGGGGTCAGGGTGTGTGTGGGCAGCTCAATGTCACTCGTGTCGGGGCACCTGTGGTGGCCTCAGCGCTCTGCCAGTGAAAATGGAGCTAGGCACAGCCCTCTCAAGCTCTGTTTTCGCTGGCAGAGGGTTGGAGGCCGATGCAGTCGAAAATGGAGCTCGGGAGGGCCGCATGCAGTCCTTCCGACCTCCATTTTTGATGACAGAGCTACCACCAGCCCAGGGATGGGTTCTACTTACCTTTACTACCAGTTCGCATTGTGCCCATGCATGCGCTCTTCTGCACATGCGCAGATCGCTTCTGATAACATCCGGGTCAGTGGGCGGAGTCCTCCGCTGGTTTTACTACTGGTTCTATAGAACCGGTCCGAACTGAGGGCAACCCACCACTGCACCAGCTGGTCCTTCACTGTTTCCAAGGCAACCCCACGGGCCAGATCTAAGCATTTGGCCTGCAGGCCTTGAGTTTGACACCCCTGCTCTAGAAGGACTAGGGGTGACATGATAGCAGTGTTCCGATATCTCAGGGGTTTTCTACTTTTAGGTCAAAGCAGGTGCCAACCATTTTTAAATTCAAATTCCCTTTGCAAAAGACTTGTTCTATCCTCAGTTTCTCTCTCTCCCCCCCTCTCTCTCTGTGTGATCATCATATGTGCACTTCATAAGTAGTCTCTGAACCTCAGGTGTGACTGTCAGTCATTTTGATAAAGAGTTTAGAAAATGCTGGAAGAGGGGATGATTTATTACTATAGCATGTTTTCACTGTCTTGACGTCAATGCTGCAAAAATGATTTCCACATACATTTCATTTCTCATTCTTTGTTACCGCTATCCAAACTACTTCAACTGGTAACTCTGTCTGAAGCCTGAAACTTTCTCCTGCCTGCAGCAATTCCTTGGTTCTTTTAAAAGACTAATATATTGGTATGGGTAAATGAATGCTAAGCCCACACAAAAGACATTGCAATCCTACAGCTAGAAGAAATCCACTTTTTAAAATCCCTGCTTTCCCTCAGCCAGTGTTTCTCAATCTTACCAACCTTTTAAGATTTGTGTGGACTTCAAGTCCCAGAATTCCCTAGGCAGACATTATGGTATCCTTAATAGATGACTATCCTACCCCTGTTTAAATACCTCTAGGAAAGAGAATCTATCATATTCCAAAGCAATTTGTTTCACTTTTGTTGTAAGCTAAGGAATACCTATATTAGGTTTGCCTCCTGATATGAGGGTATTTTATGAATGGTTACACCATGGAAGACCATTTAATAACAAGGACATAACTCTAAAATTCCAAATATTCCCAGTAGTCCAAAATGTTGAAGATTATTACAACGAAATATCATATCATTTATAGATAGAAGACAATTTTGAAATATATAGCTGGCCAGTGCAATCTGAATCTATGCAAATTCCTTCCAGGAGCCTACAGAAAGATGTAGGAAATAACTCTTCCACTCTTATTGAAGAATTGCTGCTTTCACCCAAAATCCATGAGGATTCATTTATTCATAATGGTGCCCAAGCAGGTATCAATTTGTCCCCCACATGAAAGGATTTGACCTCGTTAACCCCTGACCACTAATATTGGCTTAGTTTGCATAATACGTCTAAACTGGTAATATATTATTCCATTTTTTGTCTTCACACAATATCTAGAACTATAAACGAACCCAACAAGCTTGGTTCTATTGGACCTTACCTGATCGGATTAATTAAGCATCGCATATACACATACACACCTCCTCCTACACTCCTCCAAGCAATCATCCCATAATCCCTTGCGGGGTGGAGTCTGGGCAACTGAATGGAGCTGAGTGTTTACTGGCCGGATGCCCTTCCTGTCGTCAATGTGAAGCTTTGTTCAGCAGATATATTCTCATTGTGCCCAGAGAGAGAAATATCTGTCTCTACCTAGGATTGAACTCACAGGCTCCTGATTGTGAGGCAAGAGCTCCACCTCTAGGCCCACTGCACCATTCCCATTCTTCAAAGCAATGACCAGATTAATTTGGTATTTTGCCTTAAAACACAATTTTCCTAAAGAATGGTCTTCACTATGGCAATCTTGTACCCTAGTCAGTTCACATCTGGCCTACTTGAAAAGAATGAATGGTACTATAATATATGAAAAGCTATTGGGTTCTAAATACTAAAGAAACAAAACAAGAAGCCAATTATTTCTGTGACTTATTAGCTGGCACACTAATTACTTTGCCTAATTGAGTGAATGGATTTAAATCCAGCAGCACAACCATGTCCTTCAAGTTTGCATCACTTTCCAGAAATAATCACAATTCCGCTATGATGGAAGTGGTCATATATCCTATGACTATCTTCCTTTTTTTTTTTTTGTCTCCAGAATGAAGTCATGTCTTATTTCAGGAAATTCTGTCTGATTAATCACCCTCTCATGTTTAATTCCCAACTCCTTTAAAAAAAAAAATACTGCAACAGTATTTTATTTTCTATTTGGCACAGATGGCGATATTTGCTTGCTCATGTATCATTTTAACATGGTCATTAACTAATTCATTTATATTCTTTACTAGTACTAGTACTGAGTACTGTGCAGGAAACATCTAGGAAGAGTTAATCATTGATACTGCCTCGTGTCGTTTTGGTTTTCATTGTTACTCTAGTCTAGCCTTCCTTAACCAAATAGGCTCTAGATTTCTTGAGCCCATTATCCCCAGCCAACATGATCAGTGGTGGGATTCAAGTAATTTAACAACCGGTTCTCTGCCCTAATGATTTCTTCCAACAACCAGTTTGCCAAACTGCTCAGAAAGTTAACAACCGGTTCTCCTGAAGTGGTGTGAACAGGCTGAATCCCACCCCGGAACATAATCAATGGCTGCTCCTTTGTAGGTTTCTTCTACCCCTGAAAAATTCTACTGAAGTTTCTTTTTACATGAAAATTTGAATGCCTCCCAGTGTTATGTTTACATTTTGAAATATATACTGTACTGTTATATTTAAATTCATTTTTTTTCCAGTATAAAATTCAGTTAAGGAAGCCTATGGGTTTCTTTTTATGCTTTTTGTCAGTATTTTTTTTTTGTCATTAAAAGGAACAGCATTTCTTTTCATATGGAACACAGCCAATTACCCATTGCAGAGAATTTACCCTTCACAACCATAATAAGAATTTTCGACTACTTCTTCCATGTGTCAAGCGTTGGCTTTAAAACTAATCTCATGATCAACTTAACTTTCACAGAGTTCTTAAAGTAAAGCTCCAAAGTCTACACAAATCAAGTAGAACAGTCAAACAAGATGTAATGTTCAATTCCATTGCATTTGATATGGACGCCCATTTCATTAGACTATGGATGTTACAAAATACAAAAACCTATTTAAACAGTTAAATATAATACAAAATATGGCAGGGGTCTCTAAGCTTGGCAACTTTAAGACTTGTGGACTTCAACTCCCAGAATTCCTCAGCCAGCCAAGTCTTAAAGTTGCCAAGTTTGGAGACCCCTGGAATATGGGATTTTCTACATGGCCTACTTTAATTAACCTAAGTAACATCCAGTTCAATTAAGTTGCTTCAAGAAAATTGTTTACGAGGAGTTCTTAGTTTTAAATCATGCTAGCAGAATGACAGAGTTGGAAGGGACTTTGGAGGTCTTTTAGTCCAACATCCTGCTCAGGCAGGAAACCCTATACCATTTCAGAGAAATGGTGATCCAATCTCATCTTAAAAACCTCCAGTGTTGAAAGTACCCACGACTTCTAGAGGCAAGTTGTTCCACTGATTAATTGTTCTAAAACAATCAGGAAATTTCTCCTTAGTTCTAAGTTGCTTCTCTCCTTGATGAGTTTCTATCAATTTCTTCTAGTTCTGCCTTCAGGTGCTTTGGAGAATAGCTTGACTCCCTCTTCTTTGTGGCAGTCCCTTAGATATTGGAACACCGCTATTATGTTGAACTATTCCTATTTATTTATTTGACTTTATGGCTACCTATGCTAAGCATCATAACCCTGAATAGCTCACAACAGCAACACTGGGCAAAAAGTTCAGAACCTTGATGCCTCAGTCATTCTACTCTGATGCAGCCAATCGCCCCAGAGGTGGGTTTCAGCAGGTTCTGACCAGTTCTGGAGAACCGGTAGCGGAAATTTTGAGTAGTTTGGAGAACCAGTAAATACCACCTCTCGCTGGCCCTGCCCCCATCTATTCTCTGCCTCCTGAGTCCCAGCTGATTGGGAGGAAATGGAGATTTTGTAGTATCCTTTCCCAGCCACGCTCACCAAGCCACACCCACAGAACCGGTAGTAAAAAAAATTGAAATTCACCACTGAATCACCCCCACCCTCCAAGCTCCAATGGGGAATAACCAGCTTCTTTATGGCCTTCCATAAGACTAAGAGGGTAGGGCCTTCTGGGTCCCAGGATCTTCTGTATCAACCCCTTGGTACATACTGATTCTTTATAACCAATCAAGTCACTACTGATATTGCTTTTAGCATGGCCAAGCTACTACACTAAGCCACTAAGTTAATTTCCCTTTATTGAGGTCATTTGTTCTTCTTTCCTATTCTGATGCCAGTATTACGATGCACATCATTACTGATTTGTTTGTTTGAAAATGCACACAAAAAAAATAAATCTTCAAGGGGGTATGGGGATACCTGGAAAGGCATTTAAGCACAAGTGATCTGAATGTGGATTTTTTAAACGAAAACTGAAGTCTCTTGGGCCTTTTGATAATAAGGCAGCTTTAGTGTGATGAATAAGAAGCAACACTCCACCACAAATTATTTAACCGGCTGTGGTAGCCCATAATACTAAGCAGCTTTCAATGTGCTGATAAATTCAGTCTCCAAGTGTGGATTTTTATGTGACCTGTGCACAAACAAGCAATCAGTAGGATGAGCAGAATCACAAAGTTTGCTGATATATAGTAATAAATATACAAATGCTTCAGGGCAGTGTCTTTCAATTATTCTATCATAGGCATTGAGGGCCAGACAAAACATATGGGACTCAAATTTGCTCAAATACAAGTCATCTTCAACTTATAACCATTCGTCCAGTGACGATTCAAAGTTATAACAGCATTTAAAAAAAAGTGAATTACGAGCAATTTTCACACTTATGGCCGTGGCAGCATCCTCGTGATCATGTGATCAAAATTTGGATACTTGGCAACTGGCTCATATTTATGATGGCTGCAGTGTCCCCCGGGGGTCATGTGATCAGTTTTTGTGATCTTCTGACAAGCAAAGTCAGTGGGGAAACAGCATTCATTTCACAACCCTGTTATTAACTTCACAACTGCAGTGAGTCACTTAACTGTGTGAAAAGAAAGATCATAAAATTGGGTAAAACCATGCCTCACTTAACAACAGAAATTTGGGGCTCAGTTGTGGTTGTCGAGTTGAGGACTACTTGTATCAAAATACTAACCAAAATATATGTATAATACTACTACTACTACTACTACTACTAATAATAATAATAATAATAATAAACAAAACTGCAAAGCTGCAAAAAACTGCACTACGTGGAACATTGTACATCTTAAGAAGGTACTTGGTTGATACCTAGGACGCTGGCAGCAACCCGTATCAACCATTAGCACCAGTCAATGGTATTTGTAATGCATTTTTGAATGTTCAGTTGACTGAGTTTCATGTTTAATGAATAAAGTTAATAATAATAATAATAATAATTAAATAAATAATAAAAAGAAATAGAAAGCTTTATTTTGGCAGCTCAAAAACAAGCCCTAGCCACAAACTGCATGAAGGCGAACATTCAACATGTTACCACCAACAGCAAATGCCGCCGCTGCAATGAGAAAGATGAGACAGTCGGCCACCTGATCAGGGTTCAGCAAAATTTCACAAACTGACTACCTACAAGGCCATGACCGCGTTGCTAAGATCATTCACTGGAAATTGTGCCAGAAGTTTGGATTTGAGTACAGCAAAAACCACTGGGAACATCAGGTTGAGAAAGTTTTAGAGAATGAGAAACTCAAGATCTTGTGGGACTTCAGGATTCAGACTGACAGACACTTGGTCCACAACACACCTGACATAACGATAGTTGAAAAGAAAAAAGTATGGTTCATTGACATTGCAATACATTGCACGTATTGAAGATAAGCAGCAAGAAAAAAATCACAAAGTACCGGGACTTGCAAATTGAAGTTGAGCGACTGTGGAAAAAGAAATCGTGTGTTGTCCCGATTGTAATTGGAGCCCTTGGAGTAATACCCAAAGAGCTACCCCGCTATTTAGAAATTCTAAATTTACTGGACTTGAACAGTTTGACTCTACAAAAAACCACCTTACTCGGAACAGTTTACATCCTCTGACGATACCTTAACAGTTCCTAGGTCCTTGGTTAGGACTCGAGCTGCTGAGCTATTAACCAGCCTCAAAGGCTGTGAATCTCATTAAAGATATAATAATAATAATAATAATAATAATAATAATAATAATAATAATAATGTGAAAATAAAGTTGATTTTTCTTCCAAGTACACAGATACCTTAGAATCTATTTACAGATCCCCGAGGCATTCGTAGACCCCAGTTTAAAGCACTGATTTTAGGAAAAAAGTGATGTCTGGAATATCCAAACTTCCAGTTGCCTAGAAAGTCTGTAGAGATTCTCAGTCATCCAGGTCATGGTAGTCCCAAAGGTGCTTTTTCAGGAGACAACTGGGCTTTCTTGTATTTTTTAAAAAAAGATGTTGCCTTTTAGCTATGCAATTTGGGATGAACACCCTTGGAATGGTGTGGGAGTAGGAATGGATTTCCAGAGGAAAAAGAATGCAGACTATAGGAACCAGGAGCACTACTCAGGTGACCCTGAGGTCACAGATAAACCTCCAGGTGCTTCAATGACCCTCTAAAACAGAGGTGTCAAACTCCATTTCATTGAGGGTCGCATCAATGTGTTTGACCTTGGGAGTGGGTAGGCATGGCCAGCTTGATGTCACTTGTGTCATGGTGGCCCGAGCGCTCTGCCAGCGAAAACAGGTTCCCGAGCTCCGTTTTCGGCAGCGATGGCCTTCTGCAACCTTCTGCCAGCTTGCGGGGAGCGCCAGAGGCACCGCAGGCTGGTCATTCATTGTTTCCAGGGTGGCCTCATGGGCCAGATCTAAGCACCCTGTGGGCCAAATGTATTTATTTATTTATTTATTTATTTATTTATTGGTTTGATTTATATGCCGCCCTTCTCCGGAGACTCAGGGCGGCTTACAATGCATTAAGCAATAGCTTTCATACTTTTGTATATACCTGCTTAGTAGGGCTTTTGGCCCCCCAAGCGGTGTTCTTTTTTATACAAAGTCAGCTTATTGCCCCCACAATCCGGGTCCTCATTTTACCTACCTCGGAAGGATGGAAGGCTGAGTCAACCTTGTAGGATTTGAATTCGCAGTAATTGCAGGCAGCTGACAGCTAAGTGCTACTTAACAGCACTTTAGTCCGCTGCACCACCAAGGCTCCGGTCCACGGGCCTTGAGTTTGACACCCCTGCTCTAAAAGGTTGCAAATGACCAGCTGTCTACAAGGGATATAAGTCCTTCCATTCCCCACCACCCACTTCAGAGCTGAAGAAGCTTCTTGGATGAGAAGCAAAATGTCTACAAAGAAAAACAAGAAAGTCCAGTTGCCTCCTGGAAAAAAAAGCACTTTTGGGATTGCCAATAAAGACAAACCCTAATTAGCAGTACAGAATACTGCACAACAGATTGTCATCATACTGGGCAACAGATTGTCATTGCACATAGCTGGCAGGCATGAATCTTGAAAATATGCAGGACATGTGTAAGACCACAAATATGATAGCTGGGCTCATCACTTTTTTTAAAAAGAGGATCTTGGCTAGCTTGGTGAGACAATACATCACTTGAAAATACTGACAGCTCGCACCTAGTTATCTAAGTAATAAATCAATTTCTAATAAAATGCTCTACTAAAATATCATGGCCTTTTAAAGGACGTTTGGAGTTAAAGTTACTAACCTAGCCAAACAACTAAAAGTCTGCTGCTTACCTTCTTTTCCTACCTTGTGGTCTGTATCTTGAACACATTAAATCATGGAAAGCTACCAGCAAAGATTATTTCGTAGACTTTTGAAGCACTGAATGTAAGCTTTAGTCCCAGAACAATTTATCAGCTTGGCTACAATGTGTAAATCACATCTGTCTAGACTATAAGACAAGGGACAAACATCTGTCAAAAATAGCGAATACTGTTAAAGAAATCACTTCACCTACTGAACGGGAAAATCCATGGAGTATGTTAAAATCAGCTCTATCAAATTAATTCATCATCAGCCAGCAGCCAAAACATTTCAGACTAAGCTGTAACTCAGTACACTGATTGTGGAATAAAGTTGACGCTGAACCCGATATTTTGAATTACATTTTCAAAGAGTGAGAGGAAAGGCCTTAGAATTCGTGTGAATTTCCACTATCACAACACTAAGGCACCTATCAAATATTCATCAGTTACGTAATGTCTGCTTTTAATGTTTGTATTCCCAACAGATATGTATGGTATGCACTTCATTTCTAACCTGCTGAATGAACCAGCTTTATGTCAATGCAAGTCACGTGTGCATTGCTTCCCTTTCATTTCCTCTATCAGGCTTAGATTGCCACAGACTAAACTAGGGGGAGAAATCTTGTTCTACATCCAGGAAAAAATAGAATATCTAAGTACATAGGACAACTTGTATGTCTCTCTCTCTGTCACTGTCTCTGTCTCTGTCTCTCACTGTGTCTCTCTCCCTCCCCTCCCCTCTTCCCTAATAACCCACCTTCTTTTTTTAAGTAGAAAGCAACAATCCCTGAATTGAAAAGGCATGTACAGCAGAGGTGGGTTTCAGCAGGTTTTGACCAGTTCTGGAGACCCGGTAGTGGAAATTTTGAGTAATTCGGAGAACCGGAAGTAAAAATTCTGACTGGCCCCGCCCCCATCTATTCTCTGTCTCCTGAGTCCCAGCTGATTAGGAGGAAATGGGGATTTTGCGGTAACCTGCCCCTGCCCCTGCCACGCCCACCAAGCCACGCCCACCAAGCCACGCCCACAGAATCAGTAGTAAAATTTTTTGAAACGGACCGCTGATGTACAGGTAATTTTTGACTGACAGCCATTCGTTCAGTAACCGTTTGAAGTTACAACAGCACTCAAAAAACAGACTTATGACCGGTTTTTCACACTTATGTCCATTGCAGCATCCCCATGGTCACATGATCCAAATTTGGATGCTTGACAACTGGCATGTATTTATAACGGTTGCGTTGTCCCAGGGTCATGGGATCACCTTTTGTGACCTTCTGACAAAGCAAAGTCAATGGGGAAGCCAGGTTCACTTAAGCATGTTACTAACTTAATAAGTGCAGTGATTCACTTAACAACTCTGGCATGGAAGGTCGTAAAGTGGGGCAAAGCTTACTTAACAACGGTCTTCCGTAGCAATGGAAAATTTGGGCTCAATTGCGGTTGTAAGTTGAAGACTACCTGAATTCTGAACATGCGGTGAAGATCTCTGCAGCTTTAACCTCATGAGTTCTGCAGCAACCTTCTTCGACTTCCATAATCCTAAACCAGTACAGCCAATGGGAGGAGCCCCTCTGAAGCACATTAGCGATAGCAGTAAAGCAATAATTTATCAGATTAATGGAGACCAAGGAAGAAATGGCCAAGCAACATTGTTTGTCCAGGTTTAAGCTATCTGCAGTTCCGTGTGCCAAGCAGTACTGCAAACGTGGAATCAAATTAGAAATTAGACACTACCTAAATTTTATCCATGGATGAATAACATTTTGGTAGTGTCTAATTTCTAATATTTATTAACTTCCTCCCATCTGTCCCCTCCGTTCTTACACCCAATCGCTAGAGCAAAACTAAACAAAGGCCCACAGCAGTAGTGGGTTGCAAAACCCGTCGCTACCGGTTTGCTCATGTGCGCGCGCTTGCGTGTGCGGGATGCTTCTGCGCATGCGCAAAAGCTTCTGCACATGTGCAGAAGCGACCGGCGTGGGTGGGCGGAGCCTCCTGCCACCACTACCAGTTCACCAATCTGGGTAGATCCGGTAGCAACCCACCACTGGCCCACAGTATATACAGACATGATCCACAGATCCACAGTAGATTTCATGCAGAAGACTCCAGGTTTATCAACTGCAGCCTTCTCAAATATGATTGGGAGGGACTGCGGTCTAAAAAAAAATGGGGAAATGCCGCAAGAAACTTTACATAGACTTTTACCATTAAGCTTCTGCAAAAGCACTCCCAGATCTCTCTAATCACATGCTGTCAGCAAGATTGAAGATCCAAATTAATCTATCGTGCGTATAGGTAAAAGGGCAATGAAACTACTATTTTTCTGCAAGAAAAAAAATTACCACCCTCGCTGCCCTGCGGTCTACCACCCCAGATGACCTTCACAGTTTCCTCCCTCCCACGCGGCTGCCCAGCCTGGCCCTTTAAGAAAAACAAGAAGAAAAATGTTAAAAGCAACCGTTCGGCTGCAGTGTCTTAAAATGTCCCATTCCAGATGTTCCTGGACTAGGCTAGAACATGGAGCTAGTTTTGATTTGAAGTCAACCTCTGTCCCATGTCTGGGGAGGCAGGTATAACTGATCAATTTTACTATGGGAATGTAATGCGTAGTAAATAGTCATCAGTTTTCTGTTTTTTTTTTCAGTCCAAACTAACTATTTCAGCTTGTGTTCACGTAATAATTCCAGAAATAAGTGGCACGTGAGTAGGACACTGGGCTAACAAATGCGTTTGAGACCTGGTTGCTGCCGCAAAAATGGGCTGAGCTTCCGTCACATGCTCCAGCTTCTTTGAAAGTGGGTGACTGCAAATAGATAAATGGGTACCACTTTGGTGGGCAACTTAACAGAGACATGAAAGGAACCCCCAACTGAGTGTACCCCAGGCAACGGTGATGTCACCCTTCAATCCTTTCAACCTGGAAGCGCTTCAGTGCTCCCAACCTGACTGTAATAGTATTTCCAGCAGTGTGCTGTATCACAGATATGATCTAGGTATTGATGAGTTTGGTGGTGTTTCCACTGTTCAAATTTGTCTTTAGCAGTTTATTCATCACATTTTTTTAACTTGTCCATGCTTGATATTATCCAACTGTAAACTATCCAGATACTAATAAAGGAGAATATTTGTAGCTCATGACTACATATATGTAGGGGGGTTCTGGGTAACTAGGTAACATCATCAGTTAGTAACTCCTTACTAGCACTGATCATGTTTTCTTGCAAACTTTTTATTACCCTATCTAAGTACCTAGTTAGGGTAATGAAATGTTTGCATGAAACAAGCAAGCTCAGAGAGCACCAAGAACCCCTAATATCCAGATACTAGTAGGTTTCACCCTGATAGCTCCTGGTAGTTTGCCCGTTCATTTGGTAGTTCAATTCCATTACTGTTTGTGATTTTATCCTGCTTGATTGCTATATCGCACATTTCTCTAAGCTAAATTCCAGTGCTTTATCTGTGCTAAAAATTACAGTTATAATTCCATTGCTTTATTTGTGCTAAAATTTACCGTTAGTTAATGACTAGGTTCCGATTTCTGATTTTCCATAAAGCTTTAGGTCATCCATATAAACCAAATTTCCGATTTATTAGCATTTTTTAAATTGGTTGATGACCAGAATTTGTTTTCTTCAAAATCACTGAAAGCAATTGTATGGTAATGACAAATATAAAGGATATAATGAGTCACCCCGGAAGATGTCTTGCTAATAATGACAAGCCCATATTATTCATTTCCAACCATCAGTTCCATCTTCCACAGCTTCATTATTTTCTACATAAACATTCTACTGTTTTACAGACATCAGTTGCTTCCAAACATTTGATGATCCAATCATGTAGTAATGAATCAATGCCTTTTTATATTCAATGTAGACCATACATAACTTGGTTTTCTGTTTTTGCTATTTTCCAGACATTTTATCAATCAAAAGTTGGGGGTTTTTTAATCTCTGCTTTCTCTTTCTGTTCTACTGGAGGGATGTTGCTTTCTGCTAAATAATCTTGGATTTTATCAACTATTATCCTTGTGAATTAACTTAAAAATTATAGAAAAGCTTATTATTGGACTCTAGTTTTCTGGTATTGTCTCTTTCGCTGGCCTTTTTGAATCAGATAAGTTTTGCCACTTATTAACCAGTTGCTGAGGTCCCTTATGGAAACTGATTAGCTATAATTGGATGTAACCTAGTCATATATTTAAGTCCAAAGCCAGAGGATGGATCATTTCCAGATAATGTCCAGTTTTCAATCCTTTTCACTTGATTTGTAACTATGTTTGCTGTTATTATTAGTTCTTCCATTTGAGTTTTACTACATTCATCTTCATTGTTTTTATCCATCCAGATTGTTTTATTACAGTCTTTTTCAGTTTTCCATAGATCTTTCCAAAACTGAATTGTTTCCTTTTAGTTTGGTTTTCCATTTTAATAATTTTTATTGCCATTTATACTTCGGTAGAATCGCTTCTGGTCTGATTGAAATAGCCGATAGTTGCTTTAAATTGGATGATCTGTGACTCGTAGCATTCAATTTTCCCAGCTATTGCTGTTATGTGATTTCCAAAGCCTCTGCAAGTTTTCTGGTGCTAAGCCAGTATTTTCTTTATTAGGCTAATTTTCTTAATCCTTACATTCTTCGATGTTTGCTTTTTCATTATGTTTTTCTTTATGTTATTCACATCTGATCTGGGCTACCTTGCAAGGCCAACACTTGCAGATCATTTGCATTTTTAGCTGATGTTAGGAAGTCTTTAATACAGGGGTGAAATCTACTTACCTTCCCAACCAGTTTGGAAGTGCATGCGCCGTGTGCATGCACTTGCTTTGCTTGCGCATGAACATGCACCACATGCACGCTAGGACCCTCTGCGCATGCGCAAACTCTTCTGCGCATGCGCAGAGGGTAAAAAACAGGTTACTTCCTGGTTAAAACCTGGTTAAAACCAGGAAGTAACGACGACCGGGCAGGTGGGTGGAGCCTCGCGCCACCATCGCTACCAGTTCTCCGAACCACCGGCTGCCATCGCTACCGGTTCGGCTGAACTGGACCAAACCGGGAGCATTTCACCCCTGCTTTAATAGTAGAGCACTGCTGAAACTGATTACAGGCAGTCCCTGACTTACGACCATAACTGAGCCTAAAATTTCTGTGGCTAGACAAGACAGTGTTAGCTCATTTTATTTTCTTGCCACAGTTGTTAAGTTAATAACATGATTGTTGAATGAATCTGTCTTCCCCGTTGACTTTGCTTGTCAGAAAGTCACAAAAGATGATCATATGACCCCAGGACACTGAAACAGGCATAAATACATGCCAGTTGCCAAGCATCTGAATTTTAATCATGTGACCATGAGAACACTACAATGATCATAAGTCATGAGTCACTTTTTTCAGTGCCATGGTAGCTTAGAATGGTCACTAAACAAATGGTTGTAAGATGAGGACTACCTGTACGGTACTGTCAGTTTTTCCTCTTCTGTTCTACAGGAGAAAAGAGGGCAGTTGAACTACAGAGATTGTTATTTTAGGGTCTGTGGTAGCTCAGGACACAATAATAGCAATAGCACTTAGACTTATATTCTGCTTCACAGTGCTTTACAGCCCCATCTAACCAGTTTTATAGAGTCAGTATATTGCCCCCAACAATTTGGCTCCTCATTTTACCGACCTTGGAAGGATGGAAGGCTGAATCAACCTGGAGCTGGTCAGGATCGAACTGCTGGCAGTTGGCACAGTCAGCTTGCAATACTGCATTCTAATCACTGCGCAAGTGGTGGGTTGCCCCCGGTTCAGACCGGTTCTATAGAACCGGTAGTAAAACTGGCAGGAGGCTCCGCCCACTGACCTAACATCATCAGAAGCGATCCCGTTACGAACTAGTAGTAAAGGTAAGTTAGAACCTACCCCTGCACTGCGCTACCATGGCTCATAATGATTTCTAGTTTTTGTTCTCAGCAATTATAGTTCCGCAGAAGTAAAGATGATTTGTTGGCTTTGAGGAATCAGGGAACAATTCTACTTTATCCTACTGAAAATCACGCTATACCCAAAGGGCGTCCAGAAGTACTGGATTAAATATCTCAGAATACACAGACAAACTCAAAGCAGCTCAAACAAGAAGCCCTATTCTGTGTGTCGCATCCAGAAACATAGATATGATAAAATATTATAAATGCATTAAAAATAATTTTTGACCATTTTTCTTTAGAACAACACATCTTTTGCACTCTAAGATCGGTTTTAAAATATCGCCACCCAACTTGTATGTTGCTCCAGGAAGGCTATTTAAAACCAGGGGTGGGGCTGAGGCACAGAAGGATTATAAAGCAGAGATTCAAAACTGCAACAAACAATTTACTGTTCTACAAACACAGATGTTATGGCTTTCCAAATTCTCCAGCTGTGGCACATGAATTTCACAATTGTCTTTGCAGAAGTACACAAAGAAGTTTGTCATCTTTCCTTTGTTCCTGCCATCTTCCTCCACCCAACTTTCCGACTTCATATTTAGCTATCTACATGATCAGTGTGAGTCCTCAAGTCTTGTTGTCTTGTTTCCAAATGCAAAAGACAATGAAAACAGGAAGGAGGAGGAAGAAGTGGAAGGTGGAGGAGAAGGTGAAGAAGAAGGAGGAGAAGGAGAAGGAGGAGAAGAAGGAGAAGGGACCACAATGTCTTGTGCATCTTAATGCTCAAGCATATGGAATGGCAAAATATTCCTGAATGAATGAAGCAAGAGCTGTTTCCAGGAGTGAAATCTAATTTTGTTTGCTACTGGTTCTGTGGGCGTGGCTTAATTAGTGGGCGTGGCTTGTTGGTCAGGTGACTGGGAGGGCGTGGCTTGTTGGTCAGGTGGGCGTGGCCAAGTCAATGTCACTTCTTTGCCCTTTTTTAACCTACAAAACACAACACAACACAACTGGCTCACCCACAATGTAAAAGCAGCTGTGCTAGACCCAAAATGGCCCCTGCAAAAAGAAGGAACCCCACACAGCCACAAAAAAACCAAAAAATCAACTTTCACAGTTTACACACACAAAATTCCACATACAGCTTTGTGAGATTTTGTGTGTTTGTGTAGTTAGAGTGAAACACTACAGAAACACACTAAATCTCAGAAAGCTGCACAAATATTATTTTATTTTATTTTTATATAAAAGCAGCTAAATTTAAAACTTCCTAAACTTTAAATGGCTAGGTCTAAAAAAAGAACAACTTAAAAAAACCCCAATTAACTATTTTTTTAAAGCTCCCAAAGGGGAAAAAAACTTACCCAATTGAACAGGGGTCTCCAACCTTGGCAACTTTAAGACTTGTAGACTTCAAATCCCAGAATTCCTCAGCCAGCTTTACTTTGCTGGCTGAGGAATTCTGGGAGTTGAAGTCCACAACTCCCTGCCTGCTTGATTGCAGGCAGGGAGATTCAGTTGCTTGCTGAGGCAATCGATTGCAGGGATTACAGCAAGGCATTGTGACCAGCAGCTAAAGTAAGCAAACTGAGGGGGGGGGGAAGGGGAGGGATTTTTGCTACCGATTAGCAGGCAGAGCCATTTAAAAGGAAAAAAGTTTTTTTTTCTTTTACATGGCTCTGGCGATCCAAGCTGAGTTGCCTGATTAGCAGGCAACTGAGCTGGGATTCAGAACCATTTGAAAGAGAAAAAAAGGCTCTGATGATCGCATGGCTCAACTGGGCATGGGGGGGCGGGGGCAGGGATTTTTGCTACCGGTTCTCCGAACTGCCCGCCGCCATCGCTACCTACTCACCCGAGCCGGTCCGAACAGGGAGCATTTCACCCCTGGCTGTTTCTCACATTCTATGTAGTTGTGTTTTTCAGTAGTTACCTTGAGCAAGTCTACATTAGCTTGGTCTACACCAGGGGTGCTATTCAGCAGGTTCTAACAGGTTCCGGAAAACCAGTAGCGGAAATTTTGAGTAGTTCGGACAACCGACAAATACCACCTCTGGCTGGTCCCAGAGTGGGCTGGGAATGGGAATTTTGCAGTATCCTTCCCCTGGAGTGGGATGGGAATGGAGATTTTACAGTATCCTTCCCCTGCCACGCCCACCAAGCTACACCACGCCCACCAAGCCACGCCCACAGAACTGGTAGTAAAAAAATTTGAATTCCACCACTGGTCTACACATAAACTGGTGGATTGATTGAATGATTTCTAAAGAAAAACAGAAATCACCTATTTCAATAAATTGTACGTCTTTTCTGTATTCCTGCTAATTTACATTACATCCTAGTAACGTAATAGATCGGGTTTTTTTTTCCCTTTCCAGCCACTACTACTATGGGAACCCTAGAGAATGAATTAGCATCCAGCTGCAATTATATAATATAGTGTGAAATGACTGTAAAATTGTGAGTACAAATAGGACAGGGAAGTCTGGGGGGGGGGGGGAACAAAGAAAACAAGAGGAAATTTCAGCAAGTACTTCTGTGTCTCCCTACACAATCATGAATCAGTTTCCCTCTTGTTACAAAGATTCATGACTGTGTGTAACAACAATCTCTCTACCCACCCCAAAAAAACTAGCTGTTTCTATAGAAACAACAGAACTGTTTGCACAGCCACCTCTTATTAGTGAATAGTTTTCAACAAGTTATTCTTTGTTTCCCTCCTCTTCCCTGGGAAGAACTGGGATGCTGGAACCCAGGAGAAGCGATTCAGATGTCTGCTAATCCCAGTTTTAAAGCCAATTTCCTCTATGACTTTAGAGGGATCCACATAACTTCTCTGCGCTTCTGTTTTCCCATCAAATGAAAAACACAACAACAACTCAACCAAACTCAGTGGCATATTTGTGAGGACTGATTTGCATGAAACCAAAAGGTATATAAAAAGCAAGTAACCACTCCATCATAAAATCCCACACGCGCTATTTTCTTCTTCGTTTACAGAAATGCCAATCTATTTTTGATGAACAATGCTGAGTTTGAAAGTAGTTGAGTAAACCCCATTAGCTAAACCACTTTAAGCTCCAGCAAATTGTTCACGCTTAAATTCTAAGTAAAACTGCTTTCCTAAAATAGAGAGTACTTGAAAATATAAAAGCAGCCACGACTTAATAACATCAATGGCCAGTCTAGTCTAAATCCTATTTGTGCCAGTTGAAAGGTATGAATGCTTTAAGAATGCAGTAATGCAATATTTTTGCCAATGGCGTCCAATACGTTTTGACAGTTTCTAGTAAAAACATTTTTTGACAAATTCATGTAACTGGATTTTTTTTTACACAATGACTTTTACTAGGTGACTGGGTAGCACGCTCACATGCATGCCTTCGGGAGAGTTAACATTCATTATTGAATTAAAACTCCAGATATTTATTAAAATTATATGTATGTGTACAAGAGACCAACAAAGTAGCAGCATTGCTATCAACTCCTTTATAGCCACTCAGAATCTAGGAAGCAAGATTTTTACAGATTTAGAATAGGCAACTTTATGGCAGTGAGCAAATATTCCAGAATCCTGGATCTAGGACTACCGTAATTGAGAGAGTACTTAAATTGTGTGATATTGTGCCAAGAGCCGTGGTGGTGCAGTGGTTAGAATGCAGTATTGCAGGCTTATTCTGCCAACTGCCAGCAGTTCGATCCTGAGTGAGCTCAAGGTTGTCTCAGTCTTCCATCCTGCCAAGGTCGGTAAAATGAGGAACCTGGATTGTTGGGGGCAATATGCTGACATTTGTAACTGCTTACAGAGGGTCTATAAGTCTAAGTTATGAGCTGTGGTGGCGCAGTATTTAGAATGCAGTACTGCAGACTACTTCTACTGACTGCCAGCTGCCAGCAGTTTGGCAGTTCGATTTTCAGGGGCTCAAGGTTGACTCAGGCTTCCATCCAGTGGTGGGATTCTAATAATTTAACAACCGGTTCTCTGCCCTAATGATTTCTTCCAACAACCAGTTCACCAAACTGCTCAGAAAGTTAACCACTGGTTCTCCCGAACTGGTGTGGACTGGCTAAATCCCATCACTGTTTCCATCCTTTCGAGGTCGGTAAAACGAGGACCCAGATTGTTGGGGGCAATATACTGACTCTGTAAGCCGCTTAGAGGGGGCTGTAAAGCACTGTGAAGTGGTATATAAGTCTAAGGGCTATTGCTATATACAGTGTGTGTGTGTGTGTGTATGTGTATAAAATCAATCAATCAATCAATCAATCAATCAATCAATCTAGAACCCTTAATTTGGAATAACCACCTTAAAAGTGAGCCTATGTGTATTGATGACCTACTAATTTCATCATGGTTAAAGCCAAATTATAAGAAGGAGCTCATCCTAAGCGACAGGAAGATACATTTAAATTGCTTGGAAGAAGCAAAGCTTTCTCTTGCTAAAAGGTTCAGGAAGACTGAATCTGCCTTAATAAGATCTTTTAAAAAGGGTTTTTTTTTTTTGAGTCTCATTGCCTGAGACAAGAACCACCATTCAAGAGACAGTGGAGCGCTAAGAAAACCCCAGTATGCTCTCCCAGTTTGCAAATATGCATGTGTTTGGATAGTAAGAACAGCCATCTACTCAGCAAACAGCAAGATTCCTCTGACTCCATAGTAAGGAAAACCAGTTACTATGGGCCCCTAGTAACTCATTAGGAGAGGCTTTATGGTGGAACAAAAAAACAACCCTTCCAATAAAGCACAAGGCTTCAAATACTCTCGTGTCCAGCTTTTATAATAAATGGATGAAATTTTATAATAAATGAAACTAATACTCTGGAATTCAAGGTACCTGTGAATATCATCAGAAACATTATAAATATCTTTTTAATAGTTTCCACCAGTCTTTGTTGTGCTCGACAAACTGCTTACTTCAGAATAGGCCATGGGATTCATTTGGACTGGCATATAGAGGAGCTTTGATTCAAATGACAGCTGTTTATGGCAAAATAAGCAGAAAACGGAAATAAATGGCAATTAGAACACAAACAGCTCTCATGCATTTTTAAGAATTACCGTTCTTTGGAAAGATTTGCTCTAAAATGGCCTGCCTTCTGAAAATCAGATTCTCATTGTTTTTGGCTGAGAACATACAGTATATATTATCGGAAATTTCTGCAGAATCCAACATGGCCAAAACCTGCAATTCTTATTTGGATATACTGTATGGCTGTTGGATTATTCTTTTTCCCCCCCCCCCCACTTACGGAGGTTTGGGTTACTTGTAGCCACTCCCACTGGCAAAGAACCCAAGTATGAGATGCCAGCATTTTTTTGGGGGGGGAGGCCAGGATTCATTATAATTTATTTATTTATTTTTTGCATTCAGTGAGATTCTGCAAAACTGTGTTCATATGATCTCACATGGAGAGTACCACTCAAGTGATTAAATTGAAAAAAGAAGATTAAAAAATGCATTGGAAAGCAAAGGCAACGAAAAGGAAAAATACAGATTTTCCAGAAAGTGAGAGAGGTGGACTGTAATTTGTCTGAATGGTCAGTTTTTCCTTGAAAATCTAAAATGGAAAATAATCTTACAGCTCTAGTTTATATTTCTTAAATTTTAGGAGATCTTTCATTCTATATCTCAATGAGGAGACATGAGACTTCCTTCCTTCCTTCCTTCCTTCCTTCCTTCCTTCCTTCCTTCCTT
>WNWU01000019.1:7325657-7343186 GCA_012654045.1 Ptyas mucosa
GATGATCAGGCAACTCAGCTGGGATCGTCAGAGCCTTTTGAAAGCATTTTTTTTACAATCTCTTCGCCGAAGAGGTTATAGAAAAAATGGTTTTAAAAGTTAAAAAATAAATTGGCCACGCCCACCCAGGCACATCCCCCCCCCCAAGTCACGCCCACAGAACCGGTAGTAACAAATTTTAGATTTCACCACTGGTTTTGTCCCATTTTACAACCTTTCTTTCCACAGTTGTTAAGTGAACCATTGCAGTTCTTTAGTTAGTATCATGGTTGTTAAGCGAGTCTGGCTTCCCCATTGACTTTGCTTGTCAGAAAGTTGCAAAATATGCCTCGGATTTATTTTGAATTTCAAGATGTAACCGATTTTTTTTATGTGTCTCAACTGATATTAAATACAATGGATTCCTCAAAATTTTGGACTACATGTAGTCCTCAAATTACAACAGTTCGCTCAATGACTGTTCAAGGTTACAACGGCACTGAAAAAAGTAACTTATGACCATTTTTTACACTTATGACCTTTGTAGCATACCCATGAACATGTAATCAAAATTCAGATCCTTGGCAACTGGTTCATACTTATAAACTTTTGCAACTTTTTGATCAGCAAAATCAATGGGGAAGCCTGATTCACTTAGCAATCGTGTTCCTAACTTAACAACTGCAGTGATTCACTTAACTACTGTAGCAAGAAAGGTCATAAAATGGGACAAAGCTCACTTAACAAATGTCTCATTAAGAACAGAAATTTTAGGCTCAATTGTGGTCATAAATCAAAGGTTACCTATATAATTCTCGGAATTTTTATTTTATTGTCTGCTAATTGAGATTTGTATATTTGTATATTTTCCCATAAATCTACAATTTGCATCCTTGTACTTGACGGGCTCTGAGATTATCTGATATTACTAAAATATGGGAAGCTCTTTTAATATTCCAACGAACTTGGCCTGATGCCTTGTTCGCTGGCTTTTACTCTAAAATTAACGAAAAATTATTGGCGCTCAAATAAGGGAAAAACAGTGGCCTTCTTCCAATGAATTGAAGATTATTTACCAGTCTAGTGCTCCACAGAATAGATTAGCCTCTGCCCCAAAAGTATTTATGGGGAGGCAACTATTTTCTAAAAGAACATAATAAGCTTCCTGCAATGAAATATAGGTATTTTGGAAACCACAGGCGTTAACTGAATGTCTGGTATTCCAAGGCCAATGTAGCTCGGAGGCATTTTCTTCTAAGAAAGACTTCAATCTTTGTGCGTTTTTGTTAATCAGTATGTCTTCTGCAAACATTTCACAGAGGACTCCAAGCCACTTACTCTATTTTGAGCTAAAAACCACATAGAAAGTGACATTAAATTTGTTTTCTAAGGAAGCCAACTGAATTTTCATTCTTCATATAGGAAACTAAAAGCAATTACTGCTCACTAAAACCAGTGGACCAGATGTCTTAAATACAAGGAAAGAGCAATTTAGTTTGCTATCTTCTACAGGTAGTCCTTGACTTATAACAGTTCACTTAGTGACCGTTTGAAGTTACAATGGCACTGAAAAAAGGGACTTATGATCACTTTTCACACTTACGACCATTGCATTCAAGTTCTTGACAACTGACTCATCTTTATGACGGTTGCAGTGTCCCGGGGTCATGTGATCCCCTTGTGCAGCCTTCTCACAAGCAAAGTCAATGGGGAAACCAGATTCCCTTAACAACCACGTTCATAATTTAACAACTGCCGTGATTCACTTAACAAATAAGTAAGTAAGTCTAGTAAGACCATACCTCGAGTACTGCATCCAGTTTTGGTCACCACACTGTAAAAAAGATGTTGAGACTCTAGAAAAAGTGCAGAGGAGAGCAACCAGGATGATTAGGGGACTGGAGGCTAAAACATATGAAGAATGGTTACAGGAACTGGGCATGGCTAGTCTAGTGAAGAGAAGGACCAGGGGAGACATGATAGCAGTGTTCCAGAAATGTTGTAGGGCAGTGATGGCTAACCTTTGTGCCATCGTGTGCCAGGAGGGGGGGCAGGGGAGGTTCGGACGCATGCCCACACCCATAATTCTATGCGCCCCGTCCTGTGCATGTGAGCACAAACACACACACACCCCGCTCCTGGCACACGATGGCCTGGTAGGCCCGTTTTTCTTTCTCACCTGGCTCCAGATCCTCTCTATGCATCTGGGGAGGGTGAAAACAGCCTTCCCCACCCCCTCAGAGGCCCTCCAGAGGCCTTAAACTGTCCATTTTGCAACTCCCGGTTGGACAGGAAGTGACGTTTTTTGCTGTCCCCAGCCTCCAGAGCCCCTCTAGGACTCTCTGGAGGCTGGGGACAGCAAAAAACGTCACTTCCTGTCCAACCAGGAGTTGGGAAATGGGCCGTTTCCCTACCCCCCCAGGCCCTCCGGAGGCAGGAAACAGCCTGTTTCCCTAGTTCTGGTGGACCGAGAAGGCCCGAAAATCAGCTGGACGGTGCCCGCATGCTCCCCAGAGCTGAGCTGGAGTGCCCACTGATATGGCTACGCATGCCAGCTCTGGCATGCGTGCCATAGGTTCGCCATCACAGGTTAGGGTCTCCTGCTTGAGTGGGGGGATGGGCTGGACTAGATGACCTATAAAGTCCCTTCCAACTCTGTTAATCTGTTAAATGTGGCAAGAAAAGTGATAAAAGGGGGTAAATCTCACTTAACAAATTTCTCACTTAGCAACATAAATTTTGGGCGTCAGTTGAGGACTACCTGTATTTAGAAATCAGCACCAAAGAAGAATTCTCAGGCAGCAAGACTATAATGCTTAAAAATAAAACCAGTACAGTTTTATGGGTTTTTTAAAATTGTTTGTTTATTACCATGGTTCCTGCCTACAGCTTAGCCCACAGGGGGGAAAAAAAAGAATGGAGCCATTAAATCATGAGTGGGATTGCTTTTTTAAAGAAAAATTCAAAATCAAATCAACTGGTGATAATTTGTGGGAAAAGAGTTCCTTCTCACTTTCTCCAGGAGATTTCTGGCACGGTCCCATTACATCTCTAGCTTCTTCCCTATTGGCAGACGAGTAGTAGCAGAAATGACTTGATCCTGCAGCCAGTAAGCGTTGGGTGGGTTTCTTCATTCTGGGCAATGAATTCTATAATTCAGTGGTCCCCAAACTTTTCGGATCCGCAGACCGGCAGTGTTGGCAGTGGGAGGGGGTGGTTCCAGTGGTGGGTTGCCCCTGGTTCGGACTGGTTCACAAGAACCGGTAGTAAAACTGGTGGGAGGCTCCACCCACTGCCCCAGATGTCGTCATCGGCGATCTGCGCATGTGCAGAAGCGTGCAACCCCATTGCAAACCGGTAGTAAAGGTAAGTAGAACCTACCCCTGGGTGGTTTCCCACATGCAACCTAATGTCGCAAATGTGCAACTAAACTTTTGTGCACTCACCTGCTACTTGTGTGGTTTGGTTCCTACAGCCATGGCCTGGGTTTTGGAGACCATTGCTGTAATGGATAGGTTTATTTTATTTTTTTAAAACCATTCTTTCTTTTATTTGGAGAATTAGCTATGCAAAATGAGTAAACTGACTGGATGACATGTCTCCACAACATAATTAACTATATGAATGTAGCTACTACTCACAAGAGCCGTGGTGGCGCAGTGGTTAGAATGCAGTATTGCAGGCTAATTCTGTCCACAGCCTGGAGTTCAATCCTGACAGGCTCAAGGTTGACTTAGCATTCCATCCTTCCAAGGCCGGTAAAATGAGGACCCAGATTGTTGGGGGCAATATACTGACATTAGTAAACTGCTCTGAGAGAGCTATGGAGCGGTATATAAGTCTAAGTGCTATTGTTGCCTTAAACCTGGGAATGATCAAATCTCTTTTTTCCTTCTGTTCAACCTGATTTTCAGAGACTACCTGGATAAGTCCCTGCAGTACTCACGGCAAGGTTTTTCAGAAATAGTCTGCCATTGCCTTCTTCCTAGGGCTAAGAGAGAGTGACTGCTCCAAAGCCACCCAGCTGGCTATATGCCTAAGGAAGGACTAAAACTCATCATCTCCTAGTTTCTAGCCTGGTGCCTTAGGCACTACACCAAATTGGCTCTTTAAAAAATTGTAAATAAATAAATAAAAATAAAAGTCTCTTTAATTAGCAGGGTGATACATGACTGGGTCAGGTAACTCCTGCCCAATAAATTCATTCATTGACCGGTTACAGAGCCAAAATTGAAATAATTGTCCAAATGAAATAGTACTCAAATTTCAGGACATATTGTCTATCTAGAAATGTGACCTACATGTTGCTTCCACATATATGTAACTTGGCTGGCAATAAAAAAAATGGATTTTTCCCCCTCATAAATCTGGGGAAATGTTGCTGTTTTACCAATTATCTGCATTTTGGAAATTAAAGCATCAACTATAATGAAAGGGAGAACCAGTAGCTATTTCTTCAAGCTGTTGCCACAAGAATTCAGATAGGAATTACTAGAAACTAGGGACATTAGATGTCCTGAAAGAAGTAGCAGAACATGTTAATTAATAGTTACAAGATATGTATTAAGTATATTTTCCCTCAATGATTAGAATTTCTCACATTAAACCAACTTAGGTCATTCCCAGTTCACCTTCACCTTCTTTAGATGATCTATAACTTGCAACTAGAGTTCAAATTCACAAGCTGAAAAGTAGTTCCCAAAACCAGTTTAATCAATTGCAAAGAAGCTCTTTTCCCAGTGATTCCATTCAAAATTAGTTTCAGTGAATGGCAATAATGGCAAATTCAGACACTAGAATCAACAATTCTTGGTTAGGCACCCAAAATGTTTCTCTCATTACCATCACCTCCCACCTAAAATTTTGGCAGCTTTCAAAGAAGACTAAAATAGCAATACAATTCTGGGTGGCTTTTTTATTCATATTGTTTTTTCCCCCACTAAACAATCATTTAACTAAAATGAGCTGTTTCAGAGGAATGTTTCCTTCCTAAATGGCAACTTAATATAGTGTTTTCAGTGGTATTTAAAGCATCAGTTTTCAGTAATGAGCCTTGAGGGTTGGCTGTTTTGTCTCCAAATGAATGAAGGTAAGTAATAAATGTCTGCAAACAATAAAAAAAAAAAAGCAGAATGTTTTCTTCCTTTCTCCTTTCCCCTTCCTTTCCCTCCCTTCCCTTCCCTCCCTTTCGCCTTCCCTCTATCTCATTAGGGTGATCTTTAGATGGTATCACTTCTAGTTTCATTACTCTCTATTTGGAAAAAATGTAAAACCACAAAAGTACTTTCCTACGTTAATAACGTTCTATATTTCTACTTTAAAATATTACTTTTAGGAGACTGGAAAATATGTAAATTTTACCCAGAACAAAAGCAGCTGGATACATTTTAAAAAAAAGAAACCTTGTATAACACTTCAAATTAATGTAAATATGGGTTTCCAGTTGGGTTATGCAAAAATATTAGAGGACCATTTAAAGAATTATCGGCTAATAAAACTAAATTCAGCTGAATTCAATAATTTACCAGCCTTATTCATTACTTGGTTTCTCTTTGATTCAGCCAAATACCTTCAGGAATACAAAAGCAATATGTCAGCCTTTTCTTGTTCCCCAAGAATTGTTATTCAAGTGCCTCACTCATCCACAACCCACTACAGACTGTAGCTCTATTTTTCTCTAAAGCACCAATTCTATTTGAGTGTTTCAGGAGCAGCACTTAGATTGCAAGTAGATGCATTGGTGAAGAACTAGGCTGATAAAATTGCCTCCACATAATTGCACGGAATAACAAAAACATTCAAGTGCAGGAAGAAAGATATTGCTCTCTTGCCAGATAGATTTTGGTCATTAGATGTCCCAGTACTGGAACACTGAACTTTTTAGATGACTGGAATTCAGCAAGGAAAGAGGAAAATAGAATAGAATAACAAAGTTGGAAGGGACTTTGAAGGTCTTCTAGTCCAACCCCCTGTTTAGGCAGGAAACCCTATACCAGTGATCGCTAACCTTTTTGCCGTCACATGCCAGAAGCGGGGGGGGAGGTCGCATGGGGGTCGTGAGCATGTGCCCACACCCATAATTCAAACCCCTTGTACCCTGCCCCCCCCCGCACATGTGCACAACCCCTCCCCATGCCCCATTTTGGGCACAGCAGACCTCCCTGAAGCCTCCAGGAACGTTTTTCGTCCTTCCCAGGCTCCAGAAGCTTTCTTGGAGCCTAGGGAGGGCGAAAATGGCCTCCCCCCCCCCGGAGGCCCTCCGGAGGCCAAAAACGCCCTCCCAGAGCCTCTGCACAAGCCCTGTACTTTCTTGGCATCCAAAACAGGCTGCATGGAGACTCCTGGGAGGGGAGGGGCAGCCAAAAATCAGCTGGCTGGCGCGCACATGCATGCTGGAGCTGAACTAGGGCAACGGCTCATGTGCCCACAGATACGGCTCTGCGTGCCACCTATATCATCACAGCCCTATATCATTTCAGAATGTGTAACGTATGTAGCATATCGGAGTCAAAGCCATATAAAAAAACAATAACACAGATAAACAAAATGCCCTGTCAGGGAATGTAGATTTAATAGCTGTAAGCTGATAGAAGGTTGTAAGCGGAGGCAACTGAAAGCTGATGCAATAGGAACGAGGCAGCAGGGTTACTGCTACTTTAAGAAGCTGGGTCAGAAGCTGTTTATATAAGGGAAGTCATTAGAGGGGTCTCCCTTCTCATGTTCTCTCTCGTCGTGTATCTCATTGCTCTCCTTGTGTTAGTAGCTGTATGATAAGGTATTTAACCACGTATATGTATGTAAATATTTAGCTGTATATAAACTGTTTATATATATACACTGTTATTTATCTAAAGGCTCTGTGTGCTGTGTGCTGTGTTTTGCTGCTAGGTTTATCTCATAATACTAGTTACGCTGCCTAAACTCTGACATGCCCAATATGGGAGAAGACAAATCTCGTTTTTTTTCAATGATGAATG
Organism: Ptyas mucosa; assembly: GCA_012654045.1. NCBI lineage: Eukaryota > Metazoa > Chordata > Lepidosauria > Squamata > Colubridae > Ptyas > Ptyas mucosa. The sequence continues at coordinate 7,332,614 of WNWU01000019.1, forward strand.
CTTTACTGAATGAAAAAAATAATTCTCCCATTAGAGAGCTATCCAGAAACTTTCTCTTAAAAAGTAAATTGGTTTGTACAATCACTAGACAAGACCATATACAGGTAGTCCTCAATTCACAACAGTTCATTAGTGAAGGTTCAAAGTGACAATGTCACTGAAAAAAGGGACTTATGGCCTTTTCCTCACACTTATGACTTGCAGCATCCTCATGATTATGTGATCAAAATTCAGACACTTGGCAACTGACTCGTATTCATGACGGTTGGGTCATGTCAATGGGGAAGCCAGATTCACTTAACAACCATATTACTGAGTTAACAACTGCAGCGATTCACTTAACAACTATGACAAGAAAAGTCATAAAATGGGACAAAACTGTTTCACTTAGCAACAGAAATATGGGGCTCAATTGTGGTTGTAAGTTGAGGACTACCTGTACTCCTGATGACTACAATGGTCGTGGGCTTCCTATTTGGAGAACAAGCCTCTATAAAAATATCTTCCTCTTGCAGGAATGTCCAGCCTAAGGAATTTGCAGATTTCTTTTTTTAAAAATGGAATAAAAGACAGCAGGAACTTTAAAAGTCTCCTCCAGTTAATACTGGACAGCAGAATAAACAAGCACACACATCTGCTTTTCCCAGCTGGGAAGGCATATACTGGATTTTATTTCAATTCTATTTATTATTATTTTTCTAAATTTGTACAGCTATATCCTCTTTAGTCATCTGTTCTGGAACTGTATTTCCTTTTCCTATTGGTCATCCTATCCCAAGTATGCTACCCTGAACTGATAAATTTAGAAATTATAGCAACATATCTCAAAAAGCAAAATGCTATTATCATAAGATTCCAATTACTAATATTTGTCCAGAGATAACCTCAGCAATTTATTTCTATCACATCCTGAACATTTATGTTAATACCTCTTTTTAATTTGAAAAAAATTCTAAAATGAATGGATTTTCAGTTCCAATTCCTATATTCATACAAAAGGATCGAGTGATGTTTTTTCACAAGCCTCCAATTAGAATGGGGAGGAACTTGTGTTAATGCCTTGATTTTAATACTGTTTGCATTCTTCATTATCAGGGGAGGGGGGAAAAAGATTAACAAGTCAGATCAATTGGACCTGGGTCATAAAACGTTACAATCATGCCAAGAATTTATCTTAAAATATTCCACTAAGATGCTTACAAAAAATTGAAGGCCACTGTAAAGATAATGAACCACTCTGCAAGTTATTGCTAGATTCCTTGAATTTTCTAGTCTGCAGATTCTGCCAGTCAAAGCTTTCCAGGAGTAAGATGAACACATGAAGTGTTAATATCACTTTATAATGCCTTGGTAAGGCCACACTTGGAATACTGCATTCAGTTTTGGTCGCCATGATGTAAAAAAAAAAGATGTGGAGACTTTAGAAAGAGTGCAGAGAAGAGCCACAAAGATGATTAGGGGCCTGGAGGCTAAAACATATGAAGAACAGTTGCAGGAACTGGGTATGTCTAGTTTAATGAAAAGAAGGACTAGAGGAGACATGATAGCAGTGTTCCAATATCTCAGGGGCTGCCACAAAGAAGAGGGAGTCAGGCTATAGGACAAGAAGCAATGGGTCGAAACTAATCAAGGAGAGAAACAACTTAGAACTAAGGAGAAATTTCCTGACAGTTAGAACAATTAATCAGTGGAACAACTTGCTTCCAGAAGTTGTGAATGCTCAAACACTGGAAGTTTTTAAGAAGATGTTGGATAACCATTTGTCCGAAGTGGCATAGGTTTTCCTGCCTAAGCAGGGGGTTGGACTAGAAGACCTCCAAGGTCCCTTCCAACTCCTCTATTCTATTCTATTCTATTCTATTCTATTCTATTCTATTCTATTCTATTCTATTCTATTCTATTCTATTCAGGAAATCCTATAAAATTCAGGAGATTCTATAAAAATGATAAATTAGAATTCCTAATTAGAATTTCTCTAATTAGAAATTAGAATTCCTAGAATTAGAATTAGAATTAATCCCAAGATATCTGGACGGCACTAGGTTCAGGAAAATTACACTACACTTTCCTTCTTCTTCCAGTTCCATAAAAATACTTATGAAGGTAGGTAGATTTTCTTATTTCAGGATTTTAATCTCCAGTCACATCCCGTCCTTGGATGCATCTCTGTGGCATTTCTTGGACAAGTAAAGAACATGCACTGGTTAAGTGTTGAAAGACAGAAGACTGATCACGGTGAACTTCTGCCATTTCTCTACTGGGTTGGAAGGATAGACAAGAATGGGGGTGAAGGGAGACGTCCTCCCACAAATATAGGTTGTACACAATTAAGCGTTTGTTAATTGGAGTTACAGCTGGAAAACAGATGATTTCAGTTAACACAGGAAACCAACTTCAGCTTGCTGAGTTTCAAAATATTGGTCTTCAAAATGTAGCGTTGACTGAAGAAAAGCCCATTCTGGTTTCCCCCCCCCCTCCAGGCAAATATTCAAGAGTGATTCAGAGGAATGCTTCCAAAAATAAATACAGCTAGCCCTTGACTTACAACCACAACTGAGCCCAAAAGTTCTGTTGCTAAGTGAGACATTTATTAAGAGGTTTTTGTCCCATTGTACGACCAGTGGTAGGTTTCTACCAGTTCGCTCTGGTTTGGGCGAACCAGGAGTGGTGGTAGGAGGCTCCATCCACCTGCCTGGACGTCGTCATGGACGCTCTGTGCATGCACAGAAGGTTCTGCACATGCGCAGAAGCGCCGCACGCAAGCAAAGCGAGCACACGCGCACATGTGCTCGCAGTTCCAAACCGGTAGCGAAGGTAAGTGAAAACCACTACTGTGTACGACCCTTCTTGCCATAGTGGTTAAGTGAATGACTGCAGTTGTTAAGTTAGTTAGACAGTTGTTAAGTGAATCTGGTTAACCCACTGACTTTGCTTGTCACAAGGTCTCAAAAGGAGATCACGTGACCAAGGACACTGCGACCGTCATAAATATGAGTCGGTTGACAGGCACCTGAATTTTGATCACGTGACCATGGGGATGCTGCAATGGTTGTAAGCGTGAAAACTGGTCATAAGTCACTTTTTTCAGCACCGTTGTAACTTTGAATGGTCACTAAACGAACTGTTGTAATTCGACGACTACCTGTGTTTGCTTATCCTTCCCTATCTTTATCGAAACAAAAATGGCATGGATTTTTTTCCTCTATCTCCCCTATAGGGCAGGGGTGTCAAACTCAAGGCTGGGGGCTGGATCCGGTCCACGGGGTGCTTAGATCTGGTCCGCGGGGCCACCCTGGAAACAGCAAAGGACCAGCCTGCGGTTGCCTCTAACAGCTCTGTTTTTGCTAGCAGAGGGTTGCATGATGCAGTCGCAGCCAAAAATGGAGCTTGCAATGGCCGTAGGTGGACCTCCTGAGTTCCTTTTTCACTGGCAGAAGGTTGCAGGAAGCCGTCACAACTGAAAATGGAGCTCGGGAGCCCGTTTTCAATGGCAGAGCGCTTGGGCCACCACAGGCACCCCCGACACGAGTGACATCCCGCTGGCCACACCCACCCTGATCATGCCCCCCCCGGCCCCCCCAAAGTCAAACACAACCCTGATGCAGCCCTCAATGAAATTGAGTTTGACACCCCTGCTTATAGGGTATCTAATAGTGCCTCCCCTTGGCTTAGGCATTGATGAAAAACCCTTGGAAATGAACAATGCATAACTCAAGGTACCTGATATTATGTGTTAAAGGGCAAGCTGGAAATACTGTCACAAGGATATACCCTATTTTTCGGAGTATAAGACACACCTTTTTCCCCCCAAAAAGAGGGTGAAAATCTGGGTGCGTCTTATACTCCAAATGTAGCCCCACCCAGCCTCTCAAAAAGGCTGAAAAAAGCATCAGAAACGAAGCTTCAGAAAAAAAGCCTCCAAACAGAGCTTCAGAAAAAAAGCCTCTGAAATGAAGTTTCAGAAGCTTTTTTTCTGAAGCTCTGTTTCGGAGGCTTTCAGAGGCAGAAAAAAAAAAGCCTCTGAAACAGAGGTTTCAGAGGCTGAAAAAAAAGCAAGGCACAGAGCTCACAACCAACGAACCTGTTGCTAAAATTCACCTCTGGGAACAGCTGATTGGGGGTATTCCGGGAGGCCGATCCACCCGCCAATCAGCCTTTTTCTTATTTTTTCCCAAAAAAACTAAGGTGCACCTTCTATTCCGCTGAGTCTTATACTCCGAAAAATATGGTAAATTATCTTCTAGAGCAGGAGTTCCCAAACTTGGCAGCTTTAAGACTTGTGGACTTCAACTCCCAGAATTCTCCAGCCAGGTATGCTGGCTGGAGAATTCTGGGAGCTGAAGTCCACAAGTCTTAAAGCTGCCACGTTTGAAGACCTCTGTTCTAGAGTATCCTAAAAATGCCTCTCCCTTTTTTAAACCCAACTTCTTGTAGACAACTGTTATTTCAAGTAGTTATCAGGTGAAAGAAACCACCACTTAGGAGACAAAAGGATAATACCTTACTATAATAAAACAGCAAGTATTTTGCAATAAACCCCAAATCGAAGGTTCAGTTTCCATTAACACAGGGTAGCCAGAAGGCATGTAGGGCAACTTTTCAAATTTATTTTTCTCTGCCGACATTTTGTTTATAAGAGCCACAAAGAGGATATTCACTTACAAAGGAACAAAAGTGTGCCTGAATGAGCAAGGCAAAATAAAACAGGAGAGAAAATAAACACACCTATGGAAAGATAATGGCCAAACATTAACATTCTCTTAAAACAAGATTTTTTTTTTCAGCTGACAGATCCTACTGAGTCACAACATAACTATTCCATCCTATCCTCATTATAAATTCTTCCTTCTTGACAAGCAATATTGCAAACACCACACCTACAATATTCTAAAGATAATGACATGGCTTGCAGCTGTAGGCAGAGGGAAAAAAGGGGGGGAACGGTGGGGAAGAATTGGAAAGGGAAAGGAAAATAGCAATGTACTGTACACATCTGTTCCTTGTGGGAAAAATATTCATGCTGGTGTCCTGTCAAAATGCCTCTATTAGTAATGGATACAGCTGTCTTGCCTGATGTTGCAACGTTTTGCAGGAGTAAACCAATTCCAGATCAAGCTACGCCATATTGTTTCTATTCAGCTGCAATGTGCATGATCAAGGGAAATGCAACAGCAAAAGTGTAGCCACATGTAACACCTTTGTTACGTAGATGCCAGTTCACTTCCAGGTCCAATTCAAGATATTGGTTACGACTTTTAAAGCCCTACATGGCATGGAACCAGGTTATCTTGGGTACTGCTTTCCTCCCATCGTATCAACCCATCACACCTGGTCAGGTAGAGAAGAGATGTTGCAGATCCTGTTGGTTTAAGAACTCCAACTGATGGGATCCAGGATCCTTCTCTGCTGTTGCGCCCACCCTGAAGAGATCCGCTTCTGGATTATTTATTTCTGTAAATTTTGAAATTACTAACTACCAAGGTCTACCAGCAATGTCCCAAAAGTCATAAACACAGAATTAACATTTGAAGATATGATCATAGCAATACCACTTAGACTTATATACCACTTCATAGTGCTTTTACAGCCCTCTCTAAGCGATTTACAGAGTCAGCATAGGGCCCCCAACAATCTGGGTCCTCATTTTACCCACCTCGGAAGGATGGAAGGTTGAATCAACCTTGAGTCTGTGAGATTCGATCTGCTGAATTGCAGCTAGCAGTCAGCTGAAGTAGCCTGCAGTACTGCACTCTAACCACTGCGCCACTTCGGCTCTATTCATCAAAATTTAAACCACGAAAAGTTACAGGGCCCAACCTGAAAGGGTTCGATTTATTTATTTATTTTTAATTAATTTAATTTATCTGCTTAAGCAAATAGTTTAGTGAGTCTACTGCCACAACGATCCAGCTGAGAATACAAAGCAAGAGTAGAGCAACCTTCTTACACCAAAAAACTAATGCAGAGAAACTTGTGGCATCTACTGGCAGAATTCATGCGCAAAGGAAGTTCTAAGGGTCTGAGGGAGCCACCTAAGCCAACATGTTTCCCAGCCTTGTGTAATGAAATGCAAATGCATGTATGTAAAATATAGTCCAATAGGAAGGATACTTAATGTGCACACCATTTGCAGTCTTGCTTTCTTCAACAACCAGAGTGCCAAAGAAGCAGCCAAATCAAACCTCAGATTGCCTTAAAAAACGTTTGCGTCTATACCCATGATGGCGAACCTATGGCACGGGTGCCACAGATGGCACGCGGAGCCATATTGGTGGGCACGCGAGCTCAGCTCTGGTACACATGCGTGCACCAGCCAGCTGATTTTCGGGCCTTCTGGGCCCACCAGAAGTCAGGAAACATACTGTTTCTGGCCTCCGGAAGGCCTTTGTGGGGATGGGGAAAGCCATTTTTGCCCTCCCCAGGCTCCTAGAAAGGCTCTGGAGCCTGAGGAAAGCAAAAAACGGGCCTACCAGACCCACCGTGCCATCACATGCCAAAAGCGGGAGGAGCACGGGGGGGCGGGGTGTATAGAATTATGGGTGTGGGCACGCGTGCTTGTGACCCCACCGCCTTCCCCTCGCTTTTGGCACGCGATGGCAAAAAGGTTAGCCATCACTGGTCTATACTATGCCCTATATACAGGTAGTTCTCAATTTACAACAGTTCATTTACTGACCGTACAAAGCAGTGGTGAAATTCAGCTGGTTATATCCGGCTTGGGTGAACCAGTAGCGCTGGTGGCGGGAGGCTCCGCCCACCCGCCCGGATGTCATCATGTCCCGTTTTTGACCCTCTGCAGATGTGCAGAAGGTCCTGCGCATGCACAGCGGTGTCACGCACGAGCACGCTCACATTTGCGAACCGGTAGCAAAGGTAAGTAAATTTCACCCCGGTATAAAGTTACAATGGCTCTGAAAAAAAGTGACTTACAACCGTTTTTCACATTTGGGACCATTGCCGCATGCTTTTGGTCGTTAAATTTTATGGTCATTGATTAAAAAAGTGGTCATTGATTAAATGGTCATTGATTAAATTTCAGATGTTTGGCAACTGACTCACATTTATGACCGTTTACAGGGCTGAAGGGAAGAAACCTTAAACAAACTGAATATGCTTATTTAGGGAAAATGTGATCAGCTGGAAAGAAACGCAGGTAGTCCTTGACTTACGGCCACCATTGAGCCCAAAATTTCTGTTGCTAAGTGAAACATTTGTTAAGTGAATTTTGCCTCATTTTACGACCTTTCTCGACATGGTTGTTAGGTGGACCACTGCAGTTGTTAAGCTGATTACACGGTTGTTAAGTGAGTCTGGCTTCCCCGTTGACTTTACTTGTCGGAAGATCTCAAAAGGGGGAATCACACGATGCCAGGACACTGCAACCGTCATCAAGACGAGTCAGTTGGCGATTTTGGTCATGTGACCACAGGGATCCTGCAATGGTCGTAAGTGTGGGAAAATGGTCGTAAGTCACTTTTTTCAGTGCCGTTGTAACTTTGAAGGGTCATTAAATGAACTGTGGTACATCGAGGAGTTTGCCTGTAACTCCGCCATTTTTATAGGATGTCCAAGAATGTCCACCGATCTTAAAAGCAGTTGCAAAGTACTGTTTGAATAACAAGATAATTATATTATATGACTCTCTGAACCACTTGGCTAAGGAATCTACCTCCAACCTTTTGACATACCTGACGTGCAACCTAAGACTACAGAGGACAGGCCCAAACCCCACAGTTCAGCTTACACTGTTTAGAGAACTATACAAACCCCAAAACAGAAGCCCTTTGTTTCCCTTATCCAGATGGTCCTATCTGGACTGAGCAGAAGCTTCCAAAGAGCCCTCCCTTTGTAGAGAGCAAACGCAACAAATAGTATTATCTTACAGCAAATACAGTACAGCCTTCTAGCCAGGTGATCATTGCAGCTCAAACAATGTCGGATTTGTGCAAAGCATTTTTGTTTTCAACAAGCGACCTTTCAGCAAGTCATGCTGTATCTAAGCAGAGCGGGTTGATATCGTTTCCATGCTAATGCAGCTGCTTCGGGATATTTTTTTACAAATAATATTCTTGCGTAGAGTTCCCCAAGCTCCTGAATCCACACATAAATTCTATTTATATATCTATTAGATTTCTTTTTTTAAAAAAAGATACCCCGCCTTTCTTTGTAAGTAGTAACTCAAAAGACAGTTGTACATACATAAAAATCCCCCTGTGCACCATTATTATACCTGTAGGAAGTTTCTATTTAAGAAGATTGACAGTTATAAACGATATGGCTTTCTGTTCATCTCTGTAGCTTTACACCATTTATGGGGGTGGACCCAGATAGACAGACAGACAACACTTCATAGCTGACTAGAGAATTGAAAATGGATTTTTCCATCCTGCTCAGAGATCCCGCCAACTGACAGAACGCTAATAATATACTACTGGTGACAGACTGCACATTCAAAAATGTTGAGGCTGAATATCTAGCATCAATCATTGGCAGCAAGAACGAAGTTACTATTCGTTACTATTGAACTCTAAAATACCTTCCAAACTTATATTCCAATGTTAAGAGTTGACCACAGTAGCTAGAATGTACAGAAAATTTAAAATGCACAGAATAAAGAACTCAACTTGTAGGAGGCCATTTAAAACAAAAGTCCTTGACTTATGACTGTCATTGAGCCTGGAATATTGTGGTGGTCATTAAGCATATGACCGTGCTTTATTTTATGACATTTTTGTGGCAGTCATTAAGCAAATGCGGCAAGTTGTTAAGCAAACACTGGAGTTATTAAATGGGTCTGTTTTTTCCAAATGGGTGGTTTTTGCTGGAACCCAGAAGAAAACGTCAAAAATGCCAAAATTTACAGTCATGTGACCATGATACGTTGCAAAAGGCCATGCATGCTAGTGGGTTGCCAAGCACTCAAAATGCAGTTATGTGACTGAGGGAGGTAGAACAGTGGAAGAGCCGAGGTGGCGCACTGGTTAGAGTGCTGTACTGCAGCTACTTCAGCTGACTGCTAGTTCAGCAGATCAGCAGATCAAATCTCACCGGCTCAAGGTTGACTCAGCCTTCCATCCTTTCGAGGTGGGTAAAATGAGGACCCAGATTGTTGGGGGCAATATGCTATTTAGTATACTGTCGATTGTTGTAAGCCGCCCAGAGTCCTTGGAGAGTGAGCGGCATAGAAATATGATTAATAAAATAAAAATAAAAATAATAAAACTATGAAAATGGGTTGTATCTACATATGAGAGGTCCATCCTAAATTCGAAGACTTGCTTAGTGAGGACTGCTGTAGTGATCAGTCGCAAAACTTCCATTCTGAAAATATCTTGCTATAAAATAATTTTATTAATGTAATGTGTTAAGATCGTGCAATATCCATTCTGTATCTGTCTTCCATGACACACTGTTGTTGACCTTGAAGGTAATCTCAAACAAAGGAACATCAGTAGGAGAAAAAGAGCATGAAAAGCTGGGTTGAGACTTATCAACAAGTTCAGATCTATCACGAGTGATTTCAATTGCATTTCTCTAATCCGCTGAACCAGATCTTAAACAGAATTATTAAAGAGAAACTCGGCTTCCCATCCCAGGAGGAATGAAAACAGACTTGGGCCAGGAGGCAATATGTGCCAAGCTGCCTCTCCTTTCTGTCATATGCTGACTTCACTCTCCTTTTATACTATCTTAAAACCATAATTAAGATATCACATTTCATTTTCCAACGCGTCCTATATATTTTGTTGAAGCCATCTTTCTTCCAAGGAACACGCATACTTTTCCTCCCTTTCTTATATATTATTTCACCTTGCGAGAAGGTTACTAAGAATGGGTGGTCGACTTGGCATTATGACAAGAGGAAAGAAAAAGACGGGAAACCTTGTGGAAAAAGTGAAAGTGTAGAGTTTATAGATGGGCTGTTTCCAGTGGGAGGAACTCTTGCGTCCTCTGCCCTCCTCCTTTCTGAGGTTCAGCTTCTCTAGGACGTTTTAATAAGATGAATGGTGGGTTGACTTAACAAGACTGAAATTAACAAGAAATTCAGTTTTCCCCAAAACTTTGTGGGAAGAAATAAGTATGTAAAGTTCCAGGCTGCTGAGTTTCTGAAATTTATTTTATTGCCTTTTCATTCTGAGGAGGGGTGTGTGTGTGTGTGTGTGTGTGTGAGCAGGATGTTGGTTATTCCAGTGGAATGGAAATGGTGGTAGCACAGACATTCTTTTACGGTGACATTTTCACTTCTTGCAATCTAAAAAAGTATACACGTTTTGCTTCCAACTTATCGCTCCTTCATCTGTTTCAGCTGCCCCCTGCAGTCTACAATCCTAGTTTGTGGCACTGTGGAAAGTTTTAACTGCAGAACTGATACTATATCATACCACCTTCACCCCTTGCTAAAGGACAATAGCTTAGCAGCTACATTGTATCACAAATGTTTAATTTTGTTTTAGAATAGAGTAGAGTAGGGTAGGGTAGGGTAGGGTAGGGTAGGGTAGGGTAGGGTAGGGTAGGGTAGAGTAGAGTAGAATAGAATAGAATAGAATAGAATAGAATAGAATAGAATAGAATA
>WNWU01000019.1:7343196-7356645 GCA_012654045.1 Ptyas mucosa
TAGAATAGAATAGAATAGAATAGAATAGAATAGAATAGAATAGAATAGAATAGAATAGAATAGAATAGAATTCTTTATTGGCCAAGTGTGATTGGATACACAAGGAATTTGTCTTTGGTGCATATAAGCAAATTAATCTACTGAAAACAAAGGTAGCAGGGCAGGACATTAGCCATTTATTTAATTTCCCTTTAATTTTAATTTTTCTTGCTTCGTTAAATGGTGCTAGTTTGGGCAGGAACTGATTGGACAGTCAGCTGGAAGAAATGTATTGATTAACTCTCTCTATATACTCTATTCCACAAGTATTAAACTTGTGGCGACACGTGACGCATCGCGACGTTTTTTTCCCTTCACGGAGCTGAGGTGGGTGTGGCCTGCATGTGACACAGCCGGCCCATGGGCTGCTAGTTTGACACCCCTGCACAGTATTTCAAGGCTGTTTGGAACAAAACAATCACAGGCCTCTTCAAATTGTTTTAGAGGGCTTAAGAAACAAATGTAGTGCCACATGGAAATGACCTCAACTACGTAGTCCATAAGGCAGACAGAACCAAACTCTACTTTAGCTGGGCGACTTTAGAACCTTTACTACTTGTTGGCACAAGGTACTGTACCACAAGTTACTTTGTGATATAGTATATTGTGCCAACAAGTAGTACTGTGAGCACATTGGCACACATTAAAAATGACATTCTGTTGCCCGCTGTCAAAAGAAAGTATATATACACCCACACATAACACACATATATGTACATATACATATATGTATGTATGTGTTATGTATGGAGACACACAAACACACACACACACATACACACTTTCTTTTGAAAGTGGACCACAGAATTTCATTTTTAATGTGTGCCAGTGTGTTCACAGTAAAAAATGACAACAAAGGTTATCTTATCTTAATTGTATGGGCAGGCAGATAATATTTACTTTCGTAGTCCAAGTCAAGCCCTCTATTCATATAGTCTCTCTGACCAGCAGATATACAGTACATTTGAATAAAATGACTTTTTCATGGTGACCCAAGACACAGTCAAGATAAAACATTTAATATAAAAAGGAAACACATCTGGAATCCATACAGTATAATGTTTAGAATACAAATAGTTTAGCACTGGGATAAGAAGGCAGTACTTCTGACATTCTATTTTGGTCCCAGCAAAATTCAGAAAGCTAATGTTCAGCAGAGAGGTTTTTCACCTCTATTTCTGCACATTTTTGCCTGAATGTCAGCGATAACGTGAAATGTCCTTCATTTTATCGTACACCACAAAGGCGACATTTAGGTTTCCTTGGCATGACATATCTACTAATATGAAATGCCAAAGTATAGGACAGATAACAAAAATGCATTTTTATTGGTGTGGGAGCTGAATAGCTGGCCATGCACCCCTCCTTCTCATAAATATATTACAGCTTCCTTCAAAGCTAATGACCATTTTTAGCTGAAATAAGGAAAAGGAAGCACAATAAGGAGGCATCCAACCTGAGAGGAGAAATTTCCTGATGGTTTTAGAACAATTAATCAGTGGAACCACTTGCCTCCGGAAGTTGTGTGTCCTCCAACACTGGGGTTTTTTAAGAGATTGGACATCCATTTGTCTGAAATGGTGTATGGGGGTTGGACCTTCCAACTCTGTTATTCTGTATAACACAACCTCTATATTTATGCCCAGTTGTGATTAACTTGGAAAATGGTTCAGATGTTTATTGTGGAAGGATAGGGATTTCAAAGGGCTGTCCAGATCTCAGAAATGATTCAGTTTGTGCTGTGTGTATGTGAAGCATTCACTAAAGATATCCAGGTGCACGCCTGAATCTGGAAAAATGGTGATTTGTAGAATCCGGTTATTTAAATTGGAGTGACTTCTAAAATATGTAGTGACTTCTAAAACAGCAGGACTGTTTTTTCAGGCTCACTTTGAACCTTGACTCGTGAAGTTCAAAACATTTTTTTCCATTGCAATTTTTTTTAAAATTTGATTTATAGACTCAGGGCGGCTTACAATGCGCTAAGCAATAGCCTTCATACTTTTGTATATTTTATACAAAGCCAGCTTATTTCCCCCACAAACTGGGTCCTCAATTTACCTACCTTAGAAAGGATGGAAGGCTGAGTCAACCTTGAGCCTGGTGAGATTCGAACTTGCAGTAATTGCAGACAGCTGGTGTTAATAACAGTGTGCTTTAGTCCACTGTACTACCAAGGCTCATAATTTGAAGTATGCACTACCCTACTATTTAATAGCAATAGCATTTAGACTTATATAAAGCTCCATAGTGCTTTATAGCCCTCTTCTAAATGGTTTACATATTGCCCCCAACAATCGGGGTCTTCAGTTTATCGACCTTGGAAGGATGGAAGACTGAGTCAACCTCAATCCTAGTTAGTTGAATTTTACTTATTAACAGGTACATAGCACAGGCTGAGATCATTTCTATTCCGAATCATTGGATCTCTTATCCTTATCCCCAGCTTAGTTAATGTGGAAGGGCTGGCCACAGTTCAGCCAATTTTGGGGTTGACACATTGATTTGGAAGGCAGATTGCAGATATTTAGTGCATGCATGTTCTCATCTGCTTCAGTGGTGGGTTGCTACCGGTTCGCCCCGGATCAGGAGAATCGGTAGCGGCATAGGCTCTGCCCACCTGCCCGGATGTCTGTGGATGTGTAGAAGCATCATGCGTGTGCAACCGAAAATGAAACCCCCTTACTGATCTGCTTGTATGGTTTCATTCCATACACTAAAGTTTGATGAGTAGACAGATTTGCAAGAACCCTCACCTGAAATAAATGTGACTTCCAAGCTTTTTAAATTAAGGTTCCCATTTCTATGGATTTTTAAAGCTACATCTGATTTATTAGCTCAGGTACTCTCTCAGACAGACAAAGATCTCTTTTTCACCTGTGCCTTAGTTTTGGAAGAAAAAAAAATAAAGCTTGGTGTTTATATTTGTTCTGGTGTTGTACTTGGTGTATCATTGTGAACCTGTAATCTTCTGCTTTCTTAAGTTCAATAAACTGCTACATTTAAATTGTATCATGTTCATCAACCATCTTATATCCTTGTTTTCCTGCTAGCTTAATTCCCTAACCAGAATTCTGCATTCTAATATCCACTATAAAACACAGTTGCTGAAACATTCATAGATTCACATTTCGTTTTTTGCTCCAAGCGATCATCTAATCATCCAGATAAACCCACAAGGTTTTTCATTTATTTGTTATCATTTCTTTGTGATGTGTATCCTCATGGGAACATTCGAATACAATGTAGCCATAACATGTCTAAGAAGCAGGCTCATTAGAAGCTTTTTCTGAGATGCAACCCTTTCTCTATTGCTCTCTTACGGTAATTGACTGACCCTGAAGTTTGGATTATTTTCTTTTGGGTGGCATGCAGGAAATTTTTGAGTCATTTTAGCTTCTAGTCCCCAAGTCAAAGATGCAGCTCAGGTCATGAGTTGCAATTATAAACAATACACTTGCAGCAAGATCTTGTATGTTTCAACTTCTTCCTTTACGTTGAAAAGATGTGTAGCGCACACACACACATAAACAAGGTGCCAAAAGTAAGTCTGCACACCATGCTAAAACAGGATTTGCTTTAGTTTAATGCATTATATAAATCATAAATATATATATATTTGATATACATACGTGTGTATGTGTGTGTGTGTGTGTGTGTGTGTGTGTAGGTCTTTGGTTATTTGGGTTTTCTCCCATGTAAAATTGGAAGTGTCTTGGCGACGTTTCAACGAAGTCTCATTCGTCATCTTCAGGCTGGTGTTTTCGGCTTCGTGCTTCTAGGAGCAATTTGCATATACACACCAGAAAGTGTGTATTTGCATTGTACAACACCAGAAAGAGTAGTAGAAGTTTATTTAGACACCATCTACTTCCTTAATGTTGCTAAGAAAATAAAATGGAGGTGCCCACAGACTCAAAGAGATTGAGATAGGACTTCAAAGGAGTACTGAAGCTAGACCTTTGCTAGGATGGATATGGCTAAGCATTAATACATCTGCCAGAAATGTACATTTGGAGGTCTTTCTACATAGCAAATATAATCTCAGCAAAAGGGCAGAACTATTTTGTTTGATATTAAAAAGGTGGCACTTTGTGGATGAAACCATATTGGGAAATAAAGGAGTCCTAAGTGTGTATTTTGCTGGAAAAGAAAATTATCCTTTTGTTTTGTGAAATATAATATTATAATCAGGTTTCCTCTCATCTCCTTTTTTTCCCCTCTGCTAGTACTATTGTTGGTAATGGTTGCATTGCTTCCTCACTGGTTCCCAATTCACAAAGTGCATTGACCAGGAAAAGCTTAACTCTGTCTAACTATACTTTGTATTTTTATATGTATTATTTCATATATTATTTTTATATTATTTCATATATTTTTGTAGTATTTTATTTATACATTTGTCTTTTAACATTGGGATCCATCCAGAGTTACTCTGCGGCAAGATGGGCGGCCAATAAATTTAATGAATAAATAAGAAATAAATAAATACGACTCCTGTCCTATGCTAATGAAATCTGCATTACTCATATGCATATAGAATTCTCAATGTGAAATATAGGAGTTTGGGAGTGATGAACATAACACGAATCTGCAACTTCCTCCATATGCCTTTTGGAAAGAAAATATAAGGCGATCAGATTTCTCATACATCTTTTTTTTATTTATTTATTTAGATTTATATACCGCCCTTCTCCCCAAGGGGACTCAGGGCGGTGAACAGCCAAAAGTTAAAAAACATACATACAAAATTTAAAAGCCAAATAAAACTGAATTAAACAATGGCCCCAATTATTTAAAATTGCCTTGTTTTGGCTGTCCTTTGTTGTTCAGTTGGCAGAGAAAAGTGAGGATCAACTGTAATTGCAAACACATAAGGAAGAAAACTTAGTTATTGAAGAGACCCGCCGGGAGCCACAAAATTATTCTGTTTCCTAAGACTTGACACATCTCAAAACACTGTCGATATTCAAGAAATGCCCATCCTAATCAGCGGACAAATGTCGCTTCCAGGAATACCTTTGCTGCGAGATAGTATTTCCTTAGCAAAATAGGGAGGTTGTTTGGTTTTGTGATGGAATGCAGCCCTTACCGTTTTTTCCATCCAGAGAATCTTGGCACGGGAAAGAAAGGGAAGCTTTGAGGAGGATGGAGTGGTTATTACTCTTTCGCTTGTCTTTACTCCTATCACCGCCACTGCCATCTGTGTAAACTTCTTCCTTTGTGAAGGGCTGTCCCCATATTTAGTAATTCTGCCTAGACCTACGAGTTTGTCTCTTTCAAATGTTAGCTAAAAGAGGTTTAGCTGGTAGGTTTGCTCTTTGTTGTGTGAAAATGTTAGTTCAAAAATATATACGTTCTTAAGCAAAACTGTTAAGGGACGCGGTGGCTCGGTGGCTAAGATGCTGAACTTGTCGATCGAAAGGTCAGCAGTTCAGCAGTTCGAATCCCTAGTGCCACGAAAAGGGGTGACCTCCCGTTACTTGTCTCAGCTTCTGCCAACTTAGCAGTTCGAAAGCAGGTAAAAAATGCAAGTAGAAAAATAGGGACCACCTTTGGTGGGAAGGTAACAGCATTCTGTGCGCCTTTGGTGTTTAGTCATGCCGGGCCACATGACCACGGAGACGTCTTCGGACAGCGCTGGCTTTTTGGCTTTAAAACGGAGATGAGCACCGCCCCCTAGAGTCAGGAACGACTAGCACATACTTGCGAGGGGAACTTTTACCTTTTCAAGCAAAATTTAAGTTTGACCAATTTACAACGTTTAATAGAACAACTTTAGGACTTTTTTTAAAAATGGATATAAATAAAGCTGAGGAGACTTGATAGACTGTCCCGAGAAGAAAAAGACTATATTCTATGAAGATAAGCTGGAGGGAGTGACTTAATTAGGATGGATTTTTTTTAAAGTTAAAAAAAGTTTGTTAGAAAGCTTTAAGTTAGTTTTGTATGTATAAAATGAGTATGTATGTATGTATACGTAGGTATGCCGGTCTTAGTAATGCTGAACAATATTTTAAAGTTGGTAAAATATTATGGACTAGATTTGAAAATATGAGAATGAATGATGTATTATTCCACACAGCAAGGGAAGCTGAGATGGTTAAAACGTTTCTTTTATACAAATAAGAGATTATATTTAATTTTGTCTCTAGTTCGAAACTGCTTCCGGATTTTGTGTTTGTAATGAGGAAAAAATATATATGAAACTTTGATTCTGTTTTTGTAAATTAGACAGGCTTATTGTTATAGAAAGGGCTTGTACATGTTACTGTGTAAAAGCAAAAACCTGTAGTTGTAATGTCGTTATCTTTGACTGTGCTAAAGAGAGTCAGAAGTTAGTGCCTTTTTCATTTTTTCTCCCTTTACACCAATACCTCTTTTCCCCTTCCTCTCTTCTTACTTTTCCATGTTTTTTTTTTCTGTGTATTTTATACTTTGATAAACTAATAAAAAAGTTTTAATTGAATACGTTCTTGTTTTCAACTTGTGAACACACTATTTTAAAAAAAAATCTAATAGGACGGATGATGTACATGGTGAAATTGATTGCCCTCTGTGACTTAATGGACATACCTAAATGAAATCAATACACTCAACGTATCGGTCTGAGTGTCAGCTAGAGTAAGGAGGAAAAGCACTCAACACAATGCTATTTTACTTCCCGACTGTTTCGTTCCTCATTTGGTTCCATTTTAAAATCTTTGGAGTGAAACAAGATGAACATTCGCCAAAACAAGGGAGCCTCATAAAGCACATTGAGAAAAAAAGCCAGGTGAAGTAGATTCATTGGGATAACATTATAAACACAACGAAAGCAAAAGATAATCTGCAGCAGGGGTGGGCAATGAATTTTCAAAAGGGGCCATATGAGAAATTGAGACTGTTATGGAGGGCTGAGTCAATACGGCTATGAAAGTGCATAGGCACTCACCAATATATGTAAATTGAAAAAAAAAATGGTTGCTTTCAAAATAAAAGCAATGCGGTTGCATTGTATGCATGGTGTAGTCTTATTTACATTTGATTTCTAATTTCTGATTGACCTCGCAGGGGCCGGACAGGGACAGCCAAAGAACATAGAATAACAGAGTTGGAAGGGACATTGGAGATCGTCTAGTCCAGGAGTGTCAAACTCAATTTCATTGAAGGCCACATCAGGGTTGTGTTTGACCTCGAGGGGCTGGGGTGGATGTGGCCAGAGTGGGTGTGGCTTGCTCAATCTCACTCATGTCGGGGGTGCCTATGGCAGCCTGAGTGCTCTGCCAGAAAAAATAGGCTCCCGAGCTCCGTTTCTGGCTGTGACAGGACCTCCCAAGCTCCATTTTCATTGGCAGAGGGTTGCACTGGAAATGGAGCTTGGGAGCCCATTTTCACTGGCAGAGGCACCACGGGCTGGTCCTTCACTGTTTCCAGGGTGGCCTCGCGGGCCAGATGTAAGCACCCCGCGAGCTTTGAGTTTGACACCCCTGGTCTAGTCCAACTCCCTTGCTCAAGCAGAAGATTCTACACCATTTCAGACAAATGGCCTAGTCTCTTCTTGAAAGCCTCCAGTGATGAAGCACTCACAACTTCTGAAGGAAAGCCATTCCACTGTTTGATTGTTCTCACCGTTAAGAAATTTCTCTTTACTTTTAGGTTGTTTCTCTCCTTGATTAGTTCCCCCCCCCATTGCTTCTTGCCCTGCCCTCAGGTGCTTTGGGGAATAGCTTGACTCCCTCTTCTTTGTGGCAGCCCCTAAGTTATTGGAACACTGCTGTCAGGTCTCCCCTAGTCCTTCTTTTCATTAAACTAGACATAATCAGTTCCTGCAACCGTTCTTCATATGTTCTAGCCTCCAGTCCTCTAATCCTCTTTGTTGCTCTTCTCTGCACTCTTTCCAGAGTCTTTACATCTTTTTTTATGTAGCCAGATGTAACCCAGAGGTTGTAAACTGCCCAGGTCAGATCTACAGGGATATTGTGTCCTCTTCATGAATTCCCATCCAGGTCAACATGACCTATACAGCAGAAAATCTCCCCAGTTTAATTATATTAGAGCAGCAATCCTGCTTGCTGATTTTCTCCCTTCCTAACCAAGATATTGTGGGCTGACATCTAATAAAAAAGCAGAAAAGACCTTGAGGTGGGGTTTTTTGTTTTTGTTTTTTTGTCAAGACGAACTTCATCTCTAATCCAACAATCAGCCCTGAGACATAAAATATAGACAGAACTCCTGTTGTAAATAAGATTAAAAAAAAACAATCTCCAAGTGCACAAAGTTCAAAGGGAATCTTTTGGGAGAGGCTTTATATAAAATTTAATTATTCCTCATATGTACTTCTATATTCTACTGTTATGAAAAATTGGGAGGGGGGGAAGTTGACAAATATTTTGTTTGAGTGCAATTTAATCTTTAATGATGATGAAAAGACCCCAAACCATATCACTGTGACATTCCCATAAATATCTAAAATCGTATTCCTGCGAATCTGTGTGCTATTAATAAAAGTAACGTGATTTTAAAAGCTGTCATTTATCCAGGAATTCCCAATATTTAGTTATGATGTCATGAAGACAAAAGCTCAAAGCTATGGGTAGTCCTCGATGTATGACCACAATTGAGCCCAACATTTCTGTTGTTAAGCGAAACATTTGCTAAGTGAATTTTGCATCATTTGACAACATTTCTTGCCACAGTTGTTGAATGAATCACTGCAGTTATTAAGTTAGTAACTCGGTTGTTAAGTGAATTCATTGTAACTGTGCACAATGGTCATAAGTAACTTTTTTCAACTTCGTTGTAACTTTGAATGGCCACTAAATGTACTGTTGTAAGTTGAGGACTACCAGTAATAAATGTTTTCTGCATATAAAGGCTCTCCCATGAAAAACGAACAATTAAAGTTTGTGTCCCGATTTACTCTTTCTTGTTCTTAAATGGAAATATTAGAACTATTCGGTCTAAAACACTTAATAAAGCCCCTCCAAAAAATTAAACTGTTCAGTAAAGATCAGAGAAAAACATTATGTGAATTGTCTTTTAATTGTACTCAGCCTTGTTTTTACATGGGTGGAGTCCAATTATCTCTATGTATTTAATTTCTTGCTTTCTAAAGCTTTATTATTCCTTACCCATTCCAGATGTGACAACACACCCACCTGTAGCCTGCAAAACATGCTCGCAATTAATTTTCTGAAAGGTAATTCAACTGCAACACAAGAGTAACTCTTCACTGTGAGTGTCAGATATGTAAGCGAGGGGCAACACCTATTAAATTACTTATGCCAGAGTTCCCCAACCTTTCTGGCTTTGCGGACTGGCAGGGAAGAGAGAGGGGATGTTTCCACTGCTCATGCTTTAATGAATTTAATGAATTTGGCCATAAATGTAATAATTTTAATAAGTTTTAAAATTTATTTGGGATTTTTGTATTGTGTTTTTTACCTAGCTGTGCACCGCCCCGAGTCCTTCGGGAGAGGGGCGGTATAGAAATGAAATTATTCTATTCTATTCTATTCATGCAAGTGGGGATGGGCACATGTGCATGCACACTTGTCCACCACTTCCATGGCCCAGTTCCGAACAGCTCATGACCCAGTAGTGGGCCATGGGTTGGGGGACTTATGGCAGTGGTGGGTTCTAATCAGTTTTACCACCGGTTCGCATTGCGCACGTGCTTTGCGCGTGATCGCTGTGCGCATGCTTGATTCGCTTGCACGTGCGCCGAACTTGCACTTCGCGCAAACGCATTGAGTAAAAAAACACCTGAGGCATGGCAATCCACTCTGCCGCGCCTTACAGCTGACCAAAAAACAAAAGAAATAAAGATAGGTATAGCGCAGGGGCGGGGTGGGAGGGCCAAACTGACATTCAGAGCGAACTAATTCCCTCTCCTATGAAGATTTCCACTATCGGCTCTCCTGAACCGGGGAGAACCGGTAGCAACCCACCACTGACTTACGGGCCTTACTACGTTTACCCCAAAGGGAGACAACTCTCAACTTAACATGACAACCTCCTCAAAGAAACAACCTATCTCAATTACTATGTTCTCAGTGAATCAAAAGTTCGTCCTACTCCTCCTCACCCCCAGCAGATTACAATAAAATCTAAACCTTACATAAAAATACATAACAACTTTTTATCCGAGCATGGTCCAAATGAAAACTTTAACTTATATTTGCTGCAAACATCCTCTAGACCGGAGGTGTCAAACTCAATTTCATTGAGGGCCGCATCAAGGTTGTGTTTGACCTCAGGGGGCCGGGGGGCAGCGTGGCCAGGGTGGCCATGGTCAGCTTGATGCCACTCATGTCAGGGATGCCTGTGGTGGACTGGGCGCTCGCCAGGCTCCGTTTTCGGCTGGGACGGCCTCCTGCAGCGGTCTGCCAGAGAAAACAGGCGTGAGCCCACTGAGCTCTGTTTTCACTGGCAGAGGCACTGCAGGTCAGTCCTTTACTGTTTCCAGGGCGGCCTTGCGAGCCAGATCGCGGGATGACGAGGAATAGTCTTGAGAGTGTTATCTGGGAGGAGTTTGACCTTGTGACTCTGGATGACGTGGACAGGATTTTGGGGAGACTTAATGCGACCACATGTTTATTGGACCCGTGTCCCTCCTGGTTAGTACTGGCTTCCCGGGAGGTTACACGAGGCTGGCTCCAGGGAATTATTAACGCTTCGTTGAGTGAAGGATACTTCCCCGCCGCCTTGAAGGAGGCGGTGGTGAGGCCTCTCCTCAAGAAGCCCTCCCTGGACCCGGCAATATTGGCTAACTATCGTCCTGTCTCCAACCTTCGCTTTGTGGCGAAGGTTGTCGAGAGTGTGGTTGCACGACAGTTCCCACAATTCCTGGAGGAAACGTCCTATCTGGATCCGTTCCAGTCGGGTTTCAGGCCTGGTCACAGCACGGAAATGGCATTGGTCGCGTTGGTTGATGATCTCTGGAGGGCCCGGGACAGAGGTTGTTCCTCTGTTCTGGTCCTATTAGATCTCTCAGCGGCTTTTGATACCATCGACCATGGTATCATGCTGCACCGGTTGGAAGAGTTGGGGATGGGGGGCACCGTTTTACAATGGTTCTCCTCCTTTCTCTCCGACCGGTCGCAGTTTGTGTTGACAGGGGGGCAGAGGTCGACCTCGAGGCCTCTCATTTGTGGAGTGCCACAAGGGTCGGTCCTCTCGCCCCTTCTGTTCAACATTTATGTGAAGCCGCTGGGTGAGATCATCCGTGGTTTTGGGGTGAGATACCATCAGTACGCTGACGACACCCAGCTGTACATCTCCACCCCAGACCACCCCAACGATGCCCTTGAAGTGATGTCCCAGTGCCTGGAAGCTGTACGGATCTGGATGGGGAGGAACAAGCTCAAGCTCAACCCCTCCAAGACTGAGTGGCTGTGGTTCCCGGTTTCCCGATATAGCCAGCTGACGCCATCGCTGACTATCGGGGGCGAGTCTTTGGCCCCTGTGGAGAGGGCGCGCAATCTGGGAGTCCTCCTGGATACGCAGCTGTCCTTAGAGGAACATCTGACAGCTGTGGCCAGGGGGACCTTTTATCAGGTACGCCTGATTCGCCAGTTGCGCCCCTTTCTTGATCGGGATTCCGTGTGCACGGTCACTCACACCCTCGTCACTTCTCGCCTGGACTACTGTAATGCTCTCTACATGGGGCTCCCCCTGAAGAGCACCCGGAGGCTCCAACTGGTCCAGAATGCGGCCGCGCGGGTAATCACGGGGGCTACATGGCGCTCCCACATAACACTGCTCCTGCGCGAGCTGCACTGGCTCCCAGTGGTCTTCCGGGTGCGCTTCAAGGTGTTGGTTACCACCTTTAAAGCGCTCCATGGCATAGGGCCCAGTTATCTACGAGACCGCCTTCTGCCACTGACAACCTCCCATCGACCCGTGCGCTCCCACAGAGAGGGTCTCCTCGGGGTGCCATCAGCCAAGCAATGTAGGCTGGTGACCCCCAGGGGGAGGGCCTTCTCTGTGGGAGCTCCTACCCTCTGGAATCAGCTTCCCCCTGAGATAAGAAAAATCCATGACCTCTGTGCCTTCCGCCGGGCCCTTAAAACATTTTTCTTCCAACAAGCCGGGCTGGCCTAAGCGAAGCCTTTTAAATGATTTTAAAGTGGGGTGTTTTTAAATTCTGGGCCAAATTTAGATATTCTTTTTAATTGGTTTTTAATTGTTTATATTATGTGTTTTTACTTGGCTGTACACCGCCCTGAGTCCCCAGGGAGAAGGGCGGTATAGAAATCTAAAAATAAAATAAAATAAATAAAAATCTAAGCACCCCATGGGCCGGATCTGGCCCGGGGACCTTGAATTTGATGTCCCTGCTCTAGACATTTGAGGATTTTTTTCTGGCCATATCCTCATGATAGTGCATTCATTTTGATCGCTTGCCAACCAAGTAAATGACTCTCACGTTAATTAATACATGTTACTTTTCTTTTTTATTAAATTCAGCTGACTGCAATGGCCCATATGGTTTTGTTTACAGGCATCCATAATGTCGTCACATCAGTGAAAATCTCTGACCAAATCAGGGGAATCAGCCCAGCCAAATGAAATGGCAAGCTGCAGACAGTAAGGGTAAAAGAAGAAAATAGACTGGAAAAGAAAAGAATTCAAAATGTTGCTAAGTTCTTTTGAATCCCAGAAGATTGGTCCACTGTCTTGAACTCTTTTTAAAAGAGTTTTGTTAGCTGCTCTTGGGACGCAAATATATGTACCAGTGAGGGATATAGATTGTAGAAATAAACATCTGCATTTTTGAACTGGGAAAAAAACACACATTCTTGGTCAAAGAAAATGTAACAATTTATATGATCCAAGCTGGAGTTTGGCACGTCATCTTAGATAGATAGATAGAATTCTTTATTGGCCAAGTGTGATTGGACACACAAGGAATTTGTCTTTGTTCTATATTCATCATAGTTCATAGTTCATCTATGTTCATCAAGAAAAAATACTATGTGTATATGTATGTGTGTGTGTGTGTATATATATATATGTATATATATGTGTGTGTGTGTGTGTGTGTACAGTTAATAAATATAATACAAAATACATGTAATACAAAACTTACATACACAATTACATATATATATATATATATATATATATATATATATATATATATATATATGTTTCTTTTTTCTTTTTTCGTAGGCTTCGTATGCTTTTCTATCTAGCCAGGTTTTACCTACGTAAGTTATGTTGTTCTGCAGCCCTGGTTTGTGAAATCACATTCACAGGTTCTGGGCCTCTCTCTTCTCTAGCCAACTGCAATTCTCTGTTGCTTTCTGGGAGACTCAGATGGACCATTTCTGCCTTTTTAGGCTTCCTCAGTGAGCCACACCCCTTTTTTTTTTCTGAGAGGCCCAGAACCTGTGAATGTGATTTCACAAACCAGGGCTGCAG
>WNWU01000019.1:7361645-7380821 GCA_012654045.1 Ptyas mucosa
GAAAAGCCCAGAACCTGTGAATGTGATTTCACAAACCAGGGCTGCAGAACAACATAACTTACGTAGGTAAAACCTGGCTAGATAGAAAAGCATACGAAGCCTACGAAAAAAGAAAAAAGAAATATATATATATATATATATATATATATATATATATATATATACATATATATATATACACATGTTTTCTTTCCTTTTCGTAGGCTTTATGTGTATTTCTCTTTAGCCAGGTTCTTCCTACGTAAACCAAGATTTTTATGCAGCCCTACTTCAGTGAAATCACAATCCACGAGTTTCTAGGCTTTTTTTTCCTGGCAGCCGGCAAACACTCTGCTGCCCATCTTTTACCGTAATGACTTAGGAAATGGCGCACTTTAATACTTTAAATTAAATTACCTTAATATTTAAATATTTAATTAAATATTTAATTTAATATTTAAATTAAATATTTAATATTTAAATTAAATATTTAATTAAATTATTTAATTAAAATACTTTAATATTTTACTTTAATACTGCAACAGCTCTGCATTGGTAAATGGATGATACTGATTCAGGCACAAGGACAATCTGAAGCTCCAATCCTACATCTGCAAAATTAATTATGATGTAACTCTACTCTAGGGAGGCGACTGAAACAGGTGATTTGTGGTAGTCCAAAACAGCTACCCCAAATTATTGGCTACAAGTAGTCTATCACTGCAGCTTTCCAACATATTTCTTTGCAATATGTTGAACTAAAATTTCTAGAATTGACTTTGTTGCCCCAAAATTCTGAAAACCTAACACATTTGGAGAGTATCAGGTTGAAGAGTAGGCCATTGGTTCTCAACCTGTGGTCCATGGATCCCTGGAGGAGCTGCAATGTTGTCACAGGGGGTCCATAAAGGTTTGAAGAAATGTTAAATCTTAAATTAGGACTTGGGAATCCATGGCCATGTTCCGTGGCCAAAAAAGGTATTTAAAGGGTGTCCTCAGTGAAGAAAAGGTTGAGAATCACTGGAGTAGTTTACTGATCCACAATAGAACATAGAATAACAGGGTTAGGATGGACCTTGAAGGCCTTCTAGCCCAACCTGAACTGTTGGGGTTCTTGCTGGCTTGGATATACTGGGATTTGAAGTCCAGGTATTTTCAAGTTGCCAAGGTGGAGAAACACTGCTCTAGAGGTTTCATTACCAGGCTAGATAAATGTTATCAGTGCAGGGAAGAGTAGTGTTTGCACATCTAGCCTGGCGATAAAATATATGCAGGAAAACTATCAAGCTCAGCAAACATTAAGAGCCCACCTATTTTCAAATTGGATTTAAGCATACATATTGGTAGTGTACAAACATTATTGACAAATATGAAGTGGAACTAAACCATGTTGGCTTAATATTGTATAGTAAATAATATTCAACTGATCAATATCTGCTAGTAATAACTAGAAGCTTATCATTTCAATTTTGTTTACCAAACAATCTAGACAGTAACAAACTTCTTCACATAGTCTAGAATTCAGATATATGCAAGGTCTATTTATATATTTATTTATTTAATTGGATTTTAGTGGGTTTTAAATGTTGTATTTATATGTTTTATTTATGGCTGTTCATTGCCCCAAGTCCTTCGGGAGGAGGGCGGTATACAAATTAAATAAACTTAAACTTAAACTTGTATGCTTATAATATGCCAACCTAGCAGTTCGAAAGCAGGTAAAAAATGCAAATAGAAAAATAGGGACCATCTTTGGTGGAAAGGTGACAGCGTTCTGTGCACCTTTGGCGTTTAGTCATGCTGGCCACATGACCACAGAGATGTCTACGGACAACGCTGGCTCTTCGGCTTTGAAACGGAGATGAGCACCGCCCCCTAGAGTCAGGAACGACTAGCACATATGTGCGAGGGGAAACTTTACCTTTACCTTATAATAGTAGGTGGCTGCATACCAACTCTACTTATACCCTTGTTACTCTTCATTAAGTCTCATCCTTTCCCACTGGTCTTCTAAACAATATTCAAAACATGTATGTAACAAAGAAAAAATATGGCTATCTCCTTATAATCACCATTTGACATGTAGCATCTTGCAAATCTAATACATGAATATCAAGAGCAGCTAATAATGCATTATAAATAAGCATAGATAGTTCTCACTTAGCTGCCATAATTGGGCCTAACAACTTAGACATTAACTGAAGTGACTACTAAGTGAAATGGGGAACTCTTGGCAGTTGACCCATATTTATGATGGTTGCAGTGTCCCGGGGTGACATGATCACTTTTTCCAACCTTCTGACTAGCAAAGTCAATGAGGAAGTCAGATTCACTTAAACAACCGTGGCTAGGAAGGTCGTAAAACAGGGCAAAAACTCATTCAACAGCTGTCTCCCTTAGTGTTCTGCCCCAGCTATGGACCCCAAAGAACGCAGCACACACAAAGTACAAACCTAAATTAAATCAGTCTTTTTTAAACAAAGGCTGTTAATTAACTTTCTTAACAGCCTAAAAGAATCCAAAGAATAAATAATCGTAATCTTACTATAGTTGGCAGAAAGTCCAGAAGCAATCTGCAGGAAACTGATAAGAGAAGTAGGATCAAGACGCGAAGAAGAGTGAATGAAGTTGTTCCCCAGAAATTGCCTCAGTCGTTGTCCTTCCTTAAATAGGCTAAGGGAGTGGCCAATTAGCCCCAAGCCTTACTCCCGAGATCTCCTCCTGAGGAGCCACTCCTGCCTTTTGGCAGCTCTGTGCACCCGTGCATCGAGAAGAGGCTCCTCCTCTTCTTCCTCTTCACTTATGGGAGGTTCTGGAGGTTCTGAAGGCCCTGGCTGAATCCCTGCCTCTGGCACCACATCTTCTCCAGCCTCCTCATTGTCCAACTTGAGTGCCAGCTGCACAGACTGCTGGTGCAGCACCACACCAGCCTCCTCACTGTCGGAATCAGTTACTAGCTGCACAGGCTGCTGACGGGCCACAACACTTAGCGACACGAATTTTGGGCTCCGTTGCGGTTGTAAATCAAGGACTATCTATAGTCACAAGTAAATGATTCTGACAAAGACAATTTTGGAATTGCAATTGAATAGGGGCAAAGCCTGTCCAAAGAACTTTGTGGATAGCTCTTATCTTAAACGAGCCAGGGGTCAATATTTATAGTTGATACACTGAACAATGTTACTTTTTATGTCACCTTCAAAATGGAGGGACTGTAGAGATTTCTGACAACTTGGTGACCTCAAAATTTTGTTTTGTATTACAACTCTGACCATCCTCTGATACTGAACATGCTAGCTGGGTGTGGGAACTTAATCTCTGCTTAGACTCCTTTGAAGAGCATCATTTTCAAATGATCTGGCTACGCTGTTGAATATGCCTTATCACTAAGGCGTTTCTCTAATATTCCTTCCACTCCCTAGAATTCTTTCCCTTCCTCCAAGTTCTGCTATTTCTTCCACCTGACAGCCTTTTCGTGTATTTGAAGCTTATGCCTCTCCCCAATTTTCTCTTCTCTACAGAAAACTCTTCCAACTGAACCTCATTGGGCTTTGTTTTCATTCTCATCATTTCTTCTGGAACATTCTCAATTTTGCTAGTGCGGTTCAATTATGGTACTCAGAATTGAACAATACTCCAGATGTCATATGACAAGCGCAGAACCCAAGAGAACCATGACTACTCTCAATCTGGTCATCCTGCTTAATTTCTTGTTTAGCAATTTCACTGCACTTACCAACTGTATGTAAATTGAGAAAAAAAATGGTTGTCTTCAAAATAAAAGCAATGCAGTTGCATTGTATGCATGGTGTAGTCTTATTTACATTTGATTTCTAATTTCTGATTGACCTTGCAGGGGCTGGACAGGGACAGCCAAAGGCCGGAACATAGAACACAGAATAACAGAGTTGGAAGGGACCTTGGAGATGGTCTAGTTCAAACTCAATTCCATTGAAGGCTACATCAGGGTTGTGTTTGCCCCAGGGGGGGGGGGGCGGGGGGGGTGTGGCCTGCTCGATGTCACTCATGTCGGGGGTGCCTGTGGCAGCCCAAGGGCTCTGCCAGAAACAATAGGCTCCTGAGCTCTGTTTCCGGCTGTGATGGGCCCTCCCAAGCTCCATTTTCATTGGCAGAGGGTTGCAGGAGGCCGTCGCAGCTGGAAACGGAACTCAGGAGCCTATTTTTTCTGGCAGAGGCACTGCGGGCTGGTCCCTCACTGTTTCCAGGGTGGCCTTGCGGGCCAGATCTAAGCACCCCGTGGGCCTTGAGTTTGACACCCCTGGTCATATCAGATGTGATATGACAAGCATGGAATGCAAGAGAACTATGACTACTCTCAATCTGGTCATCCTGCCTCTGTTCATTTCTTGTTCAGCAATTTCACTGCACTGTGATTCATGTTCATTGGCCAAGGGTAGTGGGAATGAGAAAGCAGCCTATCATCATTGGCTTGGAGCATCATTTATATTCTGCTTTAAAGATACGTGTGTTTTTACTCATTAAGATATCACCCAGTTTTGGGAGATGGCAGAATGGAAGGTAAGGCGCTAAATGAATGTAATTATTTATTTAAGATCTGGGATTCCCCCAAACAAAATAACTTTGGCTCAGGATTGAACCTTGGAGAACCTCGATACTTTTGAGCTTCACTGTTTGCTTACAGACATTTCATTAGCCAACTAGATAATTTATTTATTTTTATTTATAGAAAATTTATATTGCCACCTACTCACACCTGGTGATTCAAGTTTGCTTACAAAGATATAAACATACCATATAAAAGGAATACAAAATAATAAAAAGAAAAATAATAAAATAACAAAATGTCATCAGTGCTAGTCTAACTGTGCTAGAACTGGAGAACCATGGACTCCACAGAAAAGATTAGAAGACTAGAACTATGCTAGAACTGGAGAACCAAGGACTCTACAGAAAAGACACTTATGGCAGGGATGAGATATATGTCAGAGTCTAAAGAAAGGCAAAAAATTCGAACTGACCTTTGCGGTTTCTTTGCTTGTGAATTAAGCTTTTTAATCCCACAACTGGAGAAAAATACCAAGAGGAAGAGGACAGCACAAACAAAAAAAAATAAAATATTGTATTTGCAGCCCACACCCCCCCTATTGAAAACCAAAACCAATTTCCCTAAATTCAAAAGACAATGATAATTGTGGTGAGCGTCCCGGCCTTTTTCTTAGCTTGTATCCTTCTGGCCTCCTACACATAGGCGCCAGAAGTAAACACAGTAATTTTATAATTCTCTAGACTTAAATGCAGAAGGCACCACCTAAGAAGACGGCAAAGCCTGTTCCAGCTATTTTAGAAAAGGGGAGGGGAAACACAGCCAAGAAAATTATAACACGATACTTGACAGTTTTATAAGTTGTAAAGGCAAGATTTTTTACTTCGACTTTCAGGATTTGCTGCTTTTAAAACATTTGTTTCCTAATTTTTTTCCTACCAATTAGTTACCAATTAAGTGTATTCAACTTGAGGGATGAGAGATTTGAGTGTTCCAGATATATGGCATTTCACCCTGGGGAAAAGACAAACACCTCTTCATAATTATTCATATATATATATAGTAAACACGCAAAATGTTAGCAGAATCAAATAACATATCAATCATCACACATGGAGGATTGTATCAAATGCCGTTATGACTAAGCTGGAAACTGTTGAAATGTAACTTTAGTTGATGGGGACGATGGAGAACATGCTTGGTAGTATCAGTCTAGTATTATTAACTTACTGTGTGTATTTGTTAACGTTACAATTCATGGGAACAATAATAAAGCAATGGCCATAATTTAAGTGATATATGTTCAGAAATGCACCATCCTGCTAAAGCTTTATTAAACAACAGCAAGACCAAAGACATAAATTACGGAGGCACAGCAGGCAAACTCCTCTGGAGATCAATATTTCCACTCATGGGAATCTTTAAAGCTCAATTTATTTCTCATGACACGTAAGCAATTTTCAAAAGGCAAAAAGCGTTTGAGAATCAATGATTTACGCCAAAGCTTTCCTTCTTGTTGGAGGTAGAGCAGAACATGTCCACCCCACTCTGAAATGCAAACATCCAATCTCTGAGTTTTTTATTTCTCCGCAGAAAAAAAATATATAATAGCAGCTCTAATAAAACCTTTGCTGTCCTTCCCTAAAAAAATCCCAAATCAGCTGCCAGAAGCAGCCACAAATTCTAGCTAATGGTAGGGCTGGTCTTGAATAAAGGAATAATAAGCCGCGAAAGTTACATAAGCGCAAATAGAGGGGTTTGTAAAATAGTATTTAAAAGAATGATTTTGAGATTTTAGAAGACCTCAACATAATAGGCGCTTATGAAATATGCAATGCAAACACTCAGTTCAAAGCGTGCAGCAAATACTTTATAATTAAGCCGGAAACAACTCCTCTTCTCCCAAACTTAAAAACTTTAGAGAGTCTCCAAACTTGGCAATTTTAAGACTTGTGGACTTCAGTTCCTAGAATTCCTCAGCCAGCCATGCTGGTTGGGGAATTCTGGAGTCCACAAGTCTTAAAGTTGCCAAGTTTGGAGACCCCTGCTTTATGGGGACGGGGGGAGTACAATTGCAACTATTTCTATAGACTCTATTTTAAAAATCTTTCTGGCTATATTTCTGGAATGAACATGTCAGTGAGAACCAGAAATAGCTTGTAGTCCCTCAAGCTGAAACACTAACTTGGAATTTTAATAGTTTATTATCCATCAAGTAAAATTTCCATAAAGGAATTTCATCTTTATTAATGGAGAAATGCCTCACAGACAGCTATGTTATGCTTAACCATTTGAGGTGTGTGTATTTAATTTTTAAATTTAATTTTAAAAATATTTTTTTTAAAAAAAATCTATGTTTTATAGTATATTATTTAATGTTCCTGATCATATTATTTATTTATTTATTTATTTATTTATTTATTGGTTTGATTTATATGCCGCCCTTCTCCAGAGACTCAGGGTGGCTTACAATGCGTTAAGCAATAGCCTTCATACTTTTGTATATACCTGCTTAGTAGGGCTTTCGGGCCCCCCCAAGCGGTGTTCTTTTTTATACAAAGTCAGCTTATTGCCCCCACAATCCGGGTCCTCATTTTACCTACCTCGAAAGGATGGAAGGCCGAGTCAACCTTGAGCCTGGTGAGATTCGAACTTGCAGTAATTGCAGGCAGCTGGCAGCTAAGTGCTACTTAACAGCATTTTAGTCCGCTCTACCACCAAGGATATTATTCTGATATCCTATTGTGGCAGTCTTTTATGTTATTCTTTTTATTGAAGTAAGTGAATGCCAAAAGAATAAAAAGAATTCCTCATTTTAACAGCCATTTCAGAAATATGTCCCTAAGTGAGTGTCTATTTATCTATGCAGAGTCTCTTATGCTTTATTAAATGTATTATTTATATGCTATATACAGGGTCATAAAAAGGTATATATATGTATACGTCAGTGGTGGGTTGGGGGCGCCCAATCCGGTTCGCCCTGGATTGGGCGAACCGGTAGCGGTGGCGGGAGGCTCCACCCACCTGCCCGGATACTTCTGCACATGTGCAGAAGAGTTGTGTATGTGTACATGCGCACAAGAGCAAACTGGTAGTAAACTAAATTGAAACCCACTACTGGTATATCTGTGTGTATGCATGTATAAGGCTGCCCAACTCAAAGCAGTTTCTGACAGGATACAAGTTAAAAACAAACCCAATACATTAGACCTATATAAATAAAAGTTGTTCATAGCTGGGAGAACAAAAAACAACAACAACATTCTAAACAAAATCCAGTTCAGGTGGATACAACTCAGACTTGACCTAGAGGTTGGGGAAAAAATCCAGGTCCAAGATTCATTTTAAAAATCCAATATTCCTTTTAAAATAGTAGGGTTGGAGCTGTTTGAAATTCTGGAGATACTACTGTATTCTAGACAACAGGCATTGTGACAAAGAAAACACATTTCCTAGCCCCCATCAGATGGCCTCAGTTAACAGATGGAACCCATAGGATGTCCAGTCTCTCAATCCAATTGACCATCTGCTCTTTAAGCAGGAGCTGTGAATCCAGAAGATCCCCCAAATCGTGTTTCAGTTTTGTCCGGGGAAGTGCAATTCCATTCAGAACTGCAGATGGAAAACCCAGGGCAGGAGAAGAATCGTGAAGTCACAGCTACTCTGTCTTGCCAGGGTTGAACGTAAGCCTGTTCCTCTTCATACAGATCCTAACAGACTTTGGATAGCATTACTTGGGTGCCCAAGGATCAAATGGTACATTTGGGTATCATTAATACATATCCATGGATGATCCAACTCAGCAGCTTCACAGAGATATTCAACAGGAGGGCCTCAAACTCTATGGAAGTGCATAACTTGGGGCTTCAGGCTTCACCGTTTCCCCAATCAACACTAAATGGAATCCAAGCACAGAATGGGGGAGAACCATCTGTCCCTCCCACTCCCACTAGCTACAGTTGATCCAAAAGAATATTATGATTATTGGTATGAAACTCCACTGAGTGATCAAAAGAAAATTAGGATAGTCAGCTTACCCCCATCCCAGCTCTGTCAAGTTAACAATAAGCAGTGGTGGGATTCAAGTAATTTAACAACCGGTTCTCTGCCCTAATGATTTCTTACAACAATCAGTTTGCCAAACTGCTCAGACAGTTAACAACCGGTTCTCCCGAAATGGTGCGAACCGGCTGAATCCCACCACTGACAATAAGGCTGATCAATACTGGTCCAATACTATAACCTGGCTTGAAATCTGACCAAAAAGTAACCCGATAATCCCCTTCCTACAGAGTCCTCTGAAGCTGCAATTCCTTCACCTTTTCCACAATTTTATTCTAAAAAGAAAACACAAGAGACTGGAGAAAAATTATCCAGGATTTTTGGATAATGGTTTCTGGAGGAAGGACAGACACTTTCTCCTTTGAGGCAGGTGGAACCAATTCCTCACGCAAAGATGAATAAATATACCACTGCATGGATCCAACCACATATTGTCTCCTACAAAGAATATGGATCTAAAAGACAGAAGACCAGGTTAACAATCCCAAGGATCCTGTCCACTACCTTAAGAGTTTCAGATCAAACACTTGCCAGGTCACACAAGACTATGCCTCTATCAATTCTATGACACCCGACTCATTTGAAGTCGATGTGGCCAGAGGATTTTAAAGCCCAACATTTTGACAGAAGGGCTGTGAACTTCCTTTTCTGTAGGAGTAACAAAATATCTGATAGCTAAGTATGCCTGGATTCTTGTGCTAACCAAGATATAATCACAATCTGCTAGTGACTGGATAAATCATGAGGCCAATCTCAAATCAACCATAATTCTGACTTCCATGCACATGGAAGAATGGCCAAATATATTTAGCCATTCTGACTAGCTTAGAAAATGCTCCACACATTAAAATCTCACCTGCCCTGGCATGCTGTATTATAGAAGGATTCTGATCAAAACTGGCTGGGGGACTTTGGATCAACCTCAGTCTAACCTAACACATATGATTGTTGTTGTTGTTGTAGTAGAAAAAATAAGATGAAGCATTATCCCTGATGCTTTGCACTGGACAAATAAAGGTGGGTTATAAATCTAATTAGTAAATAAATAATAAAGACCTTTCAAAAGAAAGCTTCAGCTTAAGCAGGACTCTTAAGACGGGGACAGGTTTTGACGGGTTCTGGAGAATCGGTAGTGGAAATTTTGAGTAGTTCAGAGAACCGGCAAATCTGGCTTGCCCCAGAGTGGGGAGGGAATGGGGATTTTGTATTATCCTTCCCCTGGAGTGGGATGGGAATGGAGATTTTGCGGTGTCCTTCCCCTGCCACACCGACCAAGCCATGCCCACAGACCCGTAAGTAAAAAAATTTGGATTTCACCACTGGACTTGGGCCTACCATGTCAGGAATAATGCACCCAGCATGCATTTTACCTACAAAGGTTTAATTAAGAATTGTTTCCCACCTATTTGGATCTGGGGGTGGGGAAATGGGCAGCGTGTTAAACAGCTGGTAAGCTAGAACGTGTGGCTGTTCATAATTTGGCAGGACTTAGACATTTTATGTCTCATACCAATACTCGGGGGTACGTTTTCCTTTCTGGCATTTTACTCATACAATAAAATGTTTATTAATATGAAGGATCTTTTATTCGTGGGTCATTATCCAATTCATAGCCTAAAAGAAAATAAATTTAGAGCACTATAAAATGTGTCAATTTCTTTTCATTTTCTATGCAATTTCATCTTCTGGCAGTGATGAACCCAGAAAATATTGATCACTGAGGAGGCAGTGATCCAAAATCTCTCCTTTATTGGAATTAACAGCTCTCCTAAACTGGAAGGAAACAGCTGCCTGGCTTGTGTTATGAGAAAGCAGGTCAAATAATTGTTTCGCATCAGATAAGAGGAAAAATAGAAAACAGATGAAGTTAATAAGCATCTTGGACTTAGCTAGCTAGAAGTGATTCTTTAGAAAAAAAAGTATACAAGTTTGTTTTAATAAGTCAGCTGTTTTTAACCTTTGGTAATTCATAACCGCATAAGCCTGACATTTTGGGATGATAATTCCTCATCCCTCTAGTGGTTTGATGTGTCACGAGGTACAGATGACTATATCTCCGCAAAGTCTTTATCCAAACAGTTCATCTGCGAGATCCAGAACACAAGATTCAGTATGATACAAATGTTCTCTGATGGAATGTCTGAGGTAAAGGCTAATTTATAACATAAACACACTACTGTCTCAAGCTATTTATTCCATCTTATTTTACTATAATTCAATGGTTTTAGCTGGTGGATGGCAGCTCCTCTTAAAAACAAGTCAGTACCATATGGCACAAGCTTTCAAAGGAAGCTACTACACAGACTTAGCTGCCCTCCTGTCTGAATAAGAATATTTTCGTCAGTAAAAAGTTGATATCAACCCATTCAATATTTGAGAGCAGGCTGAGATTACCTTTAATCCAAAGAAGTGAGGATGAAGGACTGCAGGGTTAGTCAATTGCCATTCTTAATTTACTTTTCCAAGGGTTTCATCCTGTAAGGTTCTAGGCCTCTTTGGGCACTTCGCCAGCAAAGCACTTAAGCAAGAGTTTCATTATAGCCTCATGGATCAACTCCATTTGGATTGTGCTTTTGCGTTAAGTACAACAGAAACTAAAATGTGTTGCTTTATTCTCAGAAGAAGAGACCGTTGACAACTTGACTCACTATCTAAGTCATTCAAGTAACTTTTTGTCTGCATTTACATCAGTGGTGAAATCCATTTTTTTTACTACTGGTTCTGTGGGCGTGGCTTGGTGGGCGTGGCTTGGTCGGCATGGCAGGGGAAAGATACTGCAAAATCTCCATTCCCATCCCACTCTGGGACCAACCAGAGGTGGTATGTGCCAGTTCTCTGAACTACTCAAAATTTCCGCTATCGGTTCTCCAGAACCTGTCAGAACCTGCTGGATTTCAACCCCGATTTACATCATGATATTGGATGACACCATGATGCAGAAAAGACAAAGTAATTGCATTTTTCCTTTCCCTTATATTCTCTATGTGGACATAATGCCCAGAGTAACCTATTTAGGATGGCCGATGTAGAAATTTAATAAATAATATGAAAGGTAGGAAAATAGAAACAGTAGGAAATTTACCAGCATTGTAAGTCTAGTTACACAATTGAAGCTGAAAAGCAGAATAAACTCTAGTTCTAGATTATAGTAAGAATGCACATTTGTGAAATATGTTTTAATTCCAAGCTTTAATCTCTGCCATTTATAGATACATCTGCAAAGCTGCTACTAATAGGTGTGATGGACAATGGGCAGTTTCTGGATTCTATGTTCCTTCTGGGCTGAATGAATATTAGAATAACAGAGTTGGAAGAGACCTTGGAGGTCTTCTAGTCCAACCCCCTGCTCAGGCAGGAAGCCCTGTACCATTTCAGCAAATGATTGTCCAATCTCTTTTTAAAAACCACCAATGTTGAAGCACTACAACTTTTGGAGGCAAGTCTGATTACTTGTTCTTGTCAGGAAATTCCTCCTTAGTTCTAGGTTGGATCTCTCCTTGATTAGTTTCCACCCATTGCATCTTGTCCTGCCTTCAGATGTTTTGATCATCTCTTCTTTGTGGCAGCCCCTTAGATTTTCAAACACTGCTATTTTGAAGACTGGCCCAGAAAGGTGGTTCAAAAGAAATGGATGAAGAAGACATGGGTGCTAGGACCACTCCAGCTGGAGAACAGTGGAATGTTATATGGCAACTTCACAGCTATAGTTCAGAAACAATATGCCATTATCACTCAAATGAATGAATTTGTTTATCTTTTCTTAAGCACAAACAAATGTGTCTTAGGGTATTAAGAACTGGACCTATTTCATAAAACATGTGGTAAGTGTACTCTCAAAGTTGGGAGCCTGAAAATAAGAAAGAACTGAGCAGTTCATATCAGTCCAACCTGTAAGAGTTAATGAGAATGAGATCAGAATGAGATACATAATTTAAAAATTATACTGTATCGTTTTGTTTTGGGTGTGTTAACTTTCAAGAGTTGGCTTAAGGCACACAAAGATCTAAATAATAATGATGATGTCTATGATGATAACATGATTATCATGATGTATACATAAATGATACAAGACTAGTTAATTCAGTACTCTAATGCCAGCATCTCCATCTGACAGAAAGCTGATTCAGTTAGGTAGAAAATACAGATACAGGAAGTCCTTGACTTACAACCATTCGTTTAGTGACTTTCGAAGTTACAACAGCCCTGAAAAAAGTGACTTATGACTATTTTTCACACTGACAACCCTTGCAGCGTCCCCATGGTCACGTGATCAAAATTCAGATACTTGGCACCTGGTTCATATTTACAACGTCTTGCCCAGGGGTGGGTTCTAAATTTTTTTACTACTGGTTCTGTGGGTGTGGCTTATTTTGTGGGTGTGGCTTGATGGTCATGTGACAATTCTTTAGGATTTAGCCGAGGTACTGGCCTACCAGGCTTTTGCAGAGCTGTACCGGTCTACTCATGTATTTTTGCAGGCACTGGTCTACCCATTTATTTTTGCAGGCACTGGTCTACTCATGTATTTTTGCAGGCACCGATCTACTCATTTGTTTTTGGAGGCACCGGTCTACTCATGTATTTTTGCAGGCCCCGGTCTACTCATTTGTTTTTGGAGGCACTGGTCTACCACCAAACTGCCTTTTACCACTGATCAGCTGTAGGGCGGCTCTTTGAAGTCCCACGGCAAGAGTTTAAACAGTTTTTTTCCTTCTAGCCCATCAGCTGGGACTCAGGAGGCAGCGATAGATTGGGGGTGGGGCAAAATAAAAGGTAAGAATAACGTGGGGGGGGGGGCAGGGGGGCAGAACCGGTTCGGTGATGTCATATCATCACCACTACTGGCTCGGCGGAACTGGGCAGAACCCGGAGGAATCGGGAGGAACCCACCACTGGGCTTGCCGTGTCTCGGGCTCATGTGATCCCCTTTTGCGACCTTTTGACAAGCAAAGTCAATGGGGAAGCCAGATTCACTTAACAACTGGGTTACAAAGTTAACAACTTCAGTGATTCACGTAACAACTGTGGCAGGAAAAGTTGTAAAATGGGAGGGGGACCCCATTTAACAACTGCCTCACTTAGCAACAGAAATTTTGGACTCAATCGTGGCCAAAAGTCGAGGACTACCCGTTCTTGACAACCGTTGCTGATCAAGACCAGAAGGGCTTGGGTCAACACCTTCTATTGGAAATATGTCGGCTTTGTCATCAGTTTTGGCCAGAAGGGGAGAATTCAGTTCAAATTGTTTTACTAAGATTAACTCAATATTCTCTCAAAACCCACCATGGAAATTAAGCAAAGTCTAAGCAGAGCCTTCCTTTTTGGTATGATCGTATTGCATCGTACTCCTTCTCTAAACTTCACTTCTCTTTGTTTATTAAAAGGTAAAGGTTCCCCTCGCACATATGTGTTAGTCGTTCCCAACTCTAGGGGGCGGTGCTGATCTCCATTTCAAAGCTGAAGAGCCAGCGAAGACGTCTCCGTGGTCATGTGGCCAGCATGATTAAACGCCAAAGGCGCATGGAACACTGTTACCTTCCCACCAAAGGTGGTCCCTGTTTTTCTACTTGCATTTTTTACTGGTTTCGAACTGCTGGGTTGGCAGAAGCTGGGACAAGTAATGGGAGCTCATCCCGTTACACAGCACTAGGGATTCGAACCACTGAACTGCCGACTTTTCAATTGACAAGCTCTGCATCTTAGCCACTGAGCCACCATGTCACTTTGTTTCTTACTAGCCTGTTAATTCCCTAGAATCTGAAAGTCCCAAGTCTTCATTTATTTCTCATCCTGTCTGGGATTCAGTGGGGGTTTTTTTTGCCTCTTCAACACTGCAGCAAACTATAGCCACTCTGTCCTGCTCTGGTTGCAAGAAGCCACGTCATCAGGAAATCATGTTGGTTGCCAGGTCACATACGCGACTGTCTAAAGCAGGCAGAATACACTACACTGCATGTACTACACAGCCCTGCTCCCCTCTCTTCTTCTTGAAGGGGAAAAAAAAATCCTTCATGCTATCACTATCCCACTGCACTACTGTGCGCTAAAGAGAAGACCTATGATTTCACACTGACTTTTCGGACTGAAAAGTTTCCATATTCTTGCATTCCAGAAATATTTCCATTCACACAGAGAATCTCCCGTCCTCCAATGTGTACAGTACAGCAGCCAAAGTGAGATATTTGGAAAGGATTAATAAATGCCAAATCAAACTTTGCATTCTCTCCTCCTCCCCTCCCCCCCTTTTTTTTTTAAAAAAAAAAGCTAGCTAGCTCTGGACAATTCCATCTGTGATTCATTCACTAGCATTTAATTGGAGGGGTGATAGAGAGGGGAGGAAGATTATTAAAAGCATTCCTTGAAGCGGAATTAGATTCAAATCCCACCCACCCCCTTCCCTCAAATTTAAAGCAATTTATGTTCTGTATTTCTTCAACTGCTTACCACACAGCCTAACTCTGTGATGGCAAACCTATGGCACATGTGACTGATGTGGCGCACAGAGCCATCTTTCTGGGCACACGAGCTGTCGCCCAAATCACCTGCAGCTGCACATGTGCACGCGCCCCAGCTGGTGTCCGGGCCTCCGATGCGCATGCGTGCAATTCAGGTGACCCAGCTGGTCTCCGGAGCTCTCCTGTGCGCGAGAGCACTTGTGTACAGCGCCTGCATGCACAGACAGCATTCGTGCGTGTGCATGGCATGCGTGAAAACTGAGCGCATGCGCAGATGGCATTCTTGCATTGCATGAAAATCGCATGCATGCGCATGGGGGTGCCGCAAGAAACCTGGGCGCATGGGCAGGTGGTATGGTTGTGCACGCAGGGCATGGGGACGTGTGCAAAAGCCGTGCACATGCACAGATGGTGCGGGGGAGGAGCCACAAGTTAGCACGGATAGCACACGCACGCAAAACGCATACCTGTTTGGCACTCGGTGAGTAAAAGGTTTGCCACCACTGGCCTACCTGAACGGGAAGGTGGTTGTACTTCCTTCTATGACTCAGGAAATCACAATGTTGATAAATGCATAACCCTAACTTTATGAGTTTGAGTCCTGGTGATTTCAAGGATTTCACGGGGGAGGAGCCTGAGTGGCGTAGGAGGCTAATGCCTCCTACTAAGACAGCATTTAACATTCAGCTGCCTGTAATTACTGCGAGTTCAATTCTCACCAGGCTCAAGGTTGACTCAGCCTTCCATCCTTTCTAAGGTGGGTAAAATGAGGACCCGGTTTGTGGGGGCAATAAGCTGACTTTGTATAAAATATACAAAAGCATGAAGGCTATTGCTTAACGCATTGTAAGCCACCCTGAATCTCCGGAGAAGGGCGGCATATAAATAAAATTAAAAATAATTTTTAAAAAAATAAGGATTTCATATCAATTTACCTGGCAAACAGTACAGGAGTGATATGCCACTGCTTTATTTGGCAATTATTATTTTTTTACCCTTCTAATTAGCCTACAGGACTATTCTCTGTTCACCTCCCATTCAAGTAGTAATCAGGCCCAATAATGCTTACTTTTGAGCCCATATAGGTTTAGTCCGGGACATTGTCCAGTCATTGCATGTGTCCAGATCTCCGTAGTTATGCAATAAACTACTTAATATACATTTTATTTCAAAGAGCAAGCCTTCAAAGCAGTTTTGCTCTGGCTGTAAAGTGATGTACCTGAAATGTGTCCTAAGTGCACTAACCTTATAGGCTTGTAGAGGACTTTATTTTAAAGTTAACTTCTAGTTGCAGGTAAAAATCTCTACAGATTTTTGCCTGCAATTGATGGATTCTCAGTCATCCAGGTCGTGGTTGTCCCAAAGGTGCTTTTTCAGGAGGCAACTGGATTTTCTTTTTTCTTTTGAAGATGTTTCGCTTTTCATTCAAGAAGCTTCTTCAGCTCTAACTGTCCCCAAAATCCTGTCACAGCTGAAGAAGCTTCTTGGATGAGAAGCAAAACATCTTCAAAAGAAAAAACAAGAAAGTCCAGTTGTCTCCTGAAAAAGCACCTTTGGGATAGTTGCAGCTAAGTGACATTTCAGCTTGAGGAGAGCTAGCAACAGTTTCAGGAAAGTTTCACATCAGATCTCTAGCAGTGATGGTGAACCTATGATATATGTGTCAAAAGTGACACACCATTATGTTTTGGGTGACACACCAGCATTCCCCAATACCCAACAACTATTCTCAAATTACACCTCGTTCCTGCATGGTTTTTGGAGACTGCAGAAGCTGTGTGAGAGTGGGAAGATTGTAGGACAGGGCCATACTCTTGTGCAGCCTCCAAAAATTGTGCAAAAGCAGGGTCCCCTTTTGCACAGATTTGCAGAGATTGTGGAAGAAAATTCTCTGAAGTTACTTCAAGAATGAAGTCCTCGCAAGACCTCAGGTAGATCACAAGATAAGCGGCACCCAGCAGATCCTGGAGAGTATACATGATTGGACTGTATTTTCTTGAAAAAATATGTAAATATGTATATGACAGCGGAAGGAAGGAAGGAAGGAAGGAAGGAAGGAAGGAAGGAAGGAAGGAAGGAAGGAAGGGAGGAAGGAAGGAAGGAAGGAAGGAAGGAATATACACATGCCAGCAGGAGTCAAGTTGAGTATTTGAGTCAACAATGAAACTAAGAGCAGTGTTGGCGCAGTGGTTAAAATGCAATATTGCAGACTAATTCTGCTGACTGTCACCAGTTCAATACTCACCGGCTCAAGGTTGACTCAGCCTTCCATCTTTCCGATGTCAGTAAAATGAGGACCCAGATTGTTGGGGGCAATTTGCTGACTCTGTAAACCGCTTAGAGAGGGCTGTAAAGCACCGTGAAGCGATATATAAGCCTAAATGCTATTGCTATTTTCCAAATTTTGGACACACTGAGCCCAAAGGTTTTGCCCTCACTGATCTATAGATTATGGTTATCAGTGGAGAAGCAGACATCTTCCTTTCTGCCACTATGGTTACATTTTTCTCACAAATGTAGAGAAACTTTATCAAAAATCTTCTGAAAATCCAAGTAAAGTAAGTCTGCTAAATTATTCCAACATACTTTTCTCAAAGAACTCCCAAAAAATTAG
Source organism: Ptyas mucosa (assembly GCA_012654045.1). Taxonomy (NCBI): domain Eukaryota; kingdom Metazoa; phylum Chordata; class Lepidosauria; order Squamata; family Colubridae; genus Ptyas; species Ptyas mucosa. Next base: position 7,379,281 of record WNWU01000019.1, read on the forward strand.
CTCATCTCACTTATTTTTAATAAATTTGTGACTTTCCTTTTTGGAAGCCATATTGATTCTTGTTTAGACATGTTTACATGCTATTTATCGTTCATTCAATTATTTTATCTTTAGAAACACTTTGCACCAATTTATTCAGAACAGATGTTAAGCTAACTGACCTGTAATTTTCTGCTTCCTACTCCTCTCCTAATCTTATTTTTAAAATTGGCCTTACAATCACCTCAGCCATTTATATTCACTTTATACCCAGTATGCTATTTTGAGTAGAAATTCCAATTCCAATCTTAAGGTACACTGTGTGTGCTTGTTTAGAGAGACAAAATTTTCACTCAGAATTCTTTGGGGTCTTTGTTTACTTTTAAGATGAAAATTTATCTTAAATTCACTTTTAAGACGAAAATTTTTAAATCTGAAGTCATTCCGGTGGAGGCAAGGGGATTAGGGATATAACAGTGGTGAAATCCAATTTTTTTTACTACTGGTTCTGTGGGCATGGCTTGGTGGGCGTGGCATGACTTGGTGGGCGTCACTTGGTGGGCGTGGCAGGGGAAGGATACTGTAAAATCTCCATTCCACCCCACTCCAGGGAAAGGATACTGCAAAATCCCCCTTCCCTTCCCACTCCTGGGGAAGGATATTGCAAAATCTCCATTCCCACCCCACTCTGGGGCCAGCCAGAGGTGGTATTTGCCAGTTTTCCGAACTACTCAAAATTTCTGCTACTGGTTCTCCAGAACCTGTCAGAACCTGCTGGATTTCACCCCTGGGATATAGAACATCTCATTCTCAGCAAGATGGGCAGAGATTGAAAGATTCAACACCTCCCGCTATGGAGGAATGGTTGGTGAAATTGGCAGATCTTGCCAAGATGGATAATTTTATTTCTTGGATTAGAGAAAAGACACTCTCTATATTTATTGGTGATGGGAAATCTCTCATGGATTTTCTGCGTAGCAATGATAAAAAATGAACTTGCAATGTATGGCTTTCATGATTAGACAGGTTAGATTACAGAAAGTACAGGTAGGTCTTGACTTAAGAGTACCACTGAGCCCAAAATTTCTGTTGCTAAGTGAGACATTCGTTAAGTGAATTTTGTCCCATTTTATGACCTTTCTTGCCACAGTTGTTAATTGAACCACTGCTGTTGTCGAGTTACTAACACAGTTATTAAGAGAATCTGGCTTCCCCATTGACTTTGCTTGTCAGCAGGTTACAAAAGATGAACTCATGACCTCAGGACACGGCAGCTATCATAAATATGAATCAGTTGAAGAATATTGGAAAACCCTTCTTTGTATCTTTTTTCTTTCTTTCCTATTTTCTTCATCTTTTGGAGCTGGGTTGGGGCGAAAACTGGCGTGTCTGCAGAGAGAGCTCTGTGTGCAACCTGTGGCACGCGTGCCATAGGTTCGCCATCATGGGAATAAGGAATGGAATGGAATGGAATGGAATGGAATGGAATGGAATGGAATGGAATGGAATGGAATGGAATAGAATAGAATAGAATAGAATAGAATAGAATAGAATAGAATAGA
>WNWU01000019.1:7380831-7397354 GCA_012654045.1 Ptyas mucosa
GAATAGAATAGAATAGAATAGAATAGAATAGAATAGAATAGAATAGAATAGAATAGAATAGAATAGAATAGAATAGAATAGAATAGAATTCTTTATTGGCCAAGTGTGATTGGACACACAAGGAATTTGTCTTCGGTTTTCTTGCACTTCTTGCTTTATCTTTTATGTCTTTCCATTTCTGTTTTCTTCCTTACTTTTCATTGCTTTTTATTCATTTTTATCTTCTTCAGGCAGTACTACTGGAAAAACTAATCCTTCTGAAAAGAAACTTACAACATAAAGCAATCTCTGTGTAATGCCATGCTACATAGATTGATGTAGTGGTCACCCCATTCCAAATTGAAGTGTAATCTGCTGACAAAATGAATCTCACAATTGGATTTTTAGATGATTCTTTAAATAAAAAGAATTAAATATGTTTCCATTTGCTAATATTGAGTTAGAGTAGTTTCTAAGTAAAGCACTATCCTGGTGAGAACTCTAATAAAGCCAGCCCATATGAATAAAATGTAAACATTTCAAACCATGCAAATGCATAATTTCTCAAAGAAAAAACAGACAGGGACACCAAACCAATTTCAAACCATTTCACAAAGAATCACAAGAAGACTGTGCAAGAGAAACAGACATAAACAGTTTAGATATTAAAGTGAAGGTTACTTGGATAGGAACGTAGGACAACTGTAATCACATTTTTTGACGGACAAACAAAATTCCGATAGTCTGCAAAGTTTGATTAAGATAAGAAATTCAGATTTAATTGCACTAACAAATAAGTTATTCGGAATGATAAAACAGATGTTTGCATACCCTAGCTGAAGTGACAATGCAAAAAGATAAAAAAAATAACCTTGTTTGTGATTAATTCAAATTCCCTGCATGCTCTCAAGCCTATTTTGATAAGTGAGACTCATTTTATTTAGGCTACTACTCTCTTGTCCCTTCTCCCCAACGCTTCTAATTCAGAGTAAAACTCAATAATAAAATCTGAAAAACTCTTCTGTCAAGGTTTATTTTTATTTTAATACCGTGTTTCCCCCAAAATAAGACCCTGTCTGATATTTTTTGAACCCCGAAATAAGCGCTTGGCCTTAATTTTGGGGAGGTCTTATTGTTTTGGGGCACATGGAGCAAAGTGGGGCTCCTCTTGCTGTCTTACCTGATTTCTAGCTCTGCATTTAAATATTTTGGGGAGGGCTTATTTTCGGGGGGAGGCTTATTTTAGCGCATGCGCTCGAAAGCCAAATTGGGCTTATTATCAGGGGATGTCATATTTTCGGGGAAACAGGGTATAATTGAATAGCTAAAACCATGGGATTTTTTAAAAATAAGGTGTGAGAGAACAAGAAATAATCATTAGAAATCACTAGGTCTAATTATTCAGCCTAAAGAAATATCAGAATCAATCAGGGGTGAGCTTCATATACTGTAGCAACTGGTTCACCCAGCACCGGAAACTTGAGCACGCACATGCGGTGTCATAAAACACGGCAATTTGCTCGCGCATGCTGTCCGCGCATGCGTGCAACATCATACAACACGGCAATTTGCTCACACGTGCCATCCACACATGCGTGCGGCACAGGGGTGGGTTCTACTTATCTTTACTACCGGTTTGCAATGGAGCCGCGTGCGTGCATGCTTGCTTCGCTCGTGTGCGCGCACGCTCTTCTGCACAAGCGCAGAAGCATTTTGATGATGTCAGGGTCGGTGGGCGGGGCCTCCCGCCGGTTTTACTACCGGTTCTATAGAACGGGTGTGAACCGGGGGCAACCCACCACTGATGCGGCATCAAAAAACACAGCAATATAGGACAGGATTGTGCCTGGGCAGGTGGGCTGGCCCACCCGCAGGTCGCCATTACTGGTTTGCTCGAACCGGTCCGAACCAGTTGAATACCACCTCTAGAATCAGTGTAAGGGAGTTAAACAGGTGACACTACATGGAAACAGATCCTATAAAAGAAAGGATATACAGGTAGTCCTCAATTTGCCACAGTTGTGTTTTTTACACTTAAGACCATTGCAGCATCCCCATGGTCACATGTTTTACATTTGGATGCTTGACAGCTGGTTCATATTTACGATGGTTGCAATCAGGGGTGGGTTCTACTTACCTTTACTACCGGTTCGCAGCGGGGCCTGCATGTGCATGCGCAGAAGCGTTTTCGGGATGTTGGGGTCGGTGGGTGGAGCCTCCCGCCGGTTTTACTACCGGTGCAAACCCACCACTGGTTCCAATGTCCCCGGGGTCATGTGATCCCCTTTTGCAACCTTCTGACAAGCAAGACAATGGGGAAGCCGGATTCACTTAATAACCGTGTTACTAATTTAACAACTTCAGGGATTCCCTTAACAAATGTGGCAAGAAAGGTTGTAAAATGGGGCAAAACTCTGCCAATTTCTCATTTCAGTTATTCTCCTTTATTCCCTGGTTATTTTTTTACTGCAAACTTTCTTTTTTTTTCCAACATTGCATTTCTGACATCAAGCCCTCACCTATATAAATTATTTCTCCTAAACTCCCTTCAAATCGCTTGGGTTTAGAAATTCTGGCTCACGGTACATAAAAGAACTTTCTAAACACATAACAGCTAAAGCTGGGAAGGAGACATGTCAAGCTGCTTAGGGGATTTTTATTCTTTTAAGATGAATATCTGGAAAAGGTTTCAGCTGATCCTATTTACAAAGAAGAAAACAGACTGGGTGTAAAGCTATTCAGATGAATGCACTTATCTAGAGCTACCACACATCAGCTGCAAAAATACAAATGACAGTTTGACAGCAGCAAAAAGGCACCACACCACTTCATTTAACTTGTGGCAATCCAGGTTTTTTTTTTCAATCTGTAGTCCTCTCTTAGGACTATGATTCCTATTTAGTCCCTTCTGACTCCAGTTCAAAGTTAACTATCTTTTCTGATCTTTTATCTTTGTTATAACTGCTAATAATACCAGCTGTCCTAAAACTTCTAACTGTAAATCTCCAATATTAAGTTGTCCCCCATTTGTCCAAATTCCTAAAATTCCACCTTAAAAACACCACTTCTGCAATTGCTCCAACTCAGTGGCTGAGGCCTAACATGCACCACATCCCAGGATGAGGTTCTACAACGCTTGCTCCGTAAATTGAGAACCTTAGAACTTGAACCATGGTGGCGTACAGGTTAGAGTGCAGTACTGCAGGCTACTTCTGCTGATCACTAGCTGCCAGCAGTTTGGCAGATCAAATCTCACCAGGCTCAAGGTTGACTCAGCCTTCCATCCTTCCGAGGTCGGTAAAATGAGGACCCAGATTGCTGGGGACAATATGCTGAAACTCCTGTAAACTGCTTGTAGTGCTGTAAAGCACTATGAAGCGGTATATAAGTCTAAGTGCTATTGCTATTGCTATTGAGGTCTTCCGTTGAAATAAAACATTGGAACATGAGAGATCAATAAAACGAAGCATTCGTTTATGCTGTGCAAAGTCAAAGAATGGAATTTGTTACCCTCAAATATAGTGGTAACTATCAATTTAGAAAAGTATTTCTCAATGCTAGCAAGTTTAAGAAGTGTGGACTGACTCCCAGAATTCCCTAGCCAGCATACCGGTTAGATAATTTGGGAGCTAGAACACTGATTCAGAAGGTTTTAAAAAGAAACTAACGAATGCTTAGAGTATGAAGCAATCTGTGAATGCTGCCTTAGGACCCCTAGATCTTAAAACACTAATTGCTGGGAAGGAGGACAATCACAAATTATACTTATGTTCACCCTTAGGAAACCTAGTCACTGTATAATGGAGGGCGTTTTTTTAAACACTTCTCTTTTCCTTCCTCATTCACCTCTCCATCGGAAAACAAAAGAAGGAAATAAAGTGATAAATAAAACGGACATTGAACTAAAGAGTAAGCATTTATAATTATCTACTTTTTAAAAGTTTTCATTCTTTTCCATTCTTTGGATGTTCTTCCTTACTAACCCATAATTTAGGCTAACAGCACCTGAAGGAAGCAACGTAGTCTTTATGCTCAAGACAGTTGTCAATTCAACAGGAACACAAAATATAAAAAACTAACGTGTTTCATGAAAATGGTGCTATTTCCCCCAAAATTGCCTGCATCCCTCTTTTCTTCTAGTATAGTCTCTGAAACTTAAAACTCTGGCAGATTTCCCACCGTGACCAAATTTTCTAAACGGAAAATATAACAAGTTACTCTTGCACAACGTGTGGTTTCAGATTATCGCTAGTATCGCTAAAGAAAATTGGACATTTTATTGGCAGGTATTATGCTGAAGACATTTCTCTGACTTGGCAAGTGGCATAATTAGTTTCTACTATACTTATATACCTACACAGCCCGTTCCGGCCTGAAGTAAACCATCAGTTCTGAAAGCATTTGGCAATGATTTTGAAGAGCAACACCCCCAGCTTCACACATATTACCCCAAAGGCATTTTAATTAAAACACTGCCCGTCAAATATATGAAGGTATTAATCAATAAACATCATATATTGCAGCTGCTGTTCTCTTGCCAGCTAGTTAACTTTGTCCTGGGACCAGCTGGCCATCCGAACAACAACGATAACAATAAAAAAGTTCAAGAGAATAGCTTACATTCCAGAACTCTGTAATGTCTGACAGAATTTGGGTGCAGGTTTGAAACTTAAAATTTATCATTCTCCCAGGTTTCTGAGAATGACTTGTTTTTCAGAAGAATGTATTTTAGCCATAAACAAAGAACACAAAGTTCCAGTGGTTTGAGACTTGTATCGTTTCAATTGTAGGGTGTCTGTATGATATATTTTTATTCAGGGCAATTTGTTGTTTGAAGCCATTCTCTTTTTGTGCATGGCAGTTTATTTTAAAGGTTCTAGGAAAAGAGATTAGACCATTGATCTATGGTCAACCCTTAGAAAAGTCAGCAAGTATTCTGTACAGATTGTTAATGCTGTATTATTCTCATAAGTAATTATCCCAATAAAGTCTTTAGATGTAAACAGCCCTTAATGAAAGTCTCTCGTTAAATTTCATTACGTTTCAACTTTGAAATATTAATGACTGGACTTCATAATGTCCTCCCTTAAATCTTGAGTTGTAGGCCCTAGAGAAAAGCAAGGTTTACCTTTGCTTTTTGCAATTGTGAGTTTGTTTAATTTTAATTCTAAATTATCGCAAGGCTCTTGAGTGTGTGCTTGAACAATATGAATTGCAATGCAGGCAATTAAGAGATAATAGAATAGCATGAGATTACCTAGGATAAAACTAGCTTTTGGTTGTGTTTTGTAGCATAATGACCATGAAGTATCAACACTGACCAGTATTGTCTTTACACTTTTGTTATACATTTTACACAGGTACAGCCAAGGATTATAATATCTTGTCTTACTTTCTTCTCTCTCTCTCTTGTTCTCTCTTTATCTTCTCTATAAAATAAAACAGTGTCAACATCTCAACTGACTAAAGCCATGAGAAAGGGTACCGATTCATAAAGTCGCCATATGATATATGGAATCTTATAACTTGGAATGCAAGACAAATACAGGGTAAAGAGCATGACTTAATGTACTAGATTATATTTGTATATATTGCTGGGTATTTGTGAGGAAGGAGAGCCATGTAACTTTTGAATTAAGATGTTTTGAACTCAGCGAATGGATCAGATGAAAATATGAAGACAAGTGGCAGTCTAGAAGTAGGCTTGCTTACAAAAAGGACAAAATATTTATCAGAAAGTATAAAGTGGTATCATCTACAGTAGGTTGTTGAGGCGGTCTATAAAAATAGGAATCCAAAATTTGCATGTTATACTCCAGTGTATAATGGTAATGGAAGCACCAGACAGAACTTTGTGTGGGTATGAATGAATGAATGAATGAATGAATGAATGAATGAATGCTAGGGGGAAAGCTACTTTAAAAAGTGAGATGAATGGAAGTAGGAACAGAGTACACTCAATGATGGAAGAATGAATCAGATTAGTAAATGATGAGTATCTGCTTAGAAAAAGGTATGTTTTGGGCATGTGGTTAAACATAGCAACTTATATGTACCTATGTCAAAGGAATAAATACCCTGTTTTCCCCAAAATAAGACATCCCCTGATAATAAGCCCAATTGGGCTTTTGAGTGCATGGCAATAAGGCCAAGCGCTTATTTCAGGGTTCAAAAAAAATATGAGAGGGTCTTATTTTCAGGGAAACACAGTATAAACCTAAATGCATGATTGATTCAATTCCTTACAACAGACTGAGATATGTATGAAGGATAAGATAATGTTTAGAAGCCCTGCATATGGTACAGACCATTATTTACAAAAGAGCCTTGGATAGTACAGTGGTCTAAAGCACCCTGTTATTAACACAGCTGCCTGCAATTATTGCAGGTTCGAATCTCACCAAGGCTCAAGGTTGACTCAGCCTTCCATCCTTTCTAAGGTAGGTAAATTGAGGACCCAGTTTGTGGGGGCAATAAGCTGACTTTGTATAAATATATACAAAAAGTATGAAGGCTATTGCTTAGCGCATTGTAAGCCGCCCTGAGTCTCCAGAGAAGGGCGGCATATAAATCAAATTAAAAAAAAAATTAGTAAAAGTGGATTTTAGAAAAAAAGCAGGCATAGAAAAAAAGGATAAAAATGAAAGAAATGAGAGTGAAAGTCAAAGAAGAGTGAATGAATTATGGTAGGAAGAGAAACAACAAATGATAAATGGAGTAACATGGAAACTACAGGGAATTTATTGGAGGGAATGGCTTTATAGTGTACCACAAAAGTGTGAGGAGCAACACTAATGCATAAGTGTTGCTCCTATAGCTGCATGAATTGGTGCATTAAGAATTAGGTATTTCGGTTGGGAGGTTAGCATGGGACTTTTGGCATGGATGGATGTTCTAGTGATTTTTATGGAGCCCTAATTTAGTTTAGTGATTTCTGGTTTTAATGAAATTCTCAGTCTTTATTTTGCTCACTACCCAGATGTTCTTGGATAGATGAGTCATCCATCTAAACTGGATCAATATATACATAAATAAGAATGAAAGTGATGGAATTGTGAACTTAAAGTAGGAGTCGATGGGAAAACACGCATATATTAGTATAAAAAATGAAGATGAGAAATATTCTATATTGTGTAGAGAGATAAAAAGAATGTTGCAAAGACTGTAATCAAAGACAGCCAGGAATGGTTAAATTAAAAAAGGCAAAGAATACACAGTGTGAGTTTGGTTGGAATAAATAAAATTGTTTTGGAAGTGGTTTCAGAGAATTATGCAAAAAGACTCCAGCAGAGCAAATGGTATTAAAAATAAAAGTGATGAAATGATTAGGGACTGCAGTGAAAAACACTGGAATTTTAGATATTATTTGAGTGTGGTCATGATGTGGCAAAGAATGGAACTGGAATAAATGTTATAAACATTAGTTTCAAAGGGGAAAAAATGAAAAGGAGGTCATAATCGTTGAGAGAATGTTGGAAAAATTGTAAGATTGTAAACGTAGATGATTTAATTGAAGAAATGTTAAAATATGTCTGTGGTTTGCTTATGGAGTGGCTGCACAACTTATTTAAAGCCTGCTTGTGAAGCCTCTGTCTGCACCTAATAATTGAAAGAATGCTATGATTCTTGATAAAGACATCAGGAACGAATGCAAAATCTATGAGGTATGATACCTTTGGGAATTTCTAATGGAAAGAGAGCAGAAGAGGTGACAATGAGCAATATTTTGAAAATGCAGTATGGTCTTATGTTCCTGAGTAGCAGTCTGCAGACAGATATTTACTTCTCAATAAGTCACCGAGATATGTATGGATATGGAAAAGCTTATTCTGTATTTGTTGATTTAGAGAAAAGGGCATCATCAGATGAATAGATGTGAATTGGAGGATGTTTTGCCTGAATATGTCCAGAGGCATTGTGTGTGTGTGTGTGTGTGTGTGTGTGTGTGTGTGTGTGTGTGTGTGAAAGACAGAATGACATCACTGTATCTTCATGCAAATCCTGTTCCTTTTTAAAGTATGATGTGACATCACATGCATATCAGTGGTGGGATTCAAATTTTTTTACTACCGGTTCTGTGGGTGTGGCTTGGTGGACGTGGTAAGGGAAGGATACTGTAAAATCTCCATTTCTTACCCACTCCAGGGAAAGGTTACTACAAAATCCCCATTTCCTCCTGATCACCTGGGACTCGGGAAGCAGAGAATAGATGGGGGTGGTATTTATCAGTTCTCCGAACTACTCAACATTTCCGCTACCGGTTCTCCAGAACTTATCAGAACCTGCTGAAACCCACCTTTGATGCATATAGGAAAGATCCTTGTAGAGGCCAATCAATATATGCTAAGTATGTTCTGCTATGAAAACAAATTTTCAATTCCAGCAAATATAAAATTCTCATGCCAAAATTTAAAAAATTAGAATAAATTGAATAAAATTTAGAATAAAAATAATACTATAAATATTAATCAACTGAAAATGTCAAAACAAATATAGTTATTGTTTTATTTATTTTTATCCCATCTTTATTATTTTTACCAAAAAACTCAAGGCGGTGAACATATCCAGCAACTTCCTCCTCTTATTGTCAAGCCAAAGAGAAATTAAAAAAAAAATAAAAATCCAGGCAATTCAAATGAATATAAAGATTTATTGCAAGCTTAAGCTCTCTACAAGAATCTGAACTACTAATGGTCAAAGCAAATCACCCAGCTGATTTTCACGGTTAAGGCAGGAGTTGAAGCCACAATCATAGCTTGGTGCCTTAATTACAATTAATTACTTAATTACACACTCTCTCTCTCTCTCTCTCTCTCTCTCTCTCTCTCTCTCTCTCTCTCCCTTTCCCCCTCTCTCCCCTCCCCACATATCTCCTGCTCCCCTCCCCAAACACAACCTAGTAATCTTACAGGTTCAAGGATGATCTTTCTCAAATCCTGATTCATCCACGAGCCAGTCACTATCTCGCTACATACCTTGTCCCAGCTTTTTCAGAGGCAACTGGACTTCTTTGCTTTTTCTTTTGAAGACGTTTCACTTTTCATCCAAGAAGCTTCTTCAGCTCTGACAGGACAGTGGGGAATGGAGGGATTTATATTCCATGCAGACGAGGAAGAAGCTTCTTGGATGAGAACCGTGAAGAAGCTTCCTGGATGAGAAGCACAATGTCTTCAAAAGAAAAAACAAGAAAGTCCAATTGCCTCCTGAAAAAGCACCTTTGGGAAAACCATAACCTAGATGACTGAGAATCTCTACAGACCTCTACATACTGTCAGGGTTCCAAGTAACACCCCCAATGAAATCAAGATGGCTTCCAGGTCTAACACATACCTTATATCACAATGTTAGAACAGCTAGTCCTCAATGTACGACCACAATTGAGCCCAAAATTTACCACATTTTTCGGAGTATAAGACGCACCGGAGTATAAGACGCACCTACCTTTCTGGGTGAGGAAAAGAAGAAAAAGAAATCTCCCTCTGCCTCTGAGCAATTTTGCCTTGTTGCAGCAAACAGCAAACAGCCTGCTTTACTTTCATTTTCGTTTTCAGCATAGCTTGATTAGCACAAGGGGGAAAAAATCTGCTCCAGCAATTTACCTCTTTGCAGCAAGCAGCAGAGCCCTGCGCAAAACAGCTGAGAGCAAATCAGCTGAGAGTCGGGAGGCCGATCCAATCAACTTCTGCTAATTAGACTGTGCTGAAGCTGAAAGGAGCTGTTTCTTCTTGCTGTTTGTTTGCAAGGAGGTAACTGCCCCGAGGCAGAGGCCAAAGAGTGCGGGCCAGTGGGTGGGCGGGGCTACATTCGGTGCATAAGACGCACCTAAATTTTCACCCCCTTTTGGGGGGGAAAAGGTGCGTCTTATACGCCGAAAAATACAATATATTGCTAAGTGAGAAATTTGTTAATGAGCTTTGCCCCATTTTACAATCGTTTTAGCCACCGTTATTTAAATGAATCTGGGTTCCCCATTGACTTTGCTTGTCAGAAGGTCACAAAGAGGGATCACTTGACTCCAGGATACGGCAACCGTCATAAATGTGAATCAGTTGTCAAGCGTCTGAATGTGAATCACCTGACCGTGGGGATGCTGCAATTGTCGTAAGTATGAAAAATGGTCTTTTAAGTGCCATTGTAATTTTGAATGGTCACTAAACAAACTGTTGTTAAATTGAGGACTATCTCTATGAAATAAAACAGAATGAGCGGGTGGAAAACCTGTATACCAAGCTGATACTGAAAGGAAGGCTGAACTACAATTTTTGTGTACGTATTGTATTATACAGTCAGCATTTTACTAGACTACGTACACTGGGGAAAATATAGATGTTCCAAACTTCAGAAACTCTGTTGAAACCAAAACAAAGCGATCAGGACCATCACTGCGTCAAATCCTGCTTGCCAGTTTCTCCCTCCAATTTTTGTTCATGGATTCTTTTACATTTTAAATTATCCATTGGTTATGAAGCGGAACCAAAAGCCACCACAAAAAAACCCCAAAAAAACCAGAAACTCAGACAGACAGGCGGACGGCAGCAAACACACACACAGCTGAGTTTTTTTAAAAAAAAGTGGTAGGTTACTGGGATTCTAAAATTCAAGCATAAGATGGTGAGGCTTCTAGAAAGGAAGTCAATAGAGCAAGATCATTCTAACATGAAGCTGAAGCAGGGGTGAAATCCAGCAGGTTCTGACAGGTTCTGGAAAACCGGTAGCAGAAATTCTGAGCAGTTCGGAGAACCGGTAGCGGAAATTTTGAGTATTTCAGAGAACCGGCAAATACCACCTCTGGCTGGTCCCAGAATTGGGAGGGAAGGGGGATTTTGCAGTATCCTTCCCCTGCCATGCCCACCAAGCCATGCCCACCAAGCCATGCCACACCCACCAAGCCACATCCACAGAACCGGTAGTAAAAAATTTTGGATTTCACCACTGAGCTGAAGTATACTGAGAAACAAAATACTCAAGATTTGAGAGAGTGATCTGTTAGAATCCAGTTGCATGAACCCTGCACCATTAAGATTAGAGACCAGTCAGAAATTCCTAGCACTTCAAACCTACCAATCTCTGGTCTACCTACTAGCAATAGCAATAGCACCATAGACTTACCTTCATAGCACTTCACAGCCCTCTCTAAGCGGTTTGTAGAGTCAACATATTGCCCCCAACAATCTGGGTTTTCATTTTACCGACCTCGAAAGGATGGAAGGCCGCATTAACCTTGAGCCAGTCAGAATCGAACTGCTGACAGTTGGCAGAATTAACCTGCAATGCTGCATTCTAACTGCACCACCAGAGACTAGAACATGTAATTAAATGTGAGGTATATTTTGAGAAAACAGCAGCTTGATTTGATTCACTTAATTTCAGATTTCTAATTCAGATATAGCCTCTACAACAGATTTTCTCAAGCTGTTGCCATCCATACTGGCTAACCATCCTAGGAGTTCTCATCCACCACGCATGGATAGCATTCACTTTGGATTCCTTTGGATATGCAAACCCTAAATTGGGTAAAGTGAACAGGAAGAGGGTATTGATCACGTACATATGTATGTACGATGCTCTTTCTAGAGGAAAAAAGCAGTTGCTCATTTGTCTTGGGAGATTAGAAGCTTATATTTACAGGTAGTCCTGAATTTATGACCCAACAACTGACCCAACATTTACGTTGCTAAGTGAGAGATTTGTTAAATGAGTTTTGCTCCATTTTACAACTTTTCTTGTTAAGTAAACCACTTCGCTTGTTAAATTAGTAACATGGTTGTTAAGTGACTCTGGCTTTCCCATTGACTTTGCTTGCCAGAAGGTCGCGAAAGGGGGTCGCCTGGCAGTGCAACCATCACAGGTATGAGTCAATTGCCAAGCCTCTAAATTTTGATCACGTGACCAAGACTGACGTGACTGCAACAGTCATATGTGTGGATAATGGTCATAAGTCACTGTTTTTCAGTGCCATTGTAACTTTGAATGGTCGCTAAAGGAACTGTTGCAAGTCAGGGACTAGCTGTGTTGTCTTGATTTTACTGGACAAAAATGGTATACGATTTACAGCATTTCCAACCGCCGCAGCCATTGACTAGTTCCAGTACTAGGTTTAAAAGAAAGATTTGCTCTGTGAGAGCCAGCAAGACTGGAGTTGTTGTTGTTGTTGTTAGTTGCGAAGTCGTGTCCGACCCATCGCGACCCCATGGACAACATTCCTCCAGGCTTTCCTGTCTTCTACCATCCTCTGGAGTCCATTTAAGATCACGCCTACTGCTTCAGTGACTCCATCCAGCCACCTCGTTCTCTGCCGTCCCCTTCTTCTTTTGCCCTCAATCGTTCCCAGCATTAGGCTCTTCTCCAGTGAGTCCTTTCTTCTCATTAGGTGGCCAAAGTATTTGAGTTTGATCTTCAGGATCTGGTCTTCTAAAGAGCAGTCAGGATTGATCTCTTCTAGGACTGACCGGTTTGATCGCTTTGCAGTCCAAGGGACTCGCAGGAGTCTTCTCCAGCACCATAGTTCAAAGGCCTCAATTCTTTGACGTTCAGCCTTCCTTATGGTCCAACTTTCACAGCCATACATTGCAACTGGAGGGGAACCAGCTAAAAGGCAATCCTTTGTGCCCATATTTCAACATATACTTTTCTTTCTTCATCAAGGGACTGAGTGTTCAAGCAGAATCCAGTGCAGAAATTCAGGGCATTAACACAAATGCTTTTCATTAAAACTCAATCAACACTGCAGCAAGGCTACCAACTGAGATTAGGAATTGACTGATCGGCGAATGTCACCAGCTTTCAAGACTGAGAACTGAAAACAAGTACTGAGAAAGACTCAATAAAAACAGTCTGCACAGAAACCTCCTAATCTTAAACACATGTTCATGAATAGAAGCTGTATGCGCAACATGTTCGTGTTTTAAAAGAAAAAAAAATTAGGGATACCAATAGAGACAGAACTTGGAATGAAAGACATGGATTAGTACAGAACGAGAATAGCCAACATGGTGCCAATGTTCCTACAGGTTATCCATAAAGCTCCCTGGTTCACCTGGTTATAGACTTTTTTTTTAAAGGGCATATTTTTAATTAAACAATAATTATACGGGAAAGAACCATGCTGCAAATCATCACCTTCACATCCCATAATGACTCTGGGCCTCACCAAGACAGCACAAACAGTCTTAGCAAATAAAATTAAAACATAGGTAGTTCTGCCTAAAGCAGTTTCTCAACCTTGGTAGCTTGAAGATGGGTGGACTTCAACTCCCAGAATCTGGGAGTTGAAGTCCACCCATCTTCAAGCTACCAAGGTTGAGAAACACTGGCCTAAAGCTTTTGGGAGAAGGTTCATGAAAAGACCAAAGGGAAGGGGTGGGAAGGAGAGGGAGTGGCCAAATGTCAAGTGTAGTAATCCAATAGAAGAGCGCCGTTCAGGGTTAGTTCTTAGTGCTCACTGGTTATTTTGGAGTTGTTTTGAGGAACTCATCCCCTCAAACATCAAATGATCAAGGATCAGCACCAGACAAACAATCAAGCAGAAAATAGTAACCTATTCAAGGAACCACCAAGAAGGAGAGCACACATTCCCACCAAAACTAAGATGTTCCTCAGCCCTGGTTCTGTGAAATCCCTGGTTCTGTGAAATCCCATTCACAACTTCTGGGCTTTTTTACTTTCTAGCAGACTGCAACTCTGTGTTGGCCTGTGGGAGACTCAGATAGATCCAGTTCTATCTTATTAGACTTCGTCAGTGAGCCACACCCTATTTCAAGTATCCTCCCTGTAAAAGGTACAATGTTTCTTTTTCCTTTTTCGTAGGCTTTATGTGCCATTTCTTTCTAGCCAGGTTCCTCAGCCCTGGTTCTGTGAAATCTCATTCACAACTTCTGGGCTTTTTACTTTCTAGCAGACTGCAACTCTGTGTTGGCCTGCGGGAGACTCAGATAGATCCATTTCTGTCTTATTAGACTTTGTCAGTGAGCCACACCCTATTTCAAGTATCCTCCCTGTAAAATAAATACACACACACACACACACACACATACACACACACACACACATATACACACACACATACACACACACACACATACAGGAAGCACAGCACTTACTCACTCACTCGAATGACGTTACTTAGCTGGGTAATAAAATGTCTGCAGATAAATAACCAAATTGTCAGACTTCCACAGCATAGTAGTGATCCCTTTGGTGTGGTGATTGTTCCCAAAAGGCAGCATAGCCTCAGGGCAAGAGCTGTAATGCCACACCTATGTTGTCCACCTTCTTCGTTCTGTTGTTATGTACATTTCCAGGTGGCTGTTACACAGCTGGACATCAAAGATGGAAGAGTAATTACTTAGAAGAACGATTGGAAAGATTTAGATCTTGGCTTGAAAGTCATCTAAAGAAAACTCTGATAGGATCAGAGCACCAGAGTCAAAGGGCAAGAAAGGCATTTCAGTGGGAGCTTACATAGAACTGGATTGTCTTTCAACAATGTATGGTTTTTAAGAAGACGCTCAGCAGTTATCTAACAGAACTGACTCAACCAACGACAATTATTTTCTGAACTTACATATGAAGCCTTAATCATAAAGTCCCTTGGAAAGACACACAGCATGTGAAACCACAAATAGTTTCTAGGACTGTTGCTTCTTCTGGACTAGACAGGTATGAATAGGTTAGTCATAAGCACTAGTCATCTTCCTTAGTCCCCTTTTCATTTTTCCTACCAATAAATGAAAAAAAGCAAACCAAAAATCATTTTATGAAATGATGCCATTGGAAGGTCAGGAGTGAATTGCTCCTTTTATAATATGAAGCTCCAGTGATTAGTTTTCTTGCTTTCATGATCGCCGGCTTCAAGCAGGAGCAAAAAAAAAAAGAATGTGAAAGGGGGGGGAAACGTAACCGTCGGGCAGATTTATTTACCATGAATGATTCACACATAGTATGCATGGCTGCGGGCATCACCTCTCCCAGAACCTGGCAACGTTACAGGGAGCAGTTTCAACTCCCACCCCCAAGCATAAGCTTAGCTTGAAGAGTTTCTGCATTATAGCAAGCCGTACAAATGTGCTTTTCTTTCAACATTTAGCATGAATTATATATTGACCAAACACTTTTCATGTGGCCTAAGCAAGGAAAATCCAACTTGACATTTATTTTCTGGCTTTCCATGTCTCTTTCAAGGACAAAACCCAAGTTGTTCTAGAAGCAAAAGTCAGCCAAGCCCTAGAATTCTACCCTGTCACTAAAAGTGTGAATCTGAAGTTGTCTTTTAAACTTTGCCTACATTATATGCTCCCTAGGTGGTCTAAGATAAGGTCTCCTTTTTCAGTTTCAGCCTATACTTACCCTATAGAAAACACTTACCCTATAGAAAACAGAGTAAGCGGTGTCTTTACTTGAGTACATATTTTTATCCTATGTTTCACTTAAGGAATTTAGGGCTGTACATATCATTTCAACTTCCTGATCCCTTTTATCCCCACAACAATTTTGTGAGATAAGTTAAGGTTGACAGCAATTAATCCCAAGTTATAAATTGCATGGATGACTGGAGATTTGAAATGTGAACTCTCTGTCCAATACTTTATCCATATAGACTTCACTGGTGAGCTCAAAGATTGCCTTAAATCAAAGCTTATGGAACTAAGTCAATTTGAGGGGCTTTACATATCTTGCTACCTCACAACTCAAGGGTAAACATCTTCTGAACAAAGGGACATCTTGCTTCCAATGTGGCTCGGACTACTTTAAATCCACCTCCTTTGTTTTATAATAATTTGTGAAGGTTTGGTTGTTGTTGGTGGTCATGAGATTTTATTGATCATGAGGAAGAGAGAGGGAGGAAGGGAGAAAGGGCATACCGTAAGTTTTAGCTTTTTCCTTCATCAGTGGGGGGTATGTTTTCAAAAAGAGGCCAGATAGTCATCTATCAGAGATGTCTATGGAGATTCTCAGTCATCCAATCCAGGTCATGGTTGTCCCAAATATGCTTTTTCAAGAGGCAACTGGACTTTCTTTGTTTTTCCTTGAATTTTTGCTTCTCATCCAAAAAGCTTCTCCAGTTCAGTCAGAATCGAAGAAGCTTCTTGGATGAGAAATGAAAAGTCTTCAAGGAAAAACAAAGAAAGCCCATTGCCTCTTGAAAAAGCACCTTTGGGTCATCTGTGATGGTGTAGTTATTTCTAGAATGTTGGCCTTGATAACCTGTTAGGTTCTGTCCCAATATGATTATTCAACAACAGTGGTACCAAGACTCCTTTTCAGCATGATAGCTCCTTTACAACAACTGAATGAAAAATGCTGCCACCCATTCCTTTAAAAAAAAAATAAATAGATGGAACAGCAGATGGAAAAGGGAAATCACTACACTAGGGACTAATGGCCCTACCTGCATTGTAGGACTTTTTCCTTATCTTGGAAGATTTGAATCCACCATATTTGGTGGATTTGAAGGAATGAAATGAGAATGTGGTACCTATATCAAATTGATACCAAATACAAAGGAAGGAAGGAAGGAAGGAAGGAAGGAAGGAAGGAAGGAAGGA
>WNWU01000019.1:7404191-7418225 GCA_012654045.1 Ptyas mucosa
CGACGAAGTCTCATTCGTCATCTTCAGGCTGGTGTTCTCGGCTTCGTGCTTCCAGGAGCTTGCCTGAAGATGACGAATGAGACTTCGTCGAAACGTCGCCAAGACACTTCCAATTTTATGCGGGAGAAAACCCAAATAACCAAAGACCTACATACAAACACCCGCGAAAACCTCAGAAAACAAATATATATATAGAGAGAGAGGGGGGGGGAGGGAGAGAGAGAGGGGGGGGGGGGGGGGGAGGGAGACATACACACACACACACACACACACATACTATTCTAAAAATACGAGTTCCAGGTATATTTGTAAACAAAGAAGCAGACATTCTGCACGCTCCGGAACTAAAATAACGGCTGGAAGGGCCTATTACACACGCAATGGCCAAATTGATTAATGGCATATAAAGGCAGAGATCTCTGTAATGGTAGTTTAATACTCTGATGATGTCATCAGATAGCTGACGAAAGCTTAGTAGAATAAAATTTTAATTATTTTAGTTCCGGAGCTCGCAGAATGTTTGCTTCTTTGTTTACATATACATTCATACATACATACATACATACATCAGATATATTATCTTACTGTATAGACTGCTACCAAACATAAATGGGGAAAACTGTATTTTAACAGCTTTAATAATGCATATTATAGAGCTCAGCAGCCAGCAGAATCCTTATCATTTCATCAGCTTGATTACAGTTATTTTAGAATCTGAAAGGATCATATCCTTAAAATTAGTGACCAAGCTAAGAATCCTGCAGAATTATTTCAGCTTCTTTGAGAATGAAAGTGTGGTACTCACTGGCCTCTTGAAGGAACAGAGACCTAAGATTAATTTTGTTATAAACAAAAAAAAAATAATAATTTCATTAAAAAGAAATTCAAAGTTTAGCCTAATCTGAATCACCAAAAAACGAAACCACACCAAGTGAGCCACAGATGGTCTAACACAGGGGTGTCAAACTCGCAGCCTGCAGGTTTGATGTGTCACGCACTGGCCACGCCCATCCCAGGTTTAGCAACGTGGGGGGAAGTCGCAATATGTCACGTGATGACAATGTGACGCCACAAGTTTTGACACCCCTGGTCTAAAAGTTAGGAGCAGGCAGATGAAACATGTAGAAGAATGGAACAGATAGGGCATCTGGAAAGACAATCATTTAATTTCTTTTTTTCTTTTCCTTTTAAAATCAAACCGATGAAAAGGAAAACACTGCTCTTCACCCAGAATTCTCAGAGCAAAATGTCCAATGCACACAATAAGTCCCAATTTTAGAGTCTGGCGTTTCCCCCTTCAGAGGATTGGGCAGTTAACATCAATTCATCAATAAAGAGGTGCAGTAGAAAATGGAGATAAGATACATATATTGCACATCTCTAGATCCTTTAAAAAATATTTGCCTGTCCTCTGACTTTCTCTGAGCAAATGGAATTAAGGAACAGAGACTTCTTAAATGTTGCTTAAACGTTGGAAATGAGATCTTAGAAACAGAAACACTTACTCTACTTTATTGCAAACCCAACAGTTTGACGCTATTCCAGGCAAGATTTTGTAAAAATAAAAATAAAAATCTATATATGAGTGAAAGAACAGTTTTTTAAAACTGTATTACAGGTAGTATACTTACAACCGACTGCTTAGCGACCATTCAAAGTTATGAAGGGCCTCTGCCAGCTATTTATGACTCGGATTTGAAGTTCTGATGGCTTTCCCCGTTGTCATTCAATCACATTTTGAACGCTTAGCAATCAACCCCATTATAGCCATCTGGAATATCCCAGTCGCATAATCATGATTTACATATTTTGGAAGAAAATGACAGTTTTCAGCAAAAAAACGTCCAGTTTCCAGGAAAAAACCCATTGCACCACCCATTGCAGACAATGGATTCACTTGCAAAAAGGTCATAAAATTAGGCATAATCATTTGGTGACCCCTTGATAACCGGCATGACTTACGACCATAATTCCAGGTTCAGTTATGGTCATAAGTCAACTCTATGGAAATTCCTTCAATGCCTTAACCACTATACTGCTTTGACTATAAATGTTTTAATCAGTAGTGGGTTTCACTTACCTTCGCTACCGGTTCGGAAATGTGAGCTCGCTCGGGTGCTCGCTTTGCTCGCACGTCACACTTCTGCACATGCACAGAGCATCCATGATGACTTCTGGGCGGGTGGGCAGAGCCCCCTGCTGCTACTGGTTTGCCCGAACCGGGGCGAACCGGTAGAAACCCATCACTGATTTTAGTATGCTGTCAGACTCCAGAACAATTATGAACTTGGTCACTCAATTTAAGGCGCTCAATTCTAATATATAGATCACTGCAATCTCCTCCAATATACATTATTATGATTACAGTATTGCTAATAATGTGGGTTTATTTTTATTGTACATCACCTACATTCTTGGTTGACTGAACTAAACAGATAATTTATTCCTCCTAACTTCCTTCTCTGTAAAAATCTTGAGACACGTTTAGGATATGTAAGCTGTTTTAATAGATGTTTGTACTGTCTTCATTTCAAATCCATTTTCAAATTATCACAGCAAAGAACTCTTTTTCAGGGCTAGAAACAAAAAGTTTAGCAAGTGAAAAGAAAAAAAATGTTAGAGATTATATCAGCTTTGAAATCACTATAATTCTGCTATAGCTTACTATTATGGCTAAATTATAAGTTTTAGGAAGAGAAAATGCTAGTGTGGATCTGCAACAAGGATTTCACAAGTTACTCATTAAAAGACGCAAGGACAGCAAAGCGATCAGGATTTGAATTCCAGGAAAGAGAAAAAAATACCCTGATAAAAGGCAATCTATCTGCAATCTTAGTTCAATCAGCAGTTAGAGACATCTGTCTTGCAGCCTGGAAAGTCCTATGAATTATTCACAAGGACCAGTGTTTCCTTTAAATAAAGACACAGCACTTCAAAACACAGTGATAGAATTGAGAAGATCAGACGGAGTTTGGCTCTTTAAAGGCACATGTTCTTTAAGTTACGTGGCATTTCAATAGCATTCAGACTGTAAGACTTTCAGAAATGAAGCCCTGGAGTCTGCTTTGTAGAAATCAAAATTGACTTCATGCTGCCACCACCCCTTTGGCACAAGGCCATCTTCAATCTGCCAATTCCACAAAGGGTTCATTCCTCAAAGATGAGCTATATTATTCTTCCAGTGTTCAGGAACAGAATCAAGATACGTATTTCCGATCAAATTTTCTTGAAACGTTTGAGCATTTTAGGATTCAAAAAATGAGGGGAAAATAGAGCAATATGTTTCTCTGTGTTTTAGATTGAAGAAGTAGTTTAAGGATTGAATTCATCTTGTATGGGACATTTTTCCTTTGGTTTCTTTTCTCCCCATAGACTTAGTTTATTTAATCAATATTTGGTTGTTCGATAAATATTGAAAATATGTAAACCGTACCAAAGCTCACATCAGTCTCAGTGGTACCACATGATCTTGAAACTTTGTCCTACTACTAACTTACTTATATAGAATATGCACTTTGCCTGAGATTAAAAGTGCCTCCTCAAAGAGGTTAGTTACTCCTGGCACCAGTGATGGAAAAGAAGGATTTTTTGCCTTTTCAAAGTGTTTACCTCTTCCATGATTCAGGCCTGCTGAGTTACTATAGCAACCAGACAATAATCTAGAGTCACCTCAAGACACTGGACTAGCTTCAGCATCTTAATGCTCAATTTCCTCTGACAAAAGATGCAAGAAAAAATTACCATCCTTTCAAGTGCTGCAGAGAGGACCAGGTTCCATCAAAAAATGTAACTTATTTGTTTTACCGTGATATATAAATGATACTGGTAAATTCAATGATACCTCTCTCTTACTATTCTATCATACTGAAATCTATTCATAGATGCCTTTTTATACAGGCTTGTAAACATAATGTTACATCTGCTAGCTGTATAGGAATTGTATCTTCTAGAACTTGAGTACTCTTCTTGTAAAATACTTCTGGACCCTCTCTAATGTATTAATGTCCAAAATACAATTTAGGTTCCAGGCAGGTGAGCGTTATTCAAGGATAAGTTCTGGCAAAGGTTTTGTATGCCCTAGTTCCATGATGGCGAACCTATGGCATGCGTGCCACAGCTGGCACGTGGAGCCATATCGGTGGGCACGTGAGTGTTGCCCTAGCTCAGCTCCGATGGGACTGGAAGTCGGGAAACGGAGGGCCTATGGGGGGGTGGCGAAAGCCATTTTCGCCCTCCCCAGGCTCCTAGAAAGGCTCTGGACCTGGGGAGAGTGAAAAATGGGCCTTCTGGGCCCACCAGAAATCAGCAAATGGGCTGTTTCCGGCCTCCGGAGGGCCTCCGGCGGGGTGGGGAAGGCTCTAGAGCCTAGGAGCACGAAAAATGGGCCTACCAGATCCACCATGCTATCGTGTACCAAAAGCGGGGGGAGTGCGGGGGAGTCACACACGCATGCATTGGGACGGTGGGCGCATTGAATTATGGGTGTGGGCACATGCATGCATGACCCCCCCCCGCTTCCCCCCACTTTTGGCACGCAACAACAAAAAGGTTAGCCATCACTGCCCTAGTTAGACGTATAGCATTACCAGAGAGAAAACTTTGTAAAATAAGGTTGGCAACTCTTAATGCCTTTTTAGCAATGTTGTTACAGTGAGCTCTGGGATCTTAGATCTTTTGAAATGAGTACTTCTAGGTCCTTGACAGAGTGTGGGTCATCTTTTTAGAGTTGTTGGCTAAGAATTTGGGAGTCATAGCCTTGGCAAACCTGAGGGTCTCACAATGGGAAACAATGCTTCAATCTTGATTTCAAATGAAAGGAAACAGCCATGGTGGTTAGATTGCAATATTGCAAGCTAATTCTGACGACTGCCAGGAGTTCTGCGACAACTGGCCACTCTCAAACCTCTCCTATTTATTTTCCAGCCAGGGAGGGGCTGGTTAGCGTCCATGACTGTTTTTCCTTGAGAGCCAGCTTATTGTGTTCCTTTGCTCTCCTCTCCTTTCCTCTCTGTGCATACGGGCATTTGGGATGGGCCCCATCTCTTCCTCCCCCTCACTCAGCTCAGGCCCAGAAGACAGTTGCCTCTCCACCTGGGGAAAGATGAAAGGCCCCAGCTCTGCCTCTGTCTCTGATGCCGTTTCTTTATCAGAGGCTCCGAAGCTAGCCCAGGCTGTCCCTCAACCTGTCTGACTCTGCAGCTAGCTCTGCTGGCAGCCGACGGGCCACAACAAGTCTAAAACTCAAATTCTGTCTTATTCACCCATCAATTCTATGGAATCTAGTGTCTTGTCCTATTATTGCATTTCTTTCTATCCTGCTATATTCCATAGCAAAAGGATGCATCCAACCTCAACCATTAAACCATTAATAATTAATTGATCTGTGGAAGTCACACTGCCCCCAAACTGAATACAAATTATGTCTTCAAGTTTAATGGTCCTTTATAGGCCTTGATGCTTTTAAGAGGGGAGGGGGAGAACTATTTTTGTGCAGATTTCTCTTTGCCTATTCCCACTTTTGGGTTCTTTCCACCAAGACCTCTCTCTTTAAGAGGGGAATTTACACATACTTTCTATCTTTAGATTTCCTTTGCAGGAACTTTTTTAAAATTCAGATTGTACAAATTCTGCCAGTCTGCTAGAAAATACCACTGTTCTCAAAAGCTAAAGTCATCATTTTTAAGCAGAAATATGAAGCTAAGAACATAATTTTGCTCCAACAGTATAATCAGGCAACCTGTTGTGGTCCGCCAGCAGCCTGCAGAGCTGGCAGCAGAGTCAGACAGTGAGGAGACTGGGGAGGAACATGGGCCAGTCCTGGAGTTTGGGGAAGGCCCAGATGAGGGCTTTGTGTCGGAGGCAGAGATGGGGCTAGGGCCATCTGGGAGTGATGCACGGACTCCGGAGCCTCCAGAGTCGGACAGCAGAGAGGCAGAGGAAGAGGAGGAGCCTGTTCCTAATTCGCACATGCCCAGAGCTGCCAGAAGGCATGAACAGTTAAAATAAAAGGGACGACTTGGGAGTAAGGCCTGGAGATGATTGGCCCCTCCCATAAGGCTTAAAAGAGGAGCAAAAGCATGTGGGCTCTTTCCAGGAAAGCAACGTTGTTAATTCTGTTCCCAGAAGGCATCTCTGTTTGATTCTGTACTCCATATGGCTTTGCCAAGTAAGTCTTTGGCAGAGTATCAAGGGAGATAAAGGTTGGTGGTTATCCTGAAGGACTTCTCTCGAAGGACTTTTTGCAACTAATTGGGACTCAGCTGCGGATGAACGTAATTCACAGCTGTTGCAATAAAAGAGGTTTTTGGGACTACTCGTGTGTTTTAATGACTCAGGAAGCCTAGGTCACAACACATCCCACAATCTTGATTATGGAATTTTTCCTGCCACTTTCCTCAAAGGAAAGGATAAAACACAACTACAACAATAAAGATTCTTCATAAGAGACCCACCATGCTATTCTTGATTATAGAATAATCAGCCTGTAAAAGTATATCTATGGAGATTCTCAATCATCCTGGTCATGGTTGTCCCAAAGGTGCTTTTCCAAAAGGCAACTGGACTTTCTTGGGTTTTTTTTCCCTTCTCATCCAAGAAGCTTCTTCAGTTTCTAACTGATTGGTGGGGAATGGAAGGATTCTTTGCAGTCATCTGGTCATTAGCACTCTGAGAGTTGGTTATTAGCTCTTCAAGCAGACTCTCAGAGAGCTTATGAAGCATTTTGAAAATAAATATCCACATTTAAAGTTGATGTTTTGCTTTGCAGCATTCGTGTTGGATACGAAATGAAGCTGTCTGCAAATACATCAACAGCTATGGTCAGCTATGGAGTTTGTCAGAATTAAAGTTAATCTAGAGCAGGGGTGTCAAACTCGATTTCATTGAGGGCCACCTCAGGGCTGTGTTTGACCTCAGGAGGCTGGGGTGGGCGTGGCCAGGGTGGGCATGGCCAGCTCAACGTCACTTGTGTTGGGAGCGCCTGTGGTGGCCTGAGCATCCTGTCAGAGAGAACAGACTCCTGAGCTCCATTTTCTGAAGCAACAGCCTCCTGTAACCCTCTGCCAGTGAAAGCAAAGCTCAGGAGGGCCGCCGGCGGCCATTTTTGCTGGTAAAGGTATCACGGGCTGGTCCTTCGCTGTTTCTAGGGCCAGATCTGTGGGCCAGATCTGCAGGCCAGATCTAAACAGCCCATGAACCAGATCCAGCCCCTGGGCCCTGAGTTTGACACCCGTGATCTTGAGATTTGAACTAAAAAGTATATAAGTGACATATAACTATATTTCTTTTTTCTTCCTTGTTTCTTCAGGGGTAGAACCCCTGAACAAACATGCGGAGGTGATTCAAAATGGATGAGGACCAACTAATTAAGCAGGTAGACAAACTGAGGCTACATTCAGTTTGATGAATGTATATGTAATTATACATATGATGAAATTATATGTAAGGAAACAGCAGAGCTTTAGGCATTTCATACTAGTCCATACTTCCATCCCTTGTTCCTATCCATTCTTACGGTGTATACTTGGGAGGCTAGTTAATGTATTTTATTTAAGGAAGTTGGGTGATTAGGAACCATTCACAGAGGACTTCCATACACATAGGGTGTTTCATCAACACTTGGAATGAAGTAAATATAATTCTGGAAAAGACACTTTGTCCCACAGTGTTTCTTCTTCCAGCTTACTTAAAGTTGTGTGTGTGTCTCTGTATATGTGTCTGTGTGCTTTATGCCTTTTTAAAAGACAGAAAGGTTAGGGGGCCAACGAGAGTTTAAAAAGTAGTACAAAGCATCTTGGTACTAATGGGCACCATGGTAAGGCCCACCTCGCTGCCTAAGTATACAGCAATTACGCTGTTGAATTTATTAATCACTATCCAAAGTGATTCTATGATTGTAACTTATTGCTGTATCCTTACAATTTATATTGATTGTTTCTTAGTATGATTCGATTGCTTATTTGTACCCTATGACTATCATTAAGTGTTGTACCTTATGATTCTTGAGCAATGTATCTTGTCTTTGAAAGCATATGCACCAAAGACAAATTCCTTCTGTGTCCAATCACACTTGGCCAATAAAAAATGCTGTTCTGTTCTGTTCTAAAATGAACATTACATCTAAGTTCAGCTCTTTGTCTAGAAACAAAATTTGCAAAGGAGGGCATTAAAGTAAGCAATAGCAATAGACACTGTCAAGGTAATAAGGTAAGACAGGCAGTTGCCCCCAAATGCCTGGTGTGTTTAAATGTGGTTCCGGTGTTCCCTTCTCCCCCCCCCGCCCAAAAAAAAAAACCACACACACACACACACACACACACACACACACACACACTTCAGATGACACTATTAACTTCAGGGCTCTACAGTAAAGCTATTCTATGGCTGGGATTTTCAGCATACTCTGAAAATTGAATAATGTTCTATTTGAGGCCTACTGGGTCAGAATGATAGGCTGAAAATCATGCCATCCTCTTGCTGTGCTGAAAAGAAGGAGAAATAGCTACAAAGACATGTGTAGCAGTGTAGGAATCGTTGCATCTTGTTTTACAGGTATTTTGTAAAATAGGATTAGCAGCTTACTTATCCCTCAACCATTCACATACTAAGTTATTAGGAATCATCTCTTGGCTGTATCTTGCTATGCAGGACATAGAAGAAAACAAAACAAATTTGTAAAAAAAAAATGTAGTTTCTTCCCTGGCATCCAGACCCACATTCGTGATCACGATTCTCCACAAGAGAAAAGAGTGAGGGGGAGGGGAAACAACAACATGAAACACATTTTCCAGACTACACCCCCTCAGCCCTTTCCTCCCACACTAATCACACAGGAATAAAATGGTTGCTATATACGCCTCTCCTTCAGAATTTTGTTAGTGCACCATGACATCAGCGTTGGAGATACAGCCAACTTTAGAACTCCATCTGGGACAAATAACGCTGGATTGGATTCTGCTTGCTTTTTGTTTATACACAGTAACTGAAAATGTCTTGGTGGTAAGCAATCTTTGCTCATAAGATTTATTTCTCAACTCTTCCCAAGCTCCCCCCCCCCAACCTCCTCTTTCTGCATCCTGGAAATACTTTCAGATTCATCTTAATTTTAAAAATGGTGAATTAAAATGGGTATTTTTCCCCTTCTTCTCCGCCTTCCTGCTTCATCTCCAAAGATAATACATTGTTGTGAAAGTTGTAATTAGCCTTTGAGATGAAACACTTTCTTGAAAACTAAAAAAGATGCTGTGGCAAACAAGGAAAATTAAAGGCCCATTCTTGCATTCTTTCCAGCCAAACTTTAATTGAAGAGATTCTAGAGTCCACCTGGGAATTTCACTAAGAATACCCTGAGCAGGTATGAATTATCTGGTTCCAAATCTTTGTAGATAAGGGGAATGCAATTCCAGCCATAATCCTTTCTCCAGACTATCAAAATTTACAGATTACAGTTGCACCCGGGGAATGCTTTCTCCAAACTCAGAAAGTTTCCCAAAACAAAAAGCAAATATAAAAATAAGGAAGCTGCCCCTTCTTTCCATGCTATTTTTCATATGCAGGTATAACTCAATAGAGAACAGATATTCATCTGCAGATCCACATTGCACATCAATTTTTTTTTAAATTGCTGCTGCTACCGTGTCCCCCCCCCCAAATAAAACCGGGTCTTATATTAATTTTTGCTCCAAAAGATGCATTATGGCCTATTTTCCAGTTAAGTCTTATTTTGGGGGAAATACAGTACTAAACGCCTCCGTCTGCTGACTATCTTAACTGGGGCTTATTTTTGGGGTAGGGCTTATATTTCGAGCATCCTGAAAAGTCATGCTAGGGCTTATTTTCTGGTTGGGTATTATTTTGGCTCTACCCTTATAAACAGGGTAGTAGTGTTGTGATTACTTAGTTTTTCAAAATAATTTAGATTTATAAACAAAGTTTCATTGATACTTTTTATAAGAAATTGGGTAATTACCATGCAAAAGGGAAATACGAAGGAAGGAAGGAAGGAAGGAAGGAAGGAAGGAAGGAAGGAAGGAGATTATAATGAGAGTGAGGGAGGGTCTCAGGGAAGCCCTGCCTTAGCACTAAACAGTCCAAGTCATAACACCTCAAGTATTATTACAGTAAAAAAAAAGACTGAAGAATATGCTATCTTTAAATGGAGCAGTTTGAGTCTTATTCATGCCATGATTATATCAAATCCCTCAACAGTTTCTGCCTTAGTTGATGATTATGCAATACAACCAATATTCTGATCACAGATTTTGAAGCTTGACTCATTGGGTATTAGGTCTTCTTTGATCTTCTCTGTGTAATGTGGAATGACCATCTGCCATTGTCTAACCAGAAAATTGCTTGTTGTTTGAGAGAAAATATGACACAGATGTTCTAAAAACATTGCTTTAATTCCAGACACACCCATGCTTCATCCAATTTTTAAATTAGTTTTGTCCTACAGTATTTGCATCTCCCTAGACAAGTTGCCCATTTAGACTTTTGAGGAAACTCAACATGATGAATCCATTAGATAAATGGTGGTACTGAACAAGAGTCAGCAGTGTCTTCAAGGATGGAGACCAAAATGGGCAAGATGGCAGTTGTGGTATTGACATCAAAGCCTCACCCCTTTGTCACATATATATGGGATGGAGTTTCTATTCCGAAACTACCCTTCTGGTCAGATTAGCTCTTGTCTGTGAAACTTTCTGGGGAATCTTGCATTACATAGCCTTGAGCCCTATCACAGAACAAAATAAATTAGTGAAAGGCATAAAGAATAACACTAAAGTTTTCTCTCTCTTCTTCCTCAAGAATTGGTTCCATTTTAAGCCTTGGTAGCACACTGGTTAAAGTGCAGTATTGCAGACAAACTCTGTTCACAGCATGTATTTTGATCCTGACAAGGCTCAAGATTGACCTTCCAATCCTTCCGAGATCAGTAAAATGAGGACCCAAATTGTTGGGAGCAATATGCAAATAATGCTTACTCTGAAAATCGCCAGAGAGTGCTGTATTTAGGTATATGAGCCTAAATACTATTATTATTATTATTTCTATTATTCCATGTATCTTAATTCTAAGTAAACACATAAAACATCATTGCACAAGTCATAAATAGCAGAAATATACATTCCAAGCCACCACTTTCAGAATATACTGACTTGCTGTGTTCCATCTCCATTGACCAAGTGAGGCATCATGGCTACTTCCCCATTCAGCAATGATGGCAACTCCAGTGGGATTTGGTCGGTCATCATCATTGTGACGTACATTCATGGAGAATTTTCCTCTGCGGGCTTCCTAAAAGAGATAAAATTTACAGTGGGTAATGTGATTTCTCTCTTCTTTTTTTTTAACTTTAATTAGAACCTTCAAAAATGCAAACATTTGCTGCCAGATTGAATAGCTGGTACTACTAATTAACAAGTGCCCCATAGCAGCTGATAGATATTATGCCTTGTTACCATATATAACCACAGCAATGCACAGAAATAGTGTTAGTGGCATAATTCCATATTTATGAAATGTGATTTTCTAGAGTTGCTTCTCTGGACTGAGGAGGAATGCAAGTTAATTTAATATAAATAATAGTATAATTTATCAAACAGAAAAAGATGAGCACCTGTATTTTTCTGCCATGGCCACCATGTTTAGCACCCATGTATTCTTTAAATAATTTTTCCATTAAGGAGCATTCTAAAGCTCTATGAACTATATTTAATCTTTAAGTAACCAATGACTGAAATGCACTTTTAAACATTATGCCAATAACATGCATATATAGCATATAAGCACTTTAAACTAGATTTAAACTATGTTTAAATACATAAAGAATTGACTCAATTTACTGCTGCCTGCTGGCTCAGGAATTCTTGGAGCTGAAGTCCACAAGTCATAAAGAATCCATAGCAGGGGTGCTATTCAGCAGGTTCTGACAGGTTCTGGAGAACCGGTAGCGGAAATTTTGAGCAGTTCGGAGAACCAGCAAATACCACCTCTGACTGGCCTCAGTGGGG
Organism: Ptyas mucosa; assembly: GCA_012654045.1. Taxonomy (NCBI): domain Eukaryota; kingdom Metazoa; phylum Chordata; class Lepidosauria; order Squamata; family Colubridae; genus Ptyas; species Ptyas mucosa. The sequence continues at coordinate 7,416,203 of WNWU01000019.1, forward strand.
TGAGAATGGAGATTTTGCAGTATCCTTCCCCTGCCATGCCCACCAAGCCACGCCCACAGAACTGATAGTAAAAAAAAAATTGAATTCCATTACTGATCCATAGTTCCCCACCTCTGCTGTAACATCAAGAGATTTCTATGCAAACTTGCATGGAGATCTTTGGGAATATAAATTTGCATCCCAATCCTTCTCTCTACAAACCGGCAAGGAATGAATACTTCCCATGCAAACTAACAGAGAAAAACTATGTAGCAAAGTCCTAACTCTGAATTTGCAGGTTAGGTTTAAAATAATGTCTTCTCTAAGTCAAGTGCTACTGCAGGCAATGTCATGGATACCCAGATAGTTTTCTAATATTTTCTAGTTATCTCAAGTCTATATGTCTATGAAGATTCTCAGTCATCCAGGTCATGGTTGTCCCAAATGAGAAGCAAAACGTCTTCAATGAAAAACCAGAAAGTCCAGTTGCCTCTTGAAAAAGCACCTTTGGGACTCAAGTCTATATGGTCTACTAGTACTCAGAACTATTCAGGTGAGAAATATAAACTACAGTACTATCTGCAAGGTAAATTAGACAAGTGGGGGAGGGGGAGAGAAATGAGAACCAACTTGCTAGTCTTAGATACAAAATGTGCATTAAGCTTTAGCCAAGTCATAACCAAGAAGTTAGTGTTCACAAATACATTGGCAATAGTAACAGTTTGATTCAAAAAAGGATCATAGTTACAAAAATCTACTTCAGAGAAAACATATTGGTCCCAGACCAGTAGGCACTCATCCAACACTGAAGAAGAACTGGATTGAAATGTTCAATATTGCAAAATCAAGAGAATTATATAATTTTGGGAGCAGACAGAAGACAGGCATTTCGGAACTAAATATTCTAGGGCTGTAAAACAGACTTTGCTTTTTTTTCTGTATTTACATATATAAGCGCCCAATCTTTTTCTAATCTTATCATATTTCCTTATGATAAAGTCAAACTCACACAACCTAGCTATCAAATGCCCAGAAAAAGACTCTAATCATTTTACATTCACTACACATTCCATCCATAATGCCCCACTTTTATGAGCACAAAGAACAAAATGGGTCTATTTAGGTTCCCTTGTTTTGCTCAGACAAGACCTTGCTTTAAATTAAGAGATCAGTCATGTTGGGTTTTGTTTTTATATTTAAGAATTATTTTACTTTTGACTTGCTAAAAGATTAATTCTCGGGGTTGGTGTGGAAACACATGTTTCTATTGTGTACATATATTTTAGAAAAATATATATGGCACTTTTTTCACAGCAACTTCAAGAGTATGTTGGCCTGTTATCATAACCCATCAATCATTGCAGGGACCCTTACAAATACAGGCAGTCTTTCATCTGATCGGTCAGTCACTCAAAATCAATAATATTCACCTCAAGCACACTTATAAAAGTTTGTTAAGGAGCCTCTAAGAGATTGAAAGATACTATACATGCATTAAACATATCCTATGGGATACAAATGGAACTAAAACAAATAAAACCAATACTGTACAGAGCTATGCCTGATAAAAGTTCAACATTTCAAAACAGTAAATTTTAAAATTCTAATACAAACATGACAATTTATGAAAAGTAAGAAACCACAAGGGGCTGAGGTAGCATTATTGTTCAGTTCTCAAGCCAAAGACAGGCTTTGTCAAACTGAGCATAAGTCTGTAAACAATATAATTAAGAAGGCAGGAAGGGAGCTGAGTTTCTATAGCAAATGTCATTTTCCATTATGCTTTTTGAGTAGCAGTAAAGCAAAAGGCACCCCATCTGCAGACTAAAACACATGGACTGTGCGTCACTTATTCAAAGATCAATAAAATGCAATGCTTTAATCTCTGTTTTAGAATTTAAATAAATAATCTGATCTTGCGAGGAACTGCATTAAGAGCTACTCAATTGTGGTTCACCAATGGAATGGAATGGAATGGAATGGAATGGAATGGAATGGAATAGAATAGAATAGAATAGAATAGAATAGAATAGAATAGAATAGA
>WNWU01000019.1:7425143-7451007 GCA_012654045.1 Ptyas mucosa
AGAACAGAACAGAACAGAACAGAACAGAACAGAACAGAACAGAACAGAACAGAACAGAACAGAATACTTTATTGGCCAAGTGTGATTGGAGACACAAGGAATTTGTCTTCAGTGCATAAGCTCTCAATGTACATAAAAGATATAAGTGATAAATCGTGATCATAGTCATCATAAAAATACATTCATCATAAATCATAAAATACAACAGTTAGTGATAGACATATCACTAACAGGATACTTATAAATATTTGCACCCAATTATTACAAAAATTTCACATTCACTTTATTTATAATTACAATGTAAATGTTAAGAAATTTATGTTTCAAGTCTTTAAAACACGAAGGGAAAAAAGCTTTAAAACTTTTCCTGAAGATTATTATGTTTTTGCAGTTTTTCCAAGTCTTCTCATCGCTAGATACTGAAACTGCCATGTGGCAAATTCTTTGCACCTCTACTCAGTTAATGGCGATATCCTTCAATCTTCAGAGCGACAGCCCTGCCATTTCCAGATGTTGGTCCCTGCCCATTTTGTTTATTTAAAAGCCAACACAACAATAACTTGTAACATATGGTAGGTTCCTCTCCTCCACCCTCTCCAGTTTAAAGCTGCTCTGGTCCTAACGGTTCCCATGAGCTGAGTTCACAAGGGTCAACGTAATTAGGCAAAAAGCTGACTTCCAATAAATTGCATCACTCTTGTGCTGATAAACAATGCAGTGGAGAACATGCAATTAGCAAGCGCATCAGAAGAAGGGAATCTGAGGAATGGGGAGATTAGCTTTAAGTGACATTAAGCAGGAGCATCTTGTTTCGTAAGGTGGACAAAATCAATCTGGGGAAAACACAACCCAGAAAAGATCCTAGAATACAGTGGCGAACACTTTCGTATTTGACAGTTTGGCAATTGAGAAGCTGCCACAAAGAAGAGGGGGTCGACTTATTTTCCAAAGCACCAGAGGGCAAGACAAGAAACAATGGACAGAAACTAATCAAGGAGAAAAGCAACCTGGAATTAAGGAGAAACTTCCCAACAGTGAGGACAATTGACCAGAGGAACAGCTTGCCTTCAGAAGTTATGGGTGCTTCATCACTTGAGGTTTTTAAGAAGAGACTGGACAGTCATTTGTCTGAAACGGTATAGGACCGTGATGGCAAACCTAGGGCACGCATACCCAAAGTAGCACACGAAGCCATGTCACCCGGCACACGCAGCCTTGCCTGTTTGTCTTCTGGGTTTCTGGTGTGCATGTGGGCGTGACGATCAGCTGTCCTTTATGCGTGCAGAAGTGCCAAAAGCCAGTGTGCGCATGCGTGCTGGCAAGCTGATCATTGCGCGCACAGGCATGATAGAACCCGGAAGTTCGGCTTTTCCGGCCCTGACGAGTTCATGCACGCCCGACATTTCCGCGCGACCTTTTCAGCACTTGATGCCGAAAAGGTTTGGCATCACTGGTGTAGGATCTCCTGCTTGAGCAGAGGATTGGACTAGATGACCTCCAAGGGACCTTCCAGCTCTATTCTGATTGATTGACTTAGAGGGCTCTTCAACCATTTCAAAGAAGCATCGGGGTTTATTAAGTCTGGTGTTGTGCTGTATTTTCATATCCACGGATTAGAGAATATGAAAAGGGGAAGCCATGGTTCTCAGGAGTTAAAAGACTGTGTAAATAGTTTGACTTATCGAATTCAGAGGATTCCTAGGGGTTTCTAACAAAGGCATAACACAAAGGGAAACTTTAGCCATCCAAACACTGAAAATAAGCCCTTTAATATTGACTAAGGAGAATCAACACCACCTCACCGTGATGTCATGAGCGGTTCAGGCTCAGTAGTGCAATCACATTTTTGAATGCGCTAATAATAAGAGGATGGGTCAAATGTCATCCTGCATTTCACAATGTTTAAAGCACTTTCTTTAGGATTGGCAATGTTTGGGGAATTAAATGTATAAGCTAGTATATGCAAACTAGTTTTCTAAATATTCTTCCAGTAGCAAGATCCAGTCTCATTTTATATCCAGGAGTCAAGTAATCTCATAGTCATTGACTCAAAAAGACAAGAGGAAGAGACCCCCAAATTCAAAATCATGTGCTAGTGTACAGGTAGTTGTCACTTAATGACTATTTGATGCTATGACAGTCACAGAATGGCCCACAAAGCATCCTCAAAAGTCGTAAATGACCACATTGCTGTCCTCCAGAGTCATATGACCATATATCATGAAGGTCAGCTTTGTGATTGGCTATGATGGTCCATGGTCACATGACCACAATTCTTTCTTCTTCTTCTTCTTTTTTGCTGGTTTCTAGCAAAAAACACCCATTCAGATTAATGGGTTTGCTTAACAACTGTGGCATTTGCTTACCAACCACTACGAAAAAGGTTGGAAAATTACTGTTGGTCACATGGATGTCTCCAGTTACCTCCACAACAACTAACAACTATAATTCCAGTCCCAATTATAGTTATAAATTGAATGTCTACCTGTATTCCTTGGGCTTGTGGAGAGAGAGCGAAAGAGGGAGGGAGGGAGGGAAAAACAGAGAGAGAGACAGAGAGAGAGACAGACAGAGACAGAGAAACAGAGACAGAGAGGGAGACCATCCTAATTTTAGGAATTACACCAAACTTGTTTTCATACAATAATAATTATATAACATTATTTTAAAGAATTGGTGGTCAAAAATTAAATTGTGGTCCTACAAATCTATTATATTGACAGGAAAAGATTAGGCAAAAGAATCAAAAGTTCCAATTTAAAGAGAATTTTTAATAGATAATTTAATCTAATTTAATAGATGAATAATTATTTCCATATATAAGATATCAAGCAGTGGGGGGGGGGGGAGAAGGGAAATTATAAGTCAGAATTTTTTTTTCTGGCTTTGATATATTGCATAGTCACTATAAATAAAACACAAATCTGTGCCAGCAACAGATCACTATTGACTATTTGCACATCCACGACAGAACAAGATAGCACGGAGTATTTAAATCAAAGTTATGAAAATCAACAGCCGTTTTTCACAGTGCCACTTGTTTCTGTCCTGTGAAATATTTTATTTTTATTTCAGCCGCTCTTCAACTGACCTATGGCTGAAGTCATGTTGACAGTGAGTAGTGCATTGTATGATTGTGGGAAACGACTTTGCACAAACCTCTCATTCAAGCAGTCATTCACAGGGATTTAGACAAGCCACTAGAATAGGGCACCTCTGGCTATTAGCTGAAGGAATTTCTAGCACAGTGGGAATGTTGAAACACTGTAAATGCCACATTCATAAGCCTTAATTGCCTGGATCGGAGGATAAAACAAACGAAGGCCTTTCAGAATTAGGGGAAAGGATGAAAACCGTGCCTTGTCCCTCTTTAGTTTGGATGCAATAAAAAAGAGTGCTATTTAATATATCAGGAACTATTTATAATACTCAGGGAGCTGAAATTTTAGACATACCGTATTTTTCAGAGTATAAGACGCACCTTAGTTTTGGGGGAGGAAAATAAGAAAAAAGCTGATTGGCAGGTGGATCAGCCTCCCGGAATACCCCCAATCAGCTGTTCCCAGAGGTGAATTTTAGCAACAGATTCCTAGGTTGTAAGCTCTGTGCCTTGCTTTTTTTTTTTTTTTGCTTTTTTTTTCTGCCTCTGAAACTTCTGAAACTCTGTTTCAGAAAAAACTTCTTTTCCTGCCTCTGAAACAGAGCTTTGGAAAAAAAAAGCCTCTGAAACTCTGTTTGGGGGCTTTTTTTCCGAAGCTCTGTTTGGGGCTTTTTTTCTGAAGCTTCGTTTCTGATGCTTTTTTCAGCCTCTGAAACCTCCGTTTGAGAAGCTGGGCAGGGCTACATTCGGAGTATAAGACGCACCCAGATTTTCACCCTCTTTTTTGGGGGGAAAAGGTGTGTCTTATACTCCGAAAAATATGGTTATCTACTGAAAACCCCCTAAATATATACTAGCAGATAGCAATTAGCAATTAGGAAAGCTATGGCAAATCTAGATAGCTTACTAAAAAGCAGAGACATCACCTGCCAACAAAAGTGTTATGGTCAATAAAAAAAAAAAGAAGAAGAAGTATGGTCATAGTCAAGGCTATGCTTTCCCAGTTGCAATGTATGGCTGTGAAAGTTGGACGATAAGAAAGGCTGAATGCCAAAGAATTGAGGCCTTTGGACTATGGTGCTGGAGAAGACTCCTGGGAGTCCCTTGGACTGCAAAGCGATCAAACCAGTCAGTCCTAGAGGAGATTAACCCTGACTGCTCTTTAGAAGGCCAGATCCTGAAGATGAAACTCAAATACTTTGGCCACCTAATGAGAAGGAAGGACTGGAGAAGAGCCTAATACTGGGAAAGATTGAGGGCAAAAGAAGAATGGGACGACAGAATATTAGCTGGCTGGCTGGAGTCACTGAAGCAGTAGGCATGAGCTTAAATGGACTTCAGAGGATGGTAGAGGACAGGAAGGCCTGGAGGAATGTTGTCCATAGGGTCGCGATGGGTCGGACACAACTTCACAACGAACAACAACAAGAATGATCTCTGTTCTTTAGTCCAATTATTCCAATCTAGTACTTCTGGGGATAAATCATTGGGCTTTAGGCAGTTGTGGATCCAATTAATCCATAATTAATTGGAACATCACTGAATGGCCTGGGATATATAAGCTCAAGCCTAGCATATGAGTCAATAAAGATTCTCAGTCAACCATGTGAAGGTGTCTGAAAGCTGAGTCATGGCAACTGAGCTTATTTTTCTTGTTAGTTTGAGATGTTTCACTGCTCATCCAAGCAGCTTCATCAGTCAGATCAAGTTAATTAGACTAGCAATAATAATAAGTCTAGTTGCCCATTCAGACAATTCAACGTTCAGACAATTTTATCCGAATAACTGAAAATCTTCATTGATTTTTTCCAATGCACTTTGGGCAGGAAATCCCTGAGGTTGGTGCAGAAGGAGTCAATATGTTCTAATGACTCTCTGCCCAACTAATTTCCTCTGACTGATGAAGCTGCTTGGATCAGCAGCAAAATGTCCTAAACTAACAAGAAGTCCAGTTGCCATGACTCAACCTTCAGACATAGCATATGAGCTAATATTGACTAAAGCTATACAATAAGAGCATGGGTTCTCATGATAAAGATTCAGGTTCAATGCCCAATGTCTCCAGTCAATGTCACTGCCCGTAGAGTAGGTGGTCCAGGATCTGACATGATAACATAACTTCTTGCATTCCTGTGTTCCTTTTTGATGATAAATCTACCTTATTTTATGAGCCATGGTGGTGCAGTGGTTAGAATGCAGTACTGCAGGCTATTTCTGCTCACTGCTGTCTACCTGTAGTTTGGCAGTTCGAGTCTCACCGGCTCAAGGTTTACTCAGCCTTCTATCTTTCTGAGGTCGCTAAAATGAGGAGCCAGATTGTTGGGGGCAATATGCCGACTCTGTAAACAGCTTAAAAAGAGCTGTAAATACTAGTAAGACAAAGGAGTTGGTGCTAGATTTTCGGAAGCACAGACTGCCCCATTGTATATTGAGGTGGGCTGTGTGGAGAAGGTTTCCTCTTTTAAATTCTTGGGAGTGCTTATTAGTCAAGATCTCACCTGGAAAAACAACACGTCCTTGCAAATCACGTGGTGATTGGCAAGGCCCAACAGAGACTTCATTTCCTTAGAGTCCTGTGAAAAAAATCAGGTGGAACAACGGCTGATGACCTCTTTCTATTGGTCCACAATAGAAAATGTCCTCACATACTACATCACAGTATGGTATGCTGGTTTAACTGCTGTGGAAAGGAAGGCATACAGAGAGTGATCAATTCGGCACAAGAAACCATTGGTTGCCCTCTAACACCACTGGATGACATCGCCAGGTCTCGCTGCTTTAGCAGACTAAGGAAGATACTCAGAAATGATTCACACCCTGGTCAGTGTCTCTTCACACTTCTACCATTGGGCAGAAGACATTGAAGCATAGCCAGCCGAACAAATAGATTTAAAATAGTTTCTCTCCTTGGGCTGTCAGACTTAAACACAATCACAATTACTTGCATAGGGATTATTCTTTATACTATTTATTTATTAGATTTGTATACCGCCCTACTCCCGAAGGACTCAGGGCGGTGAACAGTTAACAATAAATACAGACTATAAATATTTAGAAACTGATTAAAAATACAATTGAATAGATTGATATAGAATGGAATTAAATTAAAACATTCTCAAATTTATAGGGTAGATCCAAATTTAAAGAATTTAATGGTTTGAAGGGAAGTTAGGCCAGGCCGGCTTGCATGAATAAGAATGTTTTGAGGGCCCAGCGGAAAGCCCGGAGATCTGGGATTAATCGTATCTCCGAGGGCAGCTCATTCCAAATTGTGGGTCCTCCCACAGAGAAGGCTCTCCTCCTGGGGGCCGCCAGTCGACATTGTTTGGCTGACGGCACCCTGAGAAGTCCCTCTCTATGGGAGCGTACTGGTCGGTGGGAGGTTATTGGTGGCAGAAGGCGGTCTCGAAGATATCCTGGTCCTAAGCCATGGAGCGCTTTAAAGATGGTAACCGAAACCTTGAAGCGCACCCGGAAGACCACAGGGAGCCAGTGCAGCTCGCATATACTATACATATGCTATATATGTTGTTTGTATTTTTGGTCATGGATTGCACCATCGAGGCTAAAACCAATTTTGTTGTATACATGATGTACAATGACAATAAAGGCTATACTATACTAAACACTGTGAAGCAGTATATAAGTCTAAGTGCGATTGCTATTGCTATTACCAGTGAGATGCAAGAATGAAAGAAGATAACCATGACACTAAAATTGGCCTATTCAGTCCTCAAGGAAAATTACATATACCGTTCAGGCTGATCCTAATATTAGGCAGAGCGATCACCTCCAATAAAGACATATAATGTATTACAAATCGGCATACTTTTATTATCTTTCTAGGCTACCACAATCCCAAGACTCTCAGCAATTTTTAAAAATCTGAACATCTACACTATATCAGTAAAAAACTAAAACTGGAAACCCATAAAATTATTACAATGAATTTCAATTTAAAACAGCATTCCAGGCACAATTAACAATTTGATGTTGTTGGGTCAATTCAATCCTTAAAGCAGAGTTGAAATCCAGCAGGTTCTGGAGAACCAGTAGTGGAAATTTTGAGCAGTTTGGAGAACCGGCAAATACCACCTCTGGCTGGTCCCAGTGGGGTGGGAAATTTATTTATTTATTTATTTATTTAGATTTATATACCGCCCTTCTCCCCAAGGGGACTCAGGGCGGTGAACAGCCAAAAGTTAAAAAACATACATACAAAATTTAAAAGCCAAATAAAACCGAATTAAACAATGGCCCCAATTATTTAAAATCCCAATTATAAAATATTAAAACCCTAAATATTACAATATTTACAATTTAAAATTTTTAAATTATTTTTATAAAAGAAGGGGAAAAAGGGAAGAATTCGGCCAGGCCCGCCTGGTGAAACAGGAAAGTTTTTAGCTCACGGCGGAAGGCACGAAGATCCGGGATCCTCCGTAACTCTGGGGGGAGCTCATTCCAGATAGTGGGTGCCCCCACAGAGAAGGCTCTCCCCCTGGGGGCCGCCAGCCAACATTGTTTGGCCGACGGCACCCGGAGGAGCCCCTCTCTATGGGAGCGTACCGGTTGGTGGGAGGCTATTGGTGGTAGTAGGCGGTCCCATAAGTACCCGGGTCCTAAGCCATGGAGTGCTTTAAAGGTGGTAACCAACACCTTGAAGCGCACCCGGAAGACCACCGGGAGCCAGTGCAGCTCACGCAGGAGAGGAGTAATATGGGAGCACCACGTCGCTCCCATCACCACCCGCGCGGCCGCACTCTGCGCCAGTTGGAGCCTCCGGGTGCTCCTCAAGGGGATCCACATGTAGAGAGCATTACAATAGTCCAGGCGAGAGGTGACGAGGGCGTGAGTGACCGTGTGTAACGAGTCCCGATCCAGAAAGGGACGCAACTGGCGAATCAGGCGAACCTGATGAAAAATCCTCCCGGTCACGGCCGTCAAATGCTCTTCTAAAGACAGCTGTGAATCCAGGAGGACGCCCAAGTTGCGTGCCCTCTCTGCGGGGGCCAATGATTCGCCCCCGATAGTCAGCGATGGCACCAGCTGACTATATTGGGACGTCGGAAACCACAGCCACTCGGTCTTGGATGGATTGAGTCTGAGCCTGTTCCTCCCCATCCAGATCCGCACAGCCTCCAGGCACCGGGACATCACTTCAAGGGCATCGTTGGGGTGGTGTGGGGTGGAGATGTACAGCTGGGTGTCGTCAGCATACTGATGATATCTCACCCCAAAACCACGGGTGATCTCGCCCAGCGGCTTCACATAAATGTTGAACAGGAGGGGCAAGAGGACTGACCCTAGTGGCACCCCGCATATGAGGGGCCTCGGAGTCGACCTCTGCCCCCCTGTCAACACCGACTGTGACCGGTCGGAGAGAAAGGAGGAGAACCACTGCAACACAGTGCCTCCCACCCCTAACTCTTCCAACTGGTGCAGCATGATACCATGGTCGATGGTATCAAAAGCCGCTGAGAGATCTAATAGGACCAGGACAGAGGAGCACCCCCTGTCCCGAGCCCTCCAGAGATCATCAACCAACGCGACCAATGCCGTTTCCGTGCTGTATCCGGGTCTGAAGCCCGACTGGAACGGATCCAGATACGTCGTTTCATCCAGGTGCTGGGGAAGCTGTTGCGCAACCACACTCTCAACAACCTTCGCCAGAAAGCGAAGGTTGGAGACCGGACGATAATTTACCAACATTGCCGGGTCCAGGGAAGGCTTCTTGAGGAGAGGCCTCACCACCGCCTCTTTCAAGGCGGCGGGAAAGTCACCCTCACCCAACGAAGCATTTATAATCCCCTGGAGCCAGCCGCATGTCACCTCCCAGGAAGCCAGTACTAGCCAGGAGGGGCACAGGTCCAATAAACAAGTGGTCGCGTTCAGCCTGCCCAGAATCCTGTCCACGTCCTCAGGGGTCACAGGATCAAACTCAGTCCAGATAACATTCACAACACCTGCCCCTGTCCCTCCCCCCAAGACTACCCAGTCGGAGTCCAGATCTTCCCGAATCTGAGTGATTTTATCATACAGATACTGAACAAAATCCTTGGCTCTACCCTCCAAGCTTCCTGGTGAAGTAGGGAGCGGGTCACCCTGAAGAGGGCGGCCGGGCGATTATCTGATGACGCAATAAGAGCAGCAAAATAGTTACATTTGGCTGCTTTTATCGCCACTAAGTAATTCCTAATATGGGATCTCACTAGTGTCCGGTCAGATTCAGAACGACTGGCTCTCCAACTACTCTCTAGGTGTCTTTTCCGGCACTTCAACTCCCTCAGCTCCTCGGAGAACCAAGGAGTCAATTGAGATCGGTGCCGGGTCAGAGGCCACAAAGGCACGACCTGATCCAGAGCACCCGCAGCCGCCCTGTCCCAGGCGGCCACTAGGTCTCCGGTCGAGGCGTGTGCCAGAGCCTCAGGAAATGCCCAAGCTCCATCTGGAACCTATCAGGTTCCATCAGGTGCCTGGGGTGGAACCAACTAACAGGCTCCGCCTCCCTGCGGTGGGGTGCAGCGGTTTGAAAGTCGAGATGAAGGAGAGAGTGATCTGACCATGACAAGGGCTCGATGACTAAGTCCCCTATCTCAAGATCACTCAACCACTGTCCAGAGACGAAAATCAGATCCAGCGTGTTTCCCCCCGTGTGGGTAGGGCCATGAATTAGCTGGGTCAGGTCCATAGCTGTCATGGAAGCCATAAACTCCCGAGCCACCTCCGACGTCTCACCCACAGATGGAAGGTTGAAATTCCCCATGACCATAAGTCTAGGGGTTTCAACCGCCACTGTGGCGATAACGTCGAGGAGTTCGGGTAGGGCTGTTGCCACGTGGCAGGGAGCCAGGTACGTGATCAGCAAACCCATCTGAACCCCATGACCCCACTTCACAAGGAGGGACTCACAGCCGGCCATCTGAGGAACTGTGGCCTCCCTCGGTCTCAGACCTTCTTTGATAACAACCGCTACTCCCCCGCCCCTGCCCTGTAGCCTTGGCCGATGGAATGCAAGGAAACCTGGTGGGCACATTTCAACGAGGGGAACCCCCCCTCCTGGCCCAACCAGGTCTCCATAATACCTGCCAGGTCCGCTCCCCCCTCACAAATAAGATCACAAATGAGGGGGGCTTTATTTACTACGGACCCGGCATTGCATAACATCAGCCGAAGGACCGGGCCCTGAGGGTCTGTGCAACCTGGGGAACGGGTGGAGCCTTGGGGGCCGGAGCGCACCACCGCTCGTAAACAGTGGGTGTGCACTCCCCTAACTCGATATGGCCCCCCTGCTCCCGCCATATCTACCCCTCCCACTCACGGTAGTGATGTTCCAGGCGCTATCCGGACAACCTCTGGCTCCCCTCTCGACCCCAGGATCCCCTCCTCCCATGCCATGCTTCCTTGCCAGGCCTGCCCCTCCCCCTCCCCTCCCTACCCTCCCCCTCCCCAGAACCCCTTAAAAATTTAGTTAATGACAATTTTAAAAAATCCCTTAGCCCCCTCTTGGCCGCATGGAATGGGGATTTTGCAGTATCCTTTCCCTGGAGGTGGGTGGGGATGGAGATTTTGCAGTATCCTTCCCCTGCCATGCCCATCAAGACACACCACGGCCATCAAGACAGACCTACAGAACCAGTAGTAAAAAAATTGGATTTCATCACTAGTCCAATCCTGAATAAAAACTCTTCCTCTTTAGCAACAGTTCTGAATTGTTTCTTACAACAAAGAAGACAAAGAAGTTTCACCTATCAGCTCAGAACAGTGGCTTTTCCTGGCACTGGTATTTTGTGAAAGAACAGAATCAGATTCTGTAGCGGAGAAGAGTTGTTATCTCAAATGACTGCATTTCTGAAATTTGCTCCTCTTTGTTTTGCATATTTGATGCCTTCTCTCTTTTTTTTCCTGCACTAGTTGACAGTAGTGATTGTGTGGATGGAATCTAAAAATGCTTTTGCGGTAGCAATAGCAATAGCACTTATACTTGTACACCACTTTACAGTACTTTACAGCCAGTGGTGGGATTCAAAATTTTTTACTACCGGTTCTGTGGGTGTGGCTTGATAGGCATGACGTGGCTTGGTGTGCGTGGCGGGGGAAGGATACTGCAAAATCCCCATTCCCTCCCCACTCCTGGGGGAAGGATACTGTAAAATCCCCATTCCCTCCCCACCTCACTAACCTGCTTTCCAGCTTTGTTCTCCTGTACAGGGCAACAAAAGAAGATCCAATGATAAACTGAGATTCAATCAGCTGAGACTTGGGAGGCAGCGAATAGATCAGGGGCGGGGCCAACCAGAGGTGGTATTTGCCGGTTCTTCGAACTATTAAAAATTTCTGCTACCGGTTCGCTAAAACCGATCAGAACCGGCTGAATACCTCCTCTGTTTACAGCCCTCTCTAAGCAGTTTACAGAGTCAGCATATGGCCCCCAACAATCTGGGTCCTCATTTTACCCACCTCGGAAGGATGGAAGGCCGAGTCAACCTTGAGCCTGGTGAAATTTGAACTGCTAAATTGCAGGCAGCAGGATGTCAGCAGAAGTAGCCTGCAGTACTGAACTCTAACCACTGTACCACCGCAGTAACTGGGGAGACAGATTTGAAGACCTACATTCAACAGAAATTCTGAGTTTGCTTCCATTATGGAAGACGGTCAATCTGAGAATCCTGGGAAGAGCCGAGGTAGTGCAGTTGGTTAGAATGCAGTATTGCAGGCTAACTCTGCCAACTGCCAGGAGTTCAATTTTGATCAGCCTTCCATACTTCCAAGGTTAATGAAATGAGGAGCCAGACTGTTGGGGACAATATAATGACTCTATAAAACTGCTTAGAGATGGTTGTAAAGCATTATGAAGCAGTATATAAGTCTAAGTGCTATTGCTATTACTTCAAAGGCAATCCAATTTTGGTTAATAGGTTATAACGCACATTTTGCATGCAAAGCTCTTTGGCTCTTGGAGAAAGCTGCATGCAGAAGGAATATGAGTATAAAGTGCAAAAGGTTGCCTCACCTAATCAGAACCCATGCGTGATTTCTTTTATCAAGTTCAAAGTATAGCACCTGACATTCAAACAATCCTACAGCCCAAAGAGAAACTAATGTACCCAGAGAAACTAAAGGAATGGAGAGGGCATATGACCCATATATTCCAGTATCCATAAATGTCTAATTTCTGAATATTATTGTTGCTTAGTCTTTTTTTTCCTTTTTTTCTTTGGCAATATACCAAATAATTCAATAAATCAAGAAAACCACTACTAAAATATTCAGAATTTGAGAATGCATACATGGTTCAGGATGAAGTCACTGCAAAGCACTTTGCAACGATGTGTGCCTACATCGCAATCTTATTATCATGACTTTGCTTTCCAGCTTTGATCTTCTTATATAAATACTGAGTCATGACAGTAAATATATCTTACAAATTAGAACTTGCTTCTCTTTTCCTAGAAGTCTTATGGTACTTATAGTAACATTGCATGAGTCACTATAATGTATATCCTGGGTTGAGGAACGTACTTCAGTGGTGGCTTTCAAAATTTTTTACTACCAGTTCTGTGGGTGTGGCTTGGTGGGCGTGGCAGGGGAAGGATACTGTAAAATCTCCATTCCCTCCCCACTCCAGGGGAAGGTTATTGCAAAATCCCCATTTCCTCCTGATAAGCTGGGACTCGGAAGGAAGGGAATAGATGGGGGCGGGGCCAGTCAGAGGTGGTATTTACCGGTTCTCCGAACTACTCAAAATTTCCACTACTGGTTCTCCAGAACTGGTCAGAACCTGCTGAAACCCACCTCTGACATACTTGCACTTGCCTGCAGAATATGAGCATTAACACATTATATCGGCAATAACTTTGTCTCGCAAACCCAGGCAATATTGTATGCTATTATAAAAACTGAGCTGTAAAAAGTTCCAATTCAGAGCTCTCTTCAGATTGTACGCTATGCAAGACAAACTACTTAGAATCATATCAAGCCCACTTACTAAGATGTTAAAGTTGGTATCATTTTGTCTCAATTTGAGACTTGTGCCGCGAATGTAGCTAAAAGGTTTTCATACAGTTTATGAAATTACTAAGCCTACTGCACTTATTTATATTTTTCTTTCCATTTGGCTCTCCTTAAGCTATGCTATCTGACAGAATATATTGGCGATAAATGCCAAAATACTTGAAAACAACTATCTGGATCCTTTTCATAATATGATTTTTTTTTTATTCCACATTATTACTCTATTTCCTTGGAGGTTTTCTTTAAGGTTTCAGTTACAAAACTGGGGGCTGGGAAGAGAAGGAAACATGACTAATAGATTTTGTAGCAGAATTTGAAATGACTCATAGATTCCTTCTTGATTTTTTCAAGGGAAGCCTAGGAAAACCACATGAATTGAAAGTCAGACAATGGATAAACTTGCATGCAACAGACGTCATATTCTCTCCCCCACCCCCCCCCAAAAAATTGAATTTGCAAGCAAAAAAGACTTTAATTTGAAGGGAAGGGACAGATAGGTATCTAGCTTTTTCCCCCTCACACACCATTATCCTTCATTCATGCTGCTTTTTAAACATACATCGAAGCTTTCCAAACTCTGAGGATACAATGAAAAATATGAACAGCAATTTAAAAGAAAATAAAACATGCACTTGAAATAATCCCACTGCACTATTAGCACCAATCCCACATTTCTTATTATATAATGTAAATCATCCTGCAGCCACAATCTTTGTCTAAGTGGGTCTTTCCTTCACAGTTTTTTTAAAAAACTCAATTTATATACCGCCCTTCTCCCTGAGGACTCAGGGCGGTGTACAGCCAGAATTAAAAACATGAAATACAAATATTAAAAGCAATTAAAATATATATAAATTTGGCCCCAAAATTTAAAACTAACAAACCAATTAAAACATTTAAAATGTCTTCTTAAGCCAGCCCGGCTTATTGGAAAAAATGTGTTTTAAGGGCACGGCGGAAGACATTGAGGTCATGAATTCTCCTTATCTCTAGGGGCAGCTGATTCCAGAGGGTAGGTGCCCCCACAGAGAAGGCTCTCCCCCTGGGGGTCACCAGCCTACATTGTTTGGCTGATGGCACCCTAAGGAGGCCCTCTCTGTGGAGCACACGGGTCAGTGGGAGGTCATTTGTGGCACTAGGCGGTCTCGCAGATAACTAGGCCCTATGCCATGGAGCGCTTTAAAGGTGATGACCAACACCTTGAAGCGCACCCGGAAGACCACCGGGAGCCAGTGCAGCTCGCGCAGGAGCGGTGTTACATGGGAGCGCCATGTTGCTCCCGTCACTACCCGCGCGGCCGCATTCTGGACCAGTTGGAGTCTCCGGGTGCTCCTCAAGGGGAGCCCCATGTAGAGAGTGTTGCAGTAGTCAAGGCGAGAGGTGATGAGGGCGTGAGTGACTGTGCACAGGGAATCCCGATCAAGAAAGGGCCGCAACTGGCGGATCAGGCGAACCTGACAAAAGGTCCCCCTGGTCACAGCCATCAGATGTTCCTCCAAGGACAGCTGCATATCCAGGACGACTCCCAGATTGCGAGCCCTTTCCGTGGGAGCCAAAGACTCACCCCCAATAGTCAGTGATGGAGTCAACTGACTATATCGGGACACTGGGAGCCACAGCCACTCAGTCTTGGACGGGTTGAGCTTGAACCTGTTCCTCCCCATCCAGATTGATTCCTTTTTAAACCAGAATTTAAACCAGAATTTAAACCAGAAGAGGAAGACATTACTCAGGATTGGGAATAAAAAGGAAAAAACTATGACTAAGGATAATAAGGGTGGGTGAATCCATTTCATTTAACTGTGTTCTCATATTAATCAGTTATCCATTTACTGTAGCTTGTACATACATAACTAACACATCAAAACTAGGTCTTCTGAGCATAAATGGCTGGGATCTTGGATTGCTGATCCTGCAATACTTAACATGAATATTCTAGGACAGTGATGGCTAACCTTTTTCGGACCGAGTGCCAAAGCGTGAGCGCACCCCCAAAATGCAATGCGTGCGTGGCCCCTGCGCATGCAACCCGCCCCACTGTAAAAGCCTCCAAAATGCAATGCGTGCCCCTGCATGCGACCTGCACATGCCCCCCCATATGCACCCGATCCCCCACAATCGCCCCAGCTCAGCTCTGCCATGCATATGCGTGGAAGAGACCCAAAGACCAGCTGGCTGGCGCGAGATGCACGCATATGCATGGCGGAGCTGAGCTGGGGCGACGGTTCACGTGCCCACAGAGATGCTCTGCGTGCCACCTCTGACACGTGTGCCATAGGTTCACCACCACGGCTCTAAGAGAAATTGTACATAATCCCCCTATCTTTGGGACAAGAGGAGTCATGAGAGAAGACAGGAGGAGTTGTGGAGCTCTCTTAGGGGATTTATAATAGTTTAAATGCTTCATGTACAGTGGTACCTCAGTAGTCATTGTTCATTGGTTCTGGGAAGTGCGATGGGTACCAAAATGATGAGTATCAAACAATTTTTTCCCCATAAGGAATAATATAGTAAGTCACAAGGCAGGCAACAATGACAAGCTGTAGCTTGTGCGTCAAATACCAACAAACGGTGAGTACCAGAACAAAATTTTTCATGACAAAATGAGTTGATTACCAAATTCGATGAGTTGCAAAGCAGCTGAGTACCGAAGTACCTCTGCCATTATAATATTATGTCACTGTTGATCGTTGCCTTTTTAGCTTAATTTTGGCTGAACTGTTTTTCACGTTCTCATTGTAGGAATGACGATACGTGTCCGCAGCCAAGAATTGCGTGATTGTGTACGGTGTTAAATAAATAAAAAAGTCTCTACCTGTCTCAGAATGCAAACAGTTGAGAAAGGAAGTGACAACCAAGTTCACTGAAAGGGTATCACTCTCAGAACCATTCTCACTCACTGGTTTCTCCTCTACAGAGGCAAAAAATTATGGGTTTTTTTTTAGTGGTTCCCCAAATCTACCCAATTTTTAAGTCAATCGATGGGTAGGCAAATTCTGCATCAAGTTCCTACTCTAAGCCTCTGTAGACCGTTATGCATATCCCCTTTAACATTCAGCTAAGGAAATCGCCTCATCCTTAATGAATTCTGAGCAATTTTTTCCACTGACTTGAACAGAGCAAAGAAGAAAAGGAAAACAAAACAAAACAAAATCAGAGCCTTTGGTCAGAATTTCTCATCTTGATGTTCCTCATTACATCAAGCACTCAAAAAAAAAAAATCAGTAGGCATCAGACTACACACAAAGGCAACAATGGTGACAATAGGTCCTTCTCTTCATTAAAATAAGAAACGTCAGTCTGCTACAAACAAAAACTAATGAAAAATATATATATAGTGCAGTCACTGAAGCAGACGGAAGAAAATTGACACACACACACACAAAAACCCGTCTCGGTTAAACAACACACTGAAATTGATAGGTAATATACTTGGAAGTTCAATAAAATTTGAAATCACACTCTGGATTTAAATTCTCTCTCTGGAAAATAGAGTGTGCAGTAACCATCGTATTCTTCTGGGAGATTGTGTTGTAACACTCATTTTGTCATTTTGATATCATTATAATAAGCTACAAATGCTTGTGGATACAGGGCCTGTCTAAAATGAACATTCTATTATCTTGGTTGGTTGCAGTCAGCCAGATGCTTAAATGGGGTTTGGTATTTTTATCCACTTATTGAACTCTGCCTAAAAACCTGTGATAGGCAGATCTAACTGTACGGCATAGTGCTTGTCTCCATTTCTTGGCCGAGGGGGGCAGCTTTCAAACTGCTAGGTAGGCTGAGAGCTGGGGGCAAGTAACAGGGGCTTATCAGCTCATAAGAAGAGTTGTTGTGCAGTGAGATGGGCAGCCAATAAATTTAATAAACAAACA
Source organism: Ptyas mucosa (assembly GCA_012654045.1). Classification (NCBI taxonomy): domain Eukaryota; kingdom Metazoa; phylum Chordata; class Lepidosauria; order Squamata; family Colubridae; genus Ptyas; species Ptyas mucosa. The sequence continues at coordinate 7,442,136 of WNWU01000019.1, forward strand.
AACAAAATGTTCCACGTAAAGCTGCCTTTTGCAATTGACTGATGGTGATTTTGTCAATGCCAACGATGTTCAAATGGCGCTTCAGATGTTTTGGGATTGCACTCAAGAATCCTATAACCACTGATATTATTTTTGCTGATATTAAGTCTTTGTATTTTGTGATTCTCCCCCCACCCCCCACCCCGGTTCCTTCTCTTCTCCTCTGCTGTTTCCAGCTATGCAATGTCCACTATCCAGACTTTTTTGTCTTTCCAGTTGACAATTGTTATTAAGTCTAGAATACTACGATGGTGACAAATAGGCAGAGGTTCCTAAGCACCTGAACAGTATCACAAGAGTTCAGGATGCTGTGACAGTCTTAAATAGGAGGGTAGGTCACAAAGTTATTTTTTAATGCTATTATAAATATGGTCACAATGAGGCAGTTGGTAAGCAAGGTACAGTTGCAGTCCTTTCAAAGTATTGCTGGAGAAGTTAGAGCTAGCCTTATGTATATGTCCCTATTTTAAGTTCATTCTTTTAAGACTTGTCTGTAAATTCATTGTATTTATTCGTAAATCGAATTTATAAATCGCCCTGAAACCAATTCTAAAGTATCTAAACAATGTTCAAATCAATAACTAAGTAACTCTTGAGTTAGAAATGGCAAGTAATATAGGTTTATATCAAACTATACAATTAATAATTAGCCAGGACTTCAATGCAATGGATAACCTATAGGTGAAATTCTGTCCCTTGAAGATCAACCCAGGTTTTTTTCCCCTTGTGAAACGGGCCTGTAAGGTTTTTGCATTTTTTTTAGTATCACCACTTTAACTTTATAAGTTACAGTGCAGTTAAGAGAATTCAAGTAAGGAAATTTCAGTTCTATTTAAACTGCCTAAATGTGCACGCATGGGGACAATGTTCCTTTAAGAGAAATTGTCCGCTGCCTGTTTTTTAAATATTGTATTACATGTGCGCAGCAAATATCACCTTGGATGTCTGGAAGAGACATTTCCGCTGCTCGCTCTCGCTCTCCCTGACAGTGGGGATTATCTCCTGAAATTGCATCTGCCATTTGCATTTTCTGTATTAAAATAACGCTTAAAATCCCATCTTAAACATAAATTTAAAAAAACAGTCTCCAGCTGGATCCAGGGGGCACCTCTGATTAATATGCTTTAACCATGCTTTGCATCCTTAATTCTTCATTTCATCACGGCTAAAATGTATGAATAGAAAAGATTTGTCAATTCGTAAATAATCAGAATGATTGCCTGATTAACAGTCATATCTCACTCATCAAGTTAGCATTTAACATACAAGTAGTTTTAGACTAGGGACGCAGTGGCTCAGGGGCTAAGATGCTGAGGTTGTCGATCGAAAGGTCAGCAGTTCAGCGGTTCGAATCCCTAGGGCCGTGTAATGGGGCGAGCTGCTGTTACTTTTTCCAGCTTCTGCCAATCTAGCAGTTCAAAAGCACGTAAAAAAAAGGGAGTAGAAAAATAGGGACCACCTTTGGTAGGAAGGTAACAGCGTTCCGTGCGCCTTTGGTGTTTAGTCATGCCGGCCACATGAGCACAGTCGTCTTCGGAAAGCGCTGGTCCTTTGGCTTTGAAACAGAGATGAGCACCAACCCCTAGAATCAGGAATAACTAGCACATATGTGCAAGGGGAACCTTTACCTTTACCTTTAGTTTTAGACTTACAACTAGTCACTTAGCAACCAAAGTTAAAACAGACCAACCTGGGTATTACTTACGACGGTCCGCTGCCCACCCTTTGTGATCATATGGCTACATTTAATGCACTCAGCAATCAGACTGCATTTATGGGCATTTGAAGTGGTCCATGGTCATGTGACCATATTTTACAATGATTTTGCCCAAAACCAGCCTTTAAGACTGCAGTGTTCACCTTACAATTGTGGCATCACTTAAGCATCATCGCAAAAATGTCATAAAATAAAATGCAACCATTCCAAGTTATAAACATGATGGGCAAGTTCCATTATGGTTGTAACTCAAGGAATACCCATATTACCGTAGATATCCAGCAATGTTTCGTCTACTAGAAAAAGTGCAGAGAAGAGCAACAAAGATGATTAGGGGACTGGAGGCTAAAACGTATGAAGAACGGCTGTAGGAACTGGGTATGTCGAGTTTAATGCAAAGAAGGACTAGGGTTGACATGATAGCAGTCTTCCAATATCTCAGGGGCTGCCACAAAGAAGAGGAAGCGAAGCTATTCTCCAAAGCACCTGAGGGCAGGACAAGAAGTAATGGATGGAAACAAATCAAGGAGAGAAGCAATCTAGAACTAAGAAGAACTTTCCTGACAGTTAGAACAGTTAATCAGTGAAACAACTTGTCTCCAGAAGTTGTGAATTGTCCAACACTGGAAGTTTTTAAGAAGAGATTGGACAACCATTGGTCTGAAATGGTATATGGTTTCCTGCCTAGGCAGGGGGTTGGTCTTGAAGACTTCCAAGGTCCCTTCCAACTCTTATTCTATTCTATTCTATTCTATTCTATTCTATTCTATTCTATTCTATTCTATTCTATTCTATTCTATTCTATTCTATTCTATTCTATTCTATTATCCTATCCTATCCTATCCTATCCTATCCTATCCTATCCTATCCTATCCTATCCTATCCTATCCTATCCTATCCTATCCTATCCTATCCTATCCAATCCAATAGAGGTGACCAAAAGAGCCAAGCAATAGGTCCAATAATACACTTAGGTCAATGTGATGTGGATTTACTATACCAGTGATGGCTAACCTTTTTGCCATCAAGTGCCAAAAGCGGGAGGAGCATGGGAGAGTCACGCGCACGTGTGCCCACACCCATAATTCTATGTGCCCCTCCCCCTGCGCATGTGTGCATGACTCCCCTGCGCTCCTCCCGCTTTTGGTACGCAATGGCATGGTGGGCCAGGTAGGCCAGTTTTTTGCCCTCCCCAGGCTCCAGAGGCTTTCTAGGAGCCTGGGGAGAGCGAAAACAGCCTTCCCCACTCCCCCGGAGGTCCTCCAGAGGCTGGAAATGGCCCATTTCCCAACTTCCAGTGGGCCCGGAAGGCCCAAAAAACAGCTGGCTGGCATGCGCATGCACGCTAGAACTGAACTAGGGCAACACTCGCGTGCCCACAGATATGGCTCCGCGTGCCACCTGTGGCACCCGTACCATAGGTTCGCCATCACGGTACTATACAGTACAGGAAACCTGACTCAGATGAAGTCCCCATCAGCAAGTGGAAACTCTCTGGGCTTGTGCCAGGCTGATTCCAATCTGGATCAGGTCCACTGCAAAAGTAAAGCAGTTTTCCTTTCATTCAATATTTGTACAGCAAGAGCCGGCAATTTCAAGAGAAACAAGCACACCATCTCGGCATTCAGAGTAACAGCTCCTGGCACCTACCAAGTATTCCAGGTTTTTTGTACTTGTGTCAGAAGCACTAAGGTGCTTCCACGTTGAAAGGATTCGCTGATGACATCACCGTTGCCCTGGGGATGTCCAGTTGTGGGCTCTTTTCATGTCCCTGGCAGAAGCTGGAGTGAAGGATGAGAGTTCAACCCTGCCCCACGGCAGCTCTCGAATCTCAAACACAGGCTTGCTAACCTCCTGCCCAGCATCTGCACCACTCGAGTCCTTATTACAGATCACACTTTCGTTTCAGTGTCAACCATTTCTTCAATATTGGATTTGTGTTTTAACATGCTCACACAGCCTATGCCAGTCACACAATGCAACTCTGGCACCAGGAATACCAAAGGGCAAGAGCTTCCAACACTTTCCCAGAGCTTAGATCTCTCAACAGGTTCTTTCGACACCTCACATTCTATCTTCTAATCGGTGCCAATCCGCTTATGAAATTGGCAACAATTCACTCCACACCAGGTGCACCACACCGCTCCAAAGACTAACTCTAGATTATTTCAAAAGGATATGGGATTAAAAACAGAAACAAAGAACCTCCACCTACCCCTTGAAGATATGGAAAGTCTGTGTCTGGCTTCTGCTTTTCAGCAGCAATTTGTTTGCAAAATAGTTAGAATATATATCTGTCTAGTTATAAATTCTGTTTGCTTTTTTTTTTTTAATGTTGCATAGCAGACATTTTTAGAAGGAAATTCCTGCCTAAACCTGCTCCAATTTTGCACATTTCCAATCCCTGGAAATCCTAGGCAGCTCCTGCTATTTCTCATTCGGAAGCACAGAAACATTATTAGACTGATAGTGGAGGGGGTCATAATGTATATATTCCCATCAAAATTTTCCTTTTTGGGGGTTAGCAACATTTGTAGAGTATACCAGAAAAAGAAGAACTAGTAAACCGAAGTAAATAATGGCATAATAAGAACAGAAAGGAAAACATTGCCAAGATGAGTTGCAGGTACTCCTTGTTTAGTAAACCAATTGGGATACAAACTCCATTTTTACGCAACAGAGTCATAAGTAAAACAAAAACAAAAAATCACATGACTGCACTGCTTAGTGATGGCAGTTCAGGCAATCCTGGCTGCCATCAAAAGAGAACTGTACAGTTGGTTAAGCAGGGACCTCACATCCCTGCAACTTCCAATTTCCCGCTGGCTTCCCCATTGACTTTGCTTGTGGGAAGCCAGCAGGGAAGGTCGCAAATCATGCTCACATCACTGCAGAAGTGTTGTGACAGCCATGAATATGATGTCTTTCTTTCCTAAATGTCCAAGTCGGGAGAAGCCTGACACTACCATTCATTCAGCACTGTCAATAGTACAAACAGTTCATGAAGGAATGGTGGTTAAATGAGGACTACCTAACATTACTCAGTATACAATTCCGTACTCTTTTATTCATGAAAACTATCTTTCACCAATACTTTAGGAAGTTGATGTTCTTACTTCTTGTTTTATCAGGATCTTTTCAGTTACATGTAAAGACGACTTTCTCAATCTTCTCTTCCCTCTCAATTTGTTGATTCTTCCTTCTTATTCCAATTTTTCAATTTGATCAACATCATTTTTTTTTTCTTTTTATGACCCTGTAGTCCCTTAATTCAGGGTAGAGTTGGGTTAACTGGATGGATCTGAGTATTTTCTGGCCAGATGCCCTTCAAGATGCCTACGTGGAGTTTGCAGATATTTTTTCTTTGCACCCTAAGAGAAAAACATCTGCCACTACCAAAAATTGAACTCTCAACCTTTCTAATGGAAGCCAAGCATCTTCACCACTGGGCCACCATGCCACTCAATTTAATCCTCATCATTCTCTCCACATAACCAAGTAATTCAAAATACTTCTTTCATATGGATCACTTATTTTTGTATTTAATTCACATTCATTCCTCACATTCATTCTAAACCCTACTACTAAGCTATTCCGATTGGTGTGAGATCCTATTCTCCTTGGTTTAATTTATTTTTATATTACTCTTAATAAAATGAGCAGGAACATATTCATATACACCACTTTCATTTCTTTTTACAAGTGTTGCTTCCAACAGATCACTTATATCAATTATCTTCCTGCCAGCATTTCTACATCTTTAGGTTCCACCATTATTTTTCTTGCCTTTATTAAATTTTCTGCTAACATATACAAAATCATCTGCTCATTTTTTTTCACTATATATAATTTGCAATTGTTCAGTCCATTTTCCATGTTGGACCCAGCTATCTTGATCTTTGGCACATTTTATATCCATCATAGACAACTTTTAGAACATTCAGCAACCAACCATCAACTTCATGGAAAACATCCCACAATTCAACCATAGTCTCTTTATCATATACTTTTTCTAAATCAACAAATTTGCAATCAACTTTTTTTCTCACATTCATGCTGTCCAGAGTAAGGCCTGTAATGCCATCCATGGCAAGAGGGATGGCAAATAAATTTAACAAATGAATAGATACATTTCTCAGGGTTTTCCTGAAGAGATAAAACTCTTGATTTGTAGATCTTCTGTCTAACATAAAACTGAACTGCAATTATTGTTAATTATTAATTCCTAGCATATTGCCAATTGTCATCTCTTATACTGTTTGATCCAAACACCTTCTCAAGGACACTGAACAAATTAATACCTCTATAACTTTCTCTCCCCCCCCCCCCATCCTTCCTACAGAACAATAAGGGCATTCTTCAGGCACAAACTCAGTCTTCACACATACACAAAAGAATTTGCACAATCACAATAGGAAAAGTATATTTCATATTAAAATTTTCCCAATTATATTTATCAACGTCTATACCATTTTTACATTCTTACAGAATTCATGACTTTCTTTGATCAATGTTTTCTTTGACATGACCATTAATAGAGTTTGACATATTTGAGGAATCATTTTGTAGACAAATTACAAAGTATTCCTTCCAACATTCCTTACTTCCTTTTCATCCCAAACCATTTTACCCCTTTTATTTTTAATTCCAATCACTCTGCTGGCAGCTCTTTGTTTATTCTTTATCGCCCACTTCCAAAATGTTTTATTTTGGTTAAAAACACTCCACATTTTTTTCTTCATCTTTTAATCTTAAGCATTCTTTGGACTCTTTGACTACATTCTTTAAGATTATCCTTTTTTCTATATATACATATTGTGTATGTTATGTCTGCTTTCCATTCATTTTATCAGAGGAATAATCTGACTTTTTCATACCTGATTCATGATTTCTCTTTCTGCAAACATTCTACTTTCATTTGTTTCTTAAACCTCTTTCCTTTTCTTCCATGTCCATTTCTCCCATTGGTCCACTTCTAACTTTACTTGAAAGATGGCATTATTCTCCATCCTTGTATCCTTCACTAATTTCCTCAATGTTTCTTCACAAGCAAATCCATTATCTCTTCAGATTTACATTCACACTTTGTACAGATGTACAGTTCAGTGGTGAGTTTCAATTTTTTTTACTACCGGTTCTGTGGGTGTGGCTTGGTGGGAGTGGCAGGGGAAGGATACTGTAAAATCTTCATTCCTACCCCACTCCAGGGGAAGGATACTGTAAAATCACCATTCCCTCCCCAATCCAGGGGAAGGTTACTGCAAAATACATCATTCTCAGGATCTTTCAATGGCCCAATCACTTTTCCCATACTCATCTCATTCTCATCTATCTATTCATATCACTTACCAAAATAAGTTTTTCCTTTGGTTTGTTTCATACAGAACTCTGAACAATGTTACGCATCATATGCGGCTATCATCATCTTATACATTCCTATGTTTATACACACACACACATCTGGATGACACCAATCCTTTCTTTCTGAGATACATCTTAGATCTTTCATTCACATTTTTATTCATTCATACTCTTTATTGTTTACTAGGATCTGCAGCCATTTCGATAGAATGTGAAAAGGTCTTCATGTCTGATGAAACTATGCTCTGTCCACCTACTAATAGTTTTTGAAACAAGGAGGCACTTAAAAAGAGGAGCTCAATAAGGAACAATATGTCCACATGTGCTGCATCAGATGGACCTTTCCGTCTTTGTATTCTACTAGTTGTGCACCTTTTTACATGTCAACTCAGAATTTCCTGGTCAGCTATCTTATAACTTTGTTATCCTAATGATAAAAGACAGTATCAGTCAGGTCTGATATATTTCGACCCATATGTCACAAGCTCAATCACAATCTAGATATATCCCAAGCATGCTCGTATTATTCTATACCAAGGTGTGTCAAACTCGGTTTCATTGAGGGCAGCGTCAGGGTTGTGTTTGACCTCAGGACACTGGGTGCTGTGGCAGGGATGGGGTGGCCCAATTTCAGCCGGGATGGTCTTCTGCAGCCCACTGCCAGTAAAAATGGAGCTAAGGGAGGGCACATTCCTTCCCCCCCCCCCTTGAGTTCCGTTTTCACTGGCAGAGGGCTGCAGGAGGCCATCCCAGCAGAAAACATTTTCACTGGCAGAGGCACTGTGGGCTGGTCCTTCTCTGTTTCCAGGGCGGTTCCACAGGCCATATCTAAGCACCCCATGGACCAGATCTGGGCCTTGAGTTTGACACCTCTGTTCTATACAACCTAAGATTGCTTACCTAGACATTATTCCACAACAGCAATATCATTTAAGATTTATACACTGCTCTATAGTGTTTTACAGCACTGACTGGGCTGTTTACAACGTCAGAATATTGCTCCCAACAGTCTGGATCCTTATTTTACCAACCTCATGAGAATGGAAAACTGAGTCAACTTTGAGCCCATCGGCATTAAACTCCAAGCTGTAGGCAGAGTTAACCTGCTATACTGCACTCAAATCACTGCACTTGCAGGGCTCACAAGCCACCAATCCAATTGACTATACGAACTAGAAGGTATATGTGATGTGTGGCCATGCTCAGAATGTGGAAGCCTGTTATTATGATTCATTCTGTTTCTCTGAAAAGACAGACTTTATACCCTTGTGCTGTTCTACTTAGAGCAAGACTGTGTTGCACAAAAGAGGCTGCTGGAAATGTATTCAAATACCAGAACATTGGAGTCATGTCTATGACTCACAAGCTCATTAGCCGTGCCCAAATTCAGATGTTGTTCGCTACTGATGACTTCACGGCTCCTAACCTCCACACATATACACCCCACTGCCTAACAGCTACCAGCTCATGTTTCAAGCTTCATCTGCATTCAAAGGGGTTAAAGCCTTTTATTCAAACATTCTTGCCACTAAAACAGTTTCCTGTCCTTTATGGCAATGGGAAAGAGCAAGGCAAAGAAAGCAATTGAGTGGATGCCAAATAAACCAGATTTGGAACAAACCTAAAGGGGAGCAGAAGAGTTGGACAATCTATGTTCAGGGTACAGAAAGCTCCAAAGAGCATTGCAATGTCAACATTTTAATGATGAATGGGATGGGATGGGATGGGATGGGATGGGATGGGATGGGATGGGAT
>WNWU01000019.1:7451017-7477073 GCA_012654045.1 Ptyas mucosa
ATGGGATGGGATGGGATGGGATGGGATGGGATGGGATGGGATGGGATGGGATAGGGTAGGGTAGGGTAGGATAGGATAGGATAGGATAGGATAGAATAGAATAGGAATTCTTTACAACACTTAATGATAGTCATAGGGAAACAGTCAATATAAATTTTAAGGATACCTGCAACAAGGTTACAATCATACAGTCATAAATGGGAGAAGATGGGTGATAGGAACAATGAGAAGATTAATAGTAATGTAGACTTAGTAACTAGTTTGACAGTGTTGAGGGAATTATTTGTATAGCAGAGTGATGGCGTTCGGGGAAAAACTGTTCTTGTCTCTAGTTATTCTGATGTGCAGTGCTCTATAGCGTCATTTTGAGGGTAGGAGTTGAAACAGTTTATGTCCAGGATGCGAAGGGTCTGTAAATATTTTCACAGCCCTCTTTTTGACTCGTGCAGTATACAGGTCCTCAATGGAAGGCAAGTTGGTATTGTTTTTTCTGCAGTTCTAACTATCCTTTGAAGTCTGTGTCTGTCTTGTTGGGTTGCACAGCCAAACCAGACAGTTACAGAGGTGCAGATGACAGACTCAATAATTCCTCATGCCTCAGGATAAACAACAATAGCGAGCTCCTAGTGCTGGAGAGGACCTGGAGAAAAAGCAAGAGGCAGGCAGAACTCTTAATTAGCAGCCAATTAAGAGGTTTATTTTCCTTTAAGGGTAAGGAGCCAGTTTGGTGCAATGGTTAAACATAGACTAGAAAACCAGAAGACAGTCAGTCCTGGTCCTGCCTTAGGCACAAAGTCAGTTTGGTTATCTTGGCCCAGTCACCTTTTCTCAACCTTAGGAAGAAGGGCTGCAGGGATTATTCCAAGCAGGAGTCAACACTGTCTCAAAGGTAAGCATTTCCTTAGGGGTAGACATGAACCTGCATATATTTGGGACTCCCATAAATCCCAGGCTGCATGGCCAGTGGCAAAACTGTGGAAGCTGTAGCCTAAAACAGGGGTCTCCAACCCCTGGGCCGTGGACAGCAGTAAGCCACGGCATGTCAGAAACCGGGCCATGCAAACAAGCGAAGCCCCATCCACAGGATGCAGGCAGCATCCAAAACCACATCCCCTCCAGTCCTCAGAAAAACTCTCTCCACGGAATCGGTCCCTGGTGCCCAAAAGGTTGGAAGCCACTGGCCTAAAACATCTGGAGTTAAACTTACTTGTCTATCATGGTGACACAGGGGTTAGAATGCAGTACTGCAGGCTATTTCTGCTGACTGCCAGTTGCCAGAAGTTTGATTCTCACCACTCAAGATTGACTCAGCCTTCCCTCCTTCTGAGGTCAGTAAAATGACAACCCAGATTGTCGAGGGCAATATGCTGACTCCGTAAACCGCTTAGAGAGGGCTGTAAAGCACTGTGAAGTCTAAGTGCTATTGCTATCTCTGCTTTAGTAGAGTAGAAGTAGTACAGTAAAATTGTCCAAGGATGCAGAGTTGACGCTCTCCGATTATAGTTTTTAGAAGAAAAATATTATTCTTAACTCAGCATCCTATTTAGGACCTTTTACAACCTCCGAGATCGTGATTAAGCCACCAGGCTAAAAATCAGGAGCCTGGGAATTCTAGTCCCTCGTTAGGCATGAAAGCCGGCTGGGTGACTTTGGGCCAGTCACTCTCTCTCTCAACCCAACTCATCTCACAGGGTTGTGATTGTGGAGAATGTTTGTCTTCCTCTTTTAAACTGGGTAAGGTTTAAGGAATAAATGGGTAAGTTTTTAATTTAATAAAAATAAATTTAATAAAATAAGTGGAGTGGGGTTTTAGGGGGCAGCGGCCGTGGTGGGACTCAAGTGATTTAACAACTGGTTCTCTGCCCTAATGATTCCTTCCAACAACCAGTTTGCCAAACTGCTCAGAAAGTTAACAACCGGTTCTCCCGAAGTGGTGTAAACTGGCTGAATCCCACCACCGGGCAGTGGCATCTTTGAAACTCAATTACCTTTGTTCCAAATTTCCGATCAGGTAAAAGCTATTCCCTTTGTGAAGTTGTTCGCTTACAGATTAAGCAGTGTTATTTTCTAAATGCAATCATATGATTTCTAAGCAGAGGAGTGGGTTTGTAACGAGTCATATAACATCCCCACTGCAAGCACCTTGACTTGCAGCATCAGTTAAAAAAAAAAAAAAACAAGACAGGAATTTATAACCAGATTACTCAAATGCCAACTACTTGAAGTCAGTCATGCTTCATTTCATCCCTGTGAGAAATATACCAATAAAGCAGTGGCTGTCTTTCAAGGTATTTACTCTAAAATTGCAGACCTAACAACAGTCTCTTATTTATAGCCTCTGCACCGAGCAGATTGAAGAGTATATAACGAGAAAGGAGGTTTCAAGGCTGAGACATTAACGCACTCTAATATGTCTCATCATATAACATAGCGGCAAGCTAGAACATCACAAGTTTTCAAATTTTGCACACTTGAAGTCTTCACAAAAATTGACTTTTGCAGACTAAGGCCATTGGTTCATTAATTCAACAACAGTGACTTTTCATTCCATTATTCGACAAGTGTATAATTCCATATAATACAAAATGCACTTTTACTGTCATTTTTTTTTATTGTGAGCCCACTGGCACACATTAAAAGGGAAATTCTGTTGCCTGCTCTCAAAAGAAAGTATATATTTACCCATACATGTACATAACACACATATACATACACACCTACATGCTATATACATACACACATGCACACCCACAACAGTAGTGGGTTCCATTTACCTTCGCTACTGGTTCTGAATTGGGAGCACGCTGGCTCTTCTGTGCATGCACAGAGCATCCATGATGATGTCCGGGCAGGTGGGCAGAGCCTCCCATCACTGCCATTACCTGTTCGTCCCACTCACTCACACATATATTAATCATTGTCCTCTTTAGCAGAAAGAGGAAACTTGGGAGTTCACAAGGTTGATACTTTAAAGCCCTACAGGACATGGGACCGAGTTCTTTGAGGAACCACCTCTCCCCAGGGATGTCTACCTACCCCATCAGACAGTGGCATGGAGCATGTCCTGTCAGGTAGGGAGATTTTTTGGGTGGGTCCTAATTTAAGGGGAAATCCTTTTCTGCCATAGTCCCCGCTCCCATCAATTCCTCTCCCTATGTTTGCTTTTCAGAAGGTCCTCATAATAACAAATACATTCAGAAGAAACAACCCACATACTGGAATTCAGAGATAGTAAATGTGAGAACTTCCGGTCCCGGTCCCGGAGACAACGGACACTGATCGGGCTAGCTCTGGCCCCAGTGTCCAATCCCCCCCATCTGGAGGCCCTATGGGCCAAATGCCCTAATATTGGGGCGTTTGCCGTTTGAGGGCGGCTCGCCAGGGGTCCCCTGCCTCACATCCAGGGGCCGGGAGGCCGATGCTGGCGCGCCCGAGGCTCCAGCGGGGGAGGGAGGCGATCGGCGGCCTTTTCTGGGGCCGCTGAGGCACCACAGCACCTAAGGGGACCGGCGCTTACCTGCAAGACACAGCGGACTGGGAGCTGATCGACCGGAGAGTTGAGGTGGCATGATGGAGTTTTAACTGCAAGGAGCAGAGAGCTGACAAGGCATCCTGGAGGTGAGGGGGGGGGTGGAGTTCCCCCCCCCTTGTAGCTGGAAAGGTGCCCTGGCTGAGAAGTAGGGGGAAAGAAATGGAAAAAAACCCCTTCCTTTGCTGACTTTTTCTTGAGGATGGCTGAATCAGAATTTGTTAAAGAGGTCTGGTGGCCTCTCTTCCCGGTGGAGAGCTATGGCGGCGGTCCGACTTCCTGCTTCTTTATTTACGACTGAAGACATTACCCACCTCAAGCTTCCTGTTTGACCTACTCTGCACTCCGGACTCGTTGCTCCTGTGAGCGCCCACTGGTGGATACTGGAAAAATTACACCGACTGTCAATCCCTCTTTCTTTCCTGGAGGCTTGTTTTTGGGGATTTCTCATCTTCTATCATTGCAAGATGGCCAAGGGCCACAAAACAACAGCAGCTGACATGGAAAATTTTTTGGAAAGACTGGCAAAATTGGATCAGAAATTGGATAAATTGGATGATTTACAAAAAGGATTATCTGAAATTAAATCTGAAATGACACTTACGAAAAAAGATTTAAATGATGTTCAACAGCTGGCAGAGCAAAACAAGAAGAAGATGGGGGGTCTGGAGGGGGAGGTACGGGCACTCCAGCGGGTGGAAGAAGGGAGAGGAAATGCAATGCTAACTTTACAATTGGATAAGATGTCTTATTTTCTCAGGTTTCAAAACGTGGAACAACTCGACCAGGAAAACTTGAGAGAAGTGATGGTCAAAATGTTGGGTGAATTTCTTGAAAGAGATTTGGAGTCTACTGGAAGGGATGTGGATCTGGTGTATAGAGTAAACTCACAATTTGCAATTTTACATAGTGTCCCAAGAGAGGTCCATATTAAATTTGTAAGAAGGGAACTGAGAGATGAGATATTGAGAAAACAAAGACTGGGGGCGCTGGTGTACAGGGGCAAGGAGGTCACCATCCTAAAGCAGATTCCCAGACAGGTACGAGAATTAAGGAGAAAATATTATTTTTTATCAAACAAGTTGTACCTTAAGGGAGTAGGCTTTAGGTGGTTGATTCCGGAGGGTTTGATGATTTTCTGGAAGGACAGTAGGAAGAAAATTAATAACGTAGCGGAGGCTAAGGCCTTTTTTGAGCAGCATAAGTCCTTCCTAGAGGGAGAAGATACAGGAGCTGAAGAGGGAGAAGTATTAGATGAACAAGGAGCGGGGGCGGCCGGGGCTGTGGCGGCCCAGGAGGAGGGGGGAGGCCAGGCCATGGTTCTAAGAGCTAGAACTAGGAAATGAAGAAAGGGGGGGAATCTATTATCTAATGTTTTTTTTTTGATATCTCTTTTTACTCTTTCTTTTCACTGTACTTTGTATAATATTTTGGCTATTGGCTTTCTTTGTTTACATAACTTTTATATAATCTGGTTGTTTGTTTTGACTTAACATAATAACGTCTGTTGTGTGAGAATTTAAAAAAGAGAAAATAACAATTTAAATATCTTTTTTATAAAGATATTGAAAATTCAACATATTGTAAACTATAATATTGTATATTTTTAACCAATAAAAACTTTTCTTATAAAAAAAAAAGAGAGAGAGAGATAGTAAATGTGAAACTGGGAGGAAGGGAGGATAATATCTCCCAGCTTCATACCAGATCACAGATACACTGATATTACCTTAAATAATTTAAAATTCTGACATTCTCTTTTCTTTTCTGCCATGGATTTCTCTCACTCTGACATCAACTGAGGAGTACAATAACTTATCCCAAATTTAAAACTACACACACACACACACACACACACACACACACACACACACACACATGGGTTTTCTATTGAAGCAACCTGGTCTACCCAAATATGGGAAGGAGCATAATTGCTTCCTTTTCGCCTTTCAGCCCCAATCCAGGAGCCCTCAGGCAGTCACTTTCATGACAAACTATTTTGTGTTAAATTTATATTTACTGACAAAGAAATATATAGAGAGCTAAATAGCTTGAAATAGATCTATTTCAAGCTATTTAGATCTCATCAGCTAGCCATACCCTTCTGTGTTTCAAACGTGGGCTTGCTTGTATATTAGGCAGATGTATTAACCTCTAAGCCACAGGTTCTCCTCACTTTGTCAGCTTGTACCAGGGGAAATTTTATATATATATATATATATATATATATATATATATATATATATATTTAAATTATATACTGTTAAAATATATATTTACACATAATGAACATCAGGGAGGCATACAGCCAATCATGTAATGCCACTTCTAGAAAGCCTAGATATTTGTCTTTTTATCATCTAAAATGGGAGTCAGCTAAGAACATTTGAAATATCAACTGAACTGTTATGGCCATAAGTACAAGTCAACCAAGAGTAAGTGATTATGACAGCATTGAACAAAACAGTCTAGCAAGTTGATTACTTCTAGCGTAACACTGAAGCCATCAGCAGATTTCTCCTGGGATGGTTGTGCTAGGATTGGAGGTAGTTGAGGAAACCCAGTGACATTTTGAAATTGCATTACGATCATATAGAACACAGCCAACTCTAGTAAAAGCTACTACTATTCTGGGGCTGACTCTGAATCTGAGAATTTTCAAAATCTAGGTTAGCACACAATTGACAATCATTTCAGCCTAGTCCATAACACTCTTACTGCTATGTGCTCCAATTTACATATATGTACTGAGGTGAGATTTTATATGAATAGAAATAATGAGTTTCAAAGCATGGTATCCAACATGCTGTTGACATTCTCACCAAGAATAGCTGAACTTCTAACAATTTACACTTTGGAGTATAAATCAAACCAGAGGTGGGTTTCAGCAGGTTCTGACCAGTTCTGGAGAACCGGTAGTTGAAATTTTGAGTAGTTTGGAGAACTGGTAGTAAACATTCTGATTGGCCCCGCCCCCATCTATTCTCTGCCTCCCAAGTCTCAGCTGATCGGGAGAGAATGGAGATTTTCTTCCCCTGCCACACCCACCAAGCCATGCCATGCCCACCAAGCCATGCCCACAGAACCGGTAGTAAACAATTTTGAAACCACCACTGAATCAAACCCAGACAAACCTTGGCTGGGAGGGAGGGAGGGAGGGAGGGAGGGAGGGAGGGAGGGAGGAAGGAAGGAAGGAAGGAAGGAAGGAAGGAAGGAAGGAAGGAAATCTATAGAGTTGGACAGCCAATTCATTTAAATAAGTGATGTTTCATCAAAATTAATTTTGAAATGGTATTTTTTTACCCTGAAGCATAGTCAATTATATTTTTAAAGGTGGGTGAACATTCTTGTTTGCCAGGAATCAAAATTCCACTGATTATCATGTTGAAAGAACCAAACTTTCTAAGCGTGTGCTCAATGCATCCACAACCTTACCCAAAATGAGATGGCAGAACAAAGAGCTGTATTATCAGCAGTATAAGAATGATACCTCATTTCAGATTTCAAAGAAATTATATCCAGGTTAATGTGCGTACAACTGTAAATTTTATGAGCAGCTATAACCTCTGCACTTTGCTTTGAGCACTTTAGAATATATCCATTTTTATCCATCAAAAGTGATACTACAGAACCATCTGGCAAGATATTTTAGGAGCCACTGCTTGTGAATTCCTCCCACAATGCAAATTTCCAAAGCCTAACTACTGTTTATATATTTGAAACTATTTTTACAGTCACAATTGTACATGGTTACATTTTTCTCTTTACTACCGTCTGCCCTAAGTCAACAAATTAAAAGGTGTGTCTATAGCAAGCTAAAACTTATTTAAATCATCACATTTTTTAAAAATACCACTTATAATGTGCTGATTTTGGGGAGGGGGGAAATGGAGGCTAGGCTATAAGTTTAGAAAGGAATGGAACCACAGAGTTTGAAAGATGAACATTTGTAGCATACCATGAAAGTGGCACTTCCAGTCATAAGTTTCTAAAAAGGTCAACTTTCCAATTCAAGTCATTGGCCCTATTATTTGTGTTAAGGATCTTGTGGGGAAAGGTGACCTATTTCAACAACAAATCACTGGGTTAGGTGTCAAGTAACATTATGATTTATACAGTGGCAAAAAAGATTTCCAAACATACAAAAGTCCAACTCTCCTTAGATAGATAAAATGGTAAAGATAAAGATTCCCCTTGCACATATGTGCTAGTTGTTCCCGACTCTAGGGGGCGGTGCTCATCTCCATTTCAAAGCTGAAGAGTCAGCGCTGTCCAAAAACCTCCATGGTCATGTGGCCGGCATGACCAAATGGAACGCTGTTACCTTCCCACCAAAGGTGGTCCCTATTTTTCTACTTGCATTTTTTTACGTGCTTTCAAACTGCTAGGTTGGCAGAAGCTGGGACAAGTAATGGGAGCTCACCCTGTTAAGCGGCACTAGGGATTCGAACTGCTGAACTGCCCACCTTTCGATCGACAAGCTCAACGTCTTGGCCACTGAGCCACTACGTCCCCGTCCCTCAGAGCGATAGAAAGCTCTATTTCACTGACTGAGTTGAAGCAGAAGCTAGGCAATTGTCTCTCTGAGATTTTTTTTACTTTGTATTCCTGCTCTGAGCAGTATTGGTCTTATTGACATCTTACAAATCTAGGGTTTGGCTATTGTACGATCTCTAGACTGTATCCATAGTTCTCACTTTATATATCATCTGATTAGATCATACTAAGAAATGATAAGCTCGAAGAGCAACCTATGCATCACTGGGGCCACTTCTCTGCAGTCTCAATGAACCTACATTTAATCAGAAGGACTGAACTGGAAATGCATTACTTTCTACATCAGAACACAGACAACAAACTGGGAATCCAGCTGTATACATCCTTGGAACATCTGAACTTGTAAAAAATTATATTCATTTTAATTAAATGATTACATTCCTATTTTACAACTTTCCCAAATAAAAGAGATAAACTCCCTCTTTCTCCCTCTTTCTGTGTGTCATAGATAGCACACATTGAACTATTCTCCATTTTTCCGGCACTGAAAAACAGCTGCAGTGATTGGCTCAAAGTTTTCTCTGAGCTTGTGGCTAAAAAAGGACCTCTTATCCTCCTCTCCATTCAAAATGCACAGAACCAGCTGCTAAGAATCCAAACCAAAATTCCAAAAAGGTTATAGTCTAGAACAGGGGTGTCAAACTCAATTTCATTGAGGGCCGCATCAGGGTTGTATTTGACCTCAGGGGCCCAGGATGGGCGTGGCCAGCTTGGGTGTGCCTGTGGTGGCCAGAGCGCTCTTGCCAGAGAAAACGGGCTCCTGAGCTCCAGTTTAGGCTGCGACGGCCTCCTGCAACCCTCCGCCAACGAAAACGGAGCCCTTGTGAGCTCCATTTTCAGCTACAACCACTCAGTTTTTGCTGGCAGAGGCACAGCAAGCTGATCCTTTGCTGTTTCCAGGGTGCCCCCATGTGCCGGATCTAAGCACTCCGTGGGCCAGATCCATCTCCCGAGCCTTGAGTTTGACACCCCTGGTCTAGAATATCAATTTGCTGGGGGGAAGGGGGAATTGAGATTTCGATGTTATATATGTTGATGGCAGGAAGATTATTTTATGCCCAAAAATGGAAGCACGCTTTGATTCACACAATGGATGAATAACTGCAAAAAATTGATGGGAGTTTGCAGAGAGGGCCAAATTGACTGCTCTGATTAAAGGGAAAAAACACAATTAACTTTGTTTCTACTTGGAAACCACTTCTGGACTTTGTCCCCGAGATGGAAAAAAAACGAAACTTCAGTTTTGGATTTTGCCGATTAGATAGATTTGTTGTTATAGGCATGGCTACTTTCTAATATTATATACAAGTAAAAAAGTTGAAGTTTGATGTTATTATCTTATTCTACTGCAACAAAAGGAGTCGGAAGTCAACGCCTTTTCTTTCTTTTTTTTCCCCCTTTGCCCTCTATTTTCCCTTCCCCTTTTCCCTCCCTTATTTTCCCATTATTTTCTTCTGTACTTTTGTACTTTATATTTGGATAAACTAATAAAAAAGAATTTAAATTGAATATCAGTTTGCTTTATAACGTGCTTACCTTCTGGATACAGGGAATTTGTGTTTACAGAGGAACGCTCAATCATGTGAGCTCTTAGGAGAAGCCTGAAATGTTTCCTCAAAATACCGCCTCATCCGCCTTTTGTGAGAATCTGCTGTAGCCCAATGCTACAGCAGATTCTGTCCGAAAATGGTCACAATAGCTCAACAGACTGCCAAAATCCCCTCCTTTCACTGTTGTTACTCCAAAAACATTCCTTCCTTGTGTGTGCAGGAAACCGTGTATAGGCTGTTCTCAGACTCACCAGAGGGTTTTTTTTTAATCGGGAAGTTGTTTTGTTTTTTGAGTACAAGTAGAAGTGACAAGGTCATAAAATTAATTTGTCATTCACTTGGCTCGAGATGGAGACATGTCTTGTTTATACCTGAGTGGAGAAGGCCTGACCAATGCAATCCTCAACCCTCAACCCTTACTCAATTTGGTATGTAAAATGCCAGATCACGCAAGGGTACAGAAGAAATGCATTTGCAGCAAAATTCTTTTTGCTGGCCACTTACTCCCAACAATTTTTTTTTTAAAAAAATCCACAGCTTAAATAGCTGAATCTGCCAAGTTTTGCAAGTCCAGTAGTTATGAAATAGCTTCCTTCCTCTGCCAGATTGATCATATTTCTCAAAAAAATGCACATACAAAATTGGACAGCATTCTTGGGGAAAATAAAAGTATCAATGCTACAAGCAGAATATTTATTTATCAAACTTGTAGCCTTATCTCGCTGAAGGTGACACCTATAGCTTATTCCAGATCAACCTTGCCTTCACTGCCCATTCAGTATTTGTCTGTTCTGGCTGTTAGGGAGGATCTGAATGTGGAAACCTTTGCAGAAACACAACTCCATTGCCATAAACCAGGGTCTCCAACCTTGGCCACTTGAAGCCTGGTGGACTTCAACTCCACCAGGCTTCAAGTGGCCAAGGTTGGAGACCCCTGCCATAAACAATATAAATCAACCAAAAGAACTTAGAAGGCAACCCAGTTTTAAGTGCAACATCACTAATTAATTTGGATGAAATATGCTTCGTGTCTGGCCCATCTCCTTCCTTCTTAAATGTTTCGATCCATACCTCTCTGCAAATGGCAGTTATAGAAACCATGCCTTCATTTTACATGAGTCTAGAGCAAGCTAGAATCCCTGTGTAAGATGGTCTCTCCAAAATAAAATTGGAATTGAAGGTTGACAGCCTCCACATGCATCTGACAGATCCCTTTTGTGCAGCCTTTTTGAACAACACACAAGCCCTTCTTACACAAACAGGATTCATCACTAATCAGCCTAGCAAGCAAAAAAAAAAAAAGGCTATGGCAAAACCTCAAAAGTCAGTACATTGCGCGCATGCCTTACGTGGATGTGTATGACTGGGTGTGAACTCACATGCCTGAAAATCAGCAGACTCTGAAACCCACAGCTGCACAAACAGGGGCAGTCACCTAATTTCAGTCTCATTTTATGCCAGCCATGCTCTATTTTTCCCCAAGTTGTGCAATTTCAGCCTTCCTGCAGCAAGGTGAAGCACTGTGTTATTCACGCTTCTTTTCAATACATTGTGTATTTTTTATGGTCTCATTTTTCAGTACTGCAGACAGATACAAACATAGGTTCTAATGAATTCCTAGTCATCAGGCAAAATCTCATCCTTTAGTTCGGGAGGAAAACTTTCAATTCTTCATCCCTCTTTGGGATACTCATAATTTTATAGAGCTTGCCTAATTTTCAGAATTGTCAGGCTAATTCTTGCTCCCTTGAAACCTAGTCAACTTTCCTCTGCCTCCATCCCTTTCCATCCCATCCCATCCCATGGGATGGCTTGGCTTATCCGCAAAAGGAGATCCACTGAACATTATTTTACATTTTGAATTTGAAACTAGAGGCACAGCAATCTCACATTTTCCAACAGTTTCTTACATCTAGGAGATAAGAAACACAAAATGTAACCAACTGATTTTGTCCCTGCTCACAATTGTAAGTATCTGTCTTATGTTCATAATGTAGCTTTCATTATTGCAGGATGCATAACATAGGCACAAGTTAACACCGTGATAAATGCTAATTCTATAGGTAATCTCAACTTGGATGTGCACAGAATGGACTATTGTCCAAACTCTTTCTAGAGAGCAGAACAGCATAATGAAAATGAAAATTGTGGTAATGTCTGAATCACTTAATCAGTAGCACAGACCACTGCATCTATTTCTGTTCACAAAGATGCAGAAAAACTAAAAAAAGACTTGGCATGCAGTACAGATGATCCTCGACTTATGATTGTTTATAGTCATAAATACAAACCAGTTGCCAAGCACCCAAATTTTGATCACATGACCATGGAGTTGCTTCAACGGTCATAAGTGTAAAAAAAATAATAAATTACTTTTTTTGTAAATCTGAATGGCCACTAAATGAATTGTTGTAAATTAAAGACCAATTTCTTTTTCTTTCTTTCTTTCTTTCTTTCTTTCTTTCTTTCTTTCTTTCTTTCTTTCTTTCTTTTTCTTTCTTTCTTTCTCTCTTTTTCTTTCTCTCTCTTTCTCTCTCTCCCTCCCTTCCTTCTCTCTTTCTTTCCTTCTCTCTCTCTTTTTCTTTCCTCCTCCCTCCCTCCCTCTCTTCCACCCTTCCTCCCTCCCTTTTATTATTTTTACAAATAACTCAAGATGGCAAACATACCCAACATACCTTCCTCCTATTTTCTCAACAACAACAAGAAGTCTCTGGGGTGGGGTGACTGGCCCAAAGTCACCCATCTGGCTGTCAAGGCAGGACATGAATTCACAATATCTCACCTGGTGCCTTAACCACTAGACCAAGCTGGCAGTGGTATTGTATTGGAAGGCAGGAAGTCACATATTCACTAGAGAAACTGAGTCTAAAAAGGAAGACAGCAAAGAAAGGAGCCAGGTACATCCACTTCAGTTGTGGTTGCTGAGTGCCAAAGTTTTGTGCAGGGAACTGGCAGAGAACTGGGTAGCAAATGCTGTGGCTTGGTAGGAGAGAATGAATGGTGGGGGAAGAATGAATGGTGGAGCTTGCTGAGGCTGTTAGGGTGCCTGTAACCAAAAGGGGAGAGATTGAAGGGAGAGAGAAAGAATGTTGTGGGGAATTGGCTCAGGGCTAGGAGACATCAAGCCCGGAGTAGTCTGGATTGGGATGGGTACTCACTGAATGACCCACAATTCACAGTTAATTACCACAATGGGAAGAGATGAGATTGTGGTTGCTAAGCAATGAGGTCATGTGATATTTCGCTTTACAGCAGGGGTGAGGAACTATGACCCTTTTATGACTTGTGGACTTCAACTCCCAGAATTCCTGAGCCAGTCAGGAATTCTGGGAATTGAAATCCCCAAGTCATAAAGGGACCATAGTTCCCCACCTCTGCTTTACAGCATTGCTTAGGGACGAAATTCCAGTCCCAATGGTGGTTGTAAGTCAAAAGGACTCCCTGTACAAAGTATCAGAAATTTTCCCCAAAGATAGTATCAGTAGCAGTCAATAAAACTCGTCAGCATAAATGTCAGGAATTAAGGACAATTACCGATTGTGCAGCCAATTAAGTCGACAGCTATCAGTTAACATAATATTTTCTTTATCTTTCACTGGGATTTCCTATGCAAACAAAGTATCATTCTTTATTACAAGCCAGTGGACAAATTGCATCGCATGATGCCAAATTGACACTTTGAGATACTTTTTATTTTAATTAGAAACGGCACTCTTGAGAAAGAGAAAAATTAAAAGGGCTAAAGAAGAAGTGGGAGGGACAATAAGTTCATTATATGTACAAAGATGGAAATATAGAAATTCCCACAATGAAGAAACAGGCATTTTTTAAGGTAGGAAACAGATCTACAGTTTATTTGCTTATTTATTTATTTTTTTGTCTTTATTATTATATTTATTTGATGCCCATCTCGCAGTTCACGTCACCCAGTGGGCAGTTCTATAGCATGTCACAGAAACCTCAAGGGACACATCTATATCTTCACTATTAAATTATGAAATGTGCATACATTCATTTTCTCTGTTAGAAAATAAATTAGACGTTAACCAAAAGAGTGCTTAAATTTGTAGCTGTAAACGTGGCCCCATTTTTTACCTCCTCCTTTTGCACTGGAATGAAGGTTAACTAGAGGAAAAAGGAGCATATTGAAACTTTCTGCAAAAAAAAGCTAAGTAAGGATATGCTTGCTTCTAAATTAAGTATGACCTCACGTTCTGCATGACTGAAGCCACAGGCGTCTCTGCTTTGATCTAAGAAAACATCATCTTAGCAATCAGGTATTTTAAGTACTGTCTTGGGCTCTTGCAAAGCGCGGCAAACTCAGGTGCAGTTTAAAGAAAGTGATTAGGCAACATCAAGGATAACCATTACCGTCTAGTATAATTTATATAAATAGATGAAGTCACCATCGCATTGCAGACAGGATACAGAAATAAATCCAGCAACTAAATGGAGACTGCGCCCTTTTTCCCTTCCTGTATTTTAGATGCAATCAGGGTCAAACCCAGTTCCTTTCTTCGTCTTATCCTCAGGGGTGTCAAACTCGATTTCATTGAGGGCCGCAACAGGGTTGTGTTTCACCTCGGGGGCCAGGGTGGGCGTGTCCATCTTGACATCACTCATATTGGGGGCGCCCATGGAGGCCCGAGCGCTCTGCCAGCGAAAATGGGCTCCCGAGCTCTGTTTTCAGCTGCGATGGCCGCCTACAACCCTCTGCCAGTGAATATGGAGCTTGGGAGGGCTGCACACGGCCCTCACGAGCTCCGTTTTCACTGGCACAGGCACCACGAGACGGTCCTTTGCTGTTTCCAGGGTGGTCCCACAGGCCAGATCTAAACAACTCACAGGCCGGATCCGGCCTATGGGCCTTGAGTTTGACACTTCTCCCTTATCCCATCTGAGCCTAACTGATCCTCCCTACCCTCAGAAAAAAGTTCCCTGCAATCCCATTTAAACTCAAGCGCAGGAGCCTCCTGATCAGCTCATAGCACTGCCCAAGGGCAGACCTCACGAAGAAACCGCAACAGAGTGATAAGATAGGAAATCAATAAATGTAATAAATAAGAAATCCCAAGGGATCCATCCCTCATCAGCCAGATGACCTCAATTGTCCCTCCTGAGACTTTTCCAGCTCTGCCGTCCTTCTGAAAGACCCATTTTGTCTAAAAAAAAACTAACATCGGATACTACAAGACTTCCTTGGTTTCCCCAAACTGATCAGCAAGTTGGGTCCCTGGGATTTCCTGCCTGGTAGCCCTCAACATTTGTAAACATCTTTGCTTTTCCTTAATTTGGGGTCCCTCTTTCTTATAAAGCAGGCACCCAACAATATTTGCAATAAACACTCTTGTCTTCAGTGTTGCTCGCCTTCTGAAGGAATCCACAATAAAAGATTCAGAATTCCCAACTAGCTCATGGCTCATGAGAAGTCTGAGAGATTCACTTAATGAAGTCACCAGATTGGGAAAGAACTACTATTTACCCAATAAAATCATTTTAATCAGCATAAGCTGTTGCACACTGCAACTCACTAACAGTTCTGCCATACTAAAATACCTTGCTTTTCAGGTTATTGCTGCATGTGATCTCTACACATTAAATCTAATGAGAACTAAATTTGTAAGCCAATCTCCTAGTTAACTTTCAGTCAAGTTTTAAGAGGTTTTTAAAAATTAACTTCTTTGTTCTATCCCATTAGGTAGTAAACAAATGTATTTTCAGGTTGACATTTCACCTGTCAATTGGATTGGATTAACAATATGTTTCGGATATCAAATGAGTCTTAATCCCAGTTTGGCAACCACAATGCTAGTAAATTTTGCACATAGTCATAGTCGTCATTTAAAGTCATTTTTCTTACTTAAAGTAAGAAAAATATGTGAGGAAGGGAAAGATTATACTACCGAATGCTTCTTTATACAATCTATTTTGTATTATGCAATATTGTATTTCTCTTGTATGTCTGTTTTTTTTAAATTTCCTGCTAATAAAACTAAACAAACTTTTTCAAAAAGAAGGGAAAAACTGTTTCAAGGATGCTGTGAAAAGAAAATATTAGTCCATGGTAGGCAAAAATTAGGAGTCTGATAGCTTTTTGTCAACTAAGAAATGTTCTTAAAAGGCATAACCTGGAGCACATGCACTGAATGCTTAAATAATGTAAGATTTCCAAAATGAATTATAAGAGAGAAAAGGAAGTTATGCAGATACAGGGTACACATCAGCCAGATTGCAGGTGCCTGATCAATTAGCATTTATATATTTTTTTTAAAAAAATCTATCTTTGTTAAGACCTTCTGAGATTCCTAAACTCCCATACATGTAAAGCAGGGGTGTCAAATTCACATTGTCACGGCAGGGTCATATGACATATTGGGATTTTTTTCTCTGTTCGCTAAACCGGGCATGGGTGTGGCCAGCAGTTTGACACCCCTGATCTAAAGGCTTCAGACCCTCTCTCCCTCTTGCTGTGGAAAAGTAAAGATAACATAGCATCCTTGTAAACTGGTGGCTTCCTAATGTGCTAAGCTTCAGTTCCCACAATCTGTAGCCAGAGTATTGAAAGGGAGTTAAGAAGCCAGCTTCTATTGGAACCCTGTATTGTATCAAGCTCCTATAACCGATACAACTCACCAGGGCATTATGAGTGTCAGAAAAAATATATATTTGTGTAGCTTTTCAAGCAGATGAATACAGTCCTTAACACAGACCCTTAACATAAAGCATAGCACAGTTTAAGCATGTTGCACAACACGAAGCTTGTGGTTTGTCATGTTTTTGATAATATCTGTCATCAGGCCACACTCCAACTGTTCCCAGTTTTTAAAACAAACCAGATCACAGAACAATATAAGACTCCAGACATAAAGAGATTATTTCCAAGGACAGTCCAGAAAATAAGATGAGAGAGAGCAAAGAAGATGCGAACAGTTCATAATTCAACACTCAATATACGAACTCTCCCAAGCTAGAATTCTTTTAGTCCTAAATGCAATGCTGAAGGCCAAAGAGAAAGAGCCCAACATATGCTTGGGATTCAGTAAGTTTGAACTAGGCTGACTTTACATGACATACAGTTTGCATTCCCAAACCTTGTTTGGTTTCCAAGCTTCTTAAAAGCCAAGAATGGCAAAGTATCTTTTTGTAATAACTTAAAATAAAACATGTCTGTGTATACATGTGTTTTAAATGATGCAAAGATTTTGAAAAAAAGGCTACAGCTTTTTAGGAGGCTTAAGAAAGGATAACCCCACCCCCCTCCTACACATTTAGCTGTTTGAAGCTAACATTAATCCATCTGACTATTTCATAAGTTTTTTTTAAAAAAATGGAACTGTAAAGAAGCACAGGCCGTGCCTCCTATCTTCACCACCCAAACTGGCCTTAGGCCAGAAGTGAATCTTCACTCTGCTATAGCAACAAACAGCTAAAGGTCCAGAATCAGCCACTGTTAAATATAAGGGATATGATACTGAAAGGACATATATTCCATCCAAATCAGTGGTGGGTTTCTACTAGTTCGCCCTGGTCCAGGTGAACCAGTAGTGGAGGTGGGGGGAGGCTCCGCCCACCCACCCAGACGTCATCATGGATGCTCTGCGCATGCACAGAAGCATCGCACAACAAGCGCTCACAGTTCCGAACCGATAGCGAAGGTAAGTGGAACCCACTACTGATCCAAATGGATGTGTTCTAATTAGAATTCTGAGGGAGTTATGCCTAGAAAAGGAGAACAATGCTAGTATAAGAATGTGGAATTATGGTTCTGCCTTAAGGTACCAGAGGGTAGGAGAAGGAGTGACGGAACCTGGGGGTGGAGTTAAAAGAGGGATCAGCCTAGAATCCCTACATAACCACAAGTGAACTACCGTATTTTCCGGCCTATAAGATGACTGGGCTTATAAGACGACCCCATACTTTTCCTATTAAAATATAGGGTTTGGGCTATACTCACCATATAAGACTACCCCTCAATGTTGTCAGCACTCCCGTAGCGTCATCGGTCAGCGCCGGCAACTCAGATTCGGGAAGCTGTGCCGATCTCGTCAAGGCTACATGCCACTGAATGCTGGACCCAGCTGGTTGCTGCGTGGAGCTTCCCCCACCGTCCCAGGCATCCAGGTGGATATTACCGACACTCCGACTTCCCCAGACAGCTGGGGCTCGCCATCACTGGGGGTCAGCTGGGGAAGTCGGAGCGTTGGTAGGCTTATACCCGGCGTATAAGACGACCCCCGACTTTTGAGAGGATTTTCCTGTGTTAAAAAGTAGTCTTATACGCCAGAAAATACGGTAAGTCCAATCACCACTGAATTCTGTTGACCCTTATCGAACACCAAGTTGGTGTTTGTTAGTTGAGAATATGCCTGTGCATAGGTATGAGTAGCAATAAATAAGTTTAATTGGACCTTCATGTAGGGACCTGATCTTTTCTGCTTGACGCCATCTCCTAGTTAAGCAGAGTATCTCTATACAGTCTTCCAAAGGGATCACTTCATTTATTATGAAGCCTTTACAGTAGTCTTTCTAAGATTAAGGTGAAAAAGCTATTATACTGGATTTGATGGATCACTAAAAGGTAATGAACAATGATGGGAACTAAAAGCAAAGCAAACAGGAAGTAATTAACAAGGTAACACTTTAAACCATTTTGCCCCAAAATGTGTAATATATACATTACAAAGTATTGTTCTCAATTCAGGGGTGAAATCTAAAATTTGTTACTACCGGTTCTGTGGGCGTGGCTTGGGGGGTGTAATGTGACTGGTTGGGTGTGGCCAACTTTTTTTTTTTTACTTTTAAAAGCATTTTTTCTACAACCTTTTTGGCCAAAGAGGTTGTAGGAAAAAAATGCTTTTAAAAGCCTCTGACGATCCCAGCAGAGTTGCCTGATCATCAGAGGCTTGTAAAAGCATTTTTTTCTGCAACCTCTTTGGCTGAAGAGGTTGTAGAAAAAATGCTTTTAAAAGTAAAAAAAAAAAAGTTGGCCACACTCAACCAGTCACATTACCCCCCACACACACACACACATACACCAAGCCATGCCCACTGAGCCCAGCTAAGCCACGCGATTATCAGAGGCTTTTTTTTTTTACTTTTAAAGCATTTTTTTGGCCGAAGAGATTGTAGAAAAAATGCTTTTAAAAGTAAAAAAAACAGCCTCTGATGATCGTGTGGCTCAGCTGAGCATGGGGGGGAGCGCAAGGATTTTTACTACCGGTTCTCTGAACCACCTGCCACCATCGCTACCGGATCGGGTGATCTGGTCTGAACCAGGAGTATTTCAGCCCTGCCTCAATTACTTAATCACTCTTTCCCAACCTCTTTGCCATAAGACAATCCAGTTATATAAAATGTTCTGAAATATGGTTCAGTATGGATGAATACACACCACACAGTTTTGCATGGAGTGTGGTTTCTTTATCTTAAAAAAGCTTCCGATTAAACCATTAGATATGAGTTCACAGCCTTAATCTGCATTATTCAGTGGTAAATCAAATCAAAGAACCAGAAAGATTACAATTACCACCACTAAAGCATATAGCTATATTTTTACAATGCATTATCATGGAAATCAAAGCAATGCCAACAGAATTTGTAAAACAAAGCTCGTGTACACCACTCCTGATGTTGCAACACCAGAATTTTGTTTGAAAATAAGGAAGATAAATGCCTTTATAAAAAGAAAACCAAAATGGAAAATTTGCCTACAACAGAAAAAGAGCTTTCTGCAGATTTGAGCAATCTGACAAATCAAAATCAAGGCTCTATTAAAATATTTAGCCTTATAAAATGATATTATTATTATTAATTATTATTATTATTTATTAGATTTTTATACCGCCCTTCTCCTTCTGGACTCAGGGCAGTGAACAGCCAACTAAAAACACTGTACACAAAAGTTAAAATAATTTTAAAATAATTAAATAAAATTTGGCCCATAATTTAAAACATTTCAATTAAGATCAGTATCAAACTATTAAAACCGACATGGAGTCAGGCCAGCCCAGCTAATGGTGGACCCAAGACTATTACCAACACTTCAAAAGAAGCAAGAAAACAAAGATTATAGAAAGAAAGTTACGTTGTAACCATAGAGAAAGTAATAAATTTAATGATTTAAATGATTTATTTAATGAAAAATAAATTTATCATTGTACTTGTAAGTACTTTAAAGATTGGAAACCACTTTCATTATATCTTTTTTTCTTGGCCTGCTAGGCCAAAATGGGGGGTGGGGGTCATGCGTGCATGCACGGGGGGCAGGGAGGAGTTGGGGGGGTTATGTGTGCATGCGTAGGGGGGCAGGGGAGCATGGGGGTCGTGTATGCATGTGCACGAGTGGTCACATTGCATTATGGGTGCCAGCATGCGCGTGTGCGCTTTCGGCACATGACGAGAAAAAGGTTAGCCATCACTGCACTAGACAAAATTAGCTCTCATAGTTTTTAGACTCTAATGGCTTTTTTAAAAATCTGTAGGATTTTTAGAATTGTAAGAATCCCTTGGTTGAGTTTTTGCGGCTATAGAAATTGAATGAATGAATGAATAAAAATTTAAATACTGTTTGAATGTTAGGGCCACAAACAGTATCCACCAGAAACTATGCAGAAAATTTGATTTAACTGTTCACAAAAAACTACTGAGACCATGTCCTTCTGAAAGTTTTGGAAAAATGGTAACATTTGGTTGGATTTCAAAATTCAAACTGATCTCCATTTAGAACTTAATACAGAAAACATAGCTGCCATGGGGAAAAAAAGAAAACATAGTTCTTTGATGTGGAAATACTTGGGAGATAGTCAGATTGAAGAACAAACAGGACAAAATCACCAAATATCATGATTTACAAATTGTAGTTGAAAGACTATGGAGGGAAAAATACTGAATTTAACTGAAATTATTGGTGCGATACAACATGGATTCACACAATATTTAGAAATTTTAAACTTACTAAATTTGACTACTAATTTTGCAAAAGATTTGGAACAATGTACATTGGACAGTAATACCTCTCTGAATTTTAGGTCCTTGGGTAAGACCCGAATCACTGCAATCAATACCAGGTTAATTAGACTGTGAACCCATGTGGATGAATAGCAATAATAATCATCAAAACTTTACCAGCTGCTTAAAACCATAAATTGGAACACAACTGAAATTCTGGAGGGAAAAATTCCAATTTTTTCCATTCCCAATGTGTAATATTAATTAAAATGAAATTCAAATGGAGGCTATCTACTTAAGATAATTACACGTTGCAAGGAATAAAAAAACAGGCCAGTTTCACTGAATTGTTTTAAATTCAGTTTCAGTGAAACTGGTATGCTTACCAACTGCAATATGATGCTCTTGTTTTACCAAAGTGATTGCACCTTGCATTTGAATGCTAACCTGAAAGTAGAACTCAGAAGCCTAATTCCTACATAATATTGAATGACTGTTTATTCCAAACAACAATTTACCGTTTAAATGTTAGTCTAGCATTTTCTGTAAATTGAGCCATTTTATTGAGAGTGCATTTCACCTCTATTTTATCTTATTGAGCAGGGTTATTTTCTAGCAAGTGTGTTTGAAAGTGAGAGAGAGAGAGAGTGTGTGTGTTTTTTAATGCCAAGAACGTTCAATACTAATTTTCCCTTCTAGTATTCCAAACACATTCTCAATGTCAACATGTCAACAGAAAGGGCCACATTGATAAATTAAAAATCATTGCAGGCTGCAAAGGAATATTTGGTGTGTCCATCATCTGTTCTGCAGCCAGCATAGTGGTGACAAAGTTGTAGCTGTCTGTCTGTCTGTCTTTCTGTGAGTAACTTTTGAGCCCTCCAATGGAATGGAGAATGTACAAGACGTTCACTCAACAACCAAAACATTTGATATTTCGACAGCAACATGCAACGATACTGAAATCATTTGTCTGCTTGAAACGCGGAACATATTCCACCTTAAGCTAGTTTTTCAAAGGCAGTTCAGGAGCATGTGAGAAATTGAGTATCTGTCTACCTAACCAGTATGAATTATTATTACACCAACAGAATAAATATACTTTGTGCTTTTTCTCATCTTCTTTAAGAGTAGCAAGCATGCAGACATAGGTCATCTGGTACATATTATACCCTTGCACATCCAAAGAGCTTCTGACAAATTTCCACATCAAAGATTTCCAGATAATCATATCCCATGACTTTTAATACTGCAAGGAATATAAATCTTTCCATTCTCCACCATTCAATTAAAACTGAAGAAGTTCTTGGATGAGAAGTGAAACGTCTTCAAGGGAAAAAAAAGTAAATCCAGTTGTTTTTTGAAAAACCACTTTTGGGACAACCGTGACCTGGGTAACCGAGAATCTCCATGGACAAATTACATTTAATATGTTTACAGTTGAGCCAAAAAAAAAATCTTACTCCATAAATGTCACTGATGGGATCTTGATTTATTTCTGAATACCCAGAAATCATTTTGTGACTTTAGGGTAATAACCCAATATTATGTCAACCCAATTGGTACAAACTGTGGAAAAAATAGAAACAAAGATAGGAAGGACTGAAAATAAAATGATCCAAATGTTGAAACTTTGATATAAATTTGAAATGCTTCAATCGTAACTAATGCATGACATACTTGTTCCTATCACCACATTTCAAAGTATACCATATAGTAGGACTGGTAAGTATCTAAAAAAAGAGGCAATGAGAAAGATGAAGAGATATGATTGTCTTCCTTGTGATGGAAAGATAACATCCTTAGGCTTTAACATCCTTTAAAAGCAACAACTCCGCAACTAACAACTGTAAACAAAAAGGACAGGGGTGGGTTCTAAAATTTTTTACTACCGGTTCTGTGGGTGTGGCTTATTTTGTGGGCATGGCTTGATGGTCATGTGACAATTATTTAGGATTTAGCAGAGGTACTAGGCTTTTAACTGCTTGCAGAGATGTACCAATCTACCCATTTATTTTTTGCAGGCACTGATCTATTCATGTATTTTTGCAGGCACTGGGCTACCCATTTATTTTTGCAGGCACTGATCTACTCATGTATTTTTGCAGGCACTGGTCTACCCATTTATTTTTTGCAGGCACTGGTCTATCCATTTATTTTCTTTTAACACTGATCATCTGTAGGGCAGCCCTTTGAAACCCTGCGGCAAGAGTTTAAACAGTTTTTTTCCCTCTAGCCATCAGCTGGGACTCAGGAGAAAGCAACAGATTGGGGGTGGGGCCAAATAAAAGGTAAGAATAACACAGGGGTGGGGCAGAAGAACCGGTTCGGTGATGTCATATCGTCACCGCTACCGGCTCGGGAGAACCGGGCCGAACCGGGAGGAACCCATCACTGAAAAAGGATGTGTATGTGTATGTGTGTGTTTCAGTCTCTTTTCCTCATTCTAATTAACTGTAATGGAATCAAATAGGATTTTACATAACTTAGAGCAGGGTTCCCCCAACCCCCAGTCTTGGACTGGCACTGGGCCATGTCATGCCAAAAACTGGGCTGCGCAAACAAGCAAAGCCCCATCCGCGGGATGCAGGCAGCACACAAAACTATGCCCCTTCCGGTCCACAGAAAAACCTCTCTTCACGGAACCAGTCCCTGGTACACAAAAGGTTGCAGGCGGGGTGGGGGGGGGCACTGACTTAGACAACTCTAAATACTGAAGTTAGATAAAGAACATAGAGAAATAGTTATTCTCCTCACACAGCAGTATGATGACTGCTAATCACAGAATGCTGGTCCATATAAAACCTTGGATTGATCTACCTAGGCACCTACATTCATTTATTTACTGTTTTCAGGCTACACAGACTTAATGCCTATAGAACAGGGATGTCAAAGGCCCATGGCTGCATCTGGCCTGCAGGGTGTGGGGCCGCCCAGGAAACAGTGAAGGATCGGCCCACAGTGACTCTGCTAGTAAAATCGGAGCTCAAGAGGGCTGTGAGCGGCCTTCCCAACCTCTGTTTTTGCCTGCAATGGCCTCCTGCAGCCCTCTGCCAGCAAAAACAGAGCTTGGGAGTGCTTGGGCCACCACAGGCGCCCCCAATAAGAGCTGGTCATGCCCACCCTGGCCCCACCCACCCCCGGCCTCCCGAGGTGAAACACAACCCTGATGCAGCCCTCAATGAAATTGAGTTTGACACCCCTGCTATAGAACCTTAGCACTATTTACCAGCTACTTTGCAAAGCATCAATAAATATTGATTTGTTTGCATTGTACAACTCCATTAATATTCACCAGAGAGATGGCATGACATTTCAAAACTG
The DNA here is from genome assembly GCA_012654045.1 of Ptyas mucosa. Taxonomy (NCBI): domain Eukaryota; kingdom Metazoa; phylum Chordata; class Lepidosauria; order Squamata; family Colubridae; genus Ptyas; species Ptyas mucosa. The sequence continues at coordinate 7,474,925 of WNWU01000019.1, forward strand.
GGGAAAGAAATCAAAGGGGAAAGGAAGAACTTTGAGGATGCGATTCAGATTTATTTATTTTTTTAAACGAAGCCAACTACTTTAGAAGTTTAATAAAATGCAGTTTCCAAATGAGGATAGAAAAATTAAATATGCAATTTTAATAGCTCTGTTCTTTTAGGATTACGCACATACACACACACACACACACAAAAAGCTTGTGATGTTTCATGTGACTTGGTTCCTTCCGCACCTCACTAATTCCATTCAAAGAAAAACAGCAGGAGGTTCTTTCTCAACTCAACCAAAAGTTGCATTCGTTATTGCAATTAGCAAGGATGTGAGAAATGTTGTTACAACAGTAGGCTAGCTGAAGAGGTTTGCTGTGGAATCAACAATTTCTGGTCAAAACAGATTATTATTATTTTTTTGACAGAAATAACAGGCCAAGTTCAAGCCACATTCTATAACAAGCTAATTGAATCACCTAAGATGACTGCACCAATTTTACATTATATGACCCATAGCCCACCCATCTGAAATCAACAGCCACATGGTCCAAGTCAGCTTGAATGGGCACAGAGAAGACATAGTTTTGTGACAAAATCAAGGTGGATTTCATGAGGTGTGCTTTCAGATCTAGGTTCCAGATTTTCCAAGCTGTATCTTTCTCTAATTTGACGGAAAAGAATCCATTCTAGAATCAGCGGTTCCTGAGGATGGGGTCTTCTGTATATAGCAATAGCTATAAGACTTACCACTTCATAGTGCTTTACATCCCACTCTAAGCAGTTTTCAGAGCCAGCATATTGTCCCCAATAATCTGGGTCCTCATTTTACCGACCTCGGAAGGATGAAAGGCTGAGTCAACCTTGAGCTGGTGAGAATCGAACTCCTGGCAGTGAGCTGAATTCACCTGCAATACTGCATTCTAATCACTGCGCCACCACAGCTCCTGTATTTATAATGCATGAGTTTATTCAGTCATATTCCTATGTTGCCTCTTCTTTGCAACTCTAATGTATGAGTTGTTCAGTTGAATTAGGGGAAAAGATGGCAACTCTAAGGGAAGGTCTCTTTCCAATAGCTAAACACAACAGGATACTTAATTCCTGTTGTGCCATGTTCATACTTGAGGGGCATCTGCAGTCATCAGCTTTTTAAATTTGAGGGCACAACTGGGTGATCAAAGCCCTGTCTCATTTTAATATGCCAAATATATATAAAAAAGGGCAGGTCTTCCATCACCCAGTTATAGCCGCCATCTTGAAGCCAAGTGATAGTTGCTACGGGCACCCCACCATGGTTCTAACTGATGTACATTAGGAATTATGAAAATTGTACACCAAACATATCCTGTGAGCATCACTTCTGAGGCAATTTTATTACAATACAATAAAGCAAAACTTGAATAACTGGTCAAGACATCTTGAAAGTATTCACTATTTCCACTGAACTATTATTTCCATTCTGTCTGTCTTATACATAGATGTTTCAAGAAAGGAAGGAAAACCGGAGGGACCAGAATCTACCACAGGCAGAACTTTGATATAAAATTCCTTTTCAGTTCTCCAGAATTTGTTATCAATTGTTCCTAGTCCCTTCTGTGAGACAGTAACAAACTTTAAATGCCATAAGGTTAGTTCACAGCCAGACAAACAACTAAGAACACAGAGTCTTTCTTCAGAGTTCTTCCATTTCAGTCAAAGCCAGCACCACTCTATCGTTCCATATAATATTTATAATAAATATTATCCTTATAATACACCGGCTTTACATAAGTGTTGCCAACACATTGTAGAATAAACAGTAATTTATATATTTATATTATCATATTAAGCTATTAAAACAGCTTAAAGGGATTATTCACAATTTTGAAAGCAAAATGCAAAGATGTGTCTTGAGAGATTATGGTTAGAAGTTGAGAGGAACCCTTACCAATTTTAATTCGGATGGAAAAGCAGTTTTAAATATTAAGAAATGGTAAACTGCCTATCTTGTAGATCTTGTAGATAACAGGGTAGGTTCCTGTTAGGAAATGAAACGTTCCCCCAGATAGATCTATGGAGATTCTCAGTCATCCAGCTCATGGTTGTCCCAAAGGTGCTTTTTCAAAAGGCAACTGGACTTCCTTTGTTTTTTCCTTGAAGACATTTCGCTTCTCATCCAA
>WNWU01000019.1:7477473-7492981 GCA_012654045.1 Ptyas mucosa
GTTGAAGTCCACAAGTGTTAAAGTTGCCAAGGTTGGAGACCCCTGCTTTAAATGCTTCTAGGACTTCTGCATGTATGCAACCTTTTCTTCCTTCCAGAACATTTTTTTTAAAAATTCTATTTGCTATGCAGTTGCAAATGGTTAAACTTCCCTGTGTTTACATACATAGTAGCATTGGAGACTCCTGCTGATTGAATTGTTACTTCCAGCAATTAAATTTAACACTTTCACATTGTGCTAATTAATATACTTAGAACAAGGAGCTCCCATCTAGTTCAGGATCTCCAACTTTGGCAGCTTAAAGCCTGGAGGACTTCAACTCCAAGAATTCTGGGAGTCAAAGTCCTCCAGGTTTAAAGTTGCCAAGGTTGGAGACCCCTGATCTAGTTGGAAGCCTCATAGCAAAAGAGCATTAGAGAACTCTATTTCATCGCCTGGGTTTCAATTTTACCTTTGTTGCCACCTTCACTTGGTTCTTCCTTCCTCAATTTTCAAAAACTGAAAACTGAATCAAGAAGATTCTTTGGGCTGCGTTTTCAAGACGAACAACTTTTTTTCTCTAAAATCATGTGACTTGCATGTGAGACTCTTGCAAATGTGCCCAAGGAAGACCTGACAAGACGGATAAATAGACTGAACGGCCAGCTCTGATAGGTGCTGTAAAAACAATAAACTTGGCTTGGGTCAGAAGCATTGTGCAATTGCCCACAAGCTAGAAAAAATTAAACCATAACACAGGATTTTTTTTTTTCAGAATTAAAGCCACAGCAGGCCAGAGACCTCTTTTAGGAGGAAACCCTACTGAATTGGGCTGTTTGTCGGTCAAGAACTGTACCTTCTCCATATCCAGATGGGAGAAAAGGAAGAAAGTTAAAAAAAAAAAAAGAACAGTTGGCTGTGGAGAAGAAGCCATTTGGGAACTGGGAAGAGTTGTTGGTAGTTGGCTGAAGCAGAGAAAAGATCTAGCTCAGCTCTGAATCGGAAACTTTTGTTTTCATCAGCAGCTCCCAGTGGGAGAAAGAACAGCACGACCACAATCTAGCAAACCATGTGGCAAATATATCAAGACAGTCTTTCTCAATTTGGGGGCCATCCAGAGTGTGCGCACCCCTGACCCCTCAGTAGTCCATGCCGAAGGACTCTGGAAGTTCAAGTCCAGCCATTTGAAAGGCAACATAACGGAAAAAAATCTGTCTTTTGTTAAGAGTTCTCTGAATTCTTACTTGCTAGTATAACAATTTTAAACACATTAACATTATTTTTTTTTCCACAAGATTACGCTCTCTAAAAACTAGTCTCTTAAGGCCCAGACATCAGGTTTTCCACTGGAATTCCAGACAGAAGAGTAAAAAACACATCGGGGTTTCCTTTTCAGTTCAGACAAAGCCCTGAGCTTTTTAATCCATAGTTAGTTTAGCAGTTCCCACTGGCGAGGAGAGCCCAGTAAGAGGCAAACAGGTTTGATGCATTAATTGGCGAGTTCTGAATTTTCTACAATTCTGGCCTGCTGTTGTGAGTAAACAAAGCCAAAGAATTTAAACACTCCCCCCCCCACTCTTTAATACATACCACTTGTTTCAGTTGGACTCTAACTATATCCAAGAAAAAGCTTCTTAAGTCCTGATCTTGAATTCACATACACCCTCTGGAAATAATTTCTCTGGCACCCACAAGTTCCGCTGATGTTAAAAGGGGGCTTATGGAAAATTACTTTAAAAATTTTCAGCCACTGATCTCAACCTAGCCAAGCAAAAGCAGCAAGACAAGAATGGACCAACTCCGGTTTTCAAGCCAGCTGCCTCAGGCCCAGCTGAAGGTCCTTCTTAATTAACTGCGTTTAAAAAAAAAAAAGATGACATCACGAAACAGGTAATAGCAATGATTTAAGGGTGGCTTGAAGCTGGATCCACAGCTGCAAAGCAGCCGTTCTTGTGATATTCAGTGACTTCACACCTCCTTGGGTTATTCTTCTGAACCCTGTTACTGCAGGGTTGAAGTATCACAGATGTTCCCTTTGCTTCTATCACCCACGTGGCTTTCTCTTTGTCTAGAGAGGTTGCATAACTAAAATAAACAGATTTGTTTCCTGTCTGCCGCTGCCAAGCAATTTAACAGACTCTATGAACTTGCTGAGATCATTCTGGGAAGGAAGAAGTGAAACCCCAAAGAGAGAGAGAGAGAAAGAAAGAAAGAAAACCATCTGACTGTCAGTAGACTATCTCCAAGGGCCAATTTCAACAAAAGTCGGAAATCAGGTTGACCAGTTTGTTTTGTTCCTCTCCTTTTCAAAAACACTGCCTTATCGGGACAGCAAGGGGAAATCAAAAAAGTCAAGATGGCCAACACAATGTGATAAAACATTTGATTCTTTTGTATGTGTGTGTCGTATGCGTAATGCATCCTGGTAGTCCTTGATTTAAGACCACAATTGAGTCCAAAATTTCTGTGGCTAAGCAAGGCAGTTGTTAGGTTAGTTTTGCTCCATTTTACAACCTTCCTGGCCACCGTTCTTAAGTGAACCGCTGCAGTTGTTAAGTTAGTAACATGGTTGTTCAGTGAATCTGGCTTCCCCATTGACTTAATGTTGTCTGGAGGTCGTGAAAAGAGATTTCGAAGTATTTCTAGCAGGACTACCAGATTCTGTAACAGCTTTGTTCCCTAGAGGCCATCTATCTGGTAAACATGCAAGATTCATTTTCTCGCCATGGACATGTATACATCCGAACTAAATTGTGTTGTTTCTCTGTGTCATATAATACACGTGGGTATATGCATAATTTTGTATTTATTTATTTATTTTGTCATGTTTTTATAGTATATATTGGAGGTGCTGACCCTTTGAGAGCTGTATGCAATGAAATTTCGTTTTAATATATGCCAATTGGTGTACATTCAAAGTGGCCAAGTTATTCATTCATTCTTTCTTTTTCTTTCTTTTTCTTTCTTTTTCTTTCTTTCTTTCTTTTCTATCATCTCTATCTATCTATCATCTCTGTCTGTCTATATATCATCTATCATCTCTATCTATCATATCTACCTACCCACCTATCCATCCACCCATCCATCCATCCATCCATCCATCTATCATCTCTGTCTGTCTATATATCATCTATCATCTCTATCTATCTATCATATCTATCTATCTACCTACCAACCTACCTATCATCCATCCATCTCTCTATCTCTCTATCTATCTATCTATTTATCTATCTATCTATCTTTCTATCTAATCTATCATCTCTGTCTGTCTATATATCATCTATCATCTCTATCTATAATATCTACCTACCTATAATATTATCTATCTATCTATCTATCTATCTATCTATCTATCTATCCACCCACCCACCCACCCATCTATCTTTCTATCTAATCTATCTATCATCTCTGTCTGTCTATATATCATCTATCATCTCTATCTATCTATCATATCTACCTACCTACCTATTATCTATCTATCTATCTATCTATCTATCTATCTATCTATCTATCTATCTATCTATCTATCCATCCATCCATCCATCCATCTATCTATCTATCTATCTATCTATCTATCTATTATATGGCCCCTGAACACTGCAACCATCATAAATACTGTACATACCAGTTACCAAGTGCCTGAATTTTGATCACATGACTGTGGGGATACTGCAATGATTGTAAATGTGAACAAAGTCACTTTTTTCAGTGTTGTTGCAACTTTGAACTGTCACCAAATGAATGGTGTTATACATCGAGGACTAGCTTATTTTTTAAAAAATGGAACTGTGTGCTGCAAGGGCCCCATCCTGATTTTTTTCCCCCAGCTGCTCTGTGATCACCTCTGGGGGAAAGCCTTAAGCCCATTTACATACAGATGAGTCACTATACAGGTAGTCCTTGACCTACGACCACAATAGAGCCCAAAATTTCTGTTGCTAAGTGAGACATTTGTTAAGTGAGTTTTGTCCCATTTTACAACCTTTCTTGCCACCGTTGTTCCATGAATTGCTGCACTTGTTAAGTTAATAACACAGTTGTTAAGTGAATCTAGTTTCCCCCTTGACTTTGCATGTCAGAAGGTCGCAGAAGCAGATTCCATGATCCCAAGGCACGGCAACTGTCATAAATACAGTCAGTTGCCAAACGTCTGAATTTTGATCACATAACCGTGGGGATGCTGCAAATGGTTGTAAGTGTGAAAAATGGTCATGTCACTTTTTTTCAGTGCCATTGTAAATTTTGAATGGTCACTCAAAGAACTGTTGTAAGTCAAGGGCTACCTGTACGGAGTAACTCATGTACAAAGCTTTCAGAAATTAATCAAGCAAAGACTACATATCAGAGCCTGGCTGTGGATGTTCGCAGTTGATTATTACGATTATCATTCAGAAACTGACTCCCTCTGCAGAAAGTAAAATGAAAAAAAAATCTCTTGAAATAACAGTTTGTGCTACATAAATCAGTCTTAGGCCAGGAGAAAAAAAAATATATTGTACATTCTTTCAAGATCAGCCCTAAATGAAGTAAGTATTCACATCTGCAGCATTTTTAGCATTCTTTCTCAAGTTGTGCGATCTGCCGATCTTTTTGCAGCTTCGTTTTCCACAACATTTTAAACTCCTAATGACAAGCGCACAAAGTAACAAATGCTCCATTCACATGACACAGCGGACACTGTCAATAAACCACACCACGTCGTCGTATTGTAGAAAGTTAGCCCCCACCCATCTCCGAGAACCGTGAGGGGGAACCTATGGCATATCAGTGGGTATGTGAGCTCAGCTCCGGCATGCAGGTGCGTGCCGGCCAGTAGATTTTTAGGGCTTCTGGGCCCACCAGAAGTAGGGAAACAGGCTGTTTCCTGCCTTCGGAGGGTCTGGGTGGGGTGGGGAAGGCCCGTTTTCTTTCTCACCTGGCTCCAGGACCTCTCTAGGAGTCTGGGGACCTCTGGGGGGGAGGTCATATTTGCCCTCCCCAGACTCCTAGAGAGGCCCTGGAGGCTGGGAATAGCAAAAAATGGGCCTTCCTGTCCTACCAGAAGTTGTTAAACGGGCCATTTTCAGCCTCCGGAGGACCTCCAGGGGGTTGGGTAAGGCCATTTTCACCCTCCCCAGACTCCTAGAGAGGCTCTGGAGCCAGGTGAGAAAGAAAAACGGGCCCACTGGGCCATCGTGTGCTAGGAGCAGGGGGAGGGGGGTCACGCGCGTACCTGGGTGCATAGAATTATGGGTGTGGGTACGCACGTGTGTGATCCCCCCCACCCCCCCTCCAGGCACGCGATGGCAAAAAGGTTACCCATCACCGTCCTAGAAGAATGAAAAATTAAAAAGGCAGAATATTATATTTCCCTGGATGAGAAATGGAAAAACATGGGGTTTTTTTTAGATGGAGAAAGCAGCTCCCCCTTTTCTTAATAGCCCTCAGCAGATGTCAGCACTTAAGAGGTAAAAAGAAAGATAGCTCTATTCATAAGCAAATACCCTCACTCAAGGTCCAACACCGGAAAAAGCCATAATAGGAATTGCCCAATACCCTTTCAGAACACAATCCCTTTCATTGCATCATCTCAGTTGCACCACCCCCAGCAAACATCAACCAAACCTGGGAGCTCAGACAACCTATAGAGCCAGCTATGACCCCTACATAACCCCTACAACAGCCAATAGAATACATGCTCTTGCACAGGAACAGGAAGTTCAAGTGCAAAGCCCAAGAGAAGGTATGAAAAACCTCCACTCTCAACTCCATGTGGTCACCTGCACCAGAACCCATGTGGTTCTGTTCATCGTTAAACCATCTTTCCAATCAGCCTCCAGCCTCCATTTTGTCTCCAGTGCCTTTCTCCCAGCTTCAAACTGAACTGAACCAGATGGATATTTCTTCCCAGGATGTCATGTCTTGGTTCACACCAATGCTAATCCCACAGTCAACTTTTCACAAGCCTAAATTTTTGATCATCCTGTGCAAACCTAGTCCATTTGTCCTGTATCCTGATGCACATTTCACTTTTCTCTAACAATAAATGTGTATACATACAGGCATGCATGGATATGTTCACAGTCACTTTTTGATAAAGGGCACTGTTGCTTTAACTGCTCCTGTGAATGAAACAAATTAAAAACACAAATTGCTTCTTAAATGCGGGATATATGTAGGCCCATCTTGCCAGCTTCACGAACAAAGGCGTTTTATATTAAATTTGTTTTGGCTGCTGAATGAACAGTTGAGCAAACACTCTTGGCTTGGTTCGCACATCATGCTAAGCCATTGCCTCTGGTTCACAAACTATAGTGGCTTGAGGTCTCCCAATACATTATGAAAACAAAACAAAACTCAATGTATGATATAGGAGCCAGGTTCGTGTCACTTACAGTAGTAGTATATTCAATTGAAAAACAAAACAGTAGAGATTACAAAAATAAACATATCACGGACAAAACAATGCATGTCTTCAAAAAGTATTCTTGCTAATTGGCAAGTGGGGGAAAAAGTCATCCAGCATCTCTACATTGGTGTTGACACTGAGAAAGCCAATGTCTTGAGTTCTTTAACCAGTTGTAGAGGAGCCTCTCTTTACTTTTACTGCATCTGTACCCAGTTTGGATAACTCTGGGCAGTTTTTCTTCATTACACACCAAGTTATCCAGTATAGAAATAACTATATACTGGGGTTGTTTATATATAGGAGTGATAGCTGTATATGGGTGTTAAAAGATAGCAGTATTCCAATATTTGAGAGGCTGCCACAAAGAAGAGGGGGTCAACTTATGTTCCAAGGCACCAGAAGGCAAGACAAGAAACAATGGATGGAAACTAATCAAGGAGAGAAGCAACCTGGAATTAAGGAGAAACTTCCTAAGTGTGAGGACAATTAACCAGTGGAACTGTTTGCTTTCAGAAGTTGTGGGTGCTTTATCACTGGAGGTTTTTAAGAAGAGATTGGACAGCCACCTGTCTGAAAGGGCATAGAGTCTCCTGCTTGAACAGGGGCTCGGAATAGAAGACCTCCAAGGTCTCGATTGTGATTGATTGATTGATTGATTGGGATTAACAAATTCAATTCCTGTTCAGGATTGTCTGACCTTGGCAACTTTATGACCTGTGAACTTCAACTCCCAGAATTCCCCAGCCATCCATTATCTATCTATCTATCTATCTATCTATCTATCTATCTATCTATCTATCTTTTGAAGTGGTGTGTCTTCCTTACGATTCTTTCCAAAGCACAATAGTAAACTAGTTTAGTGACAAATGCTATGGATTTCTAAAAATACAGGTAGTCCTCAATTGACAAACATTTGTTTAGCAACCATTCAACGTTACAAGGGCATTGAAAAAAGTGACTTATAAACCAGTCCTCATGTTAATGACCACCATAGCATCCCCAGAGTCATATGATCAAAATTTGGGATATTTGGCAACAAGCATGCATTTATGATGGTTGCAGAGGCTCGGGGTCACCATTTGCTACCTTCCCAGCTGGTTTCTGACAAGTAAAGCCAATGGGGAAGTCAGATTCACTGAACGACTGCATGATTCCTTTAACAACTGTAGTGACTGACTTACCAAATGTAGCAAATATGCCATTTAACGACCACTTTGCTTTCAAATGGAAATTCTGGTCCTAATTTTGGTTGTAAATCAAGAATTTGGAGTACTGTTTTTTTTGGAGTATAAAACGCACTCCCCCCCCCAAAAAAAGTGGGTGGAAATGTCTGTGTGTCTTATACGGTGTGCTGCTGAAGCCCTGCCCACCCACCAACCCCCATCTTTGGCCTCTGCCTCCCAGCAATTTGCCTCCTTGCAGCAAACAGTTAACAGCGTGGTCAGCTTCAGCACAGCCTGATTTAGCATGAGCAGCTGATTGGTGGTTGGATCAGCCTCCTATCAGCTGTTCCAGGCTGCGGGGATCGCTGTCACCCATTGGCGTCATCGCCACCCATTACCGCTGCCACCTATCGCTGCCTCCGCATGCCCCATTTTTGCCCTCCGCGCATCCCGTTTTCAGCCTCCATGCACCACATTTTTGGCCTGTTCCAGGCAGTGGGGATAGGCCACCTAGAACGGGCCAAAAATGGGGCATGCGGAGGCCAAAAATGGAATGCATAGAGACCAAAAATGGGGTGCGCGGAGGCCAAAAATGGGACACGCAGAGGCGGCGATAGGTGGCAGTGGCGATGGGTGGCGGTGATCCCCGCAGCCTGGAACAGCTGATCAGTGGTATTCCAGGAGGCAGATCCAACTGCCAATAGCTGCTCATGCTAAATCAGGCTGTACTGAAGCTGACCACGCTGTTTGCTGTTTGCTGTTAAGAGGCAAATTGCTGGGAGGCAGAGGCAGATGTTTTTTTCTTGTTTTCCTCCCCAAATGCTATGTGCGTCTTATACTTTGGAGTGTCTTATAGTCCGAAAAATACGGTATGTTATACTCTGTTTGTATAAGATTATAAAGTGTTGACTAATTAGCAGCTCAACTTCTTTCTTCCCTGGACTGACATAAATATATGATCCTTTTATGGTTAAAAACAGCAGTGTAGAAAACCTACAGGGTGTGTTTTGTTCTCGGCTCTCTGAATTTATTTTAAAAAGAAAATAAAGGTAAACCTTCAGTACAAAACTATCGACCAGGGAACTTCAAGTGGAATGTGAAAAATTACATTAAGAAAAAAAGGGCCACAGATTTCCAGAATGTTATGAATGAAAAAGAGGAACAGACTGAATATTGACCAAAAAAGAACTCAGCACAACTTGCTTTAACACTTTAGTGCAGGGGTAAGTCAACCTTTTTATACCTACCGCCCACTTTTGTATCTCTGTTAGTAGTAAAATTTTCTAACCACCCACCGGTTCCACAGTAATGGTGATTTATAAAGTAGGGACAAAACCCCTACCACCCACCATGAAAGCTGGAACACCCACTAGTGGGCGGTAGGGACCAGGTTGACTACCACTGCTTTAGTGCAATTTTGACTGTGCACCACTGCTTTACAAACTTCTAATAACATATGACTGTAGTAGCAATGCCTCAAGTTCTGAGTATCTACTGTTACTTGCATCAAAATCTTTTACCCCCATCGGGATTTGTACAAAGCAGAAATCCACACAAGCTTCATTCGATGGCATCATTCAGTCGTGGGATTCAGCCGGTTCTCTCTGGATCGGGCAAACCGGAAGCGGTGACTGTGGGAGGCTCCGCCCACCCACCCAGATGTAATGCATGAGCACTGTGCATGCATAAAAGGCCATGCACATGGGCAGAGGAGGAGCATGTGCTCACATTTGTGAACCGGGAAGAAAGGTAAATGAATCGCACCCCTGCATCATGTCTGCTTGGCACTAACCATACTTCTATATATGTTGAATTTCCACCCATTAAATGTTCATCACAAGGTCCAGAAATGTTCCACTTAAAAGGACATACGCCAGTTTCCATACTTCTCACTCCTGAAATATAGAATGCTGTCTCTCAGCCGTACCTATTACCAGTGGTGGGATTCAAATAATTTAACAACCGGTTCTCTGCCTTAATGATTTCTTCCAACAACCAGTTCACCAAACTGCTCAGAAAGTTAACAACCGGTTCTACCAAAGTGGTGCGAACTGGCTGAACCCCATCACTGCCTATTACCCTTGGGGAGGGAGGGAGAGGGAATCCCAATTTTTTCTTCTGTAACCTCAGCTTTTTTGGGGGGGGGAGGAAAATACCCATTCTTTACATGAACTCCTGCCATTTTTCCCCCACTGGGATTTTTAAAAAAGCAAGGCCTTTATTTATTCGCGAGAAAGCCTTCAGGCTGAATTCACATTCACCTGACTGTAAAGGCTACCATGCAGCCCCTAAAAATTCTCCCCAAAGAGGCTGTGGATTTTATTTTATTTTATTATAACTGAAATGTAGGTTTAGAAAACATTCAGGTTTTTTTTTTCCTAACCACGAGAAGGGTTCCTGGGAAAGATCTAAGAACCAGTTTGCCATTTTTACTGGTTTCTTCCTGTCCTTGAACTTCTGCTATTTCCTATCCAATTCTATTTTAAATAGTCATCTGAGCTCTTGCCCTCTTACATTTTAAGGAAGAATGGAGAGGGAAAGAGACAAGGGGAAGAGGGGGGAAGCTCTTTTTTCCTTCATAATTAGGAATCCGGGTAATGCACAAACCAGATCTTGGAAAGTAAAATGAGTAGTATTTGCCTGAGTTTTCTTTTAGGAATCGGTTATATTTCAGCATGTGTATATTTTAACAAAGGGATGCTCAGTGGCTCAGTGGCTAAGATGCTGAGCTTGTCGATCGAAAGGTCGGCAGTTCAGTGGTTCGAATCCCTAATGCCGCATTACGGGGTGAGCTCCCGTTACTTGTCCCAGCTTCTGCCAACCTAGCAGTTCAAATGCACGTAAAAATGCAAGTAGAAAAACAGGGACCACTTTGGTAGGAAGATAACAGCGCTCTGTGTGCCTTTGGCGTTTAGTCATGCTGGCCACATGACCACGGAGATGTCTTCGGACAGTGCTGGCTCTTCAGCTTTGAAACGGAGATGAGCACTGCCCCCTAGAGTCAGGAATGACTAGCACATATGTGCGAGGGGAACCTTTACCTTTACCTATATTTTAACAAGTGGGCAAACAAAAAGAGTGGATTTTGAGCTTGTCTAAAAATGTGCAACCATATGGAGGTGGAGAGGAAAGCAGTTAAATTAACTCCACTAGAGCAGCTAGTAAAATCTTACAGGATCCAAAGGCCTAGAAAGTAGGCTGAGTAGACCCCATCTGATTTTAACAACAGGTCTGCTGTTGTTAATGGGAACAGTGAGGTGTCTTTCCTTGCCCTGGGCAACAACTTTCATGACACCATTTCTTTCCTTTAACATTTCACAGACTGGGGAAAATAGAGGCACACTTTCAACACCCCTATTCTTATGCCAAGGACTACAGCCTCAGGGTGTAGACGCATATCCTTGTTGCTTCCAACTGTCTGCTCTTTCTTTTTCATAGTTTGCCCTTTACCAGAACTCACATCTGGCTGCAGAGATTTCATCTCAAAAGTTTCCAGTGTTGCAGCCTGTTGCGCTGTCGAGAAACTTAAACAGACAGACTTAAATGGATTGTTGAGAAAGCAGTGATTGTCTTGTAATCTATCTTCCGTCTAGGTTTGACCCTGGCTAGAGATAGCCGATGAAGGTTTCTCTTTATCATTTTTGCCTCTACACCTCAGGAAAAACCTGGCCTCCGCTTAATCTACTGTTACCGGAAGGGAAGCAAATCTGGAAAACCAGTCATTGCACATCAAATAATAACAAAGTGCAGAGGAAACATTTTAACTATTAGATGGCTTTGAGCTAAACCTCAACAGATGCCACTATGACAGTTCCCATCTCCCGACTTCATGGGTGGCGCTCCTTGTGCTACTTTGCAACACACGGTGAAGAATTTCCCTCTTTCAGCCAGACAATGTTTTGTCTTCAATGGAGGATTGCTGAGACCAGTAGCAAGCACCTCCATTCCTTTCCTTTGCCAAAGTTTCTTGTTATTCAAAGTAAAAAATGGTTTAAGAAAGCATGATGGGTTCCAGTTTAATAGGAGGTAAGCAGTAAGTAAGTGACTCAGTGGCTAAGACACTGAGCTTGTCGATGGAAAGGTCGGCAGTTCAGCGGTTCGAATCCCTAGTGCCAAATAACGGGGTGAACTCCTGTTAGTTGTCCCAGCTTCTGCCAACCTAGCAGTTCGAAAGCACATAAAAAATGCAAGTAGAAAAATAGGGACCACCTTTGGTGGGAAGGTAACAGTGTTCTGTGCACCTTTGGCATTTAGTCATGCCGGCCACATGACCATGGAGTTGTCTTCGGCTTTGAAACGGAGATGAGCACTGCCCCCTAGAGTCGGGAACGACTAGCACATATGTGCGAGGGGAACCTTTACCTTTTACCTTTTACCTTACCAAGGAAAGAACTGGAGGTCATCTCTCTCCAGGAAGGTTTTCTTGATGTGGCATTTAAATAATAAAGAAACCCACGTTTCCTTTAGTTTGTACATTGTATACAATTGGCTTTATTTCAAGATAACACCCTCTCAAACCACAACAAGAATTTCCTCATAGTAGACAAACTTTAAAAGAAAAGAAATGAAACACAACTGAGTCAGTCAGTGCATGATACCAGTTCCATTTTCTTCTGAAATCTGATGAAAGTAGGAGATGACCTATGGGAAATTATTTACCTTGTCATCATTTTTCTTATTTGTTTGTTTGTTTATTTATCAAATTTATTTGCCTCCCATTTTGAAGTTCAGGTGACTCTGAGTGCTTACATCAAGATAAAACAAACATTCAACATTTATAAGTAGAAAAACAGGTTAAAATTACAACAAAAAAAATGAAAATGAGGGTTTGAGGGAAGGCCCAGGATGCCTTCTCTGTTAGAATATGAATTACCTCATTGAATTGCCAACAGCTTCTCCTTCTGGACTCCCAACTATATAGACAAAAGCAGCTAACTGAATTTGATGTATGCAAGGCTAGACAAAATTACTATTTGAACAGGAGGCCACTAAAAAATTCCAGGTTGTAAACCATCCCAGTCCCAAAGACAGCAGGCCACTTTCATATTGTCAAAAAAGCTACATCATGAGAATTATTTATTCTATTTGTTTATTCCACTTGTATCCCACAACTCTCCAAAGCAATTCTCAGCTGTGAAATAGCTGTAATCACCAGAAATCAAGCTCATTGACTGAAGCAAACTTTACTGTTTTTAAGCCAAAGATATGGATGTTGTTGTAGAGTCACCAAAAGCTGACCTCAACCTGGAGGAACCATTATTTGCTTATTACATGGGGGAGGAAAGAAAATCTGTTGAAAGTCTTTTATCTTTCAAAGAGACAAACATTCCAGCCTGTAGATGGCCTATTATCATTGCACATCCATCAGCTCCTGTTTCCCTCCAGGTTTGAAAAGCTGCCCTTGTTCCACATAGCTTTGGACCGTGGGGACCGACTGGAGTGACAAAACTCTTTTGATACATGAGCCGTCTGCTGGGAAGAAGAATTTTAACATCATGTTACCTTGCAACCATGAGATCCTACAAACAAAATATTCCCAGGTTCCCCAAAACACATTGGTTAGTCTTGCTTGAAACAGCCAGCTAGTGTGAGAAAGGAAAGGCGTACATTGGTATTCAAACATGACTGCTCCTCATTTCTGTTTGGGTTGCAAAGACAACTTCCAACCCAATTGCACTTCTTGCTCACTAAAATTGAAAACACACATTTACATCATTATTTAAGCAGCTAAGACGTTGAGCTTGTGGATCAGAAGGTTCGAATCCCTAGTGCCACGTCACGGGGTGAACTCCCGTTATTTGTCCCAGCTTCTGCCAACCTAGCAGTTCGAAAGCACGTAAAAAATGCAAGTAGACAAATAGGGACCACTTTGGTAGGAAGATAACAGCGCTCTGTGTGCCTTCGGTGTTTAGTCATGCTGGCCACGTGACCACGGAGATGTCTTCGGACAGCGCTGGCTCTTCAGCTTAGAAACGGAGATGAGCACCGCCCCCTAGAGTCAGGAACGACTAGCACATATGTGCAAGGGGAACCTTTACCTTTAATGTATCATGTATTCTCTTCTCCTGCACTTGGAATTGGGAAAAAATTCATGGTTTCTTGGTTTTTTTCTTCAAAAGCCCTTGTTTCTATTCTTTACAGATAGTCCTTGACTTACAATCATTGGTTTAGTAATCATTTGAAGTTACAATGGCACTGAAAAAAGTGACTTGTGACCATTTTTCACGCTTACAATCATTGCACCATCCCCACAGTTACACGATCAAAATTCAGACACTTGCCCCTGACTTATATTTATGATGGTTGAGGTATTCCAGGGTTATGCGATCACCTTTTACAATCTTCTGACAAAGTCAATAGGGAAGCTAGATTCCCTTAACAACTGCAGTGATTCACTTAACAACCGTGACAAGAAAGGCGGGGCAAAACTCTCTTAACAACCGTCTTGCTTAGTAACATAAATTTTGGGCTCAATTGTGGTCGTAAGTCATAAGTCAAGGACTACCTGTAATTTATGCCTACAGATTAGCCATTTAACCAGGCCAGTTACAGCCTACTTTAGGCTTTCTGTGATAAAAAAAAAAAATGGCACAAGGAAGAAAATGAGCATTACACATTGCTCTTTTGGAATGGGCACCAAACCAATACAAAAATATCTATGTTGATATGAAAGAACATACTTTACAGTATCAGTTATGCAACTGAAAAGCAAGCAATTCCTTCATTCAACGCCTTAGATTCCTTCCAAGAATTCAAAGGAGTGCTTTCTCAGTTAACTCTTTAGTGTCCTGACCATTTTAATGACTCTTCCTTGGTATTTCAGGTGTTCAGCAAAGAACAAAATTTAAGAATTTCCATCTCTTCAATCGTTAGGTTGCTAACAATTAATCAGAATTTCCAGGGGCTTTCAAGTGGAAGATTCTAGCGAGAAAATATTGAATCATAACAGTTTGCTAATTAATCTCTTGCCATTGGCATCTTGAGCATCCTTTCTAAGAGAATAAGCAAGCCTGTGAAGAAAACAAAATTTTACTCTATCCTTTCTCTACTGACTCACTCTACTATAATGCTGGTCAGAGTCCTCCTCCTTTCTCAGCCAGTGCAGAAATTAAATTGGCAGAGGAGGTACGAAGTGATCTATCTCTTTTACTCTGGCCTCCCGCATTCTTGGTTGGATGTGTGGGAAACGAAGCTTCTTCTTACAATGAAAAGCAACAGGCAAGCTAATGGCAAGTTGAATCATACTGCCAGCTGCTTCATTCTCTACCAGTGCACAAGCAAAACAACTACGGCTTGGTTTCTCTTCTAGCTGCCCCTTTCACAAGTAAAAAGCAAGAAACCCAAATGTAACAAGTACTGCTATATTTACCCCACCACACCCCAAAAAGAGAGAAAGAGAGAGAGAAACAATTCTGAATTGAAGGCACGTGCACACCAACACTGACTAAAGAAAATTACGGGGGAAAAATACTTCCTGCAGATGTTAATTTCCCTAATTTGCCAGTCTGGGATTGCAAAGTCAAGATGAAATTATTCCTGCAGATATTTTCCCCCAATAAATATGTACATGTCTATGTGTATATGTACATATGTATTTGTGGATATATATGTTTAATCTAAGACCATCCTCTAAAAAAGGAGGGGAAATACTGTGACATCATCATCGATATTGAAGGATTAAAATCCTTTGTAAAATAAGAAACCCTGTTTATTCTTGCATTCAACTGCATGAACTTGTAAAATATAGCTTTGTACACATAAACCACTCTCAGGTGTACCCACGCACAAAAATATACATTCATACTTATTAGCCACCTTCCTTCCAGAAGAAACAGAGGAAGAGAATGAAAAGAGAGATGGAGATGATGGAGATGCAGATGGAGATGATAAAGGAGATGGAACTGGTGGAGATGGACATAATGGAGATGACAAAGATGAACATGATAGAAATGAAGATTCAAGGTGGAAATGGACATGA
>WNWU01000019.1:7498423-7514788 GCA_012654045.1 Ptyas mucosa
CCCAGAATTCCTCAGCCAGCTTTGCTGGCTGAGGAATTCTGGGAGTTGAAGTCCACAAGTCTTAAAGTTGCCAAGGTTCAAGACCCCTGATCTAAAGAACTGGATAGGAAGATTCTTGCTCTATCATTGCAAATACATTTCTATGAAAGTACAGGTAGTCCTCAACTTAGAACAGTTCATTTTGTGACCGTTCAAAGTTATAACAGCACTGGAAGAATGACTGATGACCATTTTTCACACTTACGACCGTTGCCGCATTCCTCACGGTCACGTGATCGAAATTCACATGTTTGGCAACTGAGTCATACGTGCAGTTTGCAGTGTCCTAGAATCATGCGATTCCCCTTTTTACAATCCTCTGAGAAGCAAAGTCAATGGAGGGAGTCAGATTCATTTAACAACCATGTTACTCACTTAACTGCAGCGATTCACTTAACAACAAGTGGCAAGAAAGGTCATAAATCGGGGTAAAATTCACTTAATATCTCGCTTAGCAACAGAAATTTTGGGCTCACCTCTGGTCGTTAAGTCGAGGACGACCTGTATAAATTAGCAGAAAAGGAAGCAAGGTGTAGGGACAGATATTTTAGAAAGAATATGCATGGAAATTTCTTTGTATCGTTGTCTTGATACAATGCTGAAAAGGCTATCCAGAAAGGCAGACAAGGCCTCTAAAATTCTAACCGCTTGCAAATGCTGTTAAAAGATCATTCAAGTGCAGCATGGAAATTTCACTCCTTTAGCAAAAATAAATATGGAATACACCCCCACCCGCCCCAAACACACACACACACACACTAGTGGCCACCCACACATAAGACATTAAAGCCATTCAGTTCTTTGAAAAAGTATCAATAAGTAACTTGGAGGCCTTACTTTAAAATAAGTCAAGTTTATGACAAAGCCAGCCTCACATCAACTAGGATCCCATCCAAGAATGAGAACTTTGTGGTCTTCTCAATGTTGCTCAACTACATTTCCCAGCATCCCTCATCTCCCCAGAAAAGATTCGGCAATATCTTTGGCTCCCTATTCTGATTACTCCATCCAAATTGGCATAGACAGACCAGGAGAAGAGAATACTTGTCGCTTGCGGTTGAACTGTTGGGGACCTTGGTGCTCTCTGAGCTTGGTTGTTTTCTTGCAAACAATCCGGGGACTGGAGGCTAAAACATATAGAGAACGGTTGCAGGAACTGGGTATGTCTAGTTTAATGAAAAGGAGGACTAGGAGTGACATGATAACAATGTTCCAATATCTCAGGGGTTGCCGCAAAGAAGAGGGAGTCAAACTATTCTCCAAAGCACCTGAAGGCAGGACAAGAAGCAATGGGTGGAAGAGAAGCAAGGAGAGAAGCAACCTAGAACTAAGGAGAAATTTCCTGACACTTAGAACAATTAATCAGTGGAACAACTTGCCTCCAGAAGTTATGACTGCTCCAATACTGGAAGTTTTTAAGAAGAGGTTGGATAACCATTTGTCTGAAGCGGTGTAGAGTTTCCTGCCTAAGCAGGGTTTGGACTAGAAGACCTCCAAGGTCCCTTCCATCTCTCTTATTCTATTTCATTACCAAACTGCTACCTAGTTTGATGTTACCTAGTTTGGTAGTGAAACATCTGCAAGAAAACAACCAAGCTCAGAGAGCACCAAGGACTCCACAGACCAGGAGAAGTCATAGCCAGCAGAGGGCTTCATTTTCAAACCTGTATCAAAGATGGATCTCCAAATCATCACCAGCTTGATCTCCATAGCATCCGCTGATGCAAATTCTAATCCAGCACATCCGGAGGGCATCCCATTGAAGACGATTCATTCAGGAGGAAAGGAGAACAGACTGACACCATTTGACTACACAATCAGCTCAGCTAGTTGGCTGGCTCCCTCCCCCCCCTCCCCCCCCCCCCCCCCCCCCCCCCCCTGGGCGCCCCCCCCCCCCCCCCCCCCCCTTACTGATCTCAGACACTGATTCCCGGGCCAAACACAAGGCAAAGAAAATGCCATCAGCATACTGATGCCACCTCCTTCCAAAGTCCAAGCTAATTTGTGTTAGCATTCGTTTGTACTTAAAAAAAGCAAGGTGGAGGAGTCTTTTTTAAGCGGAGCTTAAAAAACGGGGAGACCATGGAAGGTTGCAGGTTCAATTCTGGGTCTCTGCAGCTCTGTATCTGGTGGAGGGGGCCACCCCAAATGACACTGGAGGTTAACTGGAAAAAATCCATTTCTGTGGATTTCAACACAGGCACCTAATCTTGTGAAGGATTCTTGACATATGAGTCTCCTCTCCCCACAAACTCTCCAGGAGAGTCTACCAGGTAGACCAGAAGTGGTATTCAGCTGGTTCAGACCGGTTCGCCTGAATCGGTAGTGGAAATCACGGGTCCCGCCCCGGCTCTATGCCATCCTATTTAGGTGCATTTTTGAGGCCGCACGCATTTGCAGAAGCAAAGCACATGTGCAGAAGGCTGGGCGCATGTGTGGAAGGCAGGCACGTGTGCAAACCAGGTGCACATGCGCATGAAGTGAGCATGCCTGTATGCGGCAAACCGGTAGTAACATAATGTGAAACCCACCGCTGGGGTAGACACTACCCTTTCCAACCAATATGCTATTCCACTGTATCAGTCATCAAAACGGGGTAGGGATGTGGGGGATTGAGAAGGGAACATAGGTTGTAACGACCGAGAAAAAGTTCTACTCCTCTTCGATTGGAATTACCGAAACGTCATGCATCTTTTATTTTGCCAATAAAGTTTAGCATTAAAAAGAGGAGGGGGAAGCAAAAGGCTGGCCTGGGAAAGTGGGATGATAATATCAATAACATCTGGAGCATTGATGACACACCACTGGCATTGACAAAAATCACCCATCAGTCCATTGCAAAAGACAGAGCCTTCGAACAGTTGTGCCGTTCTGCAAAGATAGCCTGAAGGCCTTCAAACCACAACATGCCTGCCTGTCCTGAGTCCTTGAGTAGGTCTCGATAAGGACCAAAAAAAAAATCCAAATCCAATCTAAACATCTGGCCGACCAACCATAATAATAATATCAGCCAGCATTCCATTTCCTGGCAATGTGCTATTATTGGGGGTGGGGGTGGGAGAGAAGGGGGGGGGGGGGTTGTGTGCATTTGGCAAAGGAAATCAAAAGTTTCCAGAAAGCTTTCTTCACTTTTGGCGTCAGGGAGAACGGGAGGAGCCCTGGAGGACAGGCTGGCCGTCGGCGTCTTTCCATGGCTTTCTCCAACGTGTCCCTAGACAGAGGCGTTGTGCCAAAACGGGGGGGGGGGGGGGGAAAAGGGGGGGGAGAGCCCGGATTTTTTTTTTAAATTAAAAAAAAAAACAACCTCCAGTTTTCTCGCGACCGGAGGGAGGAACGCTGGCTGCATCGCCTCCACCTGAAGGACTCCTCTCCATCCTTCCTCGACGCCCAGCCGGGATCTATGGTTACGCGGCGGGTGGGAAAAAAGACCCTCGAAGCGACCACCCCCCCCCCCCACCCCCTTTCGGGTTCACCCCCCTGACCCGGGTGTTTCTCCCTTTATATACTCGGGGGGGGGAGGGGAAGGAGGACTGTTGGGTGGGGGGGGGGAGGAAAGGCGGATCGGTGGGAAGGAAGCACGGGGAACGACAAAGCCCATGCTCCGCTTCCCCAAGAGAGAAGCCGCCTTGCCCTGATTTGCGGCGCTCCTTTGCTTTTGGGGAAAGGAGGCAAATCGTGGGGTGGGGGGCTACAAAGGACGGGGAAGGAGGTGGGGGGGTCATAGCTTGACCATAGCGGTTAGAAAGGCTCCCAGCCTCCCGGGGAAAGCGGAGCGGAGTCTCTCTGGATTGCTAGGATAGGATGGAGCGCGACTCTCCGCACCCGCCCAACGTGGAGGGGAAGCCCTCCCCGCCGATCTCAACCCTCCCCCCCCCCACCCCAGACGCGGGTTTCCTTCCCAAAGAGCCCCGCCAGGCGCGGAGCAGCTCGTCCCCTCCCTCCCTTCCCTCCCCTTCCTTCCACTTTCCGCCCCGCAGCCTTCAGGGTTACCCAGCGCATCCCACCCCCCTCTTCCCCACCTCCCTCGCCTCTGACCCTCAGCATCGCCCTCGGCCCCTCTTCTTCCCTCGCCCAACACCCGGGCCAACTTCGGCGGCTCCGAGGGGAAACGGAGCCGATCCCTTCTTCTTCTTCTCCTTCTCCCCTCTCCTCGGATCGGGGCAGCCCGAGACATGGACGCCGCTTGAGATCGAGCCGATCGAAGGGTTTCCTTTTCGCCACTTTCTTTCTTTCCCCCTTCGCTTCTTTCAAATTAGGTCTCCCTCTCTCTCTCTCTCTCCCCTTCCTCCCCGTTTCCCCTTTAAAAAAAAGAAGAAGAAGAAGAAGAAGCATAAAGCAGGGCAAAGAATCAAGGCGCTCGAGGCTGAGAAATGGAAGTTAAGCAGGAAAAGTATGAAAGCAGGAAAAAAAAGAAATTGGACCGGGCAGATTTCAAAGGCACCGGCAGGGGTTATCTCCCCCACCCACCTCATAATATTAATAATAATAATAAAATAAAATGGAACAACTCAAAATAATAATAATAATAATAATAATAATAATAATAATAATAATAATAATAATAATAATAATAATAATAATAATAATAATAACTTGGGGCTTCACTCCTGCGGGTTATTCCCCCCCCGCCCCCGATTCAACTTCCCAAGTCTTCTCCCAATTTAGACTTACGGCGATCTTTACTTCTCCTTGCTTCCCACCCACCCACAAAAAGGAAAGATTGAACCCCGATCCCGGTTCCCACTCGGGAGATTTTTTTTTTCGCCCTCTGAAAACAAAAGGAACCCGGATCGGGAAGAAGGGGGTGGGGGGGGGGGGAAAAGAAAAAACGCGACACCCCCCCCCCCCCCCCCCCCCACACCCCCCAACATACATACACCCGTATGCACACTTTGGAAAAACCCAAGAACCCTTTGGCAAAGACCCCCCCCCCTCCCCCGCGCGCGAGGAAACTGGGGCGCTTTGGGATTCTTGCAATGGGAAGCGCCCCCGTTTGCTTTTTCCAAGGCACCGCGGAGTGGGGGGGGGTCGCGGGTGGGGTGGGGGGGTAGGTGGGAGAAGAGCGGCAGATCGAAATCCGTTTTCACGCAGGGCATATCTTTTTTTTTTCCCCTCTCCCTCCCTCCCTCCTTCCCTCCCTCCCTCCTTCCCCAGCTTTTCCAGGCGCGGATTGCGAAGAGAGGGTCTTACCTTGGGGTTGAAAACGGGGAGGGGGAGGGTGTTGCGCGCGAGGAGAAATGCCCTGTCTGTCCTTCGGAGGGAAAGGGAGAAGGGAAGGGAAGGGAGGCGACCGGCAGTCCGATAAATCCCCGCCTGGCTGAAGAGACTGAGCGAGCTGGAATAACTACCAGGCGGGTTCGGAGGGGGATTCCGCCATGTCAATGATGTCGGACCACATGGGATTTGTGACCAGCCCACATACCATACAGTCTGGATTAGAAGCTACTGTGGGAAAGGATGGGGGTGTGTGGAGGAGAGTAATCAGCTGAGAAGGAACGGCGGGGAGGGGAGAGAGCGAGGCCAGCGAGCCCAGCGAGGGAGGGAGAGAAAAGCAGGGCGGGAGGGGGCGACGTACCGCCGACACCACACCTACAAGATATATATTTATAATATATATGCCACTTATAATATATATGCCATTATATTTATATATAATACAAATATTATATATTTATAATATATATGCCAGGGGTGTATTGTATTTAGAATATAGGATATATACACCGAATATACACAGTCTAGAATATATACACAGTCGGGGCACCCGGCCCCGAACCTGCCCGTTTCCATTCTCGTTCAACTCAAACTGCCTGCAAACTGAGGCGCGAAGAAGGACCGACGGACGGCGGTTTCTGGCAGCCTGGCGGTCTCGGGTTGGGTGTTCGCACGACCCACCGAGCCCCGGGCTAAACTAGAGAGCCTTAACTTTTTTTCAACCCGATGGTGTTGGGTGGTTCCGTCTTGGTGGTTATTATAGCGGAGAGCTCGGGCTGTCGCCTTCAAAACTCGAGAAAATGGACTGTAGGGAAAAGTGGGTCCATTGAGTAGGGCCGCTACGACAGGCTTAAGAAGAAACTGCCCCGCTTCTTGAGTGGACGAGGTGCCTAAACCGGGAATCTGTCCTGTGTGAATTTGCATTGAGATCCATAGGGAAGGTGATTAGTAGGACTGGATTCTAGCTGGGAATCTGGTCTTCACCAGAGATCACCCCCTCCCCTCATGAGGTCTATATAAGGAATTATAGCCCTTGTGACAGGCAGGTCCAGTTCCGCCTTGAGTCAAGCAGAGCAAAGAGTACCATAAATTACCATATGCCTTAACATTAATCCCCCCCCCCAATCCACTTAACCTCTTTCAATGTCCACTTCTCATGGAGATAAAATAAAATATTGATATGCATATTTATTTATTTATTTATTTATTTATTTAAATATATATATATATATATATATATATATATTATTTTATTTTATTTCCAATTTATATACCGCCCTTCTCGCTGAGGACTCAGGGCGGTGTACAGCCAGAAATAAAAACATGAAATGCAAATATTAAAAACAGTTAAAATATGTATAAATTTGGCTCCAAAATTTAAAACTAACAAACCAATTAAAATATTTAAAATTTCTTCTTAAGCCAGCCCGGCTTGTTGGAAAAAATGTGTTTTGAGGGCACGGCGGAAGGCACTGAGGTCATGTATTCTCCTTATCTCCGGGGGCAACTGGTTCCAGAGGGTGGGTGCCCCCACAGAGAAGGCTCTCCCCCTGGGGGTCACCAGCCTACATTGTTTATATATATATACCGCCCTCCTCCAACCAGATTCAGGGCAGTGAACAGCCAGGTAAAAACATAGTACACAAAAGTTAAAATAATTTTAAAAATAATTAAATAAGATTTGGCCCATAATTTAAGAACATTTCAATTAAAATCAATTTCAACTTTAAAACCGACATGGAATCAGGCCAGCCCGGCTAGCTGAAAAAAATAAGTTTTTAGGGCCCGACGAAAAGTCCGGAGGTCTGGGATCACTCATATCTCTGGGGGTAGATTGTTCCAGAGGGCAGGTGCCGCCACAGAGAAGGCTCTCCCCCTGGGGGTCGCCAGCCGACATTGTCTGGCCGACGGCACCCTGAGGAGGCCCTCTCTGTGGGAACGAACTGGCTGGTGGGAGGCTATTGGTGGCAGAAGGCGGTCCCTTAGGTCCCCCGGCCCTAAGCCATGGAGCGCTTTAACTTATGTAACTTTATTAAATAAGATAAGTTTCCTTGAAGTTGTAGGAGGCTCTTGGTGATTTAGCAGTTTGTTTGCTAAGAGTAAAACGGATTTTCTGGGATATTTTTCAGCATCTGTTTAACCAGCCTCTTATTTCCTAGTGGTCTCCCATCCAAATATTAACCAGATCATCTCTGATTATTTTCTAAGCCCAAATACAGGTAGTCCTCAATTCGTGACTCCAATTAGGACCAGAATGCAGTCATTAAGTGAGTCATGCTCAAATTTATCACATTTGCTATGGTCGTTAAGCAAATCACACAGTCCAGCAAACCCAGTTTCCCACCTTGCCTTTCTTGTCAGAAGCCCCCCTGGGAAGATTTCAAATGGTGATCACAATGACTCTGGAATGCTAAAAGATCATGAATACATGCCTATTGCCAAGCACCCAAATTTTGAACATGTGAATCTAGGGTTGCTGTGATCATTTTAAGTGCAAGGACAGATCATACGTCAGTGCCACCTGTAACCAGCTGTTTTTTCCCCCAGTGCCTTCATAACTTTGATTGGTCATTAAATGAATGGTCATAAGTCAAAGACCACCTGTAAACAACTGCTGCCATCTTGCTGAGGCATTATTATGATAATCCTAATCTTTTTTTTTAAAACAGTTACATTTTAACCACGTTGTCCTAATTCAATTAAAGCAAAGGTGAACAACTATTTGTTGAGCTAGTTTGTAGGCCAAATGTTTACAGAGCTTCTCTGTCATCAAGGTTATAATTGTCCCAAAGGTGCTTTTTCAAGAGGCAACTGGACTTTCTGGTTTTTCTTTGAGGGTGTTTCACTTCTCATCCAAGAAGCTTCTTCAGCTCTGACTGGATGGTGGGGAATGAAAGGATTTATATTCCTTGCAGACAGCTGGTCATTTGCATCCTTTTAGAAAATCATTGAGGCCACTTGGAGGTTGGAATCTTAGCTGGCCTCTTTGACACCTCTTTCTTGTAGTCTGCAATTTTTTTCTAAAAATCCATTCATTCTCCGGCACCATTCAAAGAGTGTTCATCCCAAAGCGCATAGCTGAATGTCTATGGTCCAACCTCCAACCACTCTCTAAAATGACCTGCTGTCTGCAAGAAATATAAGTCCTTCCAGGGGTGAAATGCTCCCAGTTCGGACCGGATCGCCCGATCCAGTAGCGATGGCGGTAGGTGGTTCAGAGAACCGGTAGCAAAAATCCCTGCCCCCACCCCATGCCCAGCTGAGCCGCACAATCATCAGAGGCTTTTTTTTTTTTACTTTTAAAAGCATTTTTTTACAACCTCTTCGGCCGAAAAAATGCTTTTAAAAGTAAAAAACAAAAACCTCTGATGATCAGGCAACTCAGCTTGGATCGTCAGAAGCATTTTTTTAAAAAGGGGGGGGGGTTTCTTTTAAATGCCTCTGACGATCCAAGCTGAGTTGCCTGATCGTCAGAGGCATTTAAAAGAAAAAAAGTCTCTGCCCATCTGGCAACTCAGCTGGGATCGTCAGAGCCTTTTGAAAGCATTTTTTTTTCATTCTACAACCTCTTCAGTGAAGAGGTTATAGAAAAAATGGTTTTAAAAGTAAAAAAAAAAATTGGCCACGCCCACCCAGTCACATTACCCACCACCACCAAGCCACGCCCACAGAATCGGTAGTAACAAATTTTAGATTTCACCACTGAGTCCTTCCATTCCCCACCATCCAATCAGAGCTGAAGCAGCTTCTTGGATGAGAAGCAAAACGTCTTAAAAGAACAGGAAAGTCCAGTTGCCTCTTGAAAAAAGCACCTTCGGGATTATTTGGAAGGCCAGTTATGAAGGAACACCATCCCATTGGCAATTTTCCTTTCCATAATTCAATGCGGAGCCTTTTTCTGGGCCACACAGGCTGTCTCCATCCTCCATGACTGTCTGAAACCCAACTGGAACTGATCTGAATAATAATTGTTATTCAAGGCTCCCTGAAATGGAAGGGGGGGGAAATAACTCCCCCACGTGATGTTGTACCATCCTCAAATAGATATTTGCCTCTTGCTGATTTCAGTAATTAAAATGAACAAGAGACGAGACCCACGTCTTGACGTTTTCCTACTGTCCGGGCTGAAAAGCAGCCAGATGGCCAGATCCCTTTGTATGCTAGTTCTATCCACAATGGGGCGTGTCAAAACTACGGCAAATTCAAATCCATCAATGACATAAGCCAGGTCAACGTGCCCTTTTGCAAGAAATTGGAGGTAGCACATTCCCTTTCATTTTCCAACCCGGGATTAATTAGTAACATCCATATATCGAGGGCGCTGCAGGTAAACGTCTAACTGTGTGTTGAAGCAAGGAGATGAAAGAGAAAAGAGAATGGCATGATGCCCATGGACACCAACGTGCCTGCATTTAAATCCCTTGATGCCTGTCCATACTGTTCATTAACAAAGAAGTGATTTATTTCCTGTAACAGGATTGGTTGGCAAGCTTCCTGCACCTTCTTTATTTCCAAGGATGACTCCACCCAGCAGTCTTAGAAAATGAGGGGGGGGAGAGGGTAGGTATAGTCCTTTGCATTGTTCAAAAGCAATGTCCATCTATCCAAACAAAGGGGGAGGGGGGGCCACAACATAGGATGTTGCACTGGACCCCAGAAAGATTTCCTCCCCGCGAAACAGGCCAAAAGACAACCATAACTTATATACCGCTTTACAGTGCTTTACATTCCTCTCTAAACAGTTTACAGAGTCAGCGTATTGCCTCCAACAATCTGGCTCCTCATTTTACCCACCTCGGAAGGATGGAAAGCTGAGTCAACCTTGAGCCTGGTAGGATTTGAACTGCTAAATTGCAGGCAGCCAGCAGTCAGCAGAAGTAGCCTGCGGTACTGCACTCTAACCACCGTGCCACCGAGGCTCTGGGGGTATGAAAGCTGCCTGCTCAATCACCCACTCCCAAAGTGAGCGTCTTCTGCTTGCTTTGGCCAGTCAGATTATAGACAACCAGTTGATTGAACTATGGAGAATCCAAAGTTCACTTGATGGTCTCCTTTGAAGTTCACGTCCCCTTGGAGAGTATTCAGAAGATACAGCTGGCATAGAACACAGCTGCGTGGACAGCCTTAGGGGCCCATGATGTCTCTGTTGCATGAGCTTCACCGATGGTTGTTTGCTTCTGGGTCCAGTTCAAGATGTTGGTTATCATATTTAAAGACCTTTATGGATAGAACTAGGCTACCTGAGGAACCATCTCATCCCAATGAAAGTGGGCTGCACCACTTAAGAAATTTAGGTGGGGTCATTTAGGAGATGAGCCTTTTCTGTGGAGGCTTTAGCCCTCTTGGTTATTCTGACATTGGAGATGAGATCTGCCCCACCCACATGGCCTTCTAAACGGGCCTTAAAACCTACTTCAGCCAAGCCCCTAATTAGTGTGCAAATCCAGTCAAAACTCCTGGTTTGACTTTGTGGATACCCATATAGGTTTCTTGGCAATAGCATAGAATGGTTTCCTTACTTCCTTCTTCCAGATGTTTTCTCAACTTTCCACTCTAGCTTAGAACTGTACAATGCTGTGTTTCCTGGATGTATCCCATCCAAGCGCTAATCAGGCTTAATCCTATTTATCTTCCTAATCTAGATAAAAAATCAGCCAGGAACTCCCACCTGCTGAAGCTTTACAAACAAACTTGGGCACTAACAGTTCATCTTTATTAGGAAGAAGTGATTCAGAAGAAGTGCTTTGAACTTTGGGCAAACGTGGCTCTATTATTTGTTAAAGCGGCCTGAATTTCTTCAGGATGACGTGCTAGTCTGCAAAAAGGACAATGCTGCTGTAGGGAATCCAACCAATTAGAGTTCATAAAATTTGGAAAGCAGCAGCAATTTTTTTCCCCTTAGGTTCACTGAAATGCCTGAGAAAAGATTTACTGCTTTAACAGTACTAGCATGAGGTCCAACGCATGCCTTGCAAATAATTTTCGCAGCTCTAATCCTCATTTTCTTAGGATAGCTCTGTCATGATAAAACCTAGTAATGAAAACAATGCAACCCTCCCAAAGGAGTCAATAACCTGCAAAATTACCTGGTGTGGTCATTAATTATGGATTAGAAGTACAAGAGTACTCTCAATGTACTCTATTAGTGACCTTCCCTTGGTAGGAGAGGACCTAGGATTCTCATTCTGGACTTTGAAGATAGGTAGGGTTGGCCCTGGTTAGTATTTGAGTGAGAGATCATCAGTCCCAAGGCTGTAGACTAGACTCTGAGGTAAAAAATATAAGGTTGGGAGTTGAATGTTCATGTGAGAATTCTTGATGGTAGGAATATGACGTCATTGAGGCTTAGTAAAGCATACAGAAAGGAAATTTACTTATAGGAAATACACTGCTGTCAGGCCCCAAGAACCAAGAAAGACATAGAATTACTTCTGAGCAATTTCCTTTATTGTTCCTTGCCTGTAGGCAGAAATCTTAACAAACTAAAGGAACTAAAGGAATTAAAGATGTACTCTGAGAATCACTAGGGAGGAACCATCTTAATTCTCCCAGCTAAACTATCTAAACTTTGCTGTCTTTTGGACTTCTGGAATGCAGCCCCTCCCTCCTGGAAATCCAGACTTCATTTCACCTCAGGCCTGGGTATTTTATGGCTCACAGGCGATATTCAGCCCTTTGGCTAGCTCTGTTCAGCCTACGGTGATAGTGGTGGCAGCAGAGGGTGGAGCAGTAGCAGGGAGCAGGACGCAGGTGGGGCAGTGGTGGGCGGGACAGGGTGGTGGCGGCGGACTGGGGTGGGACACCACTGGACCAGTGGTGAAATCCTCTGAAGTCTGCTACCGGTTCTGTGAGTCTGTTATTGAGTGTGTGATTTCCGTGTGCATGCACACTTTGTGCAGATGCGCACCTGAGGTGTGCCCGCACAGTGCTAAAGAAGGAACATTTTGAAGTCTTCCAAGTCTGCAAAGGTAAGTAGAACAACAGGGGGGGGAATCTGCTGTGCCACATGATTTAGATCAGCTAGAAAGCAGGAAATCCAACCATTCTAACTAATATAAATCGTGTGTCACAGCTGATCGTCAGCAAGCTGATTGTCGGAAATACCAGTTGACCTGAACCAGTAGCATTTTTTACTATCAGTTCGCCCAAACCGGTAGCATTTTACCCCTGTGCTGGACCTCCAAAACAGTCCTAGTTTCTCATAGGCTCTTAAGAAAATTAATTGTCCACTCCTGTTCCTTTACAATTGCAGAGGTAAGCAAAGCCTAGCATCTAGCTAGCTACCTTTTACCAGAAAGAGAATCAAAGATCATGAGTTCTGTGCAAATTTGCCAAGGAACATGGACAGAAGGCAGTGACCTCAGATTATCAGGCTGTTAAACAAAATAATCAGTGTTGTAAATAAAGACACCTTATTCCCACCCTACTCTCCCCCTTGAGGTAGATCATGAGTTGCTGAAGTGTCAGCAGGGCTGAAATCCAGCAGGTTCTGACAGGTTCTGGAGAACCGGTAGCGGAAATTTTGAGCAGTTCGGAGAACCGGCAAATACCACCTCTGACTGGTGGTATTTGCCGGTATCAAAGTGGGATGGGAATGGAGATTTTGCAATATCCTTCCCCTAGGAGTGGGGTGGGAATGCACATTTTGAGTATCCTTCCCCTGCCACACCCACCAAGCCACGCCCATCAAGCCATGCCCACCAAGCCACCCCCACAGAACCGGAAGTAAAAATATTTGGATTTCACCCTGAGTGTCAGTACCATCACGGCAACAAAAGCAATGTCTAGAGAGCGGAAATGGTAGGTGGCAAACCACTTCCATAAAGTCATCAAGAAAACTGAATGGATGTATCCCTAAAATCATCAGATGTCCACCATAACACAAAAGTATTTTTCTTCTAGGTAGAGATAAAGATGAGGAGTTAGGCACTTTTTAAATATGGATGTTTGAACAATATAATGAGGATTAATTAAATTTGAGAAATGTGATAGCGATTACTAATATTGTTATTGTGAATTGGATTAATAGGAATGATACCGAGACCCAACTTTGCTCACACACAATATAAATGTATAATTTTTTAAAATAATAATAATAAAAAAATATTACAAAAAAAGTATTTTTCTTTAATATTGCTTCAAAATAAAAATGTATTTTGTATCATCAAAATGATTGATTGATAAAATTTATTCATCACCCAACTCTCTGTCATGCAACTCTGGGCAGCTTACAGCCTGGTAAAACAACATTATAAAAGATTGAACAGTAAGAAAATAAGTACATTAAAATATGACCTCAAACTGGAAATGGCATCAGGATTGATTGATTTAATTTATATCCTACCTTTATTATTTTTTTCATATAAACAACTCAAGGCTGTAAGCATACACATCTAATGCTTCTTCCTCCTATTTTCCCCACGGGACAACTCTGTGAGGTGAGTTGGGCTGAGGGAGAGAGAGAGGTCAGCCCAACCTGGCAGAGAGGTGACAGGGATGAAAATAAATAGATAAAACCAAGATATTGGTTAAAAATCTCACCAACAAACAGAAAAAGGAATTGACAGACAAAATTGACCTACAGATTTTTTAAAAAGGTAAATACTTTGGTATTTTCTTAGCAGCTAAGTGTGGGACAATCAAAGAGGACAACTATACAAAGCTGATACAGCAAATTAAAATAGATTTGGAAATGTGGAAGAATGTACAGTTATTGATGATAGTGAGAATTGCAGTGGTGAAAATGAATGTACTACAAAAACTACTCTTTCTATTTCAAACCATACCAGTAAAATTAGAAAAGAATTTTTTTTGATGAACTAAATAAAATGACTCTGCAATATATTTGGCAAGGAAAAAAATTGAGAATAAAATTGAAAGTATTACCGAATTCTAGAAATAATGGTGGTTTTGGGCTCCCAGACTGGGAATTATATTACCAGGCTGCAGCTCTCACCTGGCTAAAAGATTGGGTAAACTTGAATAACAGAAGACTATTATTACTAGAAGGGCACGACTTACAATTAGGCTGGCATCCCTTTTTCTGGTATGGCAGAAATAGGGTGCACAAATATTTCTAGGGGCATTATGTGAGGAACGCGTTACTTAACATTTGGGAAAAAATTAAACTGCAACACTATAGGGAAGTACCAGTGTGGCTCTCTCCGATGGAGGCAATAATATATCCAAATCTTATAAATTGGGGAAAAATTGTGTGTTACAAGGACATTTTAGATGAAAGGGGTGAACTTAAATCCAGACAATAATTGCAGAAGCAGGAGTTGGACTTATCTTGATGGCCGTATTTGCAGATCCAAGCAAGGCATGAAAAAGATGTTAAATTATGGGGTGTAACCAAAGAACAAACAGCATTCAACAAAATTTTAATGGGGACAATTGAAAAATTGATTTAAAAAATATATAATTATTTACTGAATTATAAAATGGAGGAAGAGATACTTAAAGAAACAATGATTGCCTGGGCAAGGAATTTCGAATACAACATAGAATTAGAAAAATGGTTAAAAATTTGGAAGAGAAACTACAAACTGAGAATGGCTGCGGCATATAAAGAAAACCTTCACAAAATGTTTTACAGGTGGCACTTGCCACCAGCAAGATTGGCCAAAATGTATAAGAACACCTCCACCAATTGTTGGAAATGCAAACAGACTCCAGGATCATACTACCCAGGGGTGAAATCCAGCTGGTTCTGACAGGTTCTGGAGAACCAGTAGCAGAAATTTTGAGCAGTTCCGAGAACTGGCAGTTCAGAGAATCTCTGGCTGGCCCCAGAGTGGGGTTGGAATGGAGATTTTGCTGTATCCTTCCCCTGGAGTGGGGTGGGAATGGAGATTTTGCACGCCCACCAAGCCACACTCACCAAGCTACACCACACCCACCAAGCCACGCCCACAGAACCTGTAGTAAAAAAAATTGGATTCTCCACTGATATTACCACATGTAGTGGACATGTAAGAAAGCAAGGAGTTACTGGGAGAAAATTCATAAATGGCTAAAAATGATAACTGAGGAACATATTGAGTTCAAATCAGAAACGTGCCTCTTAGGTATATTGTCAGAAACTTATGATAAGCAACCATCTACTTAGTGTTACATACCGTATTTTCTGGCATATAAGACTACTTTTTAACACAGGAAAATCGTCTCAAAAGTCGGGGGTCGTCTTATATGCCGGGTATAAGCCTACCGACGCTCCGACTTCCCCAGCTGACCCCCAGTGATGGCGAGCCCCAGCTGTCTGGGGAAGTCGGAGCGTCGGTAATATCCACCTGGATGCCTGGGACAGTGGGGGAAGTTCCGCGCAGCAACCAGCTGGGTCCAGCATTCAGTGGCATGCAGCCTTGACGAGATCGGCACAGCTTCCCGAATCTGAGTTGCCGGCACTGACCGATGACGCTACGGGAGTGCTGACAACGTTGAGGGGTAGTCTTATATGGCGACTATAGCCCAAACCCTATATTTTAATAGGAAAAGTATGGGGTCGTCTTATAAGCCCAGTCGTCTTATACGCCGGAAAATACGGTATATTGACGGCAGCTAGAATTACATATGCTTCTGTAATTATGATGACATAATTAGGAAAATTTGGGATTGTGCAGAAATGGACAGATTAACTTTAAAAATTAAAGATAAAAAAGACTCGAATTATTACAGGACATGGCATAAATTTTATGAATGGATAGAGACAAGAAGTAGAAATGAGAGGGAAGTTTATGAATGTCAGTACAACAAAGATGTATAAAATTATGGATATAATATGGAAAAAAATTGTAAATAAGCTAATGTAAGTAGAAACTTAGTTGAAGCTTTCTTTTATTTCCTTTCGGGAGTCATTGTAAAGTAGCAAGTTTCTCAGATCTCTTATCCATGAATCCCAGCAGTATTGAAGATGCACAGAAGATAGGCTCATAATGATAAATGCTTTGGACTGGGATCCAAAATTGTCATGGTGACTCAGCCTTGTAAAAGCAGGATATGGAAACAAGTGTATGAATCAGCTTTTTGCCGGGCTGGAAAATTCAAGACTCATTGGAAATGTATCACATCAGCACTTCAATATGCAGGAAAATCAAATAATCCGGTGATGAA
>WNWU01000019.1:7518846-7529688 GCA_012654045.1 Ptyas mucosa
AGGAAGGAAGGAAGGAAGGAAGGAAGGAAGGAAGGAAGGAAGGAAGGAAGGAAGGAAATCTGAAATATTGTATTCTCCATCCACCTTCTGTACACCCCATCCTCTCATTCTTCCCATCTAAAAATGTCATTTTTCATCTTAGATATAATTCTGCACCTTTGACTTGTTTCAGATAAGAACGTTATTAAATGTTTTGGTAGAATGATGATAAATGTCAGCTTCTTGTACAACAATTACACATGAAGGCTTTCTTCTTGGAAGACCCTTGGCCATTCTGTCTTTTATTGGATCTCAGCAGCTGGCAGCATCTGGCACTTCCCCTGTTAGGCTGGGAAACAACAAAGCATGGTCAGGCTTGGTCAGGGTTTAAATCTGAGTCCTCTCTGGACTGGGAAGTAAAAAAGAAATGTCCTAGAAAGTCCAGTGATAAATCACTCTTCTGTTGTTTGCTGTGTTTAGAAATCTCTAGGAATCAAGCTAATTCAAAGCAGTCCTTTACCTTTAGTTTTAAATAAATCATCCCTGCTCAATCACAGGTATAGAATAGAATAGAAAAACAGAGTTGGAAAGGACTTTGGGGGTCTTCTAGTTCGGGGTCACCAACCTTTCGGACCTCAGGGACCACTAAGTTCATAATTTTAAATCCCACAGACCACTAATATGATCTGCCTAATGACTGGCTGGGTGGGCGTGGCTAGGTGGTCATGTGACTGGTTGGGCATGGCCAACTTGATGTCACTCACGTCGAGGGGCACCTTGCCAGCCTCTACCCATCCCTCCCCTCCCAACCACTCCTCGCCTGCCCGCCTGGGCTCCTTAGGGCCCCAACAGGAAGCAGTTGTTGGAGCTAAGCAGCCACCATGAGAAAGAGTTGGCAAAATAGCTGGCTCAGTTCAAATTGGAGTCAACCGAGAAGGAGGCTCAGCAGAAGCACTTCACTGAGGACTATGAGCATAGGTTTTCCAAGCAGAGGGAAGACCTGTGGGAGTGCAAGGCCAGGTACCGGCGCCTGGAGGCTCAGTGGGCTGGGATGGTCAGCCAGTTCCAGGTCATGATGCAGTCCCACTGGAACAAGGCCCTCTGGCTCTTTGCCACCAGTGGTGCTTTCCTCCAGGCTTCGCCCAAACCCCTGCACCAGGAGGCTGAAGCAGACCCCAATTCCGATTCCCCAATCAGAATTTCTGCCCCCTTCCAACCCACACAAAAATCCCCCAAAGGGGGAGACTCTCTGCAGTAACACAAACATTCATATCCTGCCCAGGGGCTGTAGTTTGAGGACCCCTGATATTAAAAATGCAAATAATTTTTCTACGGACCACCAAAATTTTCTCATGGACCACCAATGGTCCACAGACCACCAGTTGGTGACCACTATTCTAGTCCAACCCCCTACTCAGCCAGGAAGCCCTATACCAGTGATAGCGAACCTTTTAGAGAACCTTTTAGAGCCCAAACTGCAAGCCTCTCTCTCTTGTTCATGCACACATCAGCGACCCAAAGACCAGCTGGCTGGCTGGAGGCATCACAACATCGGCAGCTCTGCAAGAAGTGAGATCTTTTTCTTTCGCAAGCTTCTGTTTTGTTGTTTGCAGGAAAACATCTGTTTCCCTGCAAACAACAGTGAGAAATGCCACAGAGAAACGCAGTGGAGCTGAGCTGGAGCGACGGCACGAGTGCTCACACAGAGGGCTCTGAGTGCCACCTCTGGCACGTGTGCCATAGGTTCACCACCACTGTCCTATACCATTTCAGACAAATGGTTGTCCAATCTCTTCTTAAAAACTTCCAGTGTTGGAGAATTCACAACTTCTGGAGGCAAGTTGTTCCATTGGTTAATTGTTCTAACTGTCAGGAAATTTCTCCTTCATTCTAGGTTGCTTCTCTCCTTGATTGGTTTCCATCCATTGCTTCTTGTAGTCGTAGCCATTTGGTATAGAATAGAATAACAAAGTCTCCTATAAAAAGTATAGCTGAGAAATCATAGAGTAATGGTAGAGGGCCGCTCTATTATGCTATGGAAATATGTGCTTCTGGGATTCTGAGAGATGGCACTGTTTAATCAAAAGAACCTGGAGTGCCAACAACAAATCCTGCCAATTGGATTGGTTGGGTAAATATTAGGGGAGAGAGGCAGTGCCTCAATTAACCAGGAGGTAACAACCAGCACCTTGAATCACACCCAGACCACACTGGCAACAAATATACAAATATATCTTGCAAAGTAGTGGTGTTACATGGGCATACTAAGGCATGTCCACTAATCACCTGTGTTGTTACAATCTGGATCAGTTGAAACTTCTGAATGGTCTTCATGGACAACCCCATGTAGAGTACATTACATTAGTCAAGCTGTGAGGTGACCAAGGCATGAGTGCAAAGGACTGCCTGACCTAGGAGATGGTGCAATTCCTCCTATACAAGATGTAGCTGCCAGCTACTCATATGGGAGTCCAGGAAAATTCCAAAATGCACACCATCCTTGAAGTGCCGCTGCATCAAAAGTCAAAGTTGGAATATCCCCACATATCCCCAGTCCAAACATCCATAGCCACTCTGTCTTAGTAAGATTGAGCTGGAGATAGTTCCTGCCCATCCTAACCTGCACAACCTCTAGGCACTGGGAGAGAACCTCAACAGCTTCACTTGACCAGCCTAGAGTCAAAAGACTCTAGCGTCAAACCCTAAACCTAGAGTCTTTTGACTCTAGAGTCAAACCCTAACCCTAACCCTAACCCTAACCCCAACCCCAACCCTAACCTTAACCCTAACCCTAACAGGGTATCCTCCTTCTTCTCAATAAAAGAAGAGAACCACAGTGCCCTCAATGCCCAACTGATGAACCGCCTCAAAGAAATAGTGTTATCTCCAGTAACAACAATTGCATTAACTCCAGAATCTCCTAACAACAGCAGTGACAGTCTATGGAGATTCTCAGTCATCCAGGTCATGGTTGTCCCAAAAGTGCTTCTTCAAGAGGCAACTGGACTTTCTGAGGGTTTTTTTTTTTTTTAAGTCATTTCATTTCTCATCCAAGAAGCTTCTTCAGCTGAAGAAACTTCTTGGATGAGAAGCAAAACATCTTCAAAGAAAAACCAGAAAGTCCAGTTGCCTCTTGAAAAAGCACCATTGGGACAACAGCAGTGACATGCACTGCTTTCAAAGACTCATTGCAGGTTCTTTTGTTTTTATACTTTAAAAAAAAGTTGAGATGTAGAAAAGCGGTCTCCAATTTTTCTGGCTTGTTGGACCAGTGGAGGAGGTGCTGGTGGTGGGAAGGGGGTAGTTTTGTATACATGCATTCCGCTTCCACAAATGCGGTTTCACACATGCTCGCCCACCACTTCCGTGGCCCAGTTCCAGGGTGCGGACTGGAGGTTGGGGACCCCTGGTGAAGAACATTTAATTTTGCCTTTAATTGATCACAACTGATTTCTATCCATTTAGCAATCTGTCAAGTCACTTTGAATCTTTAGTGACAGTTCTCACTCTCTTGCCAATTCTTGTGATTAACATAGAAAACTGAGTGAATCCACACATTTCAAGGGATTTGGGGGCTCCTCTCTTCTAACAATTTAATTTACTGGAAAAAGATATTTATTTGTTTGTTTGTTTGTTTGTTTGTTTGTTTATTTATTTATTTACTTTATATACCGCCCATCTCCCGAAGGGACTCAGGGCCGTGTACAGCCAGCTTAAAACACACAGAAATAAAATTTAAAACCGATTGTAAAAATATTAAATAGTTTGGCCCATATCAAATTAAAATAAAACTACCCAATTTAGACATTTAAAATTAAGAATTGACAATTAAAATTTTTTTAAAAATTAGGCCAGCCTGGCTTGTTGAAATAAAAGCATCTGGAGGGCCCGGCGGAAGGTGCATAAGTCGAGAATCCTTCGCATCATGGGAGACAATTCATTCAGAGGGCAGGAGCCCCCACAGAGAAGGCTCTCCCCCTGGGGGTCACCAGCCGACATTGCTTGGCCGACGGCACCCGGAGGAGCCCCTCTCTGTGGGAACGAATTGGCCGGTGGGAGGCTATTGGTAGCAGCAGGCGGTCTTGTAAAGACGAAATACTCCAAGTATCAATACTCCCTGAAAATTCAATTTGGAAAACGAATGCTGTATTAGAAGCCTTGTCTGGAAAACTTTGATTACTACCTTCTCTCTAAAATAATAATAATAAAAAAAATTAAGACAACATTGTATCCAAACTAAAAATAATAATATTTTCCTCTTACATGGCTGGCTAAATTTCATTCCTAAACTTTCCCACATTTGCGGGTAGGAAGAGACAATCTCTGATATGTAATTCAGTTTGGAATTCAGGATTAACTTGGCCTCCAAAAGAGGCAATTGAAAAACACGTGTGACCATTACACATTTATAGTTCTCCCAATTTTCAACAAAATATCTATAAAGGTCTCCTAAGTCCAAGGCAATCCAATGCAAATTACAGCACAACCTCAATTACAGGGGAGGAAAAAAGCTATGTTGCAGTAGAAAAATGTCCTTTCTCAGTCTGAAGTGTCCTACGTGAAACTTCATACTTGCTATTATGAAACATCTGGGCCTCATCTACTTTAGACACTGAAAGGAGAAAACATCCTCCCCCCACCTTATTCCTTCTTCGCCAAATTCTTTTTTTTTCCTCCTGGCCCAAGAATCCATGTTGCAACTTTAAAACACATGTTAAAGTTTCTTACTTCAATGAGCACAATTGAGTTGCTCATATCTACACATTCCAATCACTGCCCCTGTGAACAGGAGCGATTAGAACCCTTGTTGCTGACCTCAACTGGATCTTCATATTTTCACTAGAAGCGCATTAAAAAAAAAAAACCCTGCAGTCTTAGGCCAAAGCGTTATCAAGCTCTGTATTCTATCTTACACAGTTTCTAGTAGCTGCATCTGATAAGTCATGTGCAGTTTTCTTGCTGGAAAAGCAGAAACCAGATGTTCCCAGATTAGAGAGAACTTGGTATGTTAATACAGATCAAATGTCTCTTAAGGCGAACAAGAAAACCACTGAACAATCCATTGAGTCAAAAAAAAAAATGTGATGGGGATAAAGGCCTAGCAAATACACCACGGAGCATAGATCTATATATTGGTAGGAAGATCTTCTGTGTGGTAATGTTGGGAGAAATATCCATCTGGGTTCAGTTCCAAGGGGGGAGAAAGACACTGGAAACGTGGAGTCTAATTGGAAAGATGGTTTATTGATGGACAGGACCACATGGGTTTTAGATCCTGGTCAGATGAACACATGGAGTGGAGAATGGGATGTATTTATAGCGTCTCTTGGGCCTTGCGCTAGAGCTTCCTGTTCCTGTGCAAGAAATGTATTCTATTGGTTTTCAGATTCCCAGGGGACTATGCAGGGGTCATAGCTAACTTTGTAGGTTTTCTAAGTCAAGCTTGGTTGAAACTTGGGTTGATGCAATGCAGTTCCTATTGTGGCTGAATGACTTTGCCCTGAAGGATAATCCCATCATCCTGGAGCTGAAGGCCTTTTGTCTTGTAGATAGGCTGGCCCAGTCCTGCTGGGGCTATTAAGAAAGGCGGGGCTCCTTTCCAAGAGCATGTTTCTCCTTTAGGGAAATGTAATATTCTGCCTTTTATAATATTTCCCAATGTATTTCATTCTTCTAGGAGACGGGTGGGTGCTAACATTCTACAGTAATAATTCTGAAATAAACTACTCTAGCTAGGAGTCTCCTGGCAAGTGAATTAATCCTTCATCCTGAGATGAAAGCTTTAAGATTTTCACCTGGGTCTGATGACAGCCAAGTCACTGGCAGTTAAACTAGACTGCCTTTTATTAAGTGGTGGGACTCAAGTAATTTAACAACCGGTTCTCTGCCCTAATGATTTCTTCTAACAACCAATTCGCCAAACTGCTCAGAAAGTTAACAACCGGTTCTCCCGAAGTGGTGAGAACTGGCTGAATCCCACCACTGCTTTTATTCTAGATATAAGTAGAAGAAGATGAGAACGTACTAATGGTCACATACTGGCGCCATAGAGTCAACTGACAACCCAGCCTTTTCTATCTCAAATTTACTGACCTTGCTATGAAAACCGGTGGAGGACTATTACTGTGGGTACAGAGCAGTGGTGGGTTTCAAAATTTTTTACTACTGGTTCCGTGGGCGTGGCTTGGTGGGCATGGTATGGTATGGCTTGGTGGGCATGGGTTGGTGGGCGTGGCAGGGGAAGGATACTATAAAATCTCCATTCCCTCCCCAATCCAGGGGAAGGATTTATTTTATTTATCTATCTATCTATCTATCTATCTATCTATCTATCTATCTATCTATCTATCTATTTATCAGACTTATATGCCGCCCTTTCTCCACAAGGATTCAGGGCAGCTCACAGCAATAAGCAACCACAAGTCCAAATTAAAATTCAAACAATAAAAGAATCTAAAATTCCCGTTAAAACCTCTTCAGTCTAGGCCAGCCTGGTGAAACAACCATGTTTTAAGGTCATGGCGGAAAGAGCGAAGGTCGGGGGCCACCCGGAGCTCCAAGGAGAGCTGATTCCAGAGGGTAGGTGCACCTACAGAGAAGGCTCGCTCTCTAGGGGCCATCCGCCAACATTGCTTGGCTGACGGAACCCCAAGTAGGCCCTCTCTGTGTGAGCACACCGGGCGATGGGGAGCTGTTGCTGGCTGCAGGTGATCCGCCAGATACCCCGAGCCTAAGCCATGTAGGGCTTTATAGGTAATCACCAACACCAAGGCTACTGCAAAATCTCCATTTCCTCCTGATCAGCTGGGACTTGGGAGGCAGAGAATAGATGGGGGTGGCGCTAGTCAGAATTTTTACTCCCGGTTCTCTGAACTACTCAAAATTTCTGCTACCGGTTCTCCAGAACTGGTCAGAACCTGCTGAAACCCACCTCTGGTACCGAGGAATAAAAGTCATCCCACATTTCCTTTTCTGGTTTTCTCTTTGAGAACATTTGTAAAAGGTATGACTATTAACCACAATTCGATCTCAGAAATGAGTGGCTGAGAAAGAACCAACCTTTGAACTTTCTCTGGCTAGATATAATAGGAAATTAAGTAAATTTGTCTGGTTTTGGTTTAGTCTGATTTGTAAACTGGGATTATAACCTCTGCTTCCAAATAGGAAAACAAAGCTGCTGTGTTACTTTGACACCTCCTTCAGCACTTCCAGTGGCTGGAAGAAGTATGCAGATAGTTCTTCACTTATGACAATAATGGAACCTGCTCAATATGGCTGCAAATCATAGGACTTTGTCTTCATCTCATCCACAGTTCATGGAATAGCTTTCAATCAATTACTGGACTAGTACAGAAGTTTATTCTGAAGCTGATCGGCTATATCTCAACGTGCAATCTGTTTTGCTTTATCAAGATAAGAGCCATGGTGGTGCAATGGCTAGAATTCAGTATTACAGGTTGACTCTGCCCACTGCCAGGAGTTCGAACCTGAAGGGACTCAAGGTTGACTCAGCCTTCCATCCTTCTGAGGTTGGTAAAATGAGGAGCCAGATTGTCAGTGACAATATGCTGTCTCTGTAAACTGCTTAGAGAGTGCTGTAAAGCACTATGAAGTGGTATATAAGTCTAAATACTATTGCTGTTGCTAAATTCTATTTCACTATTAGTCCCTTCTACACTCTAGTTCCCAGTACGATATCTATTTGCTGGCTAAAAACTTACAATGGAAGGAATCTTCTACCTTCTAAGACAAGATGTCCCATTGTTGAACAACTATTGTTTAGACTAAAAAAAATTGTCATAGAGAATAGAGGACAGGTTTCAAGCTGCTGATCTGGAGCAAAAGAAAACGAATGAACTGTAGATTAGATTAAATTAAATTAAATTAAATCCAATATGTGGGTCTGGTTGTTATTCTTTTATCCTGGCCTAAACATTGGACTGACTTTTTAAATGTCCTGCCCATATTGACCTCACCCCATTCCTAAGAGGTCTGCAAGGGGTGTGCATAAGAGCACCAGGGTGCCTACTGTCCCTGTCCTAATGTTCCCTTTAATTGTATTCATTTTATGTATTCAATTCATGCTTATACTTATATATATTATCTAATATGAACTCGACAACATAAATAAAATAAAAAATGATCCTACTTAGCTGCTTGCTTGGTAACAACAACCTCTTAAGAAAGAGCCGTTTGTTGAAATGGGAAACTTTGCAAATTGATTGATTGACTGATTGATTTCAAGACTAAGTTTGCTGAAGGCTGGTCAGATTTGCCAGCTCTTTATTTGACTTTCCAACTGCAGTGATTTTGACTTTTTCAGATGACTTCTGTCCTGGTTTTTTATTGATATTTCATTTGATTGTTTCTAGCTGCTCGGATCCCTTTTGTGAGAATACCCAGATGATAAGAAGGAGCAGAAGAAGCCTAAGGCAGCCAACAAGGCAGAAATGAGCACAGAAAGGTGTTTGTCAGCTTTGGAAGCCATATCAGCACCAGAAGCTTCCACGCTGCCAACTCCATGCACCTGGGAAAGTAGGAGGGGGATTTAGGAGAGTGAATATAGTTAGACTAATAGCGTTCTTCCCTTCGGTCAAAGTCATGGTGTTTATGCATCTGGAGGAGGAGTTGGGAGGGATGATGATTGGACCATGTGACAGACTGATGGGTGAAGTGGCTGGATTTGGGGTTTTGGTTTACTGAGGGAAAACCCGGAACCTTCAGATTTGGGTTTTCCCACATGTGCCAGTATACCTACTCTAATAAAATGGAACTTTGAGAAATGCCTGCTTCGGAGTTTTTACTTGGAGTTGTGGACTTTCTGGAATGCTAATGATGTTTACATTTCACATCTTGTTGTGGTGGTTGTGGTTTTCCTCTCCTTATGTACAAGAGTGGGGGGGGGAAGAAACCTTGAGCAATTCTCAAGCTGGTCTAACTCCAAGTGATCTCTGACATCATTGTGGACGGCCAGAGGGCAGTTTTAGGATGATGGAGAAGTCATCCCCATCTGAGTCATCCTCTAGCTTGCCAGTAGAGAAGCAAGAAGGAGAATTAGATCTAGAATCGGTCCTTCTGGTGCTTTTTCTCCAGAAGGGAAACCAATATATCTGTCAAAGGTTCTTTAAGGTATATGCCTTCAGCAGTGGTGGGATTCAAATAATTTAACAACCAGTTTGCCCAGGGTCAGGTTGGCTGTCATGGAAGGCATGACCCAACCTGACTCTGGCCGAACCAGGGTTGTTAAATTACCACCCCCACTATCAAAGCGGATCCTGGGTGCTGCACTGTGATGCAATGGAAAAAGAGGCAATGGAATGGCCGGCATGAGGGAAGGAGGAGGGAAAGCGGCCTTCTCCTCCCCTAGCGTTGGCCACTCCATTGCCCTTTTCTCCATTGCAGAGCAGTGCAGAGCCCAGAATCCACTTTGATAGCGGGTGGTGGTGGTGGGTAATTTAATATCCGGTTCACCTGAATTGGTGCGAACCGGCTGAATCCCACCACTGGCCTTCCGACTATTTTAGTTTCTCAAACCAACACCTCTCCTCTCACATCGTCACCCTTACCCCATCTATCTATCTATCTTTCTTTTCTTTTTTTTATAAAACTGGCAGTTTTATTTCCACAAACTTCTCAAGAGTTGTTAATGTTCTATTTCAAACTCTTTGCCTACCCAAGTATATATAACATATACAACAATTAGTCTTAGACCAGAGACCATACATATATATATCAACATACATATAATACATAACATGCACATATATATACAAGAGATTATGAAATTCAGAAAAGTTTTCAAAAAGGTAAATTTTTAAAAAGTTTACAATATCAACATTAAAAGTGAATTAACATTCAACACACATTGAAAATTATCAAAAAGGTTAGTGACTATTGTCAATATTTGTAAAGGTTATCTTCAGATCTACAAACTAGACACAACGTTCTTGTATTCCTTGCCCACAAAGTTCAACTTCGTTAAATGCTATCATCTCATTATACAATTAGTTTAGTCTCATCAATGGTAAGATTTGTTATAAATGTATCTTTTACATGTTAAAGCATAGCAAGCCTTCCCATATTAGATATGTTTTGTACCCCATCTATCTTTCTGATCAGTTTTTATGATCACAGTTGCTCGGCTAGCTATGGAGAGGTGATAAAGCTACCCAAGTGCTGGACATTTTGCAGGCAGCCTGTCCTTTCACAATAGGATCAATCTCCTGGACAACTGAATAACAAACGTTTTTTTTTAATGAACTTTTAAATTTTATTTATTAATTTGTCCTATTTGTACAGCATCTCCCCAAGCAAGCAACTCTGGGCAGCATAGAACAAATCCCTTGTTCCTTTTTGGATGGTCAGCTGCATAATGCACCACAGTATTATGACAGAAAAAAATGTGAGTTATGACAACTCGTAGCCATAAGCATGTGTACTTACTGGAAACTGCAAAGCCGGGGACAACAAATGTTTCTCAGACCCAGTGCTTTACAAAGTGTTCTTCAGCTATGTGTTTTAGTTCTGATAATTCTCCAAAACAATCAAGGAAGCAGGAAATCAATAGTTCCAAAGAAATGGTTATCTTGGCTGTTGCCAGCACCGACCAGGAATGTTTGTGACTGCAACAGCTTTAGCTCACTAACTTTGGGTGTCTGAGATCTTGTCCCTGCTTGCACTTAAGCACAACACATTCATTTATTTGTCAAATTTAAAAGACCACCCATCTCCATAAAGGTACTTGCTGATACACAATATAAAAAAT
Organism: Ptyas mucosa; assembly: GCA_012654045.1. Taxonomy (NCBI): domain Eukaryota; kingdom Metazoa; phylum Chordata; class Lepidosauria; order Squamata; family Colubridae; genus Ptyas; species Ptyas mucosa. Next base: position 7,529,591 of record WNWU01000019.1, read on the forward strand.
AATGTCTGTCCGTCCGTCCATCCATCCATCCATCCATCCATCCATCTATCATCTATCTATCTATCTATCTATCTATCTATCTATCTATCTATCTATCT
>WNWU01000019.1:7531669-7577824 GCA_012654045.1 Ptyas mucosa
TTTGAGTTTGAGTTTGAGTTTGAGTTTGAGTTTGAGTTTGAGTTTGAGTTTATTTAGATTTATATACCGCCCTACTCTCGAAGGAATCAGGGCGGTGAACAGCCAAAGATAAAACAGATACAATATAAAATTTAAAAAACAATTTAAAACATATTAAATAAATTTGGCCCATACTAATTAAAACACCCCTGTTTTTTAAAAACAAATTAAAATCAAAATTAAACAATTAAAAAGGGTTAGGCCAGCCCCGCTTGATGGAATAAAAAAGTCTTGAGGGCACGGCGGAAAGTGCATAAATTCGGGATCCTCCGTATCTCCGGGGGTAGCTCATTCCAAAGGGCGGGTGCCCCCACAGAGAAGGCTCTCTCCCTGGGGGCCGCCAGTTGACACTGTTGATATACCACTTTTATTATTTTTATAGATAACTCAAGGTGGTGAACTTTTTTTTGTACATTGCCCAGTGTCCCGCCTTGAGAGAGAAAGGAAGTTCAGAAACAAATAAACAAATATAACTAACATTCCTTCCTCTTGTTTTCTCCAAAATGACAACCCTATGAGGTAAGTTGAACAGAGAGAGAGTGATTGGCCCAAAGTCACCCAACCAGAATTCATGCGAAAGACAGGACTTGAATTCACAGTCTCCTGGTGATAGGCCCAAAGTCACCCAGCTGCTTTCATGCCTAAAGTGGGACTAGAACTCACTGTCCACTGATCATTGACTCAAAGTCATTCAGCCGCTTTCCTGCCTAAGGTTGGGACTAAAACTCCTAGTCTCCTAGTTTCCAGACTGATGTCTTAATCACTAGACCAAATTAGCTAGCAGTAGCACCATCAGTTCTTTGCAACGTTTTTACTATGGATTACGAACTGAAAACGTCAGAAATAGAGATCACATGCAAGGACAATCTTTTTATGCTTCTCATCTGCTTTGCTTTTCTCTGATGGAAAGTGGACATTTTCAAGCTCTTCCACCAGAAAGAACAAAGACCTTCTTTCTTCTTTATGTTTTCCCTCAGCATGAAGATTATAATAGTGGAGTATGTGATTTTCTTAATGATTTTTCTTATCCTCAGGCACTCTAGATTTTCTTAATAGGCTTACCTCAACTATAGATGTATGCTAAATCCAAACCCCAATGAATCAACTGGAGAATTCTAGAAAATTCTAACAAGCGATTCCTTGAAGCCTTTTCTACACATCCACCATGGAGATCACAGGTATTTTGTGAAAAAGTATTTAAGTATAGAACGGCTATGGGTTGGGTTTCTTCTAGATGCAGTCTCCCAGATGGGCCTTCTAATACAATTTATGGCATATCAAAGGGAACTTTTGATCAGTAGGATTCAAAATATCTTAACTTCCACAAGAGGTTCAATGATTAGACCTCTTTAGTGCATTACTTGTTTATTTTGTTCATTTTCTTCTCAGAAAGTTCATATGGAAAGAGGGATTGCTAATAAAGATCTCCTGAGCTATTTGGATGGAGAAAGACACCCATGAGTTATAACTTGTACCTTAGCTGGTGGTGAAACCATTAAAAATTGATAAACTATCAATTCATTTGTCCCTCACTCTACGGTTTGAGAAATATACATATGAATATGAATCTACCAACATCTACAGAGTGTACTGTAATTGCTCATTTGTAAATGAAACTATAAACTATCAGCCTCTAGATTAATACTGACGAACAGTTAGAAAGATTGTTGGAAGCAAATTTATGTAACATTATACCTGCCATTTAAATGTTCCAAAGAAAAAGGGAATTACAGTCTTGAGTAACAAAGACTGACAAGAGCCAACATCCTTTTGAGATGGACAGAGATTTAAAATGTCACTGTTTTAATTTTGTCAGAAATTACATTGGGGCGTGAGTCACTATGATACAGAAAGAACAATTGGGGGTATTTAAAAATAAATTTTTAAACAAGGGAAGGGGGAAAAGATTTTTCTCCTATTGATGGTTTGAACACTTTCAAGAAATCAATAAAGTTACCCATCTTATAAATAATGGCTTTATTGCAGTGACAATACATCCACCCCTTAAAATTTTCATCAACTGAACTGGGACAGTATATAAAATTGAGATGTTTGTGGTATATTTTGCTACTAAAATTTCTCAAGCAATTGCAAAAGAATCTAAACAATGTTGATAATGGTTTTAAAAACTTGTCTGGATCTCAAATCAAAAATTATGGAATTGCCTTTCAATTGAGCTTGATCCCTGATAACTTCATGGAGATATTCATATATTTTTCTTGACAACTACGGCATTATTTCAAGGTTTTCCAAAGCAAAACAAACCAAGGCCCAACCTCTCGACAATTCCAGGCTAGACAAGATCAGTGAGTGTTAAAAATGAAGACAAAACTAGGTTTGAAGCAGGGGTGAAATGCTACCGGTTCGCACCGGTTTGGGAGAACCGGTAGTAATAAAAGCTACCGGTTCGGGCAAACCAGTATTTCCGACAATAAGGTGTGCAGCACGATTTATATTCGCTAGAAAGCACTGTTCTACTTACCTTCAAATGGCTCCTTTTTCCGCGTGCAGCATGTATTTGGCGCGCACTGCACATATGTGGGCAGCAAACATGTGGGCAGCAAACACTGCGCATACGGTGGCAACCCACGGAGGATTTCAACACTGGTTGGAAGGAGTAACTGGGCAGCACTCCTGTGCCATTGGGCATCAAATCTGTCTCTCTGAATAATTTTATTCTTCATTTATATTTATTTTTTTAAAATACTATAAGGATCTTTACAGAGCATGAACTTTTTGGATTCTGTAGAAATCAAGCTGTAATCCGTGCATACTAATGGAAAAAGCAATAAAACAATTATGAAAAACAGCTGTATAAATCTCAAGAACGAAATAAATCATTTTCTTTGATGTATAGCATAACATGCATAATATTCCTACTTTGAACTAAGCTGTGATTTGTTTAATCATGATTTCTATTGTCCATTCTAAATGTATTTTTAAAATTTGAATTATTATTATTATTGTTTTGCTAGGATAAACTATAGCAACACTCTTTCAACCACCTGAATTTTGTTAACTATAGAGGTAGTCCTTGATTTATGATCACAATTGGGATCAGAACTTCTGTCACTAAGTCAGGCAGTTAAGTGAATCAGACCTGATTTTACTACCTTTTTGTCAATGTCATTAAGTGAATCTCCATGGTTGTTAAGCGAATCTGGCTTGCCCCATTGACTAGGTCTGTTGGAAGCTGGCTGAGGTGACCACAGTTGGTAATAAATGGAAGACTGAGATGCTGAAACCATCATAAATCACATGACTTTGGGAAGGCTGCGACAGTCATAAGTACAAGGACCACTCATCAGTCACTTTTTCAGTGCTGTTGTTGTTGTTAGTTGCGAAGTCGTGTCTGATCCATCATGACGCCATGGACAATGTTCCTCCACGCCTTCCCGTCCTCTACCATCCATTTAAGCTCACGCCTACTGCTTCAGTGACTCCATCCAGCCACTTTGTCTTACATTCCAGGTTCCTATGGAGAATAGATCTTTACAGCATCGGACTTTCCTTTCACCACCAGATACATCCACAGCTGAGCGTCTTTTTGGCTTTGGCCCAGTTGCTTCACTCTTTGTAGCACTACTAGTACTATCCCTCTGCTCTTCCCTAGTAGCATATTGGACACCTTCCGACCTGAAGGCAGTGATGGGATTCAGCCAGTTCGCACCTATTCGGGAGAACTGGTTGTTAACTTTCTAAGCAATTCGGAGAACCAGTTGTTGGAAGAAATCTTAGTTTGCTTTTTTCTACTTTACAGGGCTAATCCTGTAAGGAAAGCAGGAAGGAAACATTCTGGTATTGTTTCTAGCCTAATTTGTATTGCCCTGCTTATAGAAACTGCCTCTCTGGTTAACCCTTATTACATTGTAACAGCTAAGGCGAAGCACCCATCGATGTGAGTGACGTTGAGTTGGCCATGCCCACACGGTCACATGACCAGTGTGTGGGCATCATTAGGGCAGAGAACCGGTTGTTAAATTATTTGAATCCCACCACTGCCTGAAGGGCTCATCTTCCGGCGTCATATCTTTTTTCCTTTTGGTACTGTCCATGGGGTTTTCATGGCAAAGATACTGGAGTGGGTTGCCATTTCCTTCTCCAGTGGATCACGTTTTATCAGAGCTCTCTGGTATGACCTGTCCATCTTGGGTGGCCCTGCACGGCAGAGCTCAGAGCTTCATTGAGCGATGTAAGTCCCTTTGCCACGACAAGGCAATAATCTATGAAGGGGTTTCAGTGCTGTAGTACCTTCGAATAGTTGCTAAAAGAATGTGAGTTGAGGGCTACCTATACGCTCCTTTTTTCAATCCACTGAAATTTTTTTTGGAAATTCATGGAACTTTGTTAGAATGATGGCAATACATTCTTTGGATATAATATGTTTCTTGATCGATACAAATCAGTCATTCTGTTACGTTTCTCCAAATCTTCTGAAGAAACTCTATTTGGGAAACTGCAAATGCTGCATATAATATGTTATCAGAAAAAAATAGATTGCAAATTTAAATCTTTCAAAATGTTTGCTATATCATCTTCAAAGTATCAAATAATTTTTTTCAAAATTTTCCACAGATGTGTTTGCATATTTTAATGTCATTGGAGTATAAGGCGGTAGGCCTTCATGTTTTTAGCAGTGTTGATTTTTTATGATACCTAAATCTTTTTGAATGGACAGGAGATTTACTGAAAATTTGAAAGTCATTTCTCCATCAAGGATAATGTTAATTTTTCCTCATGTATTGCACCCAAAGCTGGAATAAACTGAATTGCTAATAATATCCTCCTATATTTATGCCTCTATAAAAACAGAACTTCAAATTTTAAACTTGCAATTCACCTTGAAAATCTGCTAGCAATGTATTTTATTTTCACAAAGATTATATATTTATATTGCTTATCTGATGTGTCCAAACCTACTTTTCATCTGCACAAACAGCAGCCTGAATGGGAAAAATATCTGTTTTGAATTGTTGAGATTAACTTTCTAACAGTATTTTCTTTACATCTTCCTTCTAATAATTACTTCATAACCTCAATTCAAATGGCTGCTCAGCTTTTCAAGATGCATTTAAACAAAATTACTTTTCTCATTCTCTTTTGCATCGTAATCCGGAGATTTTAAATGTTAGGATTATTATATCTTTTTTGTTTCAGCTCCTCCTGAACTGAACATCAATTTTTTTAAAAAACAAATCATTACTCCTCCAGTTCTGCTCAATTTTGTGAAATTGTTTCTTAGACTATAAAAGAACAACCTTCTATTTTGCTATTATTACTGCATATTACTATATAGTATAAGTTACAGGCAGACAATTTAGCTCTTATTGCTTGAAACTTCATTCAGAATGGAGTTTCCTATTCCAGAATGGAGCATCTTATTGTGTAGAGCTGCTGGACTGTAAAGAAAATATATAGGGTGGCTTTTAAGGACAGATGGAAGATTCATTATCAAGGCAATAATCAGAGAAACAAGGTTTGAACCCAGACCAAGAAAGCAGGTTGTGAAAATGTCTCAGTCAGTTCCCCTTTCTCACCAATTTTCATGAAAATAAAAGAGAAAGAAAAGCACATTGAGACTTGTAAGATTATGTTACTGCTGCTGTTGTAATGAAAATATTGTAGTTTTAAGTCCATGCAGTACAGTGGTGGGTTGCCCCCGGTTCGGACCGGTTCTATAGAACTGGTAGTAAAACTGGCGGGAGGCTCTGCCCACTGACCCCGATGTCATCAGAACGCTTCTGCGCATGCGCAGAAGAGCATGCGCGGCCCTGTTGCGAACTGGTAGTAAAGGTAGATAGAACCCACCCCCGATGCAGTATCTATTTCTTAGTCTGTGTTAAGGATATTCTTGGCTCATAACCGATGTTGTGGGTTATTGAGTGGAGTACCCTTTGAGTAAATGCATGAAAAGTGACTGGGAGTGGTTGTGAACAATCACAGTTAACATACAAACAGACTGAGTTGTTGTAGTCTTTTACTTTTAGAAAAAAAGTAAAGCAAAGTCCAAAAACAATCCAAGTCATGCACAGATAAGACGAGAATTAAAATATCAATTCAGGGATATTCCAAGTACAAAGTCTTCTTACCAGTTGTTGTCTTTACACAATAAAACAGTTCTTATTGAATATATACTATTCAATAAATAGTAGAAAGCAACATGTAGCAATGATCAAACAGTGATCATGCAGAGAGATCAGGTAGAGAGTTACAGCAAATAAGCAGGTAAAATGGTATAGTATTCACACAAGCCATGATCCTGACTTCCCTTAAGTACATTGGCTACAGAGCTTAGCCAATCAGGGTACAGGATGATGCAATACAGTCTTAAAGCAATATAATACCTTCCTGACTGCAAACATACATTGTTGGTTTATATATTGCCTGACCAATTAGTTAGACAAATAACCGTTTCCTAACAGTCTGGTCTATCGTGTAGGGCCAACATGGATCCAGGAGGATGAGCAGTAGTTGTAGGAATCAGCAGTGGGTTGCCCCCTATTTGGACCGGTTCTCAAGAACCGGTAGTAAAACCAGTGGGATGCGCCACACATTGACCCGGACGTCATGATATGCAGGCGAAGTGAGCGCGAGCACGCGGGCGTGATGAAAACCGGTAGTAAAGGTAAGTAGAATCCACCCCTGGAAGGAATTGAGAAAAAGGACAATTCCTCCAAGAGAAGGATTTGTGCCAGCCAGAGCTCTTGGAGAAGGAATAGGATGATAATGTGGATATATTATATAAAACATGGATATCCTTTAAGAACTTGGAAAGCACATATAAAGAAGCATTCAAACAAAATCCCATGAAAAAAATCTGGAAGTAAGTGTCAGCCCTTCCAGATAGACCAGACTAAGAAACTAAAGTCATACAGGCTAACATTACTTTTAATATAATGTTATAGCAACAGAATCTTTCAAGTCTGAATACACTTTTCTTGTCCCTCCCTATACGTTCATAAGAACTAGGGAGGATTCTTTCTGAGATGCTTTATCAGATTACAGTTCTGGCCCTGACTCAGATGTCTTTTATCTGACCATTGCTTTAGTTGGCTCTTCCTCCTGTTCCTAAGAGTTATTCCTCTGTTCCTAAGAGTTAACTCTGCTCCTAAGAGTTATTCCTTCTGCCATTAGAGTACAGAAGTTTTTAGTCTCTCTCTCTCCCCCCATCTTTGCTTGTTCCCAGTTGACCTTTGAGTTTTCTAAAAAAGAACATGGTATGGGTATCATTTTATGCCCAGCAAGCAACCTATAGTTTGGATTTGAAGCAAAGGAGGCAAATCCTCCTATCAGTTTTATGTCTACCAACCATTCTCAGCCTATAATTTTTCAGGAATGCTTTCAAGTTATATTTAGGGAAACTAAATTCAGTAGAAGGAGAGAGTTGAGAAGACTGTATATGAAGGCTTTACAATACAAGCTTGGCAAGGAGCACATCTTACATCAAATAAAGGGGTATTCAAGTTTTCACTGACAGAAGAATGTAAAATATTCTCAGATGTGGCGGGTGGCATGCTGAAAGCAGACCAGACATGTCTGTGTAATAGATACATTTTTCCTGAAAACAATGTTTGGATTATAGCTGCAGAATTAGACACTTTCCTTAATTTAGGCCAACTAAAGTTTCTTTGTTTTGTAAAGGAGTGCATTTTTGACAGTAGTTTCCTGACATATGGGCCTTAGAAAAGTTTGCATTTTAGGATAACTTTCTTCCCCTTTCTTTATGGGAAGGGGTGTTCAAAAGTAACAGAACCTATGTTAACTCTCCCCCCTTGCAAAAAATAAATAAATAAAAAAAATACCAGGAGTGCTTCCCTTTGAACTGGGGGAACGGGCAGGAGTGGGAACGGAGCGCTTTTACAATTTTCTTTTCTTCCTTTCTAAATCTGGAATGGGATGTTTGCCAACATCTCAACCTTTTTTGGGGGTGGGAATCAATGCCGTCAATTATTCATTGTCATTAGTTATCGATTTGGATATCTGGCCTGAAAAGGGTTCTTCCTCCTCTCGAAAAAAAAGCCAGAGGTGGAAGTCCCCCCTTCCTTCTCCCTCCCATTTCACTAAGGCTGTTCCTTTCTTCCTTCCCCATCTAGCTGATCAGTGGTGGGTTCTTCCCGATTCGGCCCGGTTCTCCCGAGCCAGTAGGGGTGACAATATGATGTCACTGAACTGGTTCTGCCCCCCCTGCTCCCCCACGTTATTCTTACCTTTTATTTGGCCCCACCCCCAATCTATTGCTGCTTCCTGAGTCCCAGCTGATGGCTAGAGGGGAAAAAACTGTTTAAACTCTTGCCATGGGGCTTTAAAGGGCCGCCCTACAGCTGATCAGTGTTAAAAGAAAACAAATGAGTAGACCAGTGCCTGCAAAAATACATGAGTAGATCAGTGCCTGCAAAAATACATGAGTAGATCAGTGCCTGCAAAAATATATGAGTAGATCAGTGCCTGCAAAAAATAAATGGGTAGATCAGTACAGCTCTGCAAGCAGCTGAAAGCCTGGTAGACCAGTACCTCTGCTAAATCCTAAATAATTGTCACATGACCATCAAGCCACACCCACAAAATAAGCCACGCCCACAGAACCGGTAGTAAAAAAAATTAGAACCCACCCCTGTAGCTGATTTGCTGGCCCTAACTGTCCCAGGTGCCGAAAAACCTAGGACGAAAACTCCTTCTGTATATGGGCTGCGGCGAAGCATCTGGGACGGAGTGGCCGTGGCCGTTGTGCTGTGGCGAAAGACTGGCAGAGGGCCAGCTGAGGAGAAAAGTTTCTGGCTAATAACCCAGAGTCAAAAACCTTGAGGTGAAACAGGCAAGGAGAAGGGTTCGAGCTGAAAAGTCCTAGACCCCGGAATGCTGTTACCTTCCAGTAGTCGGTTTCAATTTAGTTTGCTACCAGTTTGCTTGCGCACGCTCACACGCGACCCTTCTGTGCATGTGCAGAAGCGTCCGGGCGGTGGGCGGAGTCTCCCGCCACTGCCGCTACCAGTTCGCCCAATCCAGGGCAAACCGGTAGCAAGCCACCACTGTTACCTTCCCACCAAAGGTGGTCCCTATTTTTCTACTTGCATTTTTTATGTGCTTTCAAACTGCTTATATACCAATAAGGGTATGGTTGCTCATATTTAGAAGAGCTTCAAGTTGTTTCTTATCTAGTGATTATCTAGATTAGGAGTCTGTAAACATTTTGGGAATGAGCTAGATCCTGCCACTCCTTCATGTCCACAGGAACTGAATAGATGCCAATGCTGCCCGGAACAATATGCCCACCTGGACTAGTAGCTTAGCTGAAGCTCACCCCGGATGATCTACCACATTTGCTGTCAATTGTTAACTTACAATATAACAACAGGTAGTGGGGTTAGATTCGGCCCATGGGTCCTTAGTTTCTGATCTGTGACTTAGATTTCTGCAACTTACATCTGACAGCTGTAACATTCACAACAGTTTGAAAACAAATATTTCTTTTTTAAAAATGGCTGAATTTTGGATTCCTGAAGACGCTAGTTTTCTATGTCCAGTTTTGTTTTGTTTTAATAGAAAAGAGGCGTTCAAATGTGTTATTTTTAAATGTTCGGGCTGAAGTGATATCTCTCAGCTTGGTTAGAAGACAAGTCCTAGAAGGCATTAAAACGTCATGACGTATTATGGCTTATCTTAAAATGAAGAAACCCAGTTCTGTCTGTCTTCAGGCACATATGTTTACCCACCCTTCCCTTTTCTTCAGTGCAGTCATGGGGAGATTAGAAATTTCTTCTTCTAATTTAGATAAACTGAAGGTTTATGATCACTAAAGTTGGTTAATTTTAAACAAACAGTGGTTAAGATATATCACAACTTCCTGAGTTCTAATGAAACTTGGATGCATCAGAAATAGAAGTGTACTCTTTTTCATTCTGCATGAAGAAAGAAGGAATGTGCAAATCCTATCGGGAAAAGCTAGGCACTTTGCCATCTCAATTAATCATAATTTACTATGACATCTGGCTGAAATGATTACATTCGCTAGTTTTTCAAGCTACGATCTTAGGAACCTTGGACGTCTTCAGATATTTTCATGGTTCCTAGATAAACAAATGTGAAATGAACAAGCTGCCTTAACAGTTTAAGAGATTACGGTTTAATTGCAGAGGATATGTTGAAATTATGCTCTAAGCCCTAAAAAAAAAATAAGTGGGAAAACTCACCACAGAATATGACTCCAAATTCAGAGGTGGGTTTCAGCAGGCTCTGACCAGTCCTGGAGAACCGGTAGCGGAAATTTTGAATAGTTCGGTGAAGCGGTAGTAAAAATTCTGACTGGCTCCGCCCCCATCTATTCTCTGCCTCCCAAGTCCCAGCTGATCAGGAGGATTTTGCAGTAAACTTCCCCTGGATTGAGGACGGAATGGAGATTTTACAGTATCCTTCCCCTGCCACGCCCACCAAGCCACACCCACCAAGCCATGCCATGCCCACCAAGCCACACTCACAGAACCAGTAGTAAAAAAATTTGAAACCCACTACTGTACAAGTTCCATCATCCACATCTCTCAGACTTGTTGTCAGGGATAGGTAGGAGTTGGCCAGAAACGTTTCATTAGGCCACAGACATATAACTTGGGAAGGTACTGTATATCTTACAATATTATGTGAAGTATTTCTAACTTTAATAAGTAATTAATCTGATGTGGAAAACCTGCATGTCTTAAGGGACCAAAAGACAGAAACCCATTGGGCAATTTCATTGATAACAAAAACATTCCCAGAAGTGGCTCTTTTTTAATAGCCTTTATTCCAAAACAAATCAGATAACCAGGCCAAGCTATTTATATTATTTAGACTTTCATTGACTTGTCTGGGCGTTTCATTTCAAGTAAAAACATGAGAAGATCATTAGCAAAATTAATGCTTTTCTATCGTCAGAGAAAGATATAAAGTTCATAAACTCAGGGTTGAAGTTGCTGTTTTCAAATAAGTTATTATTACTGTCACTGAGTTTATAATGAGAAACTAAGAGCTAGCGTAAGAACTTTTTTTTAATGCTTGATTTTTCTTTTCCTTTCCCTTTTTCTATCCTCTCCTGAAATGTTTTTGGATCATTTGCTATTAAAAAAAAAAGAATTGAAATACAATTTTGGTGAAGCTTGCATTTGGAAAGTGAACTTCTAGTCTGTAGTTAAACAGTGTGTTTACTGGATGAAGTTAACTCCTAAGCAAATGAATAAAACTGGCCTTGAACAGAGTCAAAACATTTTTTTTAAAAAAAGAAAACGTTTGATTCCTTTGGCTGATAACTTTTTGCTTTTGCCATTGAGACTTAAAAACACAAACAGTGCAAATGCTATTTACTGACCATATTAACACTTTGACTTCTAAAGAAAAAGCATTTTGTAGGAGATTTTTCAATATCTTAGTCACTTCTCTCTTTTTTTGGCATCCAGATTTGTACAAACCATGTTCAGAAATAGGGGCGCATTTTAAGTAGCAAACACCTCCATTTCGAAATCTTGCTACACAAGAATAATGGATCCACAGTAGGGCCTTGAGAGTTACTGCTAGAAACTGCAAAACTAAACAGGAAAAGAAAGGTGATACTATAATTAAGCAAATTGCCGCATTCAAGCTTATGTAAGTTAACTTCTCCTCCCCCGCTGCTCCAGAGGAATATAAGTTTGAAAAAAATGGGCAAGTATTAAACAAAAACCTAGCTATTTTTTCTTTATTTATTTTGTATTCTGGAAGAAATCGGTCTTACATTTTCTTTTCCTACCCTGTTTCCCCTAAAATAAGACATCCCCTGATAATAAGCCCAATTGGGCTTTTGAGCTCATGCACTAAAATAAGCCTCCCCAAATAAGCCCTCCCCAAAAATAAGCCCTCCCTGAAAATATTTAAATGAATGCGCAGCCAGTCCCCGCCATTTCCTCCGGTTAAGGTTAGGAAGACAGAGCTGGAAACCAGGTAAGATGGCAAGAGGAGCCCCGTCTTGCTCCATTCACCCCAAAATAATAAGACCTCCCCAAAAATAAAGCCAAGCACTTATTTTGGGGTTCAAAAATATAAGACAGGGTCTTATTTTTGGGGAAACACGGTAACAAAATTATTTGAAGTTGATAAATTATTATAAGTTTATTAATGAAGTTATAAATGAAATAACTGTCTTCATTTCAGCTATTGAACGGACTATAGTAATGTTAGAAGAAAAATTTGGTCTGGTTCCAATCCGGAGGAAAAACGTGGAAATAAAATGGAGGCTGGCTGCAGGAAAGAAAGTCTCTGTTTATTTGGATGCCAGAAACGTCTGTGGCAGCAGCATGTTTCTGAGATGGCTGACAAAATAAGGTTGAGAGAAGTGGGTTTTTTTTTTTTTTTTTTTAACAAATACTTTATTAAGTTTCAAAATTAAAAGAAAACTAAAAAAAATTTACAAAGTCTCTTTGTTATCCGGAGGTACAGTGTTCTTATAAATTAAATATCCTGTATCTGATCTACCTTGTCTTAAACTATTATTTTCCCATCATTATATTTACATTCTATAAGTACATAGTCATGTTTCATAGTATCTATTCACAAAAAGAAACAGATCATCGTCTTTTTCTGTTATCTAGCCATTTATACCAATTTTCCCATACTTCATAGTATTTAGATATCTCATCATCCATTAACAGGCTCGTTAACTTTGCCATTTCTGCACACTCTAATATTTTGTTTATTAACATTTCTTCTGGGGGTTGAGTTTGACTCTTCCAGGATTTCGCATATATCAATCTAGCCGCAGTTAATACTTGGGTTATAAGCTGGGTTTTATTATTTTTTAGGCCATCACCCACTATACCTAGAAGGAAGAGTTCTGGAGATAAAATTACATCTTGCTCTAACATTTCACAGAGCCATTGTCGTACTTTTGTCCAGAACCTTTTAGCTACTGGGCAGGACCACCACATATGGTAGTACGTGCCGACTTCTTTCTCGCATTTCCAACACGTGGGTGAGAGATTTGGAAACATTTTAGCTAACCTAGCAGGCGCTAGATGCCATCTGTGTAGCATTTTATAATGGTTCTCTCGGAATGTTGCTGCTTTTGTCATTTTAAAGTTCCTGTTCCAAGCCTCTTCCCAATCATTAAAATTAACACAATATCCAAAATTTTTTTCCCAAATACTCAATTGGTTTTTTGCTATGGCCTCTGCCTTATCCTCATCTAATATAAAATTGTATATTTTTGTTAACATTTTCTTATCTACTCCCCATATAATTTTATCGAAGTCTACATATTTCCTTTCAATACCAAATTGGTCCCTATCTTTTTGAAATCTTGAGTTCAACTGCCAATATTTCCACCAATCCAGCTTGAATCCGTGATCTCTCAGGGTTTCTAGAGGTTTAAGCCTTCCATTTTCATCCAAGATATCTTTGTATGTGCCGAATTTTTCAGTTTCCGTCTTGTTTGGGGCAGTCATAGCTTCCATAATAGAGAGCCAGTTTGGGGCTTTAACGTAGATTTTCTGTCTGATTTCCTCCCAGGTTTGTAAAAGTGTTTCTCTAATTCTATGATTGTGGAAATAGGTTTTCTTCTTTTTTTTGAAGTCCCAAAGGTGGGCATGCCAACCTTCTTGTAGGTCATGTCCTTCTATCGTCAATATTCTCTTGTTACGTAGCGTTACCCATTCCTTGATCCAAATTATTTTCGCTGCCTTTTGATATGCTTCCCAATCCGGGAGTCCAAATCCGCCCATTTTTCTCTTGCCCTGTAGTATTTTAAATGATATTCTCGATTTTTTCCCCTCCCATATGAAATTTCTAATATATCTATTCAGATCTAAAAAGAATTTTTTGTCCAGACTTAATGGAATGTTTTGGAATAAGAATAGGATTTTTGGTAGAATGCTCATTTTAATTGCGGCTATTTTTCCTGTGAGAGATAGTTTTAGTTTTTCCCATCTTTTAAGTTCCTGGTGTATTTTGTGTAGTAGTGGGGTATAGTTATCCTCTTTCAAAGATGAATATCTTGCAGTAATCCAAATTCCTAGGTATTTAATTTTTTTTACTACCTGAAAACCTAATAGAGCTTCCAACTCCTTTTTTTTTATGTCTGTCATGTTTTTGGCTATTATTTTGGTTTTTTCCTTGTTAAGTTTGAGACCCGCCACTTGGCCATAGTTTTGTATTTCTAATAGAACTCTTGGTCCAGTTTCTAGTGGGTCTTCCATGATAAGGGCTACGTCATCTGCGAAAGCTTGTATCTTGTAAGTTTCCTTCCTCACCCTAGGTCCTTTGATTTCTTTAGTGGCTCTAATCTTTATCAGCAACACCTCTAGTGCAAGAATATAAAGTAAGGGAGATAGAGGGCATCCCTGCCTTACTCCTTTTTGGATCTGGAATGTTTGGGTCTTATCCCCGTTGATCAATATATTGGCCCTCTGTTTATGGTAAATATTTTGGATCATTTTCCTAAAGTTTGTTCCGAATTCCATTAAATTTATTTGGTTTATCATAAAATTCCAATTTAAATTATCAAAGGCCTTTTGGGCGTCAACAAACATCAGTGCAAGTTGTTTTTCAGGGTGCTGTTCATAATATTCTATGGTATTTAATACTATTCTTAGATTGTCTCTGATTTGCCTCCCCGGGAGGAATCCGTTTTGATCTTTGTGTATCCATGAGTTTAAGATTTTTTTAACTCTTTCGGCTATTATATTCATAAATAATTTGTAGTCGGAGTTTAAGAGAGAAATGGGTCTGTAATTTGCTAATCTTTTTGGGTCAGCGCCGTCTTTCAAGATGAGCGTTAAGTATCCTTCTCTCCAGGTGTCCGGGATTGTTGAGCCTACTAAAGCTTCGTTAAATATTTCTAATAGCTCTAGGCTTAATGCTTCTTCCAATTTTACATAGAATTCCCCAGGGAGGCCGTCTGGACCTGGAGTTTTATTCTTTTTTGTTTTAGAGAGGGCTGCTTTTAGTTCTTCTATTGTGATTTTTCTATTCAGCATTTCTCTTTCTTTTTCTGTGATTTGGGGTAGGCCAGCATCCATCAGATATTTTTCTACCTTATTTGGTTCTATTTTCTCATCTTGATACAGGTTTTCATAGAATTCCCTCACATACTCTAATTTTTCCTCTTCCCTTATTAAGAGATTTCCTTTAGAATCTTCCAGTACCAAAATCTGATTCTTTTCCTTTTCCTTCTTTAGTTTATAGGCGAGCCATCTTCCTGACTTGTTGGCGTTTTCGAAACAGTAGTGTTTAGATCTCTTTATTTTTTGTGCCATCTCATCCTGATCTAACAGATTTATTCTATGTCTCGCCATCAACCACCTCTGTTTGGCCCCCTCGTCTCCCGGATTTTGTTGTAATTCTTTTTCTGATTCTATTAAGGTTTTAGTATAACCCTCCCTGGCCTTTCGTTCTGTTTTATTTTTAAATGCCATGTGCGAGATAACTATCCCTCTCACATAAGCTTTCATAGTGTCCCAGACAACTTCTCTTGCCGTGCCTTGTTCCCCGTTTTCTACAAAAAATTGTTTAATTTCTTTATTTAGTTTTGATAGGAGCTCTTTATCATTTAACAAATTTGTCCTAAGGCTCCATCTCGGTTGTTTCCTCCTGTTCCTATATAGCCAATTGATTTCCAGCAGCTTATGATCTGTCCAAGTATTTGTACACATTTCCACTCTTTTAATTTCTAAGCCTAGTTTCCTAGTGACCCATACCATGTCTATTCTGGACCAGGAGTTCTGTGGAATTGAGTAAAATGTGTATTGTTTTTCTTGGGGGTGTAGTGTGCGCCACATATCTATTAAGTTAATTTCCTCAGTTAAGTCGAAAAAACTTTTTGGTAGGGGAAGTCTTTTGTTTTTCCTGGTTTTACCACTTTTATAATCTTTACTCGGGTCTACAATTCCATTCATATCCCCTAACAGACATATTTCATTCTGTGTCCATTTAGCAAGTTGTTCGTGTAGTTTTTCAAAAAATTTCCCTTGTTTTTTATTTGGGGCATATACCCCAACTACTATCATTTTAGAGGGCCCTCTCGTTATTTCTACTATTAATATTCTCCCTTTTCCGTCTTTATATTTACATTCGGCTTCTATTCCTTTCTTAACGTAAATGGCTACTCCCCTTTTCTTTTTTTCAGCTAATGACGTGAATACCTTGCCAAATTTAGGATATTCTAAGCGATATACTTCATCTTTTTTTACATGGACTTCTTGCATACAGATTATATCAGGGTTTTGTTTAACTAGTTTTGTCAGAATTAGTTTTCTTTTTTTTGGTTCATTTAAACCATTGACATTTAATGATAAGATTTTAATACCATCCATCCCTAGCGTTAGTATCTAGTGCCTAGTTTTTGTTTGCTTTTAGGGTTACTTGTCTTACTGGTCTGGTTTTTCTCCCTTTATCTTCTATGTCTTCCTTTTTCTTTTCGTCTTCTATATCTTCCTTCGTACTCTGTTCTTGGGATGTTTCCTCCTCTGTATTCGCTGTTTCTATGTCCTCCTTACTCGATTGTTCTTCTTCCCCTCCTCTTAGTTGTTCCAGGAATTCTTGAGCCGTAGTTAAGCTATCGATTTTAATTTTTCTCCCCTGCCATGAAATTAGCATTCCCTCCGGTATAAGCCAGCGAAATACTATATTTCTCTTATTTAACTGATTTGTTAGAAATCTATAGTTTTTCCTCCTTTCCCTCACTCTTCTTGGGATCTGTTTAAGTACATTTATCTCTTTCCCTCCATAAATAATTGGCTCTTCCCGTGCTATGTTATATAGTATATCTCTCACTCTTTTCCTAGCAAAACGTACGTGGACTTCTCTTGGCAACCTGTTTCTCCTCACATAGTTCGTCTGGACTCTATAAGCCTCGTCGATTTCCCTGATTATTTCCTGTTTATCTTGCTGGAGAGCCTCCGCTATCAGCTCGGCCATCTTATCTCCCAGGTCCTCTTCTTTATCTTCTATGATGTTCTGGAAACGGAGATAGAACGAGGCCCTATCCATCTCGAGTTGGATCAAAGAATCCTCCGTTTCCTTCTTCTGTGCTGATAGGGTTTGGTCCACTGCTTCTAATTTCTTCTCGTTTTTCTCCGTCCTTTGCTCTACTTTTTGAATTCTATTTTCATTCTTACTGATGGAGGTTTGGATCTCGTTCATTTTTGAGTCCAACGCATGAATATCCATTTTCAACTCAGAGTGGCTATTCAGTAATTTTTCCTGCATAGCTAACATGGTTTCTTGTATAGATAGGAGGGAAGATTGTACTGTTTGCAATGTAGGTGTTACAGGGGGCTTATCCAATTTCTGTAGGCCATCTAGTGATTTCTGAGTAGCTGGGGAGGCCATTGACAGCGTTGGGTTTGAAGGGACCTTTTTCCCTGTTTTTGCAATAGTAGAGGTCAAGCTTGCCATTTCTTTTAGAGTCGCCTTTTGTTTCCTTAATATCCTCTCTATATTTTTCCAAGTAACCATCCAATGAAGCTCGTCACTATCTATTCAAGGAGTCTCCTTCTAAACCAATCTTGAGCCTTTTCTAACTTGTGTCTCCTTTAGTTTTGTAAAAGGGTTCAGGAGATATTCTATTAGTATCAATTGGATTGTATCAATTTTTTTTTTTTAAGAGAAATAGTTCCAGTATAAATATATATTTTCTAACAATTACAATAATAGTTACTATCTACTCTGAAATTCTTAAGGGAAATATATAAAATGCTATAATCAAGTATCTTTCTTAATTGATTTTAAGTTCCTTAATTAATTCTAAGCAAATATATCACATATAAGATCGGTTCTATTAGTTGTGTTTAAATTATAAAAAAAAACAGTTTTTTTTTCTATTCAAACAGTCTCAGACTACTATTAATATAACATGGATTAATATGAGTTAATATATAGTCTAATATAAGTTAATTAAAGATAAGAGTTACGATAATATGTAAATCAAATAGCTATATAAGATAGTATAAATGTATTTGTTCTATAGGGTGTATATATTAATATAGGGTAATAAATATAGATACAGTTAAATACAGTGTCGTAGTTAGAGGATTAGATAAGAAAATAAAAATATCGAGGTATCACGTTCACTTCAGTAGGGTAACAAAGGAAAATGAATAGTCATTCGCTAGGTAGTATATTCTATGGAGTTTCTCTATGCTGAACTGTCCATGTGGCAATGAGTCAGCTATTTCACTTATCCTCAGAGAAGTCTCTGCGATGGCTGCACTTCCGGTCCCAAAGTTTCCAAAAAGAAAGGATCCGTGATCTTCTATACGTTCTTCTTTCAACTATAGCTCATCTGCAGCAGATCTAAAGTTCTGAGTCTCAGTTCTCAACTCCTCTCGCCCGTCTTCCCTCGCGTGTATATTCTCGCCGCCTCGTCTCCCACGTCTCCTCCGCCGGCTCGTCGGCAACTCCTCTCTCCGATCTGCTCTCTCTCTTGACACGCCGCTTTCCCTCTCTCTGAGCACCTCTCCTCCGACTCCACCGGCAGCTCTCTCTGATGCCAATTTCTCGATGGCTGAAAAAAGGTATTAAACTGCTGGGCACTATATCCTCCGCTCTCTGTCGCTTCCTCTCTTGTTGTCAGTTACCGAGGCTTCAGGTCAGCCATTTACTGGCCGGCTCGCTTATGCTGGGTTTGACAGAGCCGCCCGGTCGTTGCGTTCGGCGTTGCGATCCGCTGTCACGCACGCCTGGCTTGCCCTCTTGTCCACGGGGCTCTCCGGGCACCGCGTCCCCGAAGGGATCCCCAAAGCACAGCGTTTGGAAATGTTAAGGAGCAGCAGTCACTCTCTCAGCATCCCAACGCCTCGGGTCCCAACCGGAAGTCGAGAGAAGTGGGTTTTTATACGTTCTTTGGGGCTTTGTGATTGAGATGCCTGTTTCTGTGTAAGAATGTGTCCTTTAATATTTTAATGGCTGTTGCCAGATTCCTATGGGATCATGACTAGCGGCTCTACAGGCCAATGGGGAAATGAAATTCCTAGGTCTTTGTCTGAGCTAATCTTGTCACCTTTGGCTTGCCTAATTGTGTTGCTTATTTGGAGTCTCTTTGCTTATGAATAGATTGGCACAGTCTTTCCGAATAGATACAAAATCTCCATTCCAAAAGACCAACCTCTTCAAGCTTCTGCTTGAGGTTGTTTTCCTATGGCAGGAAGACTGGAGCTGCTTTCTGCCTTTGTTAAGATTTTCTCCATTTCTCCTTTGGGGGAAATATTCTATTCTGCCCCTTTTTAATCTTAAGAATAAAGAATATTTTAATCTGCAGAGGGGGTCTTTCTACAGTAGGAAAAGAGAATACTGAAGAGAAAAGAAAATACTGTTCATAAAAAGTAGGATTTAAGTCATCTATCATGGACTCCCAAATGTTTGGTGCATTCCCAGTCTGAGAAGCAAACAGTGTTATTAAGCCTGTTTCATAAATAAGCATCCCAGATGAGGGGAGAATGAAGAGCTTCATCAAATTAATTTTCATCAGTTCTTCACTTCCTATTTCCTCTTTGACAATCCAAGAAATTTTGTTGCCTGAACGATAACAAGATGGTGCCATCATTCCTTATCATTTCAGAGGGAGTGGTCCATTGAAATATAGGCAGTCCTCGACTTACAACCTTAATGGAGCCTGCCCATCATGGTCATAAGCAGTGGTGGGTTTCAAATTTTTTTTACTACTGGTTCTGTGGGTATGGCTTGCTGGGTGTGGCATGGCTTGGTCTGCATGGCAGGGGAAGGATACTGTAAAATCTCCATTCCCACCCCACTCCAGGCGAAGGTTACTGCAAAATTCCCATTTCTTCCCAATCAGCTGGGACTTGGGAGGCAGAAAATAGATGGGGGCGGGGCCAGTCAAGATTTTTACTACCGGTTCTCAGAACTACTCAAAATTTCCACTACTGGTTCTCCAGAACTGGTCAGAACCTGCTGAAACCCATTTCTGGTCATAAATCACAACAGTTGTAAAATGGATTAGTCATGTCACCAACCTGATTTTACTATATATTAACAACCATAATGATGGTTGTTAAGCAAACACAATGGCTTCAAAATGGCCAGCATAGTTGTTAACTGACCCAAAGGATGCAGTTTTGCCAAGAAAATGGAAATACTTTAATGAGATGTGGAGAGATGTTATCTTTGTCTACCCAAAGTTTCCAACACAACTTTTTAGAACTGAACCTAAAACATTGCAGAGCATGGTACTTAGTACTTATAAGTTGCATGTGATATGTAGGTATGAGCTTGAGGGATAGGAAGTAGGAGGAAGAGTCACAAATTGGACAAATTCAAATAAAAGATTACTGAGTCTATAGAACAGTGTTGTCGAACCTTTTCGGCACTGAGTACCAAAACGGGAGCGTGCGCGCATCTGCCAGAAACTGGAAGAGCAGCCGCCCGGTGCACATCCTCCAGAAGAGGATGATCTCTCTCTGAGATACCATCAGTACGCTGACGACACCCAGCTGTACATCTCCACCCCAGACCACCCCAACGATGCCCTTGAAGTGATGTCCCAGTGCCTGGAGGCTGTGCGGATCTGGATGGGGAAGAACAGGCTCAAGCTCAACCCTTCCAAGACTGAGTGGCTGTGGCTCCCGGCATCCCGATATAGTCAGTTGACTCCATCACTGACTATTGGGGGCGAGTTTCTGGCCCCCACGGAAAGGGCTCGCAATCTGGGAGTCCTCCTGGATAGGCAGCTGTCCTTGGAGGATCATCTGACGGCTGTGACCAGGGGGACCTTTTGTCAGGTTCGCCTGATTCGCCAGTTGCGGCCCTTTCTCGATCGGGATTCCCTGTGCACAGTCACTCACGCCCTTGTCACCTCTCGCCTTGACTACTGTAACGGTCTCTACATGGGGCTCCTCTTGAGGAGCACCTGGAGGCTTCAACTGGTCCAGAATGCGGCCGCGCAGGTAGTGACGGGAGCAACATGGCGCTCCCATGTAACACCGCTCCTGCGCGAGCTGCACTGGCTCCCAGTGGTCTTCCGGGTGCACTTCAAGGTGTTGGTTATCACTTTTAAAGTGCTCCATGGCATAGGGCCTAGTTATCTGCGAGACCGCCTACTGCCACAAATGACCTCCCACCGACCCGTGCGCTCCCACAGAGAGGGCCTCCTCAGGGTGCCATCAGCCAAACAATGTAGGCTGGTGACCCCCAGGGGGAGAGCCTTCTCTGTGGGGGCACCTACCCTCTGGAACCAGCTGCCCCCTGAGATAAGGAGATCTCAAGACCTCAGTGCCTTCCGCCGTGCCCTTAAAACCTACCTTTTTCAACAAGCCAGGCTGGCTTAGGAAGAAATTTTAGACGTTTTTTAAATTGGTTTGTTAGTTTTAAAATTGGAGCCAAATTTATATGTATTTTAATTCTTAATATTTGTATTGTATGTTTTTAATTCTGGCTGTTCACCGCCCTGAGTCCTCAGGGAGAAGGGCGGTATATAAATTTTAAATAAATAAATAAATAAATAAATAAATAAATAAATAAATAAATCTTCTGGTGTCCAGGGCATGTATGCGCACTGGCCACCTGGTCTTCTGGTTTCTGGCATGCATGCGCATACAAAGACCAACTGGCAGGTGTGCATGCATGACCCAGAAATTAGAAGATCATCTTCCTAGTGTGCGCATTTGCTCGGAGTGACTGCTTTTCCAGTTTCGGGTGCTTCCGCGTGCATGAAAACCAGCTGGCTGGCATGCTGGAACCCGGAAGAGCAATGGGTGACAGCTCGCATGCTGTTGTGGCCCATCAGTGGCCTGTGTGGATTGTAGCTGACTCTGACAGTAAGGAGGCTGGTGTGGTGTTGCGCCAGCAGCCTGTGCAGCTGGCACTCGAGTCGGACAATGAGGAGGCTGGAGAAGATGTGGTGTCAGAGACAGGGATTCAGCCAGGGCCTTCAGAACCTCCAGAAGCTCCTTCAAGTGAAGAGGATGAAGAGGAGGAGACTCTTCTTGATGCACAGGCATGCACAGTGGCCAAAAAGGCAGGAGTGGCTCCTCAGGAGGAGGTGTCCTCGAGAGTAAGGCTTGGGCTAATTGGACACTCTCTTAGCCTATTTAAGGAGGAACGCCGACTGAAGCAATTTGTAGGGAACAACTTTAATTCACTCTACTTCGCGTCTGGATTCTCTGCAAAGTGCTTCTGGGCTTTCTGCCAATTTTAGTGAGATTATGATTACTTTATTTTTGGTTTCTTGTAGGCTGTTAAGAAAGTTTATTAACAGCCTTTGTTTTGATAAAGACTGAGTTATTTTAGTAAATTAAGTTTTGTACAAACTTCGTATGTGCTGTATTCTTTAGGGTCCGTAGCTGGGGCAGAACACATGCCCGGAGAGATGGCTCTGCATGCCACTTCCAGGATGCGTGCCATAGGTTCGCCATCATGGCTATAGAAGGAATGGGGGTGTAGCAAACATCTCAAAAGGATCCTCCCAAATTTCTTGGACTATAAAGTGTGGGGGGAAATATACTTTCAGACTTGCAGAATCCTGTTAATGTAGGATGTTACATTAAGATAGCACTAGTACTACTTGGGATACTTCTTGCTTGAACGACCTTGCAAGGTTGACAACTTGCTATTAAATGGTTGCTACTATAGCCTTTCAAATTTTAAAAAAAGTATTGCATCTTACTGGGAAGTTGGTTTTTTTTGCTTTGCATTTTAGTTTTCTCTGAAAATTGCTCCGATTTAATCTGAAGAATTTAATCCTACACATTAGAATAGAATAGAATAGAATAGAATAGAATAGAATAGAATAGAATAGAATAGAATAGAATAGAATAGAATAGAATTTTTTTTATTGACCAAATGTGATTGGACACACAAGGAATTTGTCTTGCTGCATACGCTCTCAGTGTACATAAAAGAAAAGATACGTTCATCAAGAATCCTAAGGTATAATACTTAATGATAGTCACCGGGTACAAATAAGGAATCAGGAAACAATATCAATATCAATTAACAATATTTTTTTCTAATTTGAGGGAATAATCAGATCCTATTTTTGAATGCTCTCCTACATTAAAATGCCCCAGCAGTTTGGAAGGAAATACAGTGCAGAATAACCATGTATCCTGCTTTACAGAGGACAATCTTGGTATGAAGTCATCCTCTTTTTGAAGAGCTGCTCATGTCTGGTTTAAAAATAAAGAACCATAAGAAGGGCAGCCAGTTACTAAATACCTAACAGCTCTTGGAAAGCAAGCATATGTTTGCTTGCTTATTATCTTTCATACTACCAGAAGAAGTGGCTATTTCCATTTCATTTGCAATAGTATTTTCTCTATTTGAATCTCTGCTTACAAATTATGAAATGGAAATTTCTGCATTCTATTCTTTCCTCTTTGATGACTCATAAGAAAACATCTTGGAACAGATGGGTGCATTAAAACTTTTCTTCCTTATGTATTTGTTCTGTTCTTTACAGCAAGAGTTTTGCAAATGCTTTCCTTTAACTGATGCTGCCTGTCAGGTCAGCCTGACCAATAACCCATAGTGCTCAACAATTCAGGAAAGGCCACGACAGCAAAAACTGCCAGGAACTAGATCATCCCACAGACCTGTAATTAAACCAAGAGTGTATCCAAGGACAAATGAACAACTGACAAAGAATATTCTAATCAGAGCAGAAATGTCGACAGTCAATTCCATTTCATTCGGGTGCTTTATACAGGGGATCCCGAAGTTAGGACCATAATCGAGCCTGCCCATTACAGTCATAAATTGAGACGGTTGTAAAGCAGGCTTGTCATCTGATTTTATGACTTTCTTGCAGTCACGAAGTGAATAGCATAGTTGTTAAATGTACACCATGGTCATTAAATGAAGCGGTGGTTTGCTAGGGAGCCAGTTTTCCCGAAAACTGGAAGTGACTGCCGAAAACTGGAAATTACATCTGCTGCAAACAGCCATAAATGTGTCCAGTTGGTGAGCACCCAACGTGTGGTCACATAACTGTAAAGTAAAGGTAAAGGTTCCCCTCGTACATATGTGCTAGTCGTTCCCGACTCTAGGGCGGTGGTGCTCATCTCCGTTTCGAAGCCAAAGGACCAGCGCTTTCCGAAGATGTCTCTGTGGTCATGTGGCCGGCATGACTCAACGCCAAAGGCGCATGGAACGCTGTTACCTTCCCACCAAAGGTTTTTCTACTTGCAATTTTTATGTGCTTTCAAACTGCTAGGTTGGCAGAAGCTGGGACAAGTAACGGGAGCTCACCCTGTTACGTGGCACTAGGGATTCGAACCGCTGAACTGCCAACCTTTCGACCGACAAGCTCAGCATCTTAGCCACTGAGCCACCACGTCCCCACTGTAGGAGTGGGGCCTAAAGATTGGAATTTTGAATCCGTGTCATAAGTAGTCCACGGAGAGATCTGTGTGAACTTCAAATGGTCTTTAAGGGATCCACTGTAAGTCAAGGACACCTGTAATACAAACACGTTCCAGTCTAAGAGTTCAATGTACATCTACAGCAAATATGGAGAATTAATATTTGTTTCATAAAAGTTAGTCTATAGAAAAATCAAATCAGGAGAGAGAAAAAAAATATGAATCCGGCATCCAACATCTTTGTGAGTTCTTAAAAGAATTGTTGTAGTAGTCTAATTGCTGCCTTTGTAGTTTTTGATTGTGAGGGAAGCAACATCCTGTTTGGTCATCATGTGTATTGACTTTTAGTCACCCTGTTAAGACAGAAAGTTTCCTGGTGGGATAATGGTATATCATTGTGGAGGTAGGCTATACTTCATACTATACTTCATATCCCATTATATTAACTTCTATTCTATCCCAATGTTTCTCAACTTCAGCAACTTTAAGGTGAGTGGAGTTAAATTCCCAGAATTCCCCTGCCTGGACAGAAAGGCTGTTCTATCCAGTTGCAATTCTATGGGTGCCATATAATGGTGATTTTATTATGGTTTTATCCAGTGGTGAAATCCAATTTTTTTTACTACCGGTTCTGTGGGCATGGCTTGGTGGGTGTGGCAGGGGAAGGATACTGCAAAATCTCCATTCCCACCCCACTCCAGGGGAAGGATACTGCACCCACCCTTTGGAATCAACTCCTTCTGGGGCTCAACTCCCCCTAGGGCTCCAGTTGGCCCCTGACCTTCGCACTTTCCACCCCCAGCTTAAAACATGGCTGTTTAAATTGCCCAGCCTGGACTGATGGGTTTTGGTTATTTTAATGAGTTTTAACATACGTTTAATTTGTATTTTAATATGTTTTTTATCTGGTTTGATTTGAATTGTTGTGAGCCGCCCTGAGTCCTATGGAGATAGGGCGGCATACAAATCTAATTAAATAAATAAATAAAATAAAATCTCCATTCTCACCCAACTCCAAGGGAAGAATACTGCAAAATCCCCATTCCCTCCCCACTCCTGGGGGAAGCATACTGCAAAATCTCCATTCCCACCCCACTCTGAAGCCAGCCAGAGGTGGCATTTGCCAGTTTTCCAAACTACTCAAAATTTCCGCTACCGGTTCTCCGAAGTGCTCAAAATTTCCACTACTGGTTCTCCAGAACCTGTCAGAACCTGCTAGATTTCACCCCTGGTTTTATCGTAATTTAAAATATTACTTCCTATATTGTATGGTCCACATATCTTAAATTTATATGTTTGCTGACACATTAAATAAATTTATATATCAATGATTGCATGACCTCTGTACTGTAGATGCCATATGCTAAATAAATAGATAAACAGGAGAAAGAAAGAAAGAAAGAAAGAAAGAAAGAAAGAAAGAAAGAAAGAAAGAAAGAAAGAAAGAAAGAAAGAAATGGAGGGAAGGAGGGAGGGAGGGAGGAAGGAAGAAAAAGAAAAAGAAAGAAAGAAAGAAAAGAAAGAAAGAAAGAAAGAAAGAAAGAAAGAAAGAAAGAAAGAAAGAAAGAAAGAATGAATAAAAAACCCCGAGCATTTTGTGCCTGAACACTGCCTTGCAATTAATTTCAATGGAAAAATTTATGATGTAAATTGCATGATAAATTATCTTGATAACAGGTTTTCTGTTTCATAGTGAAGGTTGTGTGCTATTTTCAGTTGCACAACCTTGAAAGTCTATCGGATATGCAGATTACAGGCAAATGTAGATGTTAATTTGAAATGGGCTAACATACCTGGTTTCACCCAAGAGATTATTTTTAGTCCAAAGGGAGACTGCTTATTCATTTCATTCCATTTATATGGCTGCCTACCTCAAATTAAGGATTCCTATTTTTCAATCCATGCCAAGTAGAGCAATGCAATGGGTTTCTGGGCAAATGGCAATCTTTGCCACCTATGCAAAGACTTACGACGACAATTGAGCCCAAAATTTCTGCTGTTAAGTGAGACATTTGTTAAGTGAATTTTGCCCCATTTCATTAGTAATAACTAATATTAGAACCCAAGTCATTCTAAATGTAGCCCAGTACACTTAAGAGGGCCAGTAAACTTTATAGATTGTCCTTGGAATTTTTTTCCTCATGTGATAGTGAGAAGCTCTAAGATCCATCTTCTTCTGATGGATTGAGGAGGTGGATGGGAAAAGGTTTTCTGGAAGTGAGGTTTTATAGGATCTAAAGCCTTCTATTCATTCAGTTCTTCATAAGCAAATAGAGCAGGGATGAAATCCAGCAGGTTCTGACAGATTCTGGAGAACCAGTAGCAGAAATTTTGAGCAGTTCGGAGAACCAGCAAATACCACCTCTAGCTGGCCACAGAGTGGGTGGGAATGGAGATTTTGCAATATGCTTCCCCCAGGACTGGGCTGGGAATGGAGATTTTGCAGTATCCTTCCCCTGCCACACCCACCAAGCCACACTCACCAAGCCACACCACACCACGCCCTCAGAACTGGTAGTAAAAAAAAATGGATTTCACCACTGAAATAGAGAATTATTTTGTGTTGGAATGAAAATCCTGAAAAAGGAAGGAAGGGAGGGAGGAAGGGAGGGAAGGAGGAAAGAAGGAAGGAAAGGAGGGAGGGAAGGAGGAAAGAAGGGAGGGAGGGAGGGAGGGAGGAAAGAAGGAAGGAAGGTAGGAAGAAGGAAAGGAGGGAGGGAGGGAGGAAAGAAAGAAAGAAGGAATGAAGGAAGGAAAGGAGGGAGGGAGGGAGGAAAGAAGGAAGGAAGGAAGAAAGGAAGGAAGGAAGGAAGGAAGAAAGGGAGGGAGGGAGGGAGGAAAGAAGGGAGGGAGGGAGGAAAGAAGGTAGGAAGGAAGGAAAGGAGGGAGGGAGGAAAGAAGGAAGGAAGGAAGGAAAGGAGGGAGGGAGGAAAGAAGGAAGGTAGGAAGGAAGGAAGGTAGAAAGGAAGGAAAGGAGGGAGGGAGAGAGGGAGGGAGGGAGGAAAGAAGATTTATTGCATAATACATGGTTTCTGCTGCTGGTTTCAAAATTTCAATGTCATATCTGGTCACTGTGAATATAAAGGTTTTCATGACATCTCCTTTATCATCAGTCAATAGAATACATGATTATATAAATATGTACATGTTTAACTAACTTTCATTAAGGTCACATTTATGTCAGCAGTAAGTTGAGGTCGCTGACCAACAATTGGGACCTTCTGACCTGCACGTCATTTGTGTACGAAGAAGGTGGTTTTGTTTCTTTTAGCAGGTTGGATATCAACCTTTATCTGCAAAAATATGTCCTCTCCAAAGAAGGAAGGCCTCCTTTGGGAAGGACATAATGCATATTCTTTGCAGGACTTGCATATGTTTGATACTGGACCTTCTATCCAGCTAATCACACTTTAATATGGAAGGTAAACAGCATTGGCCCAATTAGTGGGAAACCTGTTAAGGATATTGTTGTGTTAACCAACCAGCAAAGCATAGAGCACAGGGAAACGGTGCTGAGAGCAATGAATAAAATACATACAAACTGGTTTAGCAAAGTTTTTACTTTGTAGTGAAAAAACAATCGCATAGTCTTTAGTCAATCCAAGTCTTAGCCATTCAAATCAGTCCAGTGATACAAAAGTCTTCTTACCATACAAACAGCAGTAGGTAATAAATAGCAGTAAGTTCACGCTGGTAACAGATCACGATGGTAGCACATCCACCCACGATCATAGCATCTCCACCCACGATGGTAGCATATCCATACACGATGATAGCATATCGTCAATGACTACATTTTAGTTCCCTTCTTAAATACAGTTACAACAGTACTTATCCAATTACGATACAATGACTCAGCAGCACAATGACTCAGCAGTACCTCTTAAAGTCATAGAATACATATATTGCCCATATATTGCCTGGACAACCTGTTAGGCTTATACCACATCCTAACAAAACCCATTGACAATTTCAGGCTTGTAACCTGGAAAGGGAAGTGAAAAATTACCCTAGCAGAAAATACTAGTAAATTATATTCATAATGCTGCAAGAAACTACATGGATGCGCCATCAGACTCAACTCAAGGGTGTTTTTACTTGCTTTGAATACATCAACTTTCTCCAACTGGACACCTTCCGAATTTTCAGCTTTACTGGGTGAAATTACTATTCTTTTCCATAGGTTTGAGTGCTTTCCTAATAATTATAAATTGTAAGATAATTATAAATTAACATAGGTTAGGCCTATTTCACAAAAACGTCAGCATACCTGATCTCTCTAAGCTGATAGGCTATGAGTGTGCATTCAGTACATTTAAACAATGTATTAAAGATCAAGTCCAGCAGGATCTGTCTGCTCTACCTAGAAATGTCCTCTTGGGCAGTCAGGCGCCCATTTCATAAATCAGCAAGTTATCTATATTACAAACTGTCTCTAAATTTTTTTTGGGGGGGAGCACTAATTCTACTATGTTATAATACTCTCTGCACAACAGTTCTAGAGGGCTGATACAATAAGTCCCATATTGTGCCCCTGTGGACAAGGGGCCATTGAAACCACAGCTCATGTCCGATTACTGTATATTGTATCCTCTATCTCTATCAGGATTCACAAACTCATTTTACAACTCCTTATCTGATAAAATATCTGATATATGTCCAGGGGTTCGCTGCTGGGGGATCGCAGGGGTTCAGGAGAATCTGTGCCGTTTGGAGAACCCCCAAATCCCGCTCCTGGCTGGCCCCACCCACCCCACCCCATTCCTCCCAGGAGTCCCCACACAGCCCGTTTTGGATGCAGGTAAATGCAGGGCGCACGTGGAGGCTCGGGGAGAGCGAAAAACAGGCCTACCGGAAGTTCAGGAAGGCCAGAAACAGGCCCGTTTCCGGCCTCCAGGCAGCCTCTGGAACCTGGGAAGACCATTTTTGCCCTCCCGGAGGCTTGAAGAAAGACTCCGGAGCCCAGAGAGGGCAAAAACATCCTCCCCGCCACCATGGTGGAGGCCAACTAGGCCACGCTCACAATGGCCACACCCACCCAGCAACTGGGCAGACAACCCCTTGCTAAAATTTTTGGAGCCCACCCTAGTGTCCCCACTATGTCACTATCAGATTAGTATGAAACAGTTTCTTTGAACATAGTTAAATTCTGCTATATTGTCTGTAAAATTAGGTAGACTTTGGCCACCCATTGATGATCTCACACTAACTATAATATACTATTATGTCTTGCTTTGTTTTCATGTTTAATTCTGGTCTGTAACCATAATAAAAGATTGATCTCACCTTTTGGGATATTCTGCTTTCAAATTCAAATTAGATGCTCTACTTTGAGAATGGAAGTGCAGTTCCATTCCCAGAAAATCTGGAGTACACTAGAAGTAAGAAAACCTGGTAGTCTTGTAAAAACGTCTTGTAACTTCAGCAACACTAGTTCCTGAGAAGAATCCTGGTTTGATGTACACCTTACATTATTCATACCCATGAATCAGAGGTGGGTTTTAGCAGGTTCTGATCAGTTCTGGAGAACCGGTAGTGGAAATTTTGAGTAGTTCGGAGAACCGGTAGTAAAAGTCCTGACTGGCCACACCCCCATCTATTCTCTGCCTCCCAAGTCCCAGCTGATCAAGAGGAAATGGAGATTTTACAGTATCCTTCCCCTGGAGTGAGGTGGGAATGGAGATTTTACAGTATCCTTCCCCTGCCACGCCCACCAAGCCATGCCATGCCATACCCACCAAGCCGCACCCACAGAACCGGTAGTAAAAAATTTTGAAACCCACCACTGCCATGAATATCATACTGTCACATCTACTGTAGCTAAAAAAGATTACTAGCCAATCAAAAATATAAGGACTTACAAGAAGAACCAAAGAAATATTTTGATGTCACTGGTTAACTGCACTCCTTACCCTTATAATACAGATCTAAGGTACTGTATGTTTCTCAACCTTAGCAACTTTAACATGTGTGGATTTCAGTTCCCAGAATTCCTCAACAGGCATGTTGGCTGGGGAATTCTGGGAGACGAAGTCCACACTTCTTAAAGTTGCCAAGGTTGAGAAACACTGATCTAAGCATGCAAGTGGAATGATCGATTTTACAAATAAAACATTTTCTGAAGCTCCAGCCATAAAGGCTGAGTTAAGTGCTTTTCTTTCCCATCCCGTGGTTGCAAATTCCCTATTTTATCCTGCACCATCCATCGATCCATCGAGTTAAAAAATGAAAAAGTAAGCAGGATATGTGAGTCCCATATTTCCTTGCAAAGCTGTTTCCAGTGTCTCATCCAGGCTCTTTATCTCTTACCTTCTGCAAACCGGCAGTACTGACAGCTAGCAAACAATGGCTGCACACCCTTATGTGTTTGTCATGCCACTTCTTATCATAACCCACTGTCAGGATCAGTCATATAGCAGGGGCAATATCCGATTTCCACTCATAATGGTGGAAAAGTAATCCACGACAAGCTGAACAGTTCCCCGAAACAAATCTGGCGGTGGTGGATGAGCCATGTTGCAAAAAGGATTGTGGAAGCTTATCTGTTCTTAAGGATTACATTTAATTGTTCAGACTGGGGCTTCACTGACTCAGCTCTTGACTCTCCGTGTTAAAATCAACAAAGGAGAGAGCTAAGAATAGACCATAGCTGCAAGGAAAGTTGTATAGAGGCTGATGACCAGCTGGAAATAAAACCTTCACCTGCAACATGAAGAATGAGACAATGCTGGGTTTCAGCCGCAGCAGCCGCCACAGCCTTCAATGGCAACCCCATCCCTTTGTTCAGATCTTAACCACGGCGACACACCCAGGCCAACCTAATCTGAGCTTTGACGTTAAACAGAGTCAGGCTGGTAGATGCGTAGCTGTAGAGTTGCTAGGGAGTTCCAAGGCTGTAGGCAGGCTTCAAAAAAATAAATAAATCCTGCAAGATAACAGAAAACCACTTCTGTATGATTGCTAAGAAATTGCATGAATATGAATATGAATATATTCATTCATATATATATATATATATATATATATATATATATATATATATATATACACACACATACACACACATAAACACACATATACATGCACACACACATATATATTCGTACTGTTGTAAGTCTGAGATATATATATGTGTGTGTGTGTGTGTTTGTGTGTGTGTGTGTGTGTGTGTGTGTGTGTATTTTCTGAGGTTTTCACCTGTGTTTGTATGTAGGTCTTTGGTTATTCGGGTTTTCTCCTGCGTAAAATTGGAAGTGTCTTGGCGACGTTTCGACGAAGTCTCATTCGTCATCTTCAGGCTGGTGTTCTCGGCTTCGTGCTTCTAGGAGCAAATAAAACTGAAGATGACGAATGAGACTTCATCAAAACATCGCCAAGACACTTCCAATTTTACGCGGGAGAAAACCCGAATAACCAAAGACACACACACACGTGTGTGTGTGTGTGTGTGCGTGTGCGTGTGCGTGTGCGTGTGTTTTCTGAGGTTTTCGCGGGTGTTTGTATGTAGGTCTTTGGTTATTCGGGTTTTCTCCCGCGTAAAATTGGAAATGCCTCATTGCTCCTAGAAGCACGAAGCCGAAAACACCAGCCTGAAGATGACGAATGAGACTTCGTCAAAATGTCGCCAAGGCACTTCCAATTTTACATGGGAAAAAACCCGAATAACCACAGACCTACACACACACACACACACACACACACACACACACACAGAGTATGTATACACACACACACACACAGTATATATATATACTGTTGTAAGTTGAGGAATATGTATGTGTATGCGTATTCCTCGACGTACAACAGTTCATTTAATGTCCCTGAAAAAAAGTGATTTATAGTATTTTTTCACCCTTATAAGCATCCCTATGATCTAACCCTCTCCCTGATGTTACTTGAATGCATATAACTAGAGTGCTTATGTTTGGTTATTTCAGGTTGAAAAAGCTAATATTACTTGGTCATGATCAAAATTTGGATGTTTGGCGACTATGTATGATGGTTGCAGTATCCTAGAGTCAGTTGATCACCTTTAAAAAAAATTATAACACAACACAATATAACAAACACAAAACACATAATATACGGTAAGTTCCTTTTTTACAACTGTTTCGTAACGGTCATCTTCTAATATTTACATCTTCCTCCATTTCCCCTTATACTGTTCTTTCCCTTCTTGTCCCTTTTTCTCTTATTTACATTATAATTCCTAACAATCGTGATATTAATTTTGTACATTTTATACCTTATCCTATGAACATTTTACATTTATAACTTCTCCCCTGTTCTTATTGTTCACTAAAGTACAGCTGGCTGAAGATTAGAAATAGTTGATCACGTTTTGTGACCATCATACAAGCAAAGTCAACAGGGAAGCCCAGATTCATTTAACAACCGTGTTACTAACTTAACAACTGCAGCAATTCGCTTAGGGCAAGAAAAGTCATAAGATGGGGCAAAATTCATTTAACAAATATTCCACTTAGCGACATAAATGTTGGGCTCCGTTGTGAAGACTACCTGCATAGTGATGGTTGATCCAAGTCTTTCTGAGCCACGGTGGCGCATTGGTTAGAGTGCAGTACTGCAGGTTACTTCTGCTGACTGCCGGCTGCCTGCAATTTGGCAGTTTGAATCTTACCAGGCTCAAGATTGACTCAGCCTTCCATCCTTCCAAGGTGGTTAAAATGAGGACCCAGATTGTTGGGGACGATACGCTGACTCTAAATTGCTTAGAGAGGACGATACAGCATTGTAAAGCAGTATATAAGTCTAAGTGCTATTGCACTATTGCAATGCACAACAGAGATTGTAAAACTTTTTCCAAGTTGAGGGAGTGCTCTTATTAAAATGTTTGTTCCAGCCAGGGAATTTCTTTCACCTTTATTAAATTCCAATGTTTTTTTTAAAAAACGAAGCTGCTAACAGATTCAGGATTTCAGGTTTTACTGTCAGTATAAAAAGCAGCACACGGATGGAATTTTAATTAATGTGACACACTCTGTCTTGCAATTTCTCAAATGTATTCTTTCCCTGAGAAAGAGTTTTTTTAAAAAAAAATATATTATTTTAACCGTTTCTTCTTAGGGTGCTTGATCATTTGCTTTGAAGTCCTCCTGACAGGTTTTTGAGCGAATGTGACTGGTGGAGGTGACAGTGTAGCTACTACTGGGAGACCTCTTTCAAATGCTCAAAAGCCTCTGCTGTTGCTCCCACATCCGATTCTGAAAAGGGCCCCTGGGAAGATCATCTTTCAGGATTTTATTAAAACTGTGGAAACCAGCAAATCTGCAGATGACTGGAGAGAGGCTTATACAGTGAAATCTGGTCTTTGGAACATGCCCTTTAGCCACCTTAAGGGCATTATAATCCACCCATTAAAATGTCATTAATTTTATGGTCTCCTAAATAAATCTGAAAGGCCAATTTTTCCCCCTCAAATTGAAAGAGAACAAATTTGGAAAATGTAGCAGATACTCACATTTACATGCATAATTATAGTGGTGGGCTGCTGCCCGTTGTAACAACCGGGTCGCCTGAAACCAAAAATGTGAGTGCACATGGAATCGAAAACCCAGAGATTATATAGGACCAGGGCAGGTGGGCAGTGCCATCCGCTGGTCAGAATTACTGTGTTGTGGCTCCGGCCCCTGAGCCTGTCTTATCGGAGGGAGAAGACTCCGAAAGGGAAGGAGAGGAGTTGGCAAGGCCTCCCTCTCCAGGACCCTCCTCTCTGGCAATGCCTCCGGTGTCCTCCGAAGGCCAAGAGATAGGCCAGGAGCCAGGCACTTCCGAGCAGCCGCAGCTAGACAGTGACGGGGATGAGTCTTGGCTGGACCCCCGACAGCGGCACAGAGATAAGCGCGCGCAACAAAGGAGGAAGCGTGCCAGGGATCAAGCTGAGTCACTGGACCACACCCTACAGGGTATAAAAGAAGGTGTGGTGGCCAGTCAAGCCTTGTGACGAACAAAGCTGAAAGCTACCACCCCATTCTGCATTGCTGGACTCTTGCTATATGCTCTGCTGGAATTGATTCGTGGACTGGACTTGATTACTCTGTAACTGTTGTGGACTTATTTTGATGTTGCGAAAGAGGAGTGAAAACCTCCCTTCATAAGTAAAGACTTTTGGCAGGCAGCCACTAGGTTGCTGCCAATTCTGTTATCACAGGAAATTCTTGTCTGTTGGTGTGTTTTAACTCTTGGACAACTGCTGGTGTGCGTGTGTGGGATGGGGATAGAACATACTGGTTTGCCCAAACCGGTCCGAACCGGCAGCAGTCCACTACTGCATACCATATTTTTCGGAGTATAAGACGCACCTACCTTTTTGGGTGAGGAAAAGAAGAAAAAGAAATCTGCCTCTGCCTCTGAGCAATTTTGCCTCGTTGAAGCAAACAGCAAACAGCCTGCTTTACTTTCATTTTCGTTTTCAGCATAGCTTGATTAGCACAAGGGGGGAAAAAATCTGCTCTAGCGATTTACCTCTTTGCAGCAAGCAGCAGAGGCCTGCGCAAAACAGCTGAGAGCAAAACAGCTGAGAGTCGGGAGGCCGATCCAATCAACTTGTGCTAAATAGGCTGTGTTGAAGCTGAAAGGAGCTGTTTCTTCTTGCTGCTTGCTGCAAGGAGGTAACTGCTGGGAGGCAGAGGCCAAAGGGTGGGGGCCAGTGGGTGGGCGGGCAGGGCTACATTCGGTGTATAAGATGCACCAAATTTTTCACCCCCTTTTAGGGGGGAAAGGTGCATCTTATACTCTGAAAACTACAGTACTCTGCTTGTCAGAAGGTGGCCAAATATGACCCCGGGACACTGCAACGGTCATAAACATGAGCTGATTGCCAAGTGTCTGAGTTTGACTCAGGGGTGGGTTCTAAATTTTTTTACTACCGGTTCTGTGGCCGTGGCTTATTTTGTGGGCGTGGCTTGATGATCATGTAGCAATTCTTTAGGATTTATTGGTTTACCAGGCTTTTAACTGCTTGCAGAGCTGTACTGGTCTACTCATTTGTTTTTGGAGGCACTGGTCTACTCATTTATTTTTGCCGGCACCGGTCTACCCATTTATTTTTGCAGGCACTGGTCTACTCATTTGTTTTCTTTTAACACTGATCAGCTGTAGGGCGGCCCTTTGAAGCCCCACGGCAAGAGTTTAAACAGGTTTTTTCCCTCTAGCCATCAGCTGGGACTCAGGAGGCAGCAATAGATTGGGGGTGGGGCCAAATAAAAGGTAAGAATAATGCAGGGGGGGTGGGGGGTACCGAACCGGTTCGGTGACGTCATATCGTCACTGCTACCGGCTCGGCAGAACCAGGCTGAACCGGGAGGAACCCACCACTGGTTTGACTCTGGGGATGCTGCAACAGTCATAAGTGTGAAAAACGGTCATAAGTCACTTTTTTCACTGCTGTTGTAACTTCAAAAGATCACTAAATGAACTTCTACAAGTTGAAGACTAGCAATACTAATACCGAATCGAGCCTTCAACAGAGCCCTGGGTGCCAAGTGAAATTTATTTAAATTAATGTATTTAAATATTGGCAAGTCCAAAACAGGGTTGGTGTGAAACCAGCAAGGGTGAAACCTGAGATATCAGAAAATGTTTCTCTGCCTGCAGGTGATGTAGACGATCTTTAATGAAGAGAAGGACTAGGGGTGACATGATAGCAGTCTTCCAATATCTAAGGGGCTGCCACAAAGAAGAGGGGGATCAACCTATTCAGCACTTGAAGGCAGGAGAAGAAGTAATGGATGAAACTTAACCAAGCAGAGAACCAACCTAGAACCACAGAGAAATTTCCTGACAGTTAGAAGAATTCATCAGTGGAAAGACCTGCCTCCAGAAGTTGTGGATGCTCCAACACTGGAGGTTTTTAAGAAGAGATTGGATAATTATTTGTCTGAAATGGTATAGGGCCGTGTTCTGTTCGCGGAACAAAGGCTAAGGAGGAGGCGAGGCAGGATAAACATTTCAAACATTTATTGGCTAACAATAACAGCTAACAGTGACTCGCTCTCTGCTTAGCTAACTACCTTGGAAAGCGAGCGTCATCTGAGGCATTGACAGTTCTTTTATAGCCGGCTGTCAGAAGCTGGGCCAATCAGGAGCCTCCAATCTCCCGCCGGCTGCTTGCCGGCATACGGACCAATCAGATGCTCTATTGGCCGCTCGTGCTTGCCGTCCGTACGTAACACCCCTTTCTTCCCGGATGGCACAAGCATAATCTGCGAGGTAAGCCGGGCGCCTCCTGTTCCTTTCTGACCTGCGCAGCCTGCCCGAGTCAGCTGGAGTGGGAGGACCACTTGGCGCTTCAGTAACTCCTGGAGACTGCATTTCAACCTCGGATGGCAACTCGTGCGGCAGCATGGGTACGGGAACAACGGGTGAGTCTGTGGGTCCTTCGTCGTCGGGTAGAGGCTCGGGAAGTGACTTGTTCTCTGCAGCCGGGGTTCCAGCAGACCCCGGTGTGACCAACCCAGGTAGGGCTTCACTAGCGATCATCTCTTGTGGGGGCAGACGGCGGCGGCGCAGTTGGTCCACATGCCTCCGCCAGGTCCGGCCATCCCCCAACTGAACTCTGTATGACCGAGGCCCCGTAACCTCAATTATTTGCCCTGGCAACCAGCGAGGATCCCCCCCATAATTTTGGGCGTATACCCACTCTCCCTCTCGGAATGCACGGGCTCCGCCACTTGAGTCCAGGGGTTTTTCTGGACAATAATCAGGGTGTAAACGATCCAAATCTGTTCTTAACCGGCGGCCCATCAATAACTCAGCTGGACTGCGGTTTGTCGTAGGGCAGGGGGTCACGTGCTGCGTTAATAAGTAGGTAGTCATTCTAGTGTGCCAATCCCCAGGCCCTAATTTGACAAGAGCCTCCTTGGCCGATCGCACGGCCCTTTCAGCCAGGCCATTTCCGGCCGGATGGAATGGGGCCACTGTGACATGCCTAATGCCATGACGTGCTAAATAAGTTTGGAAAGTGGCTGACATCAGTTGTGGCCCATTGTCAGTTACAATCACATCGGGAAGGCCGTGGGTTGCGAATACTTTTCTTAGTGCCCGGACTACTGCCTCTGCTGTGGTAGAAACCATTGCCACCAACTCACCCCACTTAGAATAGGCGTCTACAATGACCATAAAGGTATGGCCGTGGAATGGGCCCGCAAAATCCAAATGAACCCGGGACCAGGGGGCCTTTGGTAACTCCCACTCCCTAACCGGAGCCTTAGGAGGGGCTGAGCTGGTGCGCTGGCACTGCTGGCACTCTGTGACCCAGTGCGAGATTGCTTCATCTAACTTAGGCCACCATAGGTAACTGCGGCCTAAAGCCTTCATCCGGGCCATGCCCGGATGGCCATTATGCAAAGTCTCCAGGACCTGCCGCCTTAGTTCTACGGGAATGACTACCCTGGTGCCCCACAACAGGCAACCCCGCAAGGTGGATAGTTCCTGCTGTCGGATTTTGTACGGAAGGAACTCAGAATCTAATCGCCCTGGCGGCCACCCCCTTCTCACCCAGTCTAGGACCTGGTGTAAGATCTTGTCTTTGGCGGTGTACCACGCGACGTCAGCAGCAGAAACCGGACTCTGTCGGTCGTCAATCTGAAGAATTGAGGAGGCAGGAGCAGGGTCGACGACAGGAACAGGAAGGGGGCACCTGCTGAGTGCGTCAGCATTCCCCAAGTCCTTACCAGGGCGGTGGGCAAGATGATAGTTATAGGCCGCCAGGAACACTATCCACCGGGTCATACGTGGGGACAGGATCTGCGGGGACTGGCGATCGCCGGCCAGAATGCCCAACAGCGGCTTGTGATCTGTGAAAATGCGAAAAAAACATCCATATAAATAATCATGAAAACGTTTAACGCCGGCCACGATGGCCAATGCCTCCTTGTCGATGTGCCCGTAATTGCATTCAGCGGCAGAGAGAGTTCGGGAGTAAAATGCGATGGGGGCCTCAGTCCCGTTAGGTAGCTGGTGGCTCAGAACGGCCCCCACCCCGTAAGGAGACGCGTCACATGTCAGAGTCAATGGGAGTTCGCTGTCATACTGCACCAAAACGGAGTCAGATGTGAGTAGTTTTTTTACAGCCCAGAAAGCATCGGCCTCCTTGCGTCCCCAGGTCCAAGGTGTTGCTTTATCCAGAAGGCGGTGAAGTGGCTCGGCGACCGTTGCCTTGTGATGTACGAATATATTATAAAAGTTCAGGAGGCCTAGGAAGGCTTGTAGTTCAGCTCGGCCGGAGGGAGGTGGTGCACTTTGGATGGCTTGCACCTTTGCAGGTGTTGGGTGCAGGCCGGCAGCATCAATGAGGTAGCCCAAGAACTCCACCTGCGGCACCCCCAATTTGCACTTGTTGGGCTTGAGTTTGAGTCCTGCTTGACGGAAACGGGATAACACGGCACGGAGGCGGGTGACGAGGTCAGCTTCTGTTGTGGCGGAGACGAAAACATCGTCAAAATAAGGAATGACGCCTGGCAATCCGTGCAGCAGCCGTTCCATTAAGCATTGGAAAATGCCTGGGGCGACGCAGACCCCAAATTGCAATCGTCGACAACGGAATGCCCCCCGGTGGGTCACAATTGTCTGGGCATCAGCGGTGGCGGAGTCCACCTCCAATTGTTGATATGCTTGCGCCATATCTAACTTAGCGAAAATTGAGCCATGGCCCAACGAGTGGAGGAGGTGGTGCACTACTGGAACAGGGTAGGGGTGAGCCTGTAAAGCCCTATTTATGGTCGCCCGATAGTCCGCGCAGATGCGGACAGAGCCATCAGATTTTATAGGGGTGACAATTGGTGTCTCCCACCTTGCGTGATCCACCTGTTCTAGAATCCCTTGCTCTAAAAGTCTATCAATTTCCTTATCGACTTGAGCGCGGAGTGCCAAAGGCACCCTACGTGGCTTAAGTCGTATTGGGGTGACCTTGGGATCCAAATTGAAGGAGATGGGAGTACCTGTATATCTGCCAAGACCCTCACTAAATACGTCTGAGAATTCTGTGAGCAAGTCAGAGAATACATCAGAGGAAGTTGCATGGATACCGGTAATAGATAACCCTAAAGCGTCAAACCATTCTAATCCCAATAAACTGGGAAGCACGCCATTAACAACTATTAAATTAAGGCGGCCACTGAACCCTTTGTATTTAACCCTAAAACATCCTGACCCTAAAACTGGAATGTAATTACCTTGGTAGTCACGAAGCCGGAATGTACAAGAGGCTAAACGCCTCTTTGACATCGTGGGCACCAGTCGTTTAAGAGTGCTCCAAGAAATAATCGACACTGACGACCCAGAGTCCAATTCCATTTTGCATGGCTGACCCTCTATTAGGACTGTGAGGAAAATTTTCTTCCTCAACCCTGACTCTGCCTGACCTATAATTGTTTCCGGGTGGAAATCACCCCGGTAAACAGTAAAACATTCTTCCTCACTCTTACTCTGCCTATTCTGGGGTTGATAATTCCTGTTAGGT
This sequence comes from Ptyas mucosa, assembly GCA_012654045.1. Classification (NCBI taxonomy): domain Eukaryota; kingdom Metazoa; phylum Chordata; class Lepidosauria; order Squamata; family Colubridae; genus Ptyas; species Ptyas mucosa. The sequence goes on from WNWU01000019.1 coordinate 7,571,501, forward strand.
CTAAGAAAACTATTATTAGGGTTATTATTGTTATTATTATTAGTTGGCTGGCTGGACTTACAAACCCTAGCAAGGTGGCCTTTTTTACCACATCGCCTGCAGTCAGCATTTCTGAACCTACATGCAGAACGGGAATGATTTCCTCCGCACCCTGCACAGGGGGCTTGAGTTCTATTTCCTTCAGAACTCCCTCCTTTCTTACGAATTGCTTGGAGACAACTTACGTCTTCCTCGCCCTCTGACAGCTGGTCAGACACGACTTCAGCCTCCTCGTGGTGAACCATGGCAGGGTTTTGGGACACCAGCGGGCTGAGATTTTTCCTTATTTCGGTGGCTGACAGAACAGACAATTCAGAGGCTCTAGCCTCATCTATAGCCGTTTGCAACGTAATATCCGTCTTAGCCAAAAGGCGACGTTGCAATCGGATATCCCTGACCCCGCATATTAACTGGTCCAAAAGGATATCCTCCAAGTAATCTCTAAAATCACAATACAATGCGGCCGCCCTTAACGCTGCCACATATTGGCTAATAGTTTCCCCCTCTGCCTGAATGCGGTGCCGAAACGCAAAACGTCTGGCCACTCGTGAGGGGAGAGGAGCATAATGGCTCTTCAAAATAGCTAACAAAGTCTCCCAGGGTACATCGTGGACAGTCCGAGGCACCAGTAGCGCCCTGGCTGTCTCGAACATCTCATGGCCACAAACACTGAGGAAAACAGCTAACTTCCTATCCCCTGGCAGGCTTTTATAATCATTTGCGGTGAGGAAACAGTTAAATCGATCTAAGAAGGAATCCCAGGTCTCCACTGCCTGGTTGAAAGACGCGAATGTAGATAGGGTGGACATCTTCCGGAAGACAGCGTCAGGCTTTAGAATGGGCGACGTCTCGTCGCAGTGACTCAGCTCCGTGCTTCAGCTCTAAAAGTGGCTTCGCTCGACCTGCCGCCTCAGGGTAATCCACAACCCTCGTCGCCAGTTGTTCTGTTCGCGGAACAAAGGCTAAGGAGGAGGCGAGGCAGGATAAACGTTTCAAACATTTATTGGCTAACAATAACAGCTAACAGTGACTCGCTCTCTGCTTAGCTAACTACCTTGGAGAGCGAGCATCATCTGAGGCATTGACAGTTCTTTTATAGCCGGCTGTCAGAAGCTGGGCCAATCAGGAGCCTCCAATCTCCCGCCGGCTGCTTGCCGGCATACAGACCAATCAGATGCTCTATTGGCCGCTCGTGCTTGCCGTCCGTACGTAACAGACCGTGATGGCGAACCTATGGCACGCGTGCCAAAGGTGGCACACGGAGCCATATATGTGGGCACGTAAGCATTGCCCTAGCTCAGCTCCAGTGTGCATGTGTGCGCCAGCCAGCTGATTTTCAGGCCTTGTGGTCCCACCAGAAGTCAGGAAACGGGCCATTTCCGGCCTCCAGAAGGCCTCCGGGGGGATGGGGAAGGCCGTTTTCACCCTCCCCAGGCTCCAAGAAAGCCTCTGGAGCCTGAGGAGAGCGAAAAACGGGTCTACCGGGCCCACTGGTAACCTTTTTGCCATTGTGTGCCAAAAGCGGGGGGAGCGCAGGGGGTCACACACGCATGTGAGGGGTCACGCACGTACGCACTGGGGTGTGGGGTGCTGGGGGGCATTGAATTATGGGTGTGAGCACTCGCACACGCGACCCCCCCCCCCGGCGCTCTCCCCATTTTTGGCAAGTGATGGCAAAAAGGTTAGCCATCACTGGTATAGGGTTTCCTGCCTGAGCAGGGGGTTGGACTAGAAGACCTCCAAGCTCCCTTCCAACTCTGCTATTCAGTTATTCTGCCTCTGTATCTAGAGCTGTAATCTATTTAATAGGGTACTTGAAACTCAGACCAGGTGAAAACCTCACAGGAATTTGACACACCTGAAGTTTCTAATCTCAATAGCGGCTCGGATATGGTCATTTCCTTTGAAGCAGGGCGGGGGGATTTGTTTTTCAAGAACTTGAAAGCGCAGTAAAGATGAAACATTAGTCTGGTCCTTCCTGAGCACTTAAAAAGAACTGTGTGTGTGTGTTTGTGTGTGTGTGTGTTGGGCAGTTCATTTTCTAGCAGTGTAATGACAAAAAGCTTTTGGGGCCATTTCTGCACAGCTGGATCTTAATTGAGAGAACCAGCCCAGCCAGGAGTGGCCACTTTTGCTGTTAAGAAAATGCAAAAAAAAAAGGGGGGGGGGAGAGAGAAGATAAAGAAAAAGAGATGATTAGGAGGTAGGTGGAGAGGAGAACCCAAAACAAACAGAACTGTAGAAATTCCTAATTGCTTTGCTTTGTGGAGTTTTTAGCTGAACTGGCCGCAGTGCTATAGCAACAAGGCTCTGTTTACAATATGCACTTGGGGTCCCCCCCCCTCAGCGTTATCAGCTCAGGAACTAACGAGAAACAGGCCTTCCATTGGGTCATAAGACTTTTTCCAGTCCGTATCTACTCATATTCTGTCCAAAACATCCAAACTGCCCAGCTTTGGCTCATTTGGGTGAGGTCATAACAACTTTGCTTGATTTGATTTGATTCACAACAAAGAAGAACAACAAAAAATGATTAGGAGACAGGAGGCTAAAACCTATGGAGAATAGTTGCAGGAATTGGGTATGTCTAGTTTAATGAAAAGAAGGACCAGGGGTGACATGATAGCAGTGTTCCAATATCTCAGGGGCTGCCACAAAAAGAGGTGGTCAACTTATACTTCAAAGCACCTGAAAGCAGGACAAGAAGCCAATGGATCAAAATTAATCAGGGAGAGAAGCAACCTAGAAATAAGGAGAAATTTTCTGACAGAACAATTAACCAGTGGAATGACTTGCCTTCAGAAGTTGTGGAGGCTTTTAAGAAGATATTGGACAACCATTTGTCTGAAATGCTATAGGGCAGTGATGGCTAACCTTTTTGCCGCCGCGTGCCAAAAGCAGGGGGGAGTGTGGCGGGTCAAGCGAGCGCGTGCCCACATCCACAATTCAATGTGCCTGCCCCCCATGCATGCAAACAGACCCAGTAGGCCTATTTTTTTGCCCTCCCCAGGCTCCAGAGGCTTTCTAGGAGCCTGGGGAAGGACGAAAATGGCCTTCCTTACCCCCTGGAGGCCAGAAATGACCCGTTTCCCGATTTCCGGTGAGCCCGAAAGGCCCAAAAATCAGCTGGCTGGTGTACACATGCATGCTGGAGCTGAGCTAGGGTAACACTCGCGTGCCCACAGATATGGCTCCGCGTGCCACCTGTGGCACGCGTGCCATAGGTTCGCCATCACGGCTATAGGGTCTCCTGCTTGAGCAGGGGGTTGGACTAGAAGACCTCCAAGCTTCCTTCCAACTCTGTTATTCTGTTAATTATAACCTGGATTGGATGTGACTTCAAAATTGTATGCTAAAAATTTGATGTTTCTCTCTACTGTGGATCGACTACTGATGCCCCTATTCTGCTGCAGTGTATACTAGTAAGTTAGTAGCAAAGAAGTTATTAGTCCATCAAAAACTATAACTTGGGTCAGGCATGGCTTCAAAGTTACACAGGTTTTCATTCCTTCCTTTTGTTCTCCAACTTTTAAAAATCTTGCTTGGTTGAGTGATTCTAAATGTACTCAAAATCTTGTAACTTCTGCTCCTTATTTTAAAACTTCTATTGGCCAAGTGAAGGCATTGCCTTGATGAATGTTAGTGCTTATAAATTTTGTCAGAGTATGAATATTCATAGACTGGAATACAGTGGTGGGTTTCTCCCGGTTCGGCCCGGTTCGTGAGAGCCAGTAGCGGTGACAATATGACATCACCGAACCGGTTCTCTGTCTTCGGGAGCTGGGCCTTCCTGCCCACCCGGACGTTATGCCAACCTTATATTTCTTCTTTTTTCGCCCAGCTGAGAGGTGCGGCAGTGCGGATTGCCGCACCTCCGCGGGGTAGATTCGCAACGCGCTTGCGCAAAGCGCAAGTTTGGCGCGCAGGCAAACAAAGCGAGCATGTGCACGGCGATTGCACACAAAGCGCACGACCAAAGAGGCGATCGCACGTGAAGCATGTGCACAAAGAGAACCGGTAGTAAAGCCGGTTAGAACCCACCCCTGCTGGAATAGATTAGCCAATGGGGACTTTGGATAGACATGGTAACAGGTCAGTCAATGGGGACTGTTTGGAAACTAAAACATAGCATTTGTTTGTATGGGGCCATAAGACACCATTTGGAGTCTGGGCGTGGCTTAGACTTGCTGAACTGTATAGAAGAGTTGGTTTGGCCTCTATAATGTGAGCCTCTGTACAATATATTAGCCTCTGTATCTCTCTACTCTGTAATGACTTGCTTCTATGAATATTGCTTCTGTGTTCCTGATATTGTATACTGAATTTGCTGAGTAATTTATGGCAGGCAAAATATAAAAGCTTTTTTGCTTCCAAGAGGTTTATCAGCAAAATAGCCTGCTTATATTCTAGGCATTGCTGCTTTCAGACAGAATGAAACCAGTTTAGCATAAGGATCATTATTTAATTAGTTTGATCAATGAAGAACAGCCTCATGTTCTTGATATTCTGCCCCTGCAATTTATGTCATAGGTTGATTTGGCTTGGGGAGTAAAATATAAATTGTGTGCAATCTAATTAATTGATGGCATGGAAGAGGGTTGCTCAGGTAAGCAAATTTAACTTTTCTAAACGGAAATCCAATTATCTTTTAGGCTCCATATTAATCATCAATTAAAATCCCTATCAGTTGGTGGTAGGTGGTGAAGGCAGGGATGTAGTAGTGAAGAATTTTGCCAAAAGTCCATCCAGTTTTGTCTTGTCAATCAAAACTACTCACCTTTTACATTCTGGTTGTACTAGCCATATAGCCTTTATTACAGTGATTTTATGCCAGTTTAGAGACAATTAGTGAAGAAAAAAGGAAAATTTGGAATCCAATACAGGTAGACTTTGATTAACGACCGCAATTGAGCCCAACATTTCTGCTGCTAAGTGAGATAGTTGTTAAATGAGTTTTGCTCCATTTTGCGACCTTTCTTGTCACTATTACGTGAATCATGGTATTGTTGTTCAGCAGGAGTGAAATCAGTGGTGAGATTCAGCCAGTTTGCACCACTTCGGGAGAACTGGTTGGTAACTTTCTGAGCAGTTTGGCAAATTGGTTGTTGGAAGAAATCGTTAGGGCAGAGAACCGGTTGTTAAATTACTTGAATCCCACCACTGGGTGAAATCTACTTACTTTCCCAACCAGTTCGGAAGTGCATGCACCCTGTGTGTGCACTCAGACCCTCTGCACATGCGCAAACACTTCTGCACATGTGCAGAGGGTAAAAAACAGGTTACTTCCTTGTTAAAACCAGGAAATAATGATGGCTGGGTGGGTGGGTGGAGCCTCGCACTGCCATCGCTACCGGTTCTCTGAATCACCACCTGCCATCACTACTAGTTCTCTGAACCACTGCCCGCCATCGCTACCGGTTTGGCCAAACAAGTCCGAACCGGGAGCATTTCACCCCTGTTGTTCAGTTAGGAACATGGTTATTAAGTGAATCAGGTTCCCCATTGACTTTGTTTGTCAAAAAGTCGCAAAAGGGGAACGCATAACCCTGGTACACTGCCACCGTCATAAATATGAATTAGTCACCAAGCATCTGAAATTCGATCATGTGACCATGGAGATGCAGCAACGGTTGTGTGAAAAACAGTCATAAGTGCTGTTGTAACGTCAAACGGTCACTAAATGAACAGCTGTAAGTCGAGAACTACCTGTGTTTCAAATACAGTCTGATATACTTTGGCTCTGATGAATTTGTAAATAAAAGCTGCTAATAAAAACTGTTAAATTCACCCTCTCCCTGATGTTACTTGAATGCATATAACTAGAGTGCTTATGTTTGGTTATTTCAGGTTGAAAAAGCTAATATTACTTTGTCAAATACTATGCTGGTAATATCCACTGGATAAACATACAGTTTGGAATAGCTTGTCCTAGGTGCCCGTATGAAAGGTAAGTAAGATTGAATTACTTTGTCTTCCCTGCAACAAGCCATCATTTTATAAGAAATACTGAAAGCAGTTTTATTACACTGTGTAAAAACAAGATTTGCTTAAGTTTACCAGAGAAGTCAATATTTGCAGTCATAAAACAAGCTGAGCTAAAACCAAACCAATGCTAAGCCAAAACCAAATGTGAGTTGCTATTTCTCTCTCTTTGTTTTTTTTTTATGTTTTCTGATGTTTTCAAATTATTGTTAGCTGTTCAGAGTCACGAACCTGAAACTGGCAATCACATACAATGAATGAATGAATGAATGAATGAATGAATGAATGAATGAATGAATGAAT
>WNWU01000019.1:7581421-7644676 GCA_012654045.1 Ptyas mucosa
AGGACAGGACAGGACAGGACAGGACAGGACAGGACAGGACAGGACAGGACAGGACAGGACAGGACAGAATAACAGAGTTGAAAGGAACCTTGGAGGTCTTCTAGTCCAATCCCCTGCTTAGGCAGGTTACCCTACACCACTTCAGGCAAATGGTTATCCAACATCTTCTTAAAAACTTCCACTGTTGGAGCATTCACAACTTCTAGAGGCAAGTCGTTCCACTGATTAATTGTTCTAACTGTCAGGAAATTTCTCCTTAGTTCTCAGTTGCTTCTCTCCTTGATTAATTTCCACCCATTGCTTCTTGTCCTATCCTCAGGTGCTTTGAAGAATAGCTTGACTCCCTCTTCTTTGTGGCAGCCCCTGAGATATTGGAACACTGCTATCATGTCACCCCTAATCCTTCTTTTCATAAGACTAGACATATCCAGTTGCAGCAACTGTTCTTCATATTTTTTAGTCTCCAGTCCCCTAATCATCTTTGTTGCTCTTCTCTGCACTCTTTCCACAGTCTCAACATCTTTTTTACATTGTGGCGACCAAAACTGGATGCAGTATTCCAAGTGTGGCCTTACACATTTCTTTAATTTCTTCTCATCCCCACTTTCCACTTAGTCTTCCTCTTCTTTACCTTCCCATTCCAATGCAGCTACCATAGGCTGGCTGGGGAATTCTGGGTGTTGAAATCCACAAGTCTTAAGTCTAAAGGTTGGACACCTCTGAGCAATGGCTTGCCTCATTCGGTTGTATTTGTGCATGGAAAGAGAGATAATAGTAGCGATTGATTTTATACTCTATTTTGCAGGAAATTAGTATTAATCAGGATGATTAAAATGTACATTTACTAGAAAGGGGGAAGTATCCTGAATTGGCTTCAATCAAAGGGGCAGTTTCGGGTTGATAAAGTGGAGAATGGGACACTCTTTGGATATTTTATTATTTTATTATTCTTTTGAGATAGCATTGCCTTAAACTGGGAATTACTTTCCTTTCGGGAAAATAGAATGATGTCGGTAAAAGCAGCATTTTTCAAAGTCATGGGACCATATTTATGAAACATTATCCCTGAAGATATTTGCTTAGTTAACATACTGAGGTGGTTAAAACTACCATATTAGAAAGGCATTTGTTGCAGTTAATTACTGATTATTTGTGTTTTGGTTGAGGGTGGTTAGGTTTGGGGGTTTTTTTCAATTTGTAATTGAATCGCAATTATTTGGGATTAAATTCCAATGGCCTTATTTCAAAAGACAAAGTCCTTATAGGACTTTTGTGAATGTGTTCTTGTTCAACAGAACTGTGGTTAGCCACTAGAAGATTCAATTGGATCAAAAAGACATGCAGAAATGGTAAAAGACTAAGTAAGCATAGCAACAACAGAGCTAAATCCCTATCCTTCTTATGGGAAAGAATGCAGGAAATGGGATAAACCGAAGCATTTAGCTCAAAGTATACAAAAGTAAATCTAGAAACTCCCACAGGCAAGGATACACTGACATTAGCAGAAATAAATGAAAATCTTCTCAATTTCTCCACTCACTGAATTCTTCAGCTCTTGAAAATGAGTGGTTCAAGAAATTTATGAGAAGACCTCCCAACAACAGATGTAAAAAATAGAAAGGGTAACAGCTCATGGCCTCCAACATTGGACAGATAAAAATAGGAACAGATATTAATTTGTCACTCTTAAGCCATACAAAGAATAGTAAAAGTATGAAAAATGGATGTTCAGTTAGGAGTTCAGCGGTGATGACACTGGAATCACTTGGATACAATACTGTATCCAGTTTTGGTCACCACAATATAAAAAGATATTGAAACTCTGGAAAGAGTTCAGAGAAAAAGCAACAAAGATGATTAAGGGACTGGAGACTAAAACAAATGAAGAACAGTTGCTGGAATTGGGTATGTCAAGTCTAGTAAAAGAAGGAATGGGACAACATAATAGCAGTGTTCCTGTAAGTATTCCATGTAACGCATCTGCCAAAAGCAGAACTCGGAGGCAGGTAGATTCCTCAAAGAACATGTTTATTGGATACATCATATCGGCACAGCTAGTGAAAACCAACTCTAAAACTTCCCGCAAGTTTTCTCCTAATTAAAAGAGCAAATATTTCCCTCCCCAGATGTCACCGGTCACACTGTCCAATGAAAGTAGCTGGGAGGCTGCTTGGTCACCCCTCTCCTCCTTCACGTGCCGTTTGTTGGGATGACCTTGGTTCCCACAAGAAGCCTTTTTGTTTTGACTGGGAGACAGTCTATCTACTTCCCCCCTCCCTTCCCCCTTCCAAAGTTCATGGCAACTATGAGACCGGAAAAGATGGCTTCAGCCAGGCTCGCTTCAGAGTTGACAGTTCCAATATCTAACCTCCATCTCAAGCAGGAGACCCTATATCCGTGATGGCAAACCTATGGCACGCGTGCCACAGATGGAATGTGGAGCCATATCTGTGGGCACGCGAGCATTGCCCTAGCTCAGCTCCAGCGCACAGGCCAGCTGATTTTTGAGCCTTCCAGAAGTCAGGAAATGTGCCGTTTCCAGCCTCTGGAGGGCCTCCAGTGGGGTGGGGAAGGCCATTTTTGGTCTCCTCAGGCTCCTAGAAAGGCTCTGGAGCCTGGGGAGGGCGAAAAACAGTCCTACTGGGCCCACTGTGCCATTGCATGCCAAAAGCAGGGGGAGCACGGGGAGGTCCTCGTGCATGCACGGGAGGGTAAGGCGCATTGAATTATGGATGTGGGCATGCGCGTGACCTCCCTGTGCTCCCCCGCTTTTGGCACACAATGGCAAAAAGGTTCGCCATCACTGCCCTATATCATTTAAGAGAAACTTAAATCCTAAATCATGGTGGGTCAACCCTCAACTATAAGTGGCCAAATTCACATAGCACATTAAGAACCGATTTATGAATTAGAAGTTGTGTTACCCTTCAGTGCATTCATGTGTATTTTCTACCTAGTTTTCCTGATTTCTACAGCCTTTTTGTTTTTAAAAGCAGTGTGGTTGCTTTAGATATGCCTATCATTAAACCAGTGGGGATCAGAAATCCTGGCTGATTTAATTTATCACTCAGTTAATTTTAATTTTACCCAATTTACGGTTTAATTAATTTCAATATACTAATTTAATTCATTGATCAATTCAATATTACTGAAGTCCAATTCCAGACCAACTCTACTTTTGCTGTTCATACCTTTTACTATCTGTAGCAAATTAACCTTTGTTAATTAACCCTCATTCTCAACTCCATGTGGTCAGCTGCTCAGAATCACACGTGCTTGGTGGTTCTGCTTCATCAATAAATGGACCCTCTTTCCAATCAGCCTCCAGCCTCCATTTTGTCTCCAGTGCCTTTCTCCCGGCTTGGGACTGAACCAGATGGATATTTCTTCCAACAACAGAGACATTAAAAATGACGAGATTAATTCAAGATGAGAGCCAGTTTGGTAGAATGGTTGAAGCACTAGGCTAGAAACCAGGAGACTGTGACTTCTAGGCCTGCCTAGCTGGGTGACCTTTGGCCTTATCACTCTTTCTCAGCCCTAGAAAGGAGGAAATGGCAAACCTCTTCTGAAAAACCTAGTCAAGAAACTTGCTAGGGATTTATCCAAGCAGCCCGCCAGGCATCAACATTGATTCAAAGAGAAATAGAGACACACCAAAAAAGCAAGAATTAGACCTAAAGATGTAGAATCTCATGAAACCAAAACAGGAACTTCCAGCCTTCTCTTATTAGTGAGTTTATTAAGGATCTCTTCTTTCTAATGAGTTTATTTTGAATCTCTTCTTTCTGGGATTTGCGTCACATTGTAATCTGCCATTATGAGATAAAGTTACTCATAAGTTCCTCTTTCACTGAAGACTGCCCATTCTATAACTCCTCCTATTTCTTTCAAGGCCTCCTCATGCATGTCTTAACAATAGAGATGATAAGAGTGACTAAACAACTGGTGGGTATCTACTCAGTTTGCAACTGTGGTCAGACAATTTCAAAACTCCCGCTCCCCAATCTTAAGGCTCTTAATCTCTTAAAACTATTTTAAAAGGCATTTAAGGATCTGTTGCAGTCATTAAAGATAGCATCTTCTTCTTTGTTGCATGTGACTCCTGATGATTGCATGGAGGTGCCATTCTACTTCTTCTTTTTTATTTTTTGGCAAAAAAAAAAATGGAAATGATTTGCAACCGTGTTTTCTCCAGGTTGCTTTTTTACTTTCCAATCTAATTACCAGATCTGGGATTTGCTGGTCTTTTGTTACTTAGCTTTTCTAAAAACAAGCAAAGATCACTTAAGCAGTGTCATCTGGTAGGTTTATCACTCGTTGAAAGAAATATCCATCTGGGTTCAGTTCCAAGTGGGGAGAAAGACACTGGAAACATGGAGGCTGATTGGAAAAAATGGTTTATTGACGAACATGACTACATGGGTTTGAAGTCCTGGTGCAGTTGAATCAGAGGTGGGTTTCAGCAGGTTCTGACCAGTGCTGGAGAACCGGTAGCGGAAATTTTGAGTAGTTCAGAGAACCAGTAGTAAAAATTCTGATTGGCCCCACCCCTATCTATTCTCTGCCTCTCAACTCCCAGCTGATTGGGAGGAAATAGGGATTTTGCAGTAACCTTCTCCTGGATTGGGGAGGGAATGGAGATTTTACAGTATCCTTCCCCTGCCAGGCCCACCAAGCCACGCCCACCAAGCCATGCCACGCCCATCAAGTCACACCCACAGAACCGGTAGTAAAAAATTTTGGAACCCACCACTGAGCTGAATACATGGAATGGAGAGTGAAGGTTATTTAACTCTCACTTGGGTCTTGCCCTTGAGCTTCCTGTTCCTGTGGCAAGAGCGTGTATTCTATTTGCTGTAGTCCGACTTTCATGTGGAGTCATGTTTGTCTGAAAGAAGTTCGGTGCAATCTTGGGCCCCCAAGTCTTTTTTAATAGCCCACAGCAGATGCCAGCACTTAAGAGATTAAGAGCTTATTGAAAGAGGAAGACAGCTTTCTAGATAGCTCTATTCATAAGCAAAGCAAATACTGCAGGCAAAATCCATTCAAGACAGGATATTTCGAAACAGCTTACAGCAAAGTTTGACAGCTAACAAAGGCAGCGTGGTAGGATTAGAAAGCCGCCCTCACCCAAGATCCAACACAGAATGAAAATCATTAGGAATTGCCCAATACCCTTTCAGAACACAAGCCCCTTCATTGCACCACCCCATAGAACAGCTCAAACTTCAAAATCACAGAAACCTATAAAGATCCATCCACTCATTCAACCAGTTGTTCAGCTGACCCAGAACTGTCTTTGTGGTTCTGTTCAATAAACCATCTTTCCAATCAGTTGTTTCTAGTGTTTTTCTCCCAGCTTGGAACTGAACCAGACAGATTTTTTTTTTCCTTCCAACACGTATGAAGTGAGAAAGAGCGGCTGCCAAATACTTTCAAGACCAGTCAGAGTTTGGATCAAGTGGGGGAGAAAAATCACTTAAGGAAAACAAGCCCATTCTTGGCCAAGAGAGCCGGTGCTCAATAAGGAAGTTGGCAGTGCCAACTTTGGCTTCAGGGGCAAAGCACAGCTGCCCAAAACAACAGTTAACAGTTTCAGCTTCCTGTAAGTTAGAATCCCAGTAAAAAAAGAGAGAGAGATCACTCTATGTCACGTCCTGCACAACATAAAGTTAATTTGTCCCCGTGTTAAAGATGTACTATGCGTGCAGATTTTTGCTAAGTATGTATTTAACCTATACTGAATCTATCAGAATCTTGTGCATACAGTTGTTGCATTTCCTGTCTCTCTCAGAGGAAGAGAGCGAGAGGGAGAGAGAGTTATGAAAGAGATTTTCTGTTTATAATTGGATTTCATTATGTAATAGGAAGACCATCTCCTGGAGCAAGGAAGTGACACGTCTGGTAAGAACTGTAAGTGTAGTTTCTGTTCTTTCTGTTCTTTTTTTAAACAAGCACATTATTTATTTCCGTTTACATTTTAATCCTTTCCACAGTTTTAGAATGTTCTCTATGTAACTATATATTTTGGACCATGAAAGAATATAAAACCCACTTTGTAAACAAATCTTTTCGTTTTGGTAAATGGTCTCGGTTGACATTAATCAATCTGCTTTAACTCTGAAGGAGACTGAGCAACTATGGCTAAAAATCCTTTTGCTGTGAATTTTCTATTTTGAATGTTTAGAAGAAAATTCCTCTGGAAGTGAAGGCGATATTTGAATGTTATTGACACTCCTTGATTATTTCTACATGATTCTATATAGCTCCACATAGAAGAATCCCCTTCACCAACATAGATGTTCTCCCTGTAGGGTGACAGCTGGATCTACAGTATATGCCTGCCTGCCTATCTCCTTGCCTGTTTCTCTGTCTCTCTGTCTGTCTGTCTATCATATCTCTCTCTCACACACACCTCTCTCTTTCTCTCTTCTATCTATCTATCTGTCTGTCTGTCTGTCCGTCCGTCTGTCCGTCCGTCCATCTATCTATCATCTATCAACTCTATCTATCTATCTATCTATCTATCTATCTATCTATCTATCTATCATCTATCATCTATCTATCAACTCTATCTATCTATCTATCTATCTATCTATCTATCTATCTAATCTTTCTATCTATATCTTTCTATCATCTATCTATCTCACCCATGCAGTATTGCAGGCTAATTCTGCCCGCAGCCAGGAATTCAGTCTTTACGGGCTCAAAATTGACTCAGCCTTTCATCCTTCTGAGGTCAGTAAAATGAGGACCCAGATTGCTGGGGGTAATGTGCTGACTTCGTAAACTGCTCTCTCTCTCTCCCTCTCTCCTCCAAAGGTCAGCATACAAAACTAAAAAAATCCCATAAAATGGCTAAAACCATTAAATCAGACAGGCAGCCCAGACTAAAATGCTCTAACAAACACCAACAAAATAACACAGGGGCCATTAAACAAATAACAAACATCAAGCCCAGGCCTGGGACCAAAAACAGAGAGGTGCCATCTTGTTTTCTGAGGGGATGCGCTGTACCTGAGGATTGAGGTTGCAACAGAGAAGCCACACTTTCTTGGACCAACAAAATGATAACATCTAACAGAAGGGATCTGGAGCACAGCCACCCTGCTGGAACATACTGGGTGGGCAGAAACAATTGGAGACAAGAAGTGACTCAGCTATCTAGATTCTACATCATACAGGGCTTTATTGGAAATAACCAGCACTTTCAATTGCTCTTGGAAGCCAACTGGCAGCAAATGCAGCTTGTAGGAGTAATACTTTGGCACATCAAGAGGCACCCATTACTGCTTGCATTGCTGCATTTTGAAACAGATGTTTCTTCTGGATGGTCAAGTATGTCTTTGCTTAAATTTAGAGACCTGGATGCCTGCTGTTTTCATCCTGGCAATCAGAACTAACACATCTCCTCATGAGTCTGATAAGCACCATTCATGGGGAGGCAAGTTGAGCTACTCTTATTAAATGACCAACAGCCAAGCGTTTTGCTGCTGAAAGTAGCAGCAACATGTTTATTTATTGCCTTAGCTCAGAGCAGTGGTGGTATTCAGCCAGTTCTATCTGATTCGGGCAAACCGGTAGCGGCAGTGGCGGGAGGTTCCGCCTACCCTCCTGGATGTCATCACATCCCGTTTTTGATGCTTTGCACATGTGTGGAAGGTCCTGCGCATGCGCGGAAGTGGCTTGTGCGAGCACACATGCACTCACATTTGTGAACCTGTAGTGAAGGTAAGTGAATACTACCCCTAGCTCAGGGGTGTCAAATTCAATTTTATTGAGGGCTGCATCAGGGTTTTGTTTGACCTTGGGGGTGGGGGCGGAAGGGCATGGCCAGGGTGGGCATGGCCAGTTCGATGTCACTCGTGTCGGGGGTGCCGGTGGTGGCCCAAGTGCTCTGCCAGTGAAAATGGGCTCCCAAGCTCTGTTTTCGGCTTTGACGGCCTCCTACAACTCTCTGCCAGCGAAAATGGAGCTCGGGATGTGGCCAACACAAGCTCCATTTTCAGCTGTGACAGCTTCCTCCAATCCTCTGCCAGCAAAAACAGCTCGGGAGGGCTGCCTGCGGCCCTCGCAAGCTCTATTGTCAGCTGCAACAGCCTCCTGCAAGTTTCTGCCGCTGCCCGCGGCCATCGCAAGCTCTGTTTTCGGCTGCGACAGCCTCCTGCAAGTCTCTGGCTGCGGGCGGCCCTCTCAAGCTCCGTTTTCACTGGCAGAGCAGTGTGGGCTGGTCCTTCGCTGTTTCCAGGATGGTCCCGTGGATACAACATATCTAAGCATCCCAGCGGGTCAGATCTGGCCCCTGGGCTTTGAGTTTGACACACCTGCCTTAGGTTATAGCAGTGCTTCTCAAATAGTGGGGCGCGCCCCCCAGGGGGGGCGCGAGGCTCCATAAAAGGGGGCGCGTTTGACCTCGGCAAACACTGTCATAACAAGCTAAGCCCCGTGTTTATGTCTCTGTATTTAATCAGAGAACAACGGGAGCATCTGATTGGCTGTCCAAAACCCTTGTGACACGAGCCTGTCGGAGCCATCTTTAGTGTGGGACGTCCGTCCACACTTACTTTGTTGCCCGACGGATGTGCGCCCAATTGATGCTCAAATGACTGACAATGACCTTCTCCTGTGAAACATAACGCTGCCCCAATTAATCAAACTTGCTAAAGAAATCGGGCTACCGCTGCTGACATTTGCATCGATAGTGAGCATTAAGCCAGTACATGTGACTGCGCATGCTCCTCCCTTTCAAGGAGAACAGACCTTTTTCTAATAATGATACTATTTTTTTAATAATGATACTATTTACAGTCGCGCGGGGGGCACGAAAAATGGTTTCTTCTTCCTAGGGGGGCATGACAGAAAATAATTGAGAAGCACTGGGTTATAGAAACCACTTCGCTGAAATGTTAATACTATAAGGTTTCTTCCTTTTATTTGTGTATGTACTGTTACTTTTTTCTTTTTTTCATTCAGTGGAGACTACTGGACAAGTCCCTGCAGTTTCCTGACAAGGTTTTTTTCAGGGTTAATTTGCCATTGCCTCCATCCTAGGGCCAAGAGGGAGTGACTGGCCCAAGGTCACCCAGCTGGTTTTCATGTCTAAACAGGACTGTTTGGTTGTATTATTTTGTGCTGTTGAATTGGTTCTGAAATAATCTACTTTATGTCTTATTATATGTTTTTTTTCATAGTGTTATTTGTTGTTTTAACAGTAAAGCACACTGAGCTGCGTGTCAAATGAGCAGCTATACAAACTAGCTAAATAAATAAATCTTACAGCCTCGTACAAGAAAGGAAACCAACATCAACATGAAAATAAATAAACAGTTAAAACATTCAATATTTAGAATTTGCCATGGGGTGGATTGCCACATTCGATTATATACAGTCCAGTAGAGTATATTAATTTAAATAAAGTAAGTTAAATAACTCGCAGGAATGGTTGGAATGAAAAGGGAGGTCTTTAGTAGGTATCTAAACCGACTTCACTGCCAGCAATTTCTTGTCAGTTGTATTGACAAGTTTAATTCCATTTTGAGTATCAACAAGGTTTTGTTCTAAATAGATTTGTTTAGTTTTAAGCTGTGATGAATAAGTATCTGGAAATTCAAATGAAGAATCTCAACAGCAGGGGTTTTTTTAAAAAAAAATTTCCTGGACAACTTATTAGGCTAAAAGATTCATTGGCTAACAAGCACCATATTAGGATGCCTAGAGCTGGCCTTGCTTTTTGTCAGTTCAGCTGGATAAAGTGGTTTGAGTTGTAGTATGGCTTTACCTGAATGGCTCAGAAAAATATTGGTCCACTTGCCCCATCTAACTGACTGATTAGTTTAGGTCAGAGGTTTTCAAACTTGGCAGCTTTAAGACTCGTGGACTTCAACTCCCAGAATTCTCCAGCTGGCTGGAGAATTCTGGGAGTTGAAGTCCACGAGTCTTAAAGCTGCCAAGTTTGAGGACCCCTGGTTTAGGTAGCCACAAAGATTTTCTTAACTTAAAATTTCGGTGACTACAGCTGTCAGTTCAGTAGCAACTTTGGGCAATGTACAGATTAAAAACAAAACCAGCAGTAGCAAGTGTGCAATGCAAACAGCCTCGTGTGTCCTTCATTGTGTGCCTGGTTACTCTACTAGAATATCAAGGCCACAGCTTTCGAATAGTTAATTCCCGAAACGAGCAAACTTAATTGGAGTATATTTTTACGGCTGGGTTGAAAAAAAAGTAATTATGAATTTTTCTACTTCATAGACCCAAAATACGGCTCTTTGGGAGTATACTACTGGTAGTCCTTGACTTACGACCACAATTGAGCCCAAGATTTTGTTAAGTGAGACATTTGCTAAGTGAGTTTTGCCCCATTTTATGATCTTTCTTGCCACAGTTGTTAAGTGAATCGTTGCAGATGATTACTTAGTAATCCAGTTGTTAAGTGAATCTGGCTTCCCAATTGAGGTTGCTTGTCAGAAGGTCTGCAAAAGGTGATCACATGCCCTTGGGACACAGCAACGGTCATAAATATGAACCAGTTGCCAAGCATCTGAGTTTTGATCACATGATCATGGGGATGCTTCAGAGGTCGTAACTGTGAAAACAGTCATAACTCACATATTCAGTGCTGTTGTAACTTTGGTCACCAAACAAGCTGTTGTAAGTCAACAGTTTTGATTCAACATATTTTGATTTGGAAAGGGCATCATTCATTAATCCTTTATAGTAAAAAAAATATGTTTTGGATTGGCACTTTAGAACACACCCAATGTTAATAGAGAATAACCTAATTATTATTATATTTATTGTATTATTATAATTAATTATGGTGCTGGAGAAGACTCCTGCAAGTCCCTTGGGCTGCAAGGAGATCAAACTGGCCAGTCCTTGAGGAGATTAACCCTGATTGCTCTTTAGAAGGCCAGATTCTGAAGATGAAACTCAAATATGTTGGCCACCTAATGAGAAGGAAGGACTCACTGGAGAAGAGCCTAGTGCTGGGAAAGACTGAGGGCAAAAGAAGAAGGGGACGACAGAGAACGAGGTGGCTGGATGGAGTCACTGAATCAGTCGGCGTGAGCTTAAATGGACTCTGGGGGATGATGGAGAACAGGAAGGCCTGGAGGAAAGTTGTCCATGGGGTCGCAATGGGTCGGACACAACTTTGCAACTAACAACAACAACTTAATTATGATGATTAATTCAAAAATAAGCCAGGACTGTCTTAATCACTTGTTGGTTTGTCAAAGCTAATATTTACTGAGCTGTTAGTTTTTGGCACTTATTCACCTTTGATCATCACTTTTGGCAATCTGGGAAATGAGGATCTGTCCTGATTTCTCCATGGATTCTTCAGAATTGATTTGATACTCATCCAAGGTCCCAGCTGGCCAAGATCTCTATTTATGAAGCCAGATTCTTCCCAGGCCTGATTATTCCTATGGTGAGGAGTGCTTAGTCTAGTTTTCAAGTATCTTCGTCTACTTTGTCTTCCTTTTAGCTTATATGGACATTCTGACAAGGAGGGGATTGCATTAGTCGTATAATTTGGTTATCTCTACCCTCATTTTGTAGGCTAAACAAAATGTTGAGCAGAAACACAACTGAGCTCATGTTTACTTTTGAGGGTACATAGAGAGGAAAGAAGAGGAAGGAGGAAGAAAGAATTGTCTAGTCTTTCTGATTCCTCCCTTTCCATGGTACTTTTCAGATAAGGGAGCATCACAGTGTAAAATGACTTAAAACTAGAAATTAAAAGTAACACCACCTCTTCCATTTTGTTCCCTTTTCCTTTTATTGGAGCCAAAAGATGAGTATCAATGCTCCTGTGTGTGTGTGTGGGTGTGTGTGTCTGATGTTATCTTGAATGGATAGACACTCCTGCTCAAGCAGAGGACTAGACCAGAACAGAGGTCACCAACCTTTCGGACCTCCGGGACCACTGAATTCATAATTTTAAATCTCGCAGACCACTAATATGATCTGCCTAATGACCGGCTGGGTGGGCATGGCTAGGTGGGCATGGGACTGGGTGGTCATGGTCAACTCGATGTCACTCACATTGAGGGGCACCTCAACGGCCTCTACTCGCCCCTCCCTTCCCAGCCACTTCTCGCCTGCCAGCCCAGGCTCCTTAGGACCCCGACAGGAAGCAGTTGTTGGAGCTAAGCAGCCACCATGAGAAAGAGTTGGCAAAACAGCTGGCTCAGTTCAAATGGGATCTGATTGAGAAGGAGGCTCAGCAGAAGCACTTCACTGAGGACTATGAGCATAGGTTTTCCAAGCAGAGGGAAGACCTGCAGGAGTAACCAGGCTCAGCAGGCTGAGATGGTCAGCCAGTTCCAGGCCATGATGAGGTCCCATTGGAACCAGGCCCTCTGAAGTGGCACTTCCTTCCAGCCTTCGCCCAAAACCCTGCACCAGGAGGCTGAAGCAGACCCCAAGTCGGAATTTCTGCCCCCCTCCGACCCGCACAAAAAGACCCCAAAGGGGGAGACTCTCTGCAGCAACACAAACATTCATTGCATGTATCTAGCCCAGGGGCCATAATTTGAAGACCCCTAGTTTAATGCAATATAAAAAATGCAAATAATTTTTCTGCGGACCACCAAAATTTTCTCACGGACCACCAGCGGTCCATGGACCACCGGTTGGTGACCACTGGACTAGAAGACCTCCAAGGTCCCTTCCAACTCTGCTATTCTGTATTCTGCTCAAATTCACCCTCCCCAGTCTATTTCAGGAAAGGGAGAAAAACAGATCCAGGTATGTAGAGATATATATTCAACCAACTTCATACCTCCATAGAACAAGTCTTCAAGGCACCAGGAGAATAAAATTGGAAAACAAAGCTGAGAAAGACAAGAGACACAAATCACTGCCTAGTTTCCAGTTTCAATCAACTATCAGGTTAGCTCAGCTTTCCTCCAAATGGTTATTATGGGGATTGTAGTCGAACACATCTGGAAGTTGCCAGATTACAACAGGCTGGGCTGACTGAAAAGATATTCTTGCCTTCTTCATAATGTTGTAGGGACTACAGTAAGAGTGGTAAACAAAGGTTGGTTTTCACGCACTGACTTGGATATATGGTACCCAGACTGCCTGTTTCCAGTTATGGGATTCCTAGTTCAGCAAAGGGACATTGCTGCTGCCCTTCAGAATCCACAGATGCCTTTTTCAGGTAATAATCACCCCATTATCATCACTGACAGGAATGATAAATCTGTCGGCATCTAGACTCAGTCAACTGTTTCCTTGCTTCCTAGGAACAGTTAATTTTTTGCTGCAGCCTCAAGGCAAAGAAATTTATTTTCTGAAATACCATTTCCTGATGCCGGCAGAATAATGGCTCCCCTAGAATCTGCAAGAATGATTCTTAATCAACTGAGAAAGGTTGTTACTGTTGCTAAAACAGGACATATAGCTCAGTCAAAACAGCTGTGGAAATTACCCAAAGGCCACAACAAATGAATAATGCTCAAATTGGGATTTCTGTTCACACCCCTGGGTTTTGGGGCTGGGGTGGAATGGACGAGCGAAACCAGCAAGGAAATACAGCAGGACTGAATGGTCCCTGATCTGGATTCCAGATACTCCTTCCCATTCATTTTGCAATACAGATATGTAAGTTACTTTAAAAAAGTAACTTCGCATTAAAAAAAGGAGGATAGGAAAAATATTGACCCTTTGAACTTTTGGTTGATTTCCTAAAGGTGCTTTTTCCAAAGATAAAAACCAAGGAAGTCTAGCTGCCTTTTGAAAAGCACCTTTGGGACAACCATGATCTCCATAGACTTTCAGTTGATTTGTTTGATGAGCCACTGGTTTGTTGTCTAGGTTTCCATGGTATTCTAAGAAGTCGTCTTCAACGCAAAAGTTTTCAATTGAGACAGGAGGAAGGGAAGGGAAGGGAAGGGAAGGGAAGGGAAGGGAAGGGAAGGGAAGGGGAGGGAGGGAGGGAGGGAGGGAGGGAGGGAGGGAGGGAGGAAGGAAGGAAGGAAGGAAGGAAGGAAGGAAGGAAGGAAGGAAGGAAGGAAGGAAGTAAGTAAGTCCTGGAACATCTCTGTTTGCTTGTAACAGTTCATGAAATCAATCATGAAGAGAATATTAAAGATTTCAATGTAAAATATGTAAAATGACAGTAAAATATGCCATGATTTGATTATAATAATTAATGTTACTATTTTAAATTACTTTTAAATTCTATTTTGCATTTTAACTGTTTTTAGCTTCCTTGGATAGTCAGTTGACTTAAAAAAAACTGGGATGGAATTCAAACCATTATCGTTGCCATCATCAACATTGTTGTTGTTAATTGCAAAGTCGTGTCTGACCCATCGCGAGCCCATGGACAATGTTCATCAACTTGGGGTCTCCTAAATGAAAGGCAATTCCAGGAATCAGGATCCAAAGAAGATATACCATAAATATTGGATAATGTTTGGATGGCAGCATGAATTTTATCTAGCTTTCAGTGTGGGGATTTATTTTGAGGTGGCCTCCCTGGAACCTTGAAAACGGTCCTTTGTTGACAATAAAATTTGCAAATACTGTGAGCTCATCTTCCCTTTTTTGCATCTTGCTAGCCTGTGTTCTTCATAGGAGGCACTCTAAGAGGCAGCTGCTCTCTTGTTGGCTGGATGATGCATAGTTATTTGTGGCAGAAATTAATGAGTGGATGGTTTATAGAGCAATATCACAGCTCTTCACATAAGCCTCAAGGACAAGTCATGGACTATGTTAGCGTGAGTCCGTGCAAAGGCAAAGGATAACAGTCTGGCTGTTGGGAAAACAAAAACTCATTATTGTTTGAATTAAATCTCTCACACAGTTGGATAAAAAAGAAAACATCTAACTAACCAAATATCCATGTTTAAGTGACACACACCATCAGCCAATTAAGGTCCTGTAATATACAATACTTGCTGACAGAAAGCAGGACTGCTTGACCAAGACATGAGGTCTTCCATATCTAAACTCAGTTAATCATAATCATAATCATAGGTTTATTTGTCAAGCATATATAAGATAACAGGTAAAAGTATAAACGTAATTTGAATACATGAAAAGAGTAAGTAAAAAGGAATATTAGGACAGGGACAGTAGGCACGCTGGTGCACTTATGCATGCCCCTTACAGACCTCTTAGGAATGGGGTGAGGTCAACAGTAAACAGTTTAAGGTTAAAGTTTTGGGGGTTTGGGGAAAAAACTACAGAGTCAGGTAGTGCATTCCAGGCATTGACCACTCTGTTGCTGAAGTCATATTTTCTGCAATCGAGTTTGAAGCGCTTTATCTTGAGTTTGTATCTATTGTTTGCTCGTGTATTGTTGTGGTTGAAGCTGAAGTAGTCATTGACAGGAAGGACATTGTGGCAGATAATTTTATGTTCTATGCTTAGGTCAGACTGAAGTCAGCATAGTTCTAAATTGTCCAAGCCCAAAAACTGGAGTCTGGTGGCATAAGGTATTTTATTGCAGTTAGAGGAATGGAGGAAAGGTAAAGGTAAAGATAAAAGTAAAGATTTCCCCTGTGTCTGACTCTAGGGGGGGCGACCCTCATCTTAGTTTCTTGGCTGAGGGAGCCAGCGTTGTCTGAAGACATTTCTGTCGTCATGTGGCCAGCATGACTATACGCCAAGGAGCATGGAATACTGTTACCTTCCCACCGAAATGGTACCTATTTATCTACTTACATTTCCATGATTTTGAACTGCTAGGTAGGCAGGTGCTGGGACAAGGAAGAGGAGCTCAACCTGTCACATGGTGCCGAGTCTCAAACCTGGACTCTAGCTGACAAGTTCAGCACATTTAACCACTAAGCCATCACATCCCCTGCTGATGTCCTCAGTGGGGGAATCCAGTGGTCCAGAAAATACTAAGATTGGGAACAATACTCTTTGCAAATCTTTCACTAAACACTCTGGCAAATAATGGGGTTAGATGATTGCATCACAGTTTTCCAGAAGAAGGAAAAATTCCAAAAGAAGAAGTCTAGCTGAGGGGAAGCTTCTTGATGCTTTAATTTCCCTTGGGAATAAACAGAAGCCTGGGAAGCCAAGGAGGATAAAGATGGCTGGCAAGATCATGGTGCAATGAAAGACAGGACAGTCACCCAGATCTCTTGACCGCCTTTGTAACTAAATAAGTTCAAAACTTCCACTTTCACTGCAATTCCCTTCTTCAAATGCATTTTCCCCCATGAAACCAAGTAAAAACTGATACAAAACAATGTTAGGGAATTTTTCTAGTGGTGATTTGAGGTTATTCCACCTCTGAAGCTAAGCAGGTCCAGATCCAGAAGATAATTTCATCGGGAGACTCTTTGGAAGTCCTACCAAAAATGATCTTAGTCAAGAAATCCAAGATGCATTTATGAAGGAAAGATACTATTTTCATTTTAAAGGAAGGAGTATTAGTTATGTTCACTACCTTGAGTCATTTATAAGAATAACAAAGGTGGGATTAAAAAAAATAATAAGTGTGAGCTGGTTGCCAAGCACTCAGATCACAAGTAGGTGGCTATGGGGGTGGTACAATGGCTGGAACTTTGAGGAATGGTCATAAGTCTCCTTTTCTAGCACTATCATAACTTTGAATGCTTGCTGAATGGTCAGTAAGTAAGGACTACTTGTATCTCAACCCTAGAAGCTCATGCTCCATTCTGTCCTTCCATCTTCTAGTTAGGTACCCTTTCCATTTTGACCAGGCTGCATGAGCTCCAATACTGCATCCAGTTTTGGTTGCCACAATGTAAAAAAGATGTGGAGACTCTAGAAAGAGTGCAGAGAAGAGCAACAAAGATGATTAGGGGCCTGGAGGCTAAAACATATGAAGAACGGTTGCAGGAACTGGGTATGTCTAGTTTAATGAAAAGAAGGACTAGGGGAGACATGATAGCAGTGTTCCAATATCTCAGGGGCTGCCACAAAGAAGAGGGAGTCAAGCTATTCTCCAAAGCACCTAAAGGTAGGACAAGAAGCAATGGGTGGAAATTAATCAAGGAGAGAAGCAACTTAGAACTTAGGAGAAATTTCCTGACAGTTAGAACAATTAATCAGTGGAACAATTTGCCTCCAGAAGTTGTGAATGCTCCAACAGTGGAAGTTTTTAAGAAGATGTTGGATAACCATTTGCCTGAAGTGGTGTAAGGTTTCCTGCCTAAGCAGGGGGTTGGACTAGAAGACCTCCAAGGTCCCTTCCAACTCTGTTATTCTATTCTAAGCATGTTCCCCTCTGCCCACAGTTCTGCAAAGATTCCATTTCACTACCTTTACTTTTTTATGGTGCATGATAGAAATATTGCTATTGCCTAGAGAGTATCAATTCTTTCATTATACGAAGTTACCGAAGACCGACAAAGGAAGGCAAGGATGAAAGGACCACCTGTTTCCTATAGCTTTGATGATCAGAGTTATGATGGTATCATCAGAAGGAAGAAAGGGAAGACCGTATGGTAGTGTCAAGGGAGGTAATGTGAGAAGGCTGGGAATGAATCAGAGGTGGGTTTCAGCAGCAGTTCTGGAGAACCGGTCGTGGAAATTTTGAGTAGTTCGGAGAACTGGTAAATACCACCTCTGATTGGCCCCGCCCCCATCTATTCTCTTGTTCCTGAGTCCCAGCTGATCGGGAGGAAATGGGGATTTTGCAGTAACCTTCCCCTGGATTGGGGAGGGAATGGAGATTTTGCAGTATCCTTCCGCTGCCATGCCCACCAAGCCATGCCATGCCACGCCCACCAAGCCATGCCACACCCACCAAGCCACACCCACAGAACCAATAGTAAAAAAATTTAAAACCCACCACTGGAATGAATAATCCTTTTTTAAAAAAAAAAAAAGTCAGGTGTTGCTAGATCAGTCCACCCCGAAGTCACCCACTGAGACTTGCTTTCTCAGCATGGCTGAGAAAGGCAAAAGGTAGGGGGATGACCAGTCAGGTCTTATGGTGGCTGAAATCCAGATTTAGCATCAGCCTATCCAGATTGTTAATGTACTTCAATCTGGAATGGAATTTCTGAAGTTGGTTTAAGAAGCAGCTGACGGCAGAATGAGAGACCAGCGGTTTAGAGTGCAGTGTAGAATTCTCATTACTTTTACAACAGAGAAAGTAAGCTGCATCAAGAACTTGGAGGAACTATTTTTAGAATCTGGGGAGAAGTTGAGTCAGTAATAAGGAAAGAGCCAACAATCAATAAAAAATACTTCTTCCACCCAGAATTATCTCTGGAACGGATTAACCCAAAGATGTCATTTCTTTAGGAGAGCTGGGTCAACTTATTTCTCATTCTGTTCTAGGTTCTTGGAAATTGCAACTTAGCATGGCTCTAGGCACTGGTCAAGGCAGGCGAGGTGAGAGAAGGAGTGACTGGGCAGGGCAGGCAGGGCCAGCCAGTGGTGGCATTTGCCGGTTTGCCAAACTGCACAGAATCTTAACTACTGGTATGCCCGAACTGGCAGCAGGGCCGCTCTGGAAACAGCAAAGGCCTGGCCCATGATGCCTTGCCAGCAAAAACGGAGTTCGGGAGGGCCATATATGGCCTTCCCGAGCTCCATTTTCACTGGCAGAGGGTTGCAGGAGGCCATCACAGCCGAACACAGAGCTTGGGAGCCCCTTTTCACTAACAGAGTACTCAAGTGCCACCCATCATTAGGGCAAAATCTGTTTTCATTTGTTTGCACAAAAGGGGGAGGAGGGCATCCGGGATGTGGACCTGGTAATGTGCAATCCCCAAAGGGATGGATTGCGGGGTGATGCCGCCCTCTAAGCCAAAATGGCTGGTTTCGCAACTTTATTTGAGCTTAGCCTAACGTGCAAATAGAGGCGTGAAGCTAGACCAGCTGCATATCTGCCTGGCTAGGTTAGGAACCCAGCCAGGGCTAGCTGTCTGTCCCCAACAGGGCACTCTCCAGCGGCGAGGAGTGGCTAAGAGAGGTGGGACCGTATGAGTGATGTTGAGTTGGCCACGCCCACCCAGTCACATGACCACCCAGCCCCGCCCGCCCAGCCTGTCATTAGGGCAGAGAACCGGTTGTTGAAAAATTTGAAGTCCACCACTGGCCCTGTGGGCCAAATTTCAGCACCCTTGCTATAAAACTATTGCCTTGATTACACAGGAAATCACTCTGAACTCTTTCCTAATAACATATAGAGAGAGGATGCATATGGATCCTACAAACAAATCTTACAATGAAATTACTCTTCAGTAGTCTGTAGTTGATTTTTTTTTTCTTTCGTTAGAACCAACTCCCAAAAACTTCCGGGTCTATAGCCTGATGTTTTCCTGATGAAGATTTTGCAAGTAAAATTACGTTTGTTTCCAAACTGTTGTGTTATTTTACGTAATGGGCTAATCTTAAAGCAAAAACATTGGCTTGGCTGCCATCAGTATTCTAAAGCAGAACATTGTGTTTGTTTATATGTGTTAACGTTTGAAATAGGCTCTCCGATTTCATGCTACAAATTGGCAAATAAGAAGTTTTAAGACTTCCTTTTTCCCATAAAGGCAGATTGATGTCGAAAGGCACCGTGCCAGCTTTTATATTGCTCCGGTGCCACCGTCGTGAGTCACAGGAAGCAATCCAACAGGATGCTAAAACCAATATTAGTTGGGAAATTATCCCTTGGTCAGTCATACTGCTTGACTTCAAACAGCCCCCACAGGGCAAAGTCTCTTAATTAATTTTCCATAATTAAGACATTTAAAAGTGTTCTAATTCCATATCTGTTTATGTAACTTATAGCAAGCAAAGCCTTGGGGCGGAAGGAAGAAGATTAATTCTAACTGGGGTCCAATTAATTTGCAGCTTCAAAAACAAAAATGTTAAGCGAAGGGTCACACACAGGGTAAAATTGCACAGCATACACAAGGACCTTTCCTACCATTTAGTCTTTTTTTTTCCCCCTGAGTGCCCACCAGCATGTTTCGTTTTCTTACTGTATATTGATCCTGACATTAGCAGGGACAAAATGGCGCTACTTTGTGGTCTTTGGCTTATTAAAGCATGCTTTCAACTAACTATACAGGTCACCAATAAGATCTTTTAGCAGCTCACAAGAATGCATAAAATCAACATGAACAATCTGTTTAAAAGGCATTTATTTTTAGAGTCTTTAAGGCCAAAAAACAGAGGTTAGGTTCTTTAACTTACCAAGAACTGAGTAGCTACACAAATCCTTCAAACCACAGCTTGCATATTTGTGTTTTAAGATGATTGGTAAAGTGACTGGTAATTCCTTTAGGATTTTTCATTTTAATAGAATAGAATTATTTGTTGGCCAAGTGTGATTGGACACACAAGGAATTTGTCTTCGGTGCATAAGCTCTCAGTGTGCATAAAAGATATAAATGATAGATCATAATCATAGTCATCATAAATACATTCATTATGAATCATAAGATATAAGACTTTGTGATAGTTATAGGATACTAAATAAGCAATCAAAATCATATTAGGAAACAATATAAATTGTAAAGATGCAAGCAACAAGGTTACAGTCATAAGTAGAAAAGGAGATAGGTAATAGGAAGGATGAGAAGAAGAATAGTAATACAGTCTTAGTAAATAGTTTGACAGTGTTGTGGGAATTAGTTGTTTAGCAGAGTGATGGCATGTGGGAAAAAAATGTCCTTGTGTCTAGTTGTTCTGGTGTGCAATGCTCTATAACAGGGGTGTCAAACTCAATGCGTGGGGATCGGATCCAGCCCGTGGGATGCTTAGATCTGGGTGGGATCGCCCCGGAAACAGCAAAGGACCGGCCCGTGGTGCCTCTGCCAGTGAAAACAGAACTCGAGAGGGTCACCTGAGGCTCTCCCGAGCTCCATTTTCACTGGCAGGAGGCTGTCGCAACTGAAAACAGAGCTCGGGAGCCTGTTTTCACTGGCAAAGTGCTCTGGCCACCACAGGTGCCCCCGACATGACTGACATTGAGCTGGCCACATCCACCCTGGCCATGCCGACCCCGGCCCACTGAGGTCAAACACAACGCTGATGCGGCCCTGAATGAAATCAAGTTTGACACCCTTGCTCTATAACGTCGTTTTGAGGGTAGAGGTTGAAACAATTTAAGTCGAACAATTTAAGTTGAAACTTGCTTTCAGAGTGGGGTAGGAAGTTATCAAAACCAGAAAGCTCAAAACTGGGAAATGAAACCTGGACTCAGGATCAGGAGTGGAATTCTAACTCCATTCTGCCTGTAAACAAAATTGCAGATTAAAAGTTACATTTAAAGAGATAACAACCCGAGGACTTAGCGTGACCCCGATATGCTGCTTTAAAGACAGTTGAAAGTACTTTTGCTTTTCTTTTTCAAGGGCCTAATTTGGCATTAGATAATGGCAGGTCTCTGAATGATTTGCAATATAATTGCAAGAGTATTTGTTTCCTCTTTAATCTTTCCAACAACAACAAAAAAGGATTTTTTGTTCTTGAGGATCCGGATTGTGGGGGCAATAAGCTGACTTTGTATAAATATACAAAAGTATGAAGGCTATTGCTTAATGCATTGTAAGTCACCCTGAGTCTCCGGAGAAGGGCAGCATATAAATCAAATTAAAAAAAAAAAGAAAAAGGAATTCTCTCAACCAGCAACTTTTGGATCAACTTCCTTTGCCCTGAGAAAGTTTACCATTACTGATTAAGGAAAGAAGCTAAATTTCTCCTGAATTTTTGGATCCTTTCACTTCCCCTCATCTGTATAACTCAAGTGATTTTTAAATCACCCGTTTTCTTGTAATCACCCGTTTTCTTGTAATCCTTTCTGCTTACCTACAAATGTTCAAAGTACCCAATGTATATTGTAAACCTTGCTGTCAAACTCAGAACGCATGTAGTTTGTCCTCAGAGCTTTTCAAAAAAAAAAAAAAGTTTAAACCAAGAGCCTCGCGAATGTTGTCCTTCATTATTCAAAACGCACTTATCAGGAAGTCCTTTTTATCCACTGTAGATAAAACATTCTCAGTCAATGTTGTGACTGGGTAATAGGTTTGTATGTGCAGTTTTACCCAATTTTGGGTACTTTACGTAGGTTTGGGAAGCACTAGTTTAAACTGATCCCAAAATGTGGAGCAATTTTGAGGGAAATAAAAATAACGTTTTGGAAATACGTGAAAAGGGATACATATGGATATTTCAGCAAAATGCAAAACAAATATATGAAATAATTTGTGATGGAACTAAGATGAGGGGATTTTTAGAGTTTTAGAGAATTGTATAGGAATGATAGTGATGTGTCAAAGGGTGGGTTGAAACAAATGATTTTATGTTCTCTTGCAAATTCATCATTTATGTACAGACCTGAGAACCCTCTGAATGATACTATATGGAACAGTCTTCTAAATCACTAATATTTTGACAGAATAACAGAGTTGGGAGGGACCTTGGAGGTCTTTTAGTCCAACCCTCTGCTCAAACAGGAAACCTTATATACCATTTCAGACAAATTATTGTCCAATCTCTTCTTAAAAACCTCCAGTGTTGGAGCACCCACAACTTCTGGAGGCAAGCTGTTCAGGTGATTTTCTTGACTATAAATGTTAATCATCCTGCTTTTTCTCTGCCAGATCTCATTCAGTTTGATTGAGCATTTACTTTCAAAGTTGAAAAAGAGAATTTTGGTGAACTTCATCAGACAAAGGTTGCATTGTCTCGTTTTTTCAGTTCCAAAGGGCCAAACATAGCCTTTCAGAATTTTTTTATCAGAGACAAAACATGCTTTCTGACCTCATAATGCAAACTCCAGCCCCCTTCATTCTTGCATGTGACATCAGTGGTGGGATTCAAAATTTGTTACTACCGGTTCTGTGGGCGTGGCTTGGTGAGTGTGGCATGACTTGGTGGGCAGGTCTTGGTGGCTGTGGCAGAAGAAGGATACTCTAAAATCTCCATTCCCTCCCCACTCCAGGGGAAGGATACTGCAAAATTCCCATTTCCTCCCGATCAGCTGGGACTCAGGAGGCAGAGAATAGATGGGGTGGGGCCAGTCAGAGGTGGTATTTACTGGTTCTCCGAACTACTCAAAATTTCCGCTACCGGTTTTCCAGAACTGGTCAGAACCTGCTGAATGCTACCTCTGTGTGGCATCATAACTAGAGTAGAAGCATGGCAGGCTTCAGGGGTGAAATCTACTTACCTTCCCTACCGGTTCAGAAATGCACATGCCATGTGCATGCACATAATGTGCACATATGGACCCATTGCGCATGCGCAAACCCTTCTGAGGATGCACAGAGGGTAAAACACAGGTTACTTCCTGGTTAAAACCAGGAGGTAACGATGACTGGGCGGGTGGGCGGAGCCTTGTGCTGCCATCACTACTGATTCTCTGAACCACCCACTGCCATCACTACCGGTTTGGCCAAACCGGTTTGAACCGGTAGCATTTCACCCCTGGCTTGGTTTGAATTCTGATATTGCAATTCATTTTGCAGCATTTTACCAGGTCTATGCAGCCAAGAGGTATAGTATGTATAAATTAGGGTTCAACTCTTCTGAGATCTTGAATAACATTCTCTACAATTATGCTTTCCAAATAAACCCTATCAAGGTTCATCCTGCAAAACAGGAAAGGTGCCTTTAAAAGAAATCCTTGTGCAAAACCCAAAGAAGGTATGAAGAAGGGGGGAAAAATTCTTTCAGAAAGGAAGAAAGATTCTTACATAGAATGACTTAAATGCATGAAATTCTTCTCTTCAGTTGCTTTTCACAATACAAATTTTGTAATGCAAATGGATATCAACAACCTGTCGTGTTTGCTCCCATTAATGATGAATTTGCAGGAAAACATAACATCATTTGTTTCAATGCACCCTTTGACGCATCACTATCATTCCTATACAATTCTCTAAAACTCTAAAACTCCCCTCATCTTAGTTCCATCACAAATTATTTCATATATTTGTTTTGCATTTTGCTGAAATATCCATATTTATCCCTTTTCGCCTATTTCCAAAATGTTATTTTTATTTCCCTCAAAATTGCTCTGCATTTATTCACTAATTTTAACCTTAACAATTGCCTGCTTTCTCTAATTACATTCTCTACAGTTTTCTTTTTCTCTCCATATACACTATATAATTTACACAAAATGCCCTAAACAGTTTAAGGGGTGGATAAATGCAGAGTTGTACCATTAGTTGACTTCAAAACAAATTATAAATTAATGTAGTTGATACAGATTCTCAAGCACTGATAGAAGGATCCAGCTGGTATATTTTTCACCTTTTGATACTCTCAAACCAGGGGTGAAATCCAGCAGATTCTGACAGGTTCTGGAGAACTGGTAGTGGAAATTTTGAGTAGTTCGGAGAACCGGCAAATATTTTATTTTTTATTTATTTTTTATTTTTATTATTCACATTTCTATGCCACCCACTCTCCGAGGACTCTGGGCAGCTTACACCAAAGACAGTATACTAAATAGCATATTGCCCCCAACAATCTGGGTCCTCATTTTACCCACCTCGGAAGGATGGAAGGCTGAGTCAACCTTGAGCCGGTGAGATTTGATCCGCTGATCTGCTGAACTAGCAGTCAGCTGAAGTAGCTGCAGTACTGTACTCTAACCACTGCGCCACCTCGGCTCTGGCTGGTCCCAGAGTGGGGAGGGAATGGAGATTTTTCAATATCCTTCCCCTGGTGGGGTGGGAATGGAGATTTTGCAGTATCCTTCCCATGCCATGCCCACCAAGCCACACCCACCAAGCCACACCATGCCTACCAAGTCACGCCCATAGAACCAGTAGAAAAATTTAGATCTCACCACTGTCTCAAACACTTTACAAGGAAGGCTTCATATACAGCTGATTACTTTTATTGATTGATTGACTGAATGAATGAATGAAAGAATGCTTAGTGCATCCAGCCAATAAGGTTCTCTGGAGAGCATTAATAAAATTAAAAATATAAAAAAAGCAAGATAATCGTAGAACAAGAACTATAAAGCAGCCATGATAAAACCAGGATGAGTCAAACAGCAGGGTGGAAAGCAATGGAGCATGTAACCAAATTCAGCATCAGACCAATTGCGAGGATAAAAATGATGCAACGATCTGAAGGCATTGTCCTTATTTATGTGTTTTACACCATTTGGCGAAGAAGCGAGTATAAAGCGAAAGGTCAAGGGAAACAATGGATGAATAGACTCATGCGTTGAAGAAATGAAGCTGGATAGGGAGTTACCAACCACTTGAGCTGGCTGTCGCTTAGCCAGTACATATTACAATAAACAACCAGGGACAAACAAAGGATAAAATATTTTCATATTCAAATCTCTTCTGTCATATTTAGTCATGGTTTATTTTCAAAGCCCCAAACAAGACAGTGATTCTTGCAAACAAGCTGTGGAATAATGGCTGGTTTTTCCCTTCAAATGTCACTTGGTTACCCTCAAGTTTTTCTAGTTGGCCTTGACTTATAACACTGGAGGCCAGTTACTTCAGTCTACCTCACTTCGGAGACTTCAGTGAGGGAGAAAAACAAGCAGGGATAAGTCAGAATATCACAAACCACACAACCTTGTTTACATCTGTTGATAAGATACAGGCTTGGTTCTTGCATGCTGATAAGCTATTCATTTATTGTTGATCAAATAACAGCTAGCGATCACGACCTTTTGAAATAATATGAGGGGTATCAGTAAATGAACTGATAACTAGGGTTTAATGTTCTAAAAGAAACCATGATCTATTCATTGCCTATTTGGCACGCTGCACAAGATCAATAGCAGACATTAGGTGATATTTTAAGCCCTTACTTATTTAAAAAAAGCAAAGCTGAATTTGATTTTTGGTAGTTACCTGAACATACCCATATTACAGAAGATGTAATAACAGAAACGGAAGTGGTTTAATACTGCTTTCTTCTGGGATCAGAATCTGAACATTGCAGTGGTGGGTTCCTCCCGGTTTGGCCCGGTTCC
Organism: Ptyas mucosa; assembly: GCA_012654045.1. Taxonomy (NCBI): domain Eukaryota; kingdom Metazoa; phylum Chordata; class Lepidosauria; order Squamata; family Colubridae; genus Ptyas; species Ptyas mucosa. The sequence continues at coordinate 7,607,331 of WNWU01000019.1, forward strand.
ACCGAGCCGGTAGCGATGACGATATGATGTCATCGAACCGGTTCTGGGCCCCCCCTCGCCCCCCGCCCCCCACCCACCCCCCGCATTATTCTTACCTTTTATTTGGCCCCACCCCCAATCTATTGCTGCCTCCTGAGTCCCAGCTGATGGCTAGAGGGAAAAAAACTGTTTAAACTCTTGCCAGGGGCTTCAAAGGGCCGCCCTACAGCTGATCAGTGTTAAAAGAAAACAAATGAGTAGACCGGTGCCTGCAAAAATAAATGGGTAGACCAGTGCCTGCAAAAATACATGAGTAGATCAGTGCCTGAAAAAATAAACGTGTAGAACAGTGCCTGCAAAAATACATGAGTAGATCAGTGCCTGCAAAAATAAATGGGTAGATTGGTACAGCTCTGGAAGCAGTTAAAAGCCTGGTAGACCAGTACCCCTGCTAAATCCTAAATAATTGTCACATGACCAGCAAGCCACGCCCACAAAATAAGCCACACCCACAGAACCGGTAGTAAAAAAATTTAGAACCCACCCCTGGAACATTGGTCTTGAAATGAAGCTTCACCTCATGATGCCAGAATAAAAAAAAAGAATACCTTAATAGACCTACCTAAAAAGATGGTTGCTGTTATTGCAACTGCCAATCAGCACAGACAAAGTCTTTCTTTAAAAAAAAAAATCTGATTTTTTTTCCCCTTATGAAATGTATTGAGGCCTCAATACTTGCATTGCAAATCACCCTCGGTTGCTGGCAAAATGTTACAACTGACTATTTCTGCCATCAAGCCGTTAATCACATTTTTTGCGGCTATGACAACAATAGCACTAAAATAAAATATAAAAAGCTATACCTGAGCTCACTAATGGCTGATCATATAAAGGCTCCCCCCATTTCATTCCCAGTAGTATCTATCTCAAGAGGTTGAGGTGATTTAACTGGGCTTTCCTTTGATCTGCAAAACAGTTGGCGATAGAAGCCGATGACTAGAGGCTATTTTTGGTGAAATGAAGTCACTATAGCTGCAAGCCTTTTTTCCCCCTTGAATTGGAGCAGGTTTACTCCAAATGCTAGCTTTGATATGTTGAAGAGTGTGTCCTAGCCAATATCTCCTCCTTCTCTTTCTTTCTTTCTCTTTCTCTTTCTCTTTCTCTTTCTCTTTCTCCTTCCCTTCCTCCTCCTCCTCCTCCTCCTCCTCCTCCTCCTCCTCCTCTTCTTCTTCTTCTTCTTCTTCTTCTTCTTCTTCTTCTTCTTCCATTCCTCTGATCACTACTACATGTTACAACGACGTCGGCACCCACTTGAGCCTTCTTCCCTCAGCTGTCGTCTTCTTCAAAGGGATTTTTCTGTTTTGTTGTAGGAAAGTGTTGCCATTAACAGCAGTTTTAAAACCTTTGATGGTTGGAAAGGAATCTTTTTCCCCCAGTGCTAATGACAGCTGTTGCTGCTGCTGGCATCATCCTCCCACCCACCATTTACTATTTCTTCTTTTCTTTACTTTTGGTTCATTTAAAAAAAACAAAAACCCACACATATCAGAGTGTATATATACACATGGCCAAGAAATGGAATGGAACATAACCAATTTTCATTTGGTTCATATATATATGAACCTAATAATATATTATATATATATTTGCCCTGCAGGCAAAAGATGAGAGAAAGAATAAATTCTTAGGACCAACAGGAAGTTTTAGAGGGGGAAACTTTATGTCAAAAGTAAGAGAGGAACTAGATTGTCTATAATAAATCATTAGCAGGTGTCCCGAAGAGAAAAGGGGTTGAATGAGAGTTTGTAATGCAGCAATTTGCTTTGGTTTTGGTGCTTCAGTTTGTGTTGAACATTTATGTGCAATGTTTGTTAACACAGGATTGTGGTGAATGCTGGCATATAGACAAAATGGTCTGAAAGAAAATAATTATTTAGGGAGTGTTAAAAGAGAGGCAAATGAATGAGGTAAGGTATTTTAGAAATAATCATATTTCTTATGACCATTCTGAACTGAGCCTTGAGTAATTCACCCAAGTTCAAATATAAGCATGAACAAGAAACAATGGATGGATGGAGAGAAAGAATCAAGGAGAGAAGCAACTAGAACTAAGGAGACATTTCCTAACAGTGAGAACAATCAACCAGAGGAATGGCTTGCCATCAGAAGTTGTGGGTGCCCCATCACAGGGGGCTTTCAAGAAGAGACTGGACAGCCATTTATCTGAAATGGTTTAGGGTCTCCTGCTTGAGCAGGGGGTTGGATTAGATGACCTCCAACGTCCCTTCCAATTCTGTTATTCTATGTTCTGTGTTCTACCTTATCAAGAGAGATGGAGTGGTGGATGGAATGAAAAGACTGAGTGACTCAAATGGTAGCTGACCATAGATTTGAATTATTTTTACAAAAACATAGGCCTCGGGAAAGCTGAACTCATGGGTATGACTATTCCAGGAGAAAAAGAATCAAAGGCTGATTTATATAGGTGTTACAGCCCATCAGTGTGTTGATGGCAATCAGAATACACAATCAGTCTTCTGATAATACTTTCCTTCAAAAATCCATTCCTACTTCACTTATGACCCAGTCTCGTTGGGCAATTGTGTTTTCTCTATGAAATACTATTTCAAAGCTGAGGCTCTATCTAAACATGTGGGATATTACTCAGAGAGGCATACAAAACTGATAACTGTAAGCACTGTAAACCAAATTCAGGCATTGTGAAATTGGCCGGAATGGACTGAGATTGTATTTTCTGATTAATTGGAGAAATGTTTTTCAACCACGGTAACTTTAACATGTGTGGATGGATATCAATTCCTGGAATTCTCCAGCCCAGAAAAACATTGGCCTAGATCCATGATGATGAACCTATGGCATACGTGCCACAGGTGGCACATAGAGCCATATCTGAGGGTAAGTGAGTGTTGCCCTAGCTCAGCTCCAGCACACATGTCCGTGCCGACCAGCTGATTTTCGGGCCTTCCGGGCCCACCAGAAGTGGGCCCGGAAATAGGCTGTTTCCTGCTCCGGAGGGCCTCCGGGGGGTGAGGAAGGCTGTTTTCACCCTCCCCAGGCTCCTAGAAAGCCTTTGGAGCCTGGGGAGAGTGAAAAACGGGCCAACCGTGCCATCGCATGCCAAAAGCGGGGGGAATGCGGGGGAAGCACCCGCACATGCGCGGAAGGGCAGGGAGCGAGGGGCATTGAATTATGGGTGTGGACACGCATGCGCACAATCCCCCCGTGCTCCCCCCGCTTTTGGCACGCGACGGCAAAAAGGTTAGCCATCACTGGCCTAGATCAGTGATGGCAAACCTCTTCGGCACCAAATGCCCAAACTGGAACGCATGTGTGTGCATGCGCCAGAGCACCGGAAACGCAAAGACCAGCTGGCCAGTGTGCATGTGCACGCTTTGTCACCTGGTCTTCAGGTTTCTGGTGCACGCATGCGTACCCACCAGCTGGTCTTCGCACGTGCCGGAGCTGGCTAGCTGGTCTTTGGGTTTCTGGCGCTCCAACACACACGAAGACCAACTGGCCGATCAGCTGATGATGGCTTGTGTGCCCATAGAGAGGACTCTGAGTGCCACCTCTGGCACGCATGCCATAGGTTCGCCATCATGGGCCTAGATTATTGATTGCACAAGAGCCACAAAAGTGAAAGGAACAGACTGAAGTCTCTTTATCCTTGTAGATGGAAAGAAAGAATGGAAGAAAGAGGAGTGGATGGTACCAAGCAGAAATTAGACACACGAAAAAGATTCATGGTTTTTGTAGTACCATATTTTTCGGAGTATAAGACACACCGAAGTATAAGACGCAGCTTAGTTTTTGGGGAGGAAAATAGGGGCGGGGGGGGGAAATCTGCCTACCAGGTATTCATCTGGCTAGCGTCCTTAGTCTGGTCAGCTTCAGCACAGGAGTGAGTTCTAAATTTTTTTACTACCGGTTCTGTGGGCGTAGCTTATTCCCTCTAGTCATCAGCTGGGACTCAGGAAGCAGCAATAGATCGGGGGTGGGACCAAATAAAAGGTAAGAATAATGTGGGGGGTGGGGGGCAGAACCGGTTCGGTGATGTCATATCGTCACCGCTACCGGCTCGGGAGAACCGGGCCAAACCGAGAGGAACCCACCACTGCTTCAACACATTAGTTTGCTAGTTTTTATCCCCTGCTTGGGGATAAAAAAAACAGCTTCTAAAGCACAACTGATCTTTGGAGAGGGAAGCAATGAGAAAAGCAGGCAAACCACGGAGATCGCTGCACTCGCTAGCGCCTCCTTACAGTTGGAAAAAAACTTCACAGCTGAGATTTGGAGGGAGCAGGCAAAGTGCTTCACTCTTTAGCGCCTCGTTAGGGCTGAAAAAAAGCTTCACAGCTAAGAGTCGGAAGGAGCAGGCAAAGCACAATGCTTCACTCACTAGTGCCCCCTTAGGAGTGAGAAAAAGCTTTGGAAAAGCTACATTCGGAGTATAAGACGCACCCAAATTTTCAGCCTCTTTTAGGAGGGAAAAAAGTGTGTCTTATACTCTGAAAAATATGGTATGTCCTTCTTTAGGGGATGGTAATGCATGGCCAATGATCCAATATACCCCAGCCCTATTTTGTGTTCCACCTTGCCTCATCACTGTTAAAATTTCATGAGAAAACTACCAAATTTTCATCGTTTACCCCTTATTTTTCAACCAAAAAAGGACATGAAATAAATGTGAAACCATTGAAAGACTTATGCAAGTGCTTTCTTCTTAATATCCTTCCAATTTTGACGGAATAGACTGTGAATGTCAGCCACCCTCCATTGAGTTTCAATTCAATTCAATTCAATTCATTAAATTTATTAAATTTGTATACCACCCTTCTCCCAGGGGGACTCTGGGCGGTGAACAGCCAGAATTAAAATACATACAGTATGAAAATTAAAACAATTTAAAACATAATTAAATTCATTTGGCTACCCCAATTTAAAACCCCTTCCCCATAAAACAGATAAAAAATTTTTAAGCTAGCCCGGCTTGCTGGAAGAAGAAAGTCTTCAGAGCCCGGCGGAAAGTACAGAGGTCTGGGATCAATCGTATCCCTGGGGGCAGGTGCCCCCACAGAGAAAGCTCTCCCCCTGGGGGTCGCCAGTCAACACTGCCTGACCGATGGCATCCTGAGGAGACCCTCTCTGTGGGAGCATATTGGTCAGTGGGAGGTTATGGGTGGCAGAAGGTGGTCTCGTATGTACCCGGGCCCTAAGCTATGGAGCGCTTTAAAGATGAGAACCAATACCTTGAAGCGCACTTTGAAGACCACTGGAAGCCAGTGCAGCTCGCGCAGGAGAGCTGTTCCATGGGAGCACCATGTTGCCCCCATAATCACCTGTGCGGCTGCACTCTGGACCAGTTGGAGCCTCCGGGTGCTCCTCAAGGGGAGCCCCATGTAGAGAGTTTACTGGTCAACAGCCTGCAGTTCTTGAATGTAAGAAAAAACAAGAACTTTCCATCCAGAAATGGTTCTTGATCCCATCCAACTCATCCTGTATCAAAAGGTGTGTGCCCTGTGATCACTTTATAAATAGAGAAAACAGCGGGGATTACTCTGCATGGTTTTTCCAGTGCTTACCAAACAGCAATTGTGTTCTGGAAAAATACCTAAATGCCATTCCTTGCTGCCCCAATACAGACTGTAACAAAGTGAATGGGTTGATTCTTAAAAGCGAGATACTAAAAGCAGGGTGGTAATCTATTCTAGGAAGCAAGGGAAAGTGGTGATATTTGAAAAGAGCAATGACAGCTACAGAAGAAGGAATTCCAATGAATACAAATAGAATGGGGACGTGTTTAGAAAACAGAGAAGCAAATCACTGAATGTAAATACAAGCACAGCATCAGACTCTTAGGAAGAGTGCAATCTGAGCTGAAGTTTGCAAAAGATGTTAAGATTTGGGATGGGAATATATTTAGAGAGAGAGAAAAAATAGGATGTTGATAAGTCCACAAGGATGAGAAAGATTGACAAATGTTAGTAGACCACAAGAAAGGCAGAAACATTTAGCTGCCACAGGGAAAGTGGGCGTAACCTTCTGGTACAGTGATAGTAGATCAAATGGAAAAATGAAGTTTGAAGCCTACAGTAAGTAAAATAGGGATTTGAAATCTACTCACCCCTATGTCTGTTGACTATAGAGCTAAACTAAACCATAGTGTTTCGTTTATGGTGTTAAACCATAGATAGTTGAATAAGCCATGGCTTATTCAAGTACTGGTGAGACACAGTACTTCAATTACATATGAATCAGCTTAAAGAAGGTCACATTTTCAAGACTTGGTAAAATGTACAATAATGAGCAATAATTATATATTGTTGGATACAATTCTGGAATCACAACTCTTATTCTTCTAAGCCCGGGATGGTGATCCTATGGCACACGTGCCATAGCTGACACACAGAGCCATATCGGTGGGCACGCGAGCTCAGTTCTAGCGCGCATGTGCGCACTGGCCAGCTGAATTTCAAGCCTTCTGGGCCCACAGAAGTAGGGAATCAGGCTGTTTCCTGCTTCTGGAATGCCTGGGGGGGGGGGGCTGGGGAAGGCTCGTTTTTTGCTCTCCCCAGGCTCCAGAGCCTTTCTAGGAGCCTGGGGAGGGCGGAAATGGCCTCCCCCCGCAGAGGCCCTCCAAAGGCCGGAAACGGCCCATTTACCAATTTCAGGTGGATCCCCCCCGCGCTTTTAGCACGCTATGGCAAAAAGGTTAGCCATCACTGTTCTAAGCTAAGAAGCCATACTGGATACAAATTAGAGGAGGTGTATTCACAGTTTATCTAGAAAATATTTGGTTGAAGAAGGCTGGCCTAAAGGTTTCTAATTATCCTGGCCTATGTTTGATGGTTCTTAAATACATTTCAGAAGGTCACACATTAAGGAGACTTATAATATTAAGGTTTGTGTAGCATTTAGGTCTGTGTTCCAAAGAGGAGCTTTGGAACATAAAGTAGCATGAAATACTATCTATCAGCAGCTCGTCAAACCAGCTCGGGAACATCTGTAAAACAATCTCTATGCAATCCTAGGAAATAGCACAATCCCATTGTAAAGAGTTGCAGGCCGATAAGTTCATGTTCTCATGCACTCCAAAGCATTATTCTGGAATTGGCCAAAAGCACACCACACGCAGCCACGATTAATATACATTTTCGGTAGCTGTGCACACATTTTTTGCAGTAACACAAGAGAACTCCCCTGTGTGATTTTACAGAGGTTGCATCTCTGTAAGTTGTGAACGTTGCTCAGTGGAAAACTTTATTCAGGCACATGGAATCTAACCTGCTGGTGTCAACCAATTCCAAAAGAAATGAGTCAGGTTGAGCAAACAGTAAAAAGAAGAATCTCTGCCCTTGCAAACATTTTGGACCTTTGATCTTTGTCTTTGTAGAATAACAGCCTGTGATCTTGAAAAGGTCAGACTGTACATTCAAATTGAACTGTACTTGCAACATGGGGTTGATAGGTAAAAAAAAAAAAAAGGAGGAAGATTCTTTAGTCCCTACTGACTGGTTGGCTGAAGCTTTATCTCACCGTGTTCCTAACAGAGTGTATATTTGAACAGGAATCAAGCATTCTACATTAACAGGATTTACTGGAAATCTTTGAGATTGGAATTAACTATTCACTTGCTGTAACTAGGCTGAAGAAACAATGGAGGTTTTAGGTGGAGGCCGTTTTGGGTGCTATACTCCGTGCAAATGGGTTTCTTAGCTATCCCTATCAACAAACTAACCGTTGTATTAGCACAGGAAAGTTAAGTCTCAGTCTTGGGCGTTTTTTATCAAGGCAACCTGGTCTACCCAAATATGGGACGGAGCATACTGCTTCCTCTTTCGCCCCAATCCAGGAGCCTTCTCAGGCAGTCGCTTTTGCGACAAACTATTTTTGTGTTAAATTTATATTTTGCCACCAAAGAAATAAAGGGAGACTAGTATTATGAGCCGTGGTGGTGCAGTGGTTAGCGTGCAGTACTTCTGCTGATCATTGGCTGCCTGCAATTTGGCAGATCGAATCTCACCAGGCTCAAGGTTGACTCAGCCTTCCATCCTTCCGAGGTGGATAAAATGAGGACCCAGATTGTTGGGGCAATATGCTGACTTTATAAACTGCTAGTGAGGGCTGTAAAGTACTGAGAAGCGGTATATAAGTCAAAGTGCTATTCAGAGGTGGTATTCAGCTGGTTCAGACCAGTTCGCCCAAACCAGTAAGGGAAACCGCCCCCGCTCTATGGCATCCTATTTAGGCATGTTTTTGAAGCCAAGCACATGTGCAGAAAGTGCATGCACGAGCAAAGTGGGTACTTGGAAGGCGGGCGCACACGCAAACCGGGCGCATGTGTGCATGAAGCGAGGGTGCGTGCAGTGAACCAGTAGTAACATAATCTGAAACCCACCACTGGTGCTATTGCTATTGCTAGTATAGATCTATTTCAAGCTATTTAACCCTCGTCAGCTAACCATTTGCCCTTCTGGGATTCGAACCCAGGCTGCTTACATATTAGGTAGGTGTATTAACCTCTAAGCCATGGGCTCTCCTAGCTTTGTTGGCTATACCAGGGAAGAGATTGTTTTTTATCAGGGCAACCTGGTTTACCAAATATGGGATGGAGCATACTGCTTCCACTTTTGCCTTTCAGCCCCAATCCAGGAGCCTTCACAGACAGTCATTTTTGTGACTCAGCCTTGGGCTTTGTCTAAGAAGGACATATATGGTTATAAATAAATACATATATATGCTTCATTTTATAAATCATATTTTGAAAAGAAAGCAAAAACTTCCAGGGGAAGTATATTGTGGTGACACCACAGATGATGGCTCTTAATTCCAAGTCATAGAAAAATTAGCTTTTCCAATTAGTTCCTCCTATTAGTTTATGTCCAAAGCCATGCTGGCTGAATATGATTGGGATTGTAGTCCAGCGCATCCTGGACACCAGAAGACTGATGAAGAACAACCTAGACCAGCGGTCACTAACTGGTGGTCCATGGACCACCGGTGGTCCTTGAGAAAATTTTGGTGGTCCTCAGAAAAATTATTTGAATTTTTTATATTGCACTAACTCAGGAGTCCTCAAACTACGGCCTCTAGGACAAATACGTGCAATGAACGTTTGTGTTGCTGCAGAGAGTCTCCCCCTTCAGGGTCTTTTTGTGTGGGTTGGAGAGGGACAGAAATTCTGACATGGGGTCTGCTTCAGCCTCCTAGTGCAGGGCTTTCAGTGAAGGCTGGAGGGAAGTGCCGTTGGTGGCAAAGAGCTGGAGGACCTTGTTCCAGTGGGACTGCATCATGGCCTGGAACTGGCTGACCATCTCAGCCCACTGAGCCTCCAAGCGCCGGTACCTGGCCTTGCACTCCCACAGGTCTTCCCTCTGCTTGGAAAGCCTATGCTCATAGTCCTCAGTGAGGTGCTTCTGCTGAGCCTCCTTCTTGGCCAGATACAATTTGAACCGAGCAGTTTTGCCAACTCTTTCTCATGATGGCTGCTTAGCTCCAACAATTGCTTCCTGTTGAGGCCCTAAGGAGCCTGGGTGGGTAGGTGAGGAGTAGCTGGGAGGGGAGGGGTGAGTAGAGGCCCGTGAGGCACTCCTCAACATGAGTGACATCAAGAGTCCTGGTGGCGCAGTGGACTAATTCACTGTTATTAAGATCAGCTGCTTGCAATTACTGCAAGTTCAAATCCCACCAGGCTCAAGGTTGACTCAGCCTTCCATCCTTTCTAAGGTAGGTGAAATGAGGACCCAGATTGTGGGGGCAATAAGCTGACTTTGTATAAATATACAAAAGTAGGAAGGCTATTGCTTAACGCACTGTAAGCCACCCTGAGTCTCCGGAGAAGGGCGGCATATAAATCAAATTAAAAAAAAAAAAAGTTGGCCATGCCTACCCAGTCACATGACCACCTAGTGACGCACACCCAGCCGGTCATTAGGCAGATCATATTAGTGGTCCGCGGGATTTAAAGCTATGAATTTAGTGGTCCCTGAGGTCCAAAAGGTTGGGGACCCCTGATCTAGACTTTGGGTTCTGTGCTGTGCAGTGTTTATTTAGCCATGGTTTCACTGAATTTAGCCATGCTTTCACTGCATGCAAGGTAGAAATAAAAGATGGACTGCCTCTCACACAGCTTCTGAGGAATCATATGCTATAATGCAGACTCCTGCTCTTTCACAAATTTGCAGATGCCTGTCTGCCAAAACAATGATATCCCTGGAAAGGGATAGGCCTGACTTTTTGGTCTATTTTTCTTTTGGGAAGAGTGTCATGCCACACCATATAACTTTATATACTGTTGTTGCCCTCTAGCCCCATCCAGTGGCCGGAGAGACAAATATGACCCATCCCAGTTCCGCCCGGTTCCGCCCAGTTCCGCCCGGTTTCGCTGAGCCGGTAGCGGTGACGATATGATGTCACCGAACCGGTTCTGCCCCCGCCCCCCAGCCCCACCGCCCCACCCGCCCCCCACCCCCATGCTATTCTTACCTTTTTTGGGCCCCACCCCCAATCTATTGCTGCCTCCTGAGTCCCAGCTGATGGGCTATAAGGAAAAACTGTTTAAACTCTTGCCGTGGGGCTTCAAAGGGCCACCCTACAGCTGATCAGTGGTAAAAGGTGGTTTGGTGGTAGACCGGTGCCTGCAAAAACAAATGAGTAGACTGGTGCCTGCAAAAATAAATGGGTAGACCAGTGCCTGCAAAAATACATGAGTAGACCAGTGCCTGCAAAAATAAATGGGTAGACCGGTACAGTTCTGCAAGCAGTTAAAAGCCTTGTAGGTCAGTACCTTTGCTAAATCCTAAAGAATTGTCACATGACCACCAAGCCATGCCCACAAAATAAGCCACGCCCACAGAACCGATAGTAAAAAAAATTAGAACCCACCCCTGGATCCAAGTATATTGTTTTGAAGCTGACCCAACCCATTTTACCCATCAGCCCACGCTCTCGAACCAAGCGCCCACTGGGAAACCAGATTCCATTTCCTTTAGCCTTTGGAGAAGGCAGAAGCACAGGGTCATCCAAGGACCACATCCCACACAGAGCATTGCTTGTGAGGTATTTATTAATTGTTATGTTCAGCAGTAACTTAATATTGTCTATCTTGTATTTGGTTCTCATTGTATGTATCTCTATTTTCCCCAGTTTCACCATATCCTGTTCTTTCAATAAAGCATTCAGATCTACGCACAGGGTCTGTTTTATTGGAGGATAGGTGAGTTTAACTGCATGTCAAGCTGCACACAGACTAACATGTAGTGGGGACAGAACAAGAAGAGTTTTTGGGTTGGTTGTTTCTCAAAGTTCTCTAGTTACAATTTCCATCCTAATCACACCAAAAGGACACTGAGAAAGAAACTGATCCCTTCCTCATCCTTAAAAATCCCTATTTACTCTCAAATATACAACGTCATGGCATCCAAATTTAGCAATTTCGCCAGTCAATTTTGACACTCAGATCTTGGTGGCTACAGTCTTGGTTACCCAAACCTTCCAAAAACAACAACAACAACACACTGTTAAAAATTGTGGGTGCATTTTGAGCTTGGTGGTTTTCTTGCAGATGTTTCATTACCAAACTCGATAACATCATCAGTGTTAAGAAGGAGGGGTTCTTGTGTCTGCTAAGTCATATCTAAAGAAATCACGTTATATATTAATGAGTTTGTCAAATTGGGACATAAATATTCTCCGTATATAACAACAAGGCACAGACAAATGTAACATATATTTTGGATCTGGTTTTTGGATTCTAGATTCATTATTACTCAAAAGAACTACCTCAGGCCACAGATCAAACGTGCAATACACAACCACTTTAAAATCTTCATGGGGCTAGGTTATTATTTTGAATATGGCAACAGAGGGAAATACTAAATCTGTTAAGAATAAACTTTTGAACTGTGCTTCATGAAATTTAAAATTAAAATGAGATTTTGTTGTGATCCTGACTGCTTATTTAACCAAGCCCTGCCTGACCTTTTGGGTATTCAGACCTTAGAAGAACTTTGAAATGCCAGGTCCATCACTTCACCCAACACAGTAGTTGAACATCATTGATTTATAACTTTCACTCACAATTTTTTTTCCCTGCAGATTTAGTTTGCAGTGCTAGAACTGTTGATACCTGCGTGGAAAGCTAAAGAGAGTTGCAGGAGACAAATTCCTGTGGAAGTGCGGCAGCATACAGAAAAGGTGCTAGTAGGACTTGTAAAGTAATCTCAAGATTATTTCATTAGCCAGAGTCCTGAATCCTGTGCTCCCTGCACACGTGAAGCTTTTCAGATCTTTCCTATCTCTGGTTCACTTCTCCTTGCATGCATAAGTCCATCAAACAGAGGCTCTTCAGAGGTGCAACCCATGAATGACTGCGGTTGAAGAAAAAGTCAACATATTAAGTCCAACTCTACTCAGAAACACTCTTTGTGCAGGGAACTCTCTAAATCCTACTCCATACATATAAAGATGAGCGCATATTGCCTTCTGGAATTCAAGTTCAACAGCAGAAAAATCGAATATGCAATTATTCTGAACTTTTCCAGGAAAAAGAGACTTTCTCAAGGACAGAGCTTCCCTTAGTGATGGCAATCGAGTCACTATTGTAAATTCTAAAATGAATTCTCTCATTATATCATTTCTTGGGATTTAATAGAAGTATAGAAGACTGCTGTGATAATACAGTGAAAGATAGGTCATTGATATGCACATCAAAGAGAAATAATTGTTCCTCTCTATTCTTCATTAGACTACCTTCAGAACAATGTGTCCATTCTGGGCACACAACTTAATAAAGATATTGACAAAGTAGAGCATGGCCAGAGAAGAGCAATCAAGATGATAATCTGAAAGGAAAACCATATGAAGAATGGTTGGAGGCATCAGATGAGTTTTAGTCTGGAGAACAAAAGTTTGCAGAAACTTGAATTGTCTTCAGAAGAATATAAGCAATACTTTACTGGTCCAGATCCATTGCCCATGTAGTCCTGCAGTCTCTTCTCAGGGTGGCCAACAACTGCACAAGGAAGTCCATTAGTTTCTCAGCAGATGGCCTTCAGAGACAGTCACAAGTGGGTGTTACGGGTGGGTGTGAAACAGTGGTGTAAAGGTGTGGGTGCCAGAGTTCAAAGTAACAGACCCAATTCAATCAAAACTCTTGAGGTCTGGGGCATGAGTTTATTAGACATGTCATATTGGCACAGCTGGTGAAAACCCGACTTTGAAAGACCCGACATTTTCCCCACCCAAATCAAAACCCAAAGTTCTTTCCCCCACACCAGTCACATGGTCCAATCAGGTCACCGTCCCAACTCCAGTTGGCGTCAGTCCACGCCTTCCCAATACCTGGTGGGAACGTCCTTGGTTCACAGGAGAAAGAATTTTATTTTGGCTACAAGTCCCCAGCTATCTCGATGCCCCCCTCCCTTTCCCACAGCTCCAACCGGCCTCACTGTGGCAGCCTTGAAGATGCTTCATTATGGCTTCAGGGCTGACAGGTGGGTTCTGTAGAGTATAGACAGGCACTATGGGATACAGGATCGTCCTACCATCCAGGGAGTCTTTGGGAGAAAAAATGGCTGGAGCAAATTGCAGGAGTTCACATGAACTTACTGTGTGAACCTCCCACAGACTTTCTCATTGACTTTGATTATGGGAAACTGGCATGGAAGGTCCCAAATGGTGATCAACAGGACTGTGGGACACTGCAATGTTGCAATTGTGAAATTGTGGTTGCCAGACACCAAATCACAAATCATGTGAAATGCTGCAACTGATGTAACTTTGAACCAAGTCATAATTTCCCCCTGATTAAGTGCCATCCTAAGTTTGGAATGGTCACTGAACAAAGGGATGTCATCTTATCTGAATGGCCGTCATGTAAAAGATGGATCGAATTATTCATTATTGTTCATAAAACAGGACAGGAAACAATGATTTATTTACAAGGAAGTACATTTCAGTACTTGGGCATCAGGAAAAATGTCGGAACGATAGGAAGTGTTCAACAATGGGACAGACTTGCCTCAGGAGATCTTCTTTTGCTAGATGGTCTAAAGCAGGGCTGTCAAACTCGCGGCCCATGAGCCAGATGCGTCATGCACTGGCCATGCCCATGCCCATGCCTGGTTTAGCGAAGGGGGAAAAAGTCATGATACATCATGTGACACCACCATGACGCTGCGTGTTTGACAGCCCTGTTCTAAAGAGAATCTGGATGTCCATTTTGAAAACAAATTCTCATACAACTGAAATTTTACCGATAACAACTATGTGGGAAGAAACTTGTGCACAATGGTTTACAATGCTATTTGGATTTTTAAGAATCTATATTCCTATATGCCTTTAAATTAAAATGTTTGTTGCATCATTTAACTGGAGATTTGTGAGAAACTGTTGCTGTTGTAAAGATGACATTCAACCTCCTCTGTGAAGCTCAGTCCAGATGCATGGAGGTCCCAGATCACCATGAATTCCTTTCTCCCTACAAAGAAAAGGCTACTGTGAAATATTTGTTCAGTCACACAATTAAGTACAGGCTAGACTAGAAGTGGCAACCTATTTAGATAGATGGGTGCCTGCAGGGTGTGATTTTTAAAAAAGTCAAGGCAATGGCAATCAAAATGCCACCATCTTGATTTTTTTTTTTACTGTATCCTATGGACACCCTTGTTGGGATAATTATTTTGAATTAAACACATAGTTCTAACAGCCCAAGCATTCTTTTTGTGCCTGTCTGGGTGTTTCTGCTGCCAAAGCAAAATCCCATTCCTATGCAAGGAGCAATTTGGGGACAAAAGGTTACTGGACTCACTCTAGATCAGGGATGTCCAATCTTGGACTTCAACTCCCAGAATTCCCCAACCCCAGGTCTTAAAGTTGCCAGGATTGGACACCCCTGATTTAGATCATTACACGCACACTCCACCTGACAACGATTACTTATATTTTAAAAATCAAAACTGATATGGACTACTGTAATGCTCTCTACATGGGGCTCCCCTTGAGGAGCACCCGGAGGTTCCAGTTGGTCCAGAATGCAGCCACACGGGTGGTTATGGGAGCGACGTGGCGTTCCCATGTAACACCACTCCTGCGCGAGCTGCACTGGCTCCCGGTGGTCTTCCGGGTGCGCTTCAAAGTTTTGGTTACCACCTTTAGCGTGCTCCATGGCTTAGGACCTCGTTATTTACGAGACCGCCTTCTGCCACCAGTGGCCTCTCACCGGCCAGTACGCTCCCATAGAGGGGGGCTCCTCAGGGTGCCGTCGGTCAAACAGTGTCAACTGGCGGCCCCCAGGGGGAGAGTACCTGCCATTTGGAACAAGCTCCCCCCGGAGATACGGAGGATCCCGGACTTACGCACTTTCCACCGAGCCCTCAAGACCTTTTTATTTCAACAGGTTGACCTGGCCTAACTTCCTTTTAATTATTCAATTTTAAATTGTTTTAAAACAATAGGGTTTTAATTTGTTTTGGGCCAAGTTATTTAATGTGTTTTATATGGTTTTTTAAAATTTTGTATTACATGTGTTTTATCTTTTGGCTGTTCACCGCCCTGAGTCCTTCGGGAGTAGGGTGGTATATAAATCCAATAAAATGAAATGAAAAATGAAAATGATATGACTGTTCACCACCCAGAGTCACTCGTTTGAGATGGGTGGCTACACAAATTGAATGAATGAATGAATGAGTGAGTGAGTGAGTGAATGAATGAATGAATGAATGAATGATGCTGTTGAAATGACCTATAATTTCTGCCAAACTTTAGCAATGTGGTCTGGTGGCCCTTAAATGTTTGCAGGTGGTCAGCTGTTTGCAAATATCCAACAGCAAGCAGATTTTGGATCATGTGAACTCAACTGCTAAGTGGGTAAATCATGATTTATAGTTTAGGATGAGCCATTTGTGGGTTATTCAAGCATATCAATCCCAGGCATATGTGCGAATGGAAAGTAGAAGATCAGACAGAGAGAAACACTAAAGGAACTTTCCCATTTGTAGCAGACATGTTCTTTTCACCAAAAATAACAGCAACTACCTGATTTTGGCTGAGCTCAAAATATTAACCAGATTGGGATGGCTTGGTGCTTAGATGGGAGACGATCAGACTTTTGGTTAGATCAGAGAGTTGTAAAAGCTTACTGGACAGCATTGTCTGCCATGGTTGGGTTGGGGAATAATGAAAAACAAGACAGTGTTGATGACAAATGCACCCCTTTATCAATGTGCATTGTCAATGTCTGTCAGAGTTTGCAGCACATCCAACCAGCACACAAGTAAATGAACTTCAGCAGGATTCAGCTGCTGATATACAATATCAGGAACACAAAAGCAAGCAATATTCTTAGAAGCAAGCAATATTCACAGAAGCAAGTCATTATAGAGTAGAGAGCTACAGAGGCTAATATATTGTACAGAGGCTCACATTACAGAGGCCAAACCAACTCTTCTATACAGTTCAGCAAGTCTAAGCCACGACCAGACTCCAAACGGTCACTTACAGCCCCATGCAAACAAATACTATGTTTCAGTTTCCAAACAGTCCCCAATGACTGGGGACTGTTGTTGCCATGTCTACTCCAGTCTATGAACATTCCTACTCTGACAATGTCAGTGTAACTACAACAGGGGTGAGGCTTCCTTTTGCTGCTACATCTGCCATCTTGCCTTTTTTTAACCTTTCCTGAAAATACTGAGCTTGGATATGGACAATGGCAAACTATTTGTATTTTATTACAAAAACTATCCAAATGAATCCTTGAAGCCATCAGAAGGTCAGCTTGACTTCAAGGAGATAGTTTTAAAAACATTTATTTGTACCTATCACATTTACCAGGGCCTTTAGCTTCCTGCTTTCTTGGGAATCTAAAGGCCCTGGGAGATAATCTTACTAAATCCTTATCATTATACCCTGATAACAACTCTGAGAGGTGGAAACTTTCCAAATCACCCACTGAGGTAGATATATCCCCCTTTTCTCTCTCTCTCCTTTGCTTGCTAATGAATCTATCCATGGTTTTACTAAAGTGGTATTTTAATTGCATAGTAAACCATTCTCTTTTCATGGACCTATTTATCCCTCAAAGTGAGACTGATGTTTGTTTTAACAAATGTTCTTCTCTTCTTTTATTTTAAAAAAACTTGCTGGGATCAAGTCTGAAAAGCTCCTCTAATATTGCTGTCTCTGTTCACAGCTGTTCTTCTCTCCCCCACCCCTTCCAATAATTAAATGAAAACAAAAGTAAAAAAAAAACAACACAAAAAGCTTCTTCCATCATCTTAAAAACAAGAGAAAGGTCAAGGAAACAATTGGTCCATTGCTGGGAGAAAGTGGCAAGAAGGTGACAAGCAACAGGGAGAAAGCAGTACTACTTAACTGATTTTTTGCATCTGTCTTTACCCAAGGGGGAAAAACAGTCCAACCTATCAAAAACAGCACCACAAAAAACAGACTAGGAACACAAGTTAAAATAGGGAAGAAAATGGTAAGTTAGCACCTGCCTACCCTAGACGAGTTCAAATCACCAGGACCAGATGGACTACAACTCAAGGTTCTGAAGGAACTGGTAGACAAGATCTCAGAACCACTGAACTATATCTTTCAAAGATCCTGGAGCACTGGGGAACTGCCAAAGGACTGGAAAAGAGCTGATGTAGTTCCCATCTTCAAAAAAGGGGGAAAAAATAGATCCAGGAAACTCCAGGCCTATCAGACTGACCTCAATACCAGGGAATATTCTGGAAAAGATAATCAAGCAACAAATCAGTGAATACCTACAAGCAAACAAAGTAATAACCAAAAGCCAACATGGGTTTGTCAAAAACAGATCATGCCAGACTAATCTTATTGTACTCTTTGACAAAGTGACAAAATTAGTGGACCAGAGGAATGCTGTCGATATAATTTACTTGGACTTCAGTAAGGCACTTGATAAAGTAGACCATAACCTACTACTAGATAAAATAGAAAAATGTGGGTTAGACAGCATCACCACCAGATGGATTCATAACTTGCTGACCAACCACACTCAACGTGTAGTCCTCAATGGAATTGCATCTACATGGAGGGAAGTATGCAGTGGGGTACTCCAAGGCTCTGTTTTAGGCCCAGTACTCTTCAACATCTTCATCAATGATTTGAACGAGGGGATAGATGGGGAACTCATCAAATTTTCAGAAGACACCAAGCTAGCAGGAATAGTCAACACTCCAGAAGATAGGCTTAAGATACGGAAGGATCTTGACAGACTTGAACATTGGACGCTATCTAACAAAATGAAATTCTGAATGAAATGGTGAAAAAAGTAAGATTCTACATTTAGGCAAGAAAAACCAAATGCACAAGTACAGTATATGTGGTACCTTGCTCAGTAGTAGTAATTGTTTGAGGGATCTTGGAGTCCTAGTGGACAACCATTTAAATATGAGCCAGCCATGTACAGCAGCTGCCAAAAAAGTCAACACAGTTCTAGGCTGCATAAACAGAGGAATAGAATTAACACATGAAGAGTTAATACCACTTTATAATGCCTTGGTAAGGCCACACTTGGAATACTGCATTGGAATAATGTAAAAAAGATGTGGAGACTCTAGAAAGAGTGCAGAGAAGAGCAACAAAGATTTTTAGGGGACTGGAGGCTAAAACATATGAAGAACAGTTGCAGGAACTGGGTATGCTTAGTTTAATGAAAAGAAAGACTAGCGGTGACATAATATCAGTGTTCAATTATCTCAGGGGCTGCCACAAAGAAGAGGGAGTCAAGCTATTCTCCAAAGCATCTGAAGGCAGGACAAGAAGCAATAGATGGAAACTAATCAAGGAGAGAAGCAACTTAGAACTAAGGAGAAATTTCCTGCCGGGTTGGAACAATTAATCAGTGGAACAATTTGCCTCCAGAAGTTGTGAATGGAAGTTTTGAAGAAGATATTGGATAACCATTTGTCTGAAGTGGTGTAGGGTTTCCTGCCTAGGCAGGGGATTGGACTAGAAGACCTCCAAGGTCCCTTCCAACTCTGTTATTCTATCACAATTAGTGGAGGAAGTAGTGGAGCTTTAAAGAAGAGGAAAAAGAAAAGATGGTTCATGTTAACTGGGTATATCTGGCTGAGAACTCTGGGTCAACCATTCCCAATTGTAGCAAGTTTTAGGTAAGTGGACTTCTACTCCTAGTATACTCAATGGTTGTGCTGGCTGTGGAATTCTGGGAGTTGAAGTTCATCTTCCTGGAAATTGCCACGGTTGGGAGACATTCATTGTTCTGAATCTTTCATTTTCCATTCAGTGCCAAGGAAACTGTTGATATTGACCAATGGCTGCTTCACATTTGCATTGTTATATCAAAGAAACAGAATTGGAAGGAACCATGGAGGCCTTCAGGCCCAACTCCTGTTCTGAGCAGACGTCCAGAATCAAATTTTAGGAGAAGAACTACATTAGTCAAAAATCAGGAGTCTGGTAGCATCAAATCAATTTTATTAAATGGGAGCTGTATTTCTTTTTCTTTTTGAAATCCAAGTTCAGATATCCTTTAAACATATTCAGGAAAAAAAGAAATCCACCTTCTGGGGTAATTTATTCGTATCCATTTTCTGTATTCATAATCATGTTTATACTTATATCTGTTATCTTATACATGTTTGACAAAATAAATAAAAATCAATACCAGTAAATAAATAAAAATAAATTGGTTCCACTGTTGAACTGCTTTTTTGTAAAGACTATTCTGTAATATAGTTTAAAAAGCACTGTCCAATTTCTTCTCATTGTTCTTGTCTCAAGGCTCAGGATTAGGGTCTTTCCATCTCTTTACCACCCAGAGTTCCTCTCAGAGAGAGATGGGAAGTTGAGAAATATGAAATATCAATTAATTAATTAATTGATTAATTAATTAATAGCTCTGATCATCTTTGATGCCTTTCTCCAAATCTCTTTCAGTTTCTCTGAATCTTTCTTAAAGTATGGTCTCCAGAATTGAACCCAATACTTGAGAAGGGTATTTTTCTGCCCATAGAAAAAGAAAATGGAATGAGTATATTTGGGGACTGGAAACTCTTTGATACAGATACAAACTTTAAAAAAAACACTAATAATAAATATATATATATATATATATAAAAGATAGAGAGGGGGGGGCTGGTAGTGCAGCAGACTAAAGCACTGTTATTAACATCAGCTGCCTGCAATCACTTCAAGTTCAAATCTCACCAGGCTCGAGGTTGACTCAGCCTTCCATCCTTTCTAAGGTAGGTAAAATGAGGACCCAGATTGTGGGGGCAATAAGCTGACTTTGTATAAATATACAAAAGTATGAAGGCTATTGCTTAACGCATTGTAAGCCGCCCTGAGTCTTCGGAGAAGGGTGGCATATAAATCAAATTAAAAGAGAGAGAGAGAGAGAGGGAGGGAGAGAGAGAGAGCACCACTTCACACTACTCATTCATATTCACTTTGTAACTGACTACTGCTCCAAAACTAGTAACAAACATGTGTCACTGATGGATTGACACAAGTCTGTGTAACTTCACCTTACTGTTACACTGCAGCTTCTCTTAAAGGAGCAAAGCACATCAATGATGGTGACCAAGCGACTTTTCAAGAATCTAAAATAGTACTACTAAATATGTGAATGTCCAGTTTGATCTAGCAGTCCAGAAAATGTTGACATTGAACTATCCAACACAGTGTTCATGGGCAGCAGTAAGCACAAGCTAAGCTTGTTGGTCAATCTTTTAGATTACATTTCACATTTTTAATACTTAAAAATGAAATAAATATCTGGAAAGCAAAAGATTTGCACCCAACATCACCTTGATTTCTTCAAAAATAAAAATGGTTGATGTCTACACCTTAATATTTTGGGAGGTTTTGGGGGGGGAGGCATCCAGTTGTTTCAACTGCATCCCAAACAAGACAAAGCATACCTGTAGATTGATTGTCTACAAAAAAAATCTCAATTTTTTTAAAAGCTAAGATTCTTTCAATCTTCCAATCTATCCTTCATTCCAAAGATTTTCTGATGTTCTCTTGGAATGATATGGATCATTCAATGGCTAACAAGATCAGGTTCTAATGGAAGCATAAAAGCAAAACTTTTTTTTTCTGAGATAAGCCAGGATCAACTAGCAGCTACTATCTGTTGCATTGTCTTCTGGTAAGTGGCCATATCCACTTGTTGACTTTTTGTGAGTGCTCCACAACACTTTCATTGCTGTGCTGCTTTTCTTCTGCATTTTGACACAACAGCTGGCTTGGTAAAGGGCTCTGTAAACGCATCCTGTCCTCTGCATTTTGGCTTCAGAGGGCAGAGATGAGTTAACTCAATTTAACACCCAACATTTAACTGTAGGGTCTGAATAACTGTAGGGTCTGAATAACCAAACGCAATGTTGCAAACTTGACTTTGGAAAGATGCAACTGGAATTTGGCTGAGCGAGGCAGACAAATTTAGAGCTGGATCCAAATGGCTTTTCCAAATTCTCCACCAGATGTGTGGGCAGAGGGACTGGGGAAGAGAGCGCTTCTCTGAATTTATCCAGGGGAAAGAGAAATTCTCTGATTATTGCTCAAGGACAGGAATCTGACTTCATACTTACTGGTCACACGACTGCTTAAAAACCCCCCAGAGGAGCTGTGTCATCATGCTGCCTTCCCTTGGGATTTAATGGAAGCATAAATCCCTTACCATTTAACCCAGACTGCTAAGCTGATTATATAGTACAATGGAAGAAAGGACACTCAAACACATTTTTCAGTTGTCTTGTCCTTGAATAAGGGCAAGAACAGCCTGCTCTGTTCAAGAATGTTCCTTCAAAATTCACTTCCTTTCTGAAAAGCATATTTTCTTCCATTCAACCGAAAGAGGGGAAAAACCTGGGGAAGAATTTTCTGCCATTGCAACAGCTGCAATTACACAACCCCCTTAACCACACTCCCTGGGAGGTATCATATCTTGATGTATGCTCTAACCAAACAGGCTGGATTGCATTACACACTAGGCCAAGTAAAGCTAACCAGTGCTAACACTAAGGAAGCTTAGCATTTTATGTTAGGACTCAACGACCTCAGCCTCTTCCCCACAATCACATTCATGTATTTTCCAGCCATCCTTGAGTTGGGAAATAAGTTGCACTGCCCACACCCAACCTTATGGTGTTTCAACAATGGGCAGTGTTGCTGTCCTCACACAATTTAATACAGATTATTTTCAGGCAGGGGTGTTATTCACTTAGCTTCCCTACCAGTTCGCAAATGTGAGTGCACGTGCCACCTCTGCGCATGCACAGAGTGTAAAAAAAGGAGTGTGATGGCATCCAGACAGGTGGGCAGAGCCTTCTGCAGCCACCGCTACTGATTTGCCCGAACCGGATAGAACAGGCTATTTGCCCGAACCGGATAGAACCACTGGTTTCAGGGCAAAGATTGGTGGCACTAGGTTGGCATGTGTGCCAAGCCTTGATTTTTTTAAATATTCACTTATTTAGCCTTAATTTTTCATGATTCATTGTGTGTTTTTTCTGGCATAGTGTTGATCTTCCAGTAGATTGATAGTCTTATTACAGAAGATCAATATACCCATATCAATCCCAATCCTTCCCCCAGTCTGAATGAGCGGTGATTTGAAATATAAAGCAGAAAAAGGCCTAATCAGAGAGCTCTCGGTGCTATTATGGCTCAGGATTTTTGTTTCCTTTCTCTCTCTCCCTCCAGTTTCCGCATTTAATTATTTTCGATCAGCATTCCTTTTCTCCTCCATTCCATATTTTTGTGCATTTAGGTCCCATTTGTCGGCTGGAAAGTCAGCAGCCCAGGTTCGAGACCTGAGCTCCATGTGACAGGGTGAGCACCCATTCTTGCCCCAGCTCCTGCCAACCCAGTTTGAAAGCATGCAAATGTGAGTAGATAAATAGGTACCACTTCGGTGGGAAGGTAACAGCACTCTATGGAAACTGTGGAAATGTGTTCAGACAACACTGGTTCAATGGCCTTGAAACAGAGATGAGCACCGCCCTAATGGAGTAAAATCTGCAGGGAGTCCTTTATCTTTATATATCCCATGCAGTTTTGCTGTCAGACAAATATTCACATACATAACATGATGCACACAAACAGGAACAGGACTCATTCTGACAAATCTGTCGATTTTATGGAAGACTGATAATCCAACGATGAAGTGTTGCCGCTGATAGACCAATGTGAATCAGAAAACCTTGGTTATCTGTTGTAGATTCACATAACTTTCAGAGACTACTTTGCTTTATGAAGTCCATAGTTTATCCTTCAGCATGATATGGAACATACAATCTGCTTCTGAGAGAATTATCCTGCTCATTCGTCTCCAACTGATGAGCTTGAGATCTTGCTCCGTGGTGAGAACAAAGCTAAAATCAAAATTCTATCAACAAATACATTAATGCATACTCTTCTCTGTTTTGTAGTCTCTGGTTTCTACTGAGAGAAAAGCAGCAAGAGACTGGAGAGGGGGAGAAGAGGGGATGGGAGAGGAGAGGAGAGGAGAGTGGGAGGAGAAGAGGGGAGAGGAGGGGAGGGGAGAGGAGGGGAGAGGAGAGGAGAGGAAGAGGAGAGGAGAGGAGAGAGGGAGGAGAGGAGGGGAGGGGAGGGGAGAGGAGGGGAGAGGGGAGGGGGGGAGAGGGGAGGGGAGAGGAGGGGAGGGGAGGGGAGGAGGGGAGAGGAGAGGAGAGGAGAGGGAGAGGGGAGAGGAGGGGAGGAGAGGGGACAGGAGAGGAGAGGAGGACAGAAATGCTGAACATTTTCTTTTCACCTGCCCAGCCCTACCATAATAAAAATTATTCAGCTCCTGTGTGTTTGATTTAAATTTGGTAGAAACAGTATTAAATCATCCTATCTAAATCTAACATGCCATTAGAACTGTTGGGCATTAAATAGTGCTATAACCCTGCAGCTGCCAGAACTATGTTCTCAAATTCATATTCATAGGCTGTTTTAATGAATAAATACATACACATACTCAATGCATATTGCTTTTCAAGGCATTAAATTCCACTTTTGGCTCTAAGCCTATGAGTAATTCTTCTAGTATTTCTATTGCAGGCCCAAAAAGAAGGAAAGGAACTGGTTGATCTTACTGCTTCTACTTCAAGAAGCAGAAAAGTGGGGTAGAAAATAATTGATTTCCCCAATAATAGCAAAGGGTCATTCCGGGTCTCCTGTGAAGAGCGCCAAAAATTCTGGAACTTTATAAATAAGGCCCTTGAGAGAGATAAACAACTGTCTAGTTTAGTGGGTTGCAGATTTCTTGTTCTCATTTTCAACCCAGCTGTTTAATTTTGCATTTTTGACTTCTGGATTCATGGAAGTAACACTGTTTCCTTACTCAGTAAAAGTCATAGGGAGCAAAGCAAATAACAGAACATCATACAACCTGCCTGGAATCCTCACTGTATTTCAGACATCAATACATTACAGAAGGTCCAGAGATATTTTACTAGGAGAGTACTCAAATCTTCTGCTCGAAATAAAATTCCCTATACCACCAGGCTTGAAATTTTGGCTCTGGATAGCCTCGAACTATGCCGTCTACATTCCGACCTATGCTTAGTTCATAAGATTATTTACCAAAAAGTCCTTCCTGTAGATGAGTACTTTAATTTCAACCATAATAACACAAGGGCTATCAATAGATTCAAACTCAATGTTATTCGCTCTAATCTTGATTGTAGGAAATATGGAGCACTCTACTTGATCCTGTTGTTAGTCTCGCTAATCCCCATACCTTTTACCTTAAACTGTCTACCATGGACCTTTCATGTTTCTTAAGAGGTCCCTAAGGGGCTGTGCGTAAGCGCACTAGTGTGCCTATCGTCCCTGTCCTACTGTCCCCATTTATATGTAATCATTCTATGTGTTTAGGGCTGTGTTTTGCCTATTTATATCCTTTCATTTGTGCTGATTTTTTTCATGTGTCCATGTCTATGTCTATACTGTTACTTGTTTCCTTGTACTTGTTGACAAATAAATAAATAAATATTCTGGTTAACAATCTGGTTACATGTAGGCTGGATGGAGTAAGTAGGTCCATAGATGGCTTGAAACCACTACTCAAAGCATAGTCCTCAACAGTTTTCCATCCAATTAGAGTGCTATATCAAGTAGGCTTCAGTGTGCTCAACCCAATTCCCATCCACCTTTTCATGACTGATTTGTATGAAAAAGTGGAGTCAGAGTTTATTAAATTGACATAGATGAGACAGAACTAGATGGAATGATGCATTTTGCACTCATCAGGCACTCATCTGTCTTAAATACTGTGTCCAGTTGTCTAAGATTTGAAGAAGTTGGAAGAAGCGAAGTTCTCCAGGGAGAGAGTCTGAGGTTCAATGGTGGGTTGCTACCGGTTCTCCCCGGTTCTTACGAACCGGTAGTGGAAATTTTGATTAGTTCGGAGAACCGGTAAATACCACCTCTGCCTGGCCCCACCCCCAATCTATTCACTGCCTCCCAAGTCCCAGCTGATCAGCTAGAAGGAAAAAATCAGGGCTCACTTGACAAAGAAGAGGGAAAAAAACAAGACACCTTAGCTTTAAATTGAGAAGCCAAGAAGCCTCTCAACTGATCGGCTAGAACCAATCCGCTCCTTGTAAACTGCTCAGTGATGGTAGATTGGCAATTGAGGCCAAGCTGCCTGAAAGCGGTTTCCGATGCTCTCGGTGGTGGCAGAGTGGCAAAAAACTATTTAAACTCTTTCTGCAGCGCTTCAAAGGGCCACCCTACAGCTGATCAGCAGTAAAAGGCAGTGTGGTGGTAGACCAGCGTGCTCCAAAAACAAATGGGTAGACTGGTGCGCTCCAAAAACAAATAGGTAGACCGGTACAGCTCTGCAAGCAGTTATAAGCTTGGTAGACCAATACCTCTGCTAAATTCTAAAGAATTGTCACATGACCATGAAACCATGCCCACTAAATAAGCCACACCCACAGAACCGGTAGTGAAAAAAAATTTAAAATCCACCCCTGCTGAGGTTGATGGTCTAGCTTCTCAGTATGATGGGAAGCAGGATGATAGTAACACTCAAATACCTTAAAGTAGTGGTTCTTAAATTGTTCGACCCAATGACCCCTTTTCCTGGTGTAGGAAGTTAGCACCCACCCCTCTCCTAGAAAAATGAAATATTTTAGGAAATATTAAAAGGGCAGAATATTTCCCCTAAAAGGGAGGGGCTCCCCACTTTTTTCAATGGGCCATTAAGGCCTGACCCAGTCTATTTTACATGACTAAGATCTACCCCCATCAGCTCCAGGGTGATGGGATTAAGACATGGCCCTCAGGACATGATAGGATTAGCCCTCTACCCATCTCACCATATGGCACCTGGAAAGATTACATCAGCCAGCAAAGCTCAACCAAGCCTGGGAGACAGATAGCCTACAAAGTTAGCTAAGACCCCGCCCCCTGGGAGTCTGACCACCAATCAGAACGCATTTCTTACACAGGAACAGGAAACTCTAGGGTGGGGCCCATAGAGGGCATAAAACCAGGGCACTCTCAGCATCTCTGTCCTTTTTCTTCTTCACCCAACATCATCGAGGCATGTGATCCTGTCCACCATTAAAACCATCTTTCCAAACAGCCACCATGTTTCCAGTGTCTTTCTCCCCACTTGGAACTGAACCCAGAAGGACATTTCTTCCAACACTGGTCATGAATAACACCATTAGTGGCTTTACGCAAAAACACACTCAAAAGAAAAATACAAACTCTCTTGTTTGCAAGAAGCTTTTCAGCAATATCATTTCCAAACCAGATTTTTAAGTCACAAACTATCAATTGCAAACTGTTCCATTACTCCAGGGGTGAAATGCTCCCAGTTCGGACTGGATCATCCGATCTGGTAGCGAAGGCGGCGGGTGGTTCAGAGAGCCAGTAGCAAAAATCCCTGCCCCCACCCCCATGCCCAGCTGAACCGCGCAATCATCAGAGGCTTTTTTTTTAAACTTTTAAAAGCATTTTTTCTACAACCTCTTCAGCTGAAGAGGTTGTAGAAAAAAATGCTTTTAACAGTAAAAAGAAAAAAAAGTTGGCTACCCCCCCACCCAGTCACATTACCCCCCACCAAGCCACACCCACAGAACTGGTAGTTACAAATTTTATATTTCACCACTGCATTACTCCTAAAATACATCCAAATTACTCCTCTGGAGATAATTACTCGGGTTTTAGAACTGACCTAAAGACTCTAATGTAGAAGAAAGCATGGACTTGTTCACTGTCTTGTTCCAAGTATGAGATGGATTTAAGTTACGGGAAGAGAGATTCCAGTGAAAATAAATAAATTTAAGAATTTAAATTTTATTTAAGAGAGGTTCAACTTTAGATGCAAAAGAGAAAAAAAAATACAAGAGTACAAAATATAAAAAAGAAGAGTCAGAAGAAACAACCCTAGCTAGACGGCACACAAGGGAGCCACTACCTACTGTCAAGATAAAATTTGACAGCTTTGCTCCCAATGGATCCAGAAAGCTAACATCTCATCGACTCCTCCTTTATGACATCATGAGGTACAAGGAGGGTTGATAGCTTTCAGTTTGAAACAGCATCTTGCCACTTTAAGAAACACTGATGAGATAGCCTCGGCCTCGGGCTATTGGGAACAGGTGGATGCTTTAAATAACAGAATAAATGAGTTGGGAGGGACCTTGGAGGTCTTCTAGTCCAACCCCCTGCTCAGATAGGAAACCATATACTATTTGAGACAAATGGTTGTCCAATCTCTTCTAAAAACTTATAGTGTTTGAGCACCCACAACTTCTGGAGGCAAGTTGTTCCACTGATTAATTGTTCTAAATGTCAGGAAATGTGTCCTTAGTTCTAAGTTCCTTAGTTTCCATCCATTGCTTCTTGCCCTCATTTCAGGTGCTTTGGAGAATAGTTGACCCCCTCTTCTTTGTGGCATCCCCTCAAATATTGTAACTATCATGTCACCCCCCAAGTCCTTCTTTTCATTAAACTGGACAAAACCAATTCCTGCAACTGTTCTTCATGAGTTTTTGGCCGCCAGTCCCCTAATCATCTTTGTTGCTCTTCTCTCTGCACTCTTTCTGGAGTCTCAACATCTTTTTTTATATGATGGCAATCATAACTGGATGAAATATTCCAAGTGTGGTCTTACCAAGGCCTTATAAAGTGGTACTAACACTTCAACACCAACAAATATCAGAGCCTTGGTAGTACAGTGGTCTAAAGCACCCTGTTATTAACACCAGCTGCCTGCAATTATTGCAGGTTCGAATCTCACCAGGCTCAAGGTTGACTCAGCCTTCCATCCTTTCTAAGGTACGTAAATTGAGGACCCAGTTTGTGGGGGCAATAAGCTGACTTTGTATAAATATACAAAAGTATGAAGGCTATTGCTTAGCGTATTGTAAGCCGCCCTGAGTCTCCGGAGAAGGGCGGCATATAAATCAAACTATATATATATATGGAAGAAAAGTAAACAGAAAAATACTTGAGCAATTAAGTAAGCAAATTTAACTCAATGTAACAAAGTTTCTGATCTTCTAGACCAAGGGTCAGCAACCTGTGGCTCTGGAGCCACATGTGACTCTTCCATCCCTCTGCTACGGCTCCCTGTTGCTGGTTGGCTCCACAATTGATAGGACAGGTAGAGAAAAAAGGATGCTGCACTAGGAGAAGACTCTATGGTAGGGGAACCGACTTCCAGTTGGCAGAGGAAAAAGAACACCATGTTAGGAGGAGACTATGATAGGGGAACCAGACTTTGGTCAGTTCCAGAATTGGAACGGGGGCTTCTGATTAGGACCTTTGTGGCTCTTTGAGTATTTAAGGTTGCTAAACCCTGTTCTAGACATCCTAGAACAAAAAGCCACAGGGAAAAAGACAAAAAGGACGTGTTAAAATGGACAAGGTATACTACTAGGTATAATAAATGGACAATATTAAAAGGAAATAAAACACTTAATCATCCATATAATAACAGCAGCACGAATAATTTTTGCACAAAATTGGAAGAGTAGTGACACACCGACAGAAGATAGAGTAATTAGTAAGATCATGGAATGTGCAGAAATGGACAGACTCACAAAGGAACTACAAGATAAAGGGAAACACGATTATTATCTAGTATGGGAAAAGTGGCATACTTGGTTGGAAAATAGAAAAAGGAAAAAAGAATAGGGAGCAATTGGAGTTACAGAAACAGGAACATAAATCACTAACATAAGCTAACAGTGAACCATAAAGATAGATATATGAGTAAGACCGAACAAGGAAGAGTCAAAACACAAATAAGAACATACATTACTGTTGCGATATCTTTGGCAAAATGTATATTTGAACGCTTTGTTTACATGTTTTGTTTCGTATGTTTTGTTGTCACTCGTTTTGTCTTGTTTGCACTTTTAAACAAATAATAAATAAATAAATAAATAAATAAATAAATAAATAAACAGACAGACAGACAGACAAGATTTTAATTGATCTATGGGGTCTGGGAGAAAGCCCTTGCTAGATGAACAAATCCTAATGCACTTAGCAATAACCATCCCAGCTCTGAATTTATACTCACGTTTAAGTGTCCCAACTGGAAGAGTCTTGCTGTGAGCTTGATCACAGTTGTCAAAGATGCACTTAGAATGACAAGGCCGGAGATGAAGTCTAGCATTTGCAGCACCAGGTGATACCACTCATAATGTAATGGATCTTTGCACGAAGAAGCAAACTTGCCATAAGGAAAAAACGATGAAATGGCATAACTGAGATAGTTTGTACCTGAAACCCCGGCAAAAGAATAATAGCAATAGGGGCCCAGAAGGAGAGATGCCATGGCGATAGCGCTTTGAACAGGAGAGCTGATGACATTGAAGATGCTAAAGGCAAAAGCAGCTTCCCACTGCAATGGAAACAAAAGTCTATTATCCCATTCGGCCATCACATAATAGACAAAATACTCATGATACTTTAGAGAGTCCTAAGCAATTTTTTTGCCTATCAACAGCTACTGATGGTCTCGTGTATTCCTTGAAAAAAAAAAGAGTTTTTGTTCTTTGATGCCTTTGGAATCACAAACGCTACCAAAACCCAAAAGAAACACATTCAACTTAGAAAGTTAAATTGCCATTTTAAAAAACACCAGTTGCCAAGAAGCAAGATCCGCAGTTGTGTAAATTTGCACAAACACAGGCTATGAACTTCAAAACTAAATGATCTTTTGGTTTCACATTTCATACCTTCACAACATAATGTTCTATTGGACAATTTTCATTGTAATGTTCATGTATGTCAGGAATCAAACCATGAACATTTTCACAAGTCTGACGTGGTTTTCCTATTATGCTGGCTGAAGATTTTGGAGGATGGGTCCAAAAAATCTCTATTCCAAGTCCTTTTTACCAGTATTATTACTGTCCATTCATATAAAACATTTTCCTTTGCGCTACTGTTCAGAGGAACAGGGGTGTCCCCAGGTTTGGGATGAAAAAATGAAGCTGGTGGCAGTAACATTCTGACTGAAACTAT
The DNA here is from genome assembly GCA_012654045.1 of Ptyas mucosa. Lineage (NCBI taxonomy): Eukaryota > Metazoa > Chordata > Lepidosauria > Squamata > Colubridae > Ptyas > Ptyas mucosa. The sequence continues at coordinate 7,637,838 of WNWU01000019.1, forward strand.
GCATCACACACACACACACACACACACACACACACACACACACACACACTGTACAGCTTCAATCAGACTGGTGCAGCCACCAGCTTCACTTTTTCAACCATACCTGGGGATACGGAGAAAGGTGATAACAATTTTAGGAAGCACCTCCAAAATGAGGGACGGAATACATCACTTAAAAATGAGGGAATGCTGAACTGTATAGAATTTGTACATACTAATTTCTAAGTATGGTTTTAATAGAAATACCCATGTTGGTATGAATTAATGAGCAATGTCATTTCAGTATATTGTCTAGAGTAAGGTGACCAACTTTTTTACAATGAGAAGGAGGACACGTGCGTGTGTGCCGTGTCGTGTTTTGGTAAGAAGTAAACAAAGCCACTTGTGCATGGTGTATTCTCTCAAAACAATTCTCCTGTGTGGAGCGCATGCGTCTCATAATCGCATCTCGCCACACTGTACTGAGCCTTGACGAATCGTCATGTCAAATACAAATACATCACATCACACGCAACAGATCGGCTCAGCATCGATCGAATATGGAGATTTACAGATTAGTCTTCAAATATCGAAAAGGAGGACATGTAGGAGGACACTTTTTGAGAGAGGACAGAATTTACAAAAGAAGGACTGTCCTCCCTAAAGGAGGACGTTTGGTGACCTTAGTCTAGAGCAGTGATGGCAAACCTTTTCGGCACCGAGTGCCCAAACCGGAATGTGCATGCATGCACATGCCAGAGAACCAGAAACCCAAAGACCAGCTGGCTGGTGCGCATGCCTCTTTTCTGGCCATTTTCCAGGCTGTCTTCAGGCCATTTTTCGGGCCATTTTCAGGCCATTTTCGGGCTGTTTTTGGCCTGAAAAACAGTCAAAAAATGGCCTGCCTGCAAAGTCCAGCTGACCAGTGTGCATTTGCGCACCAGAAGAGCAGTTGGCGATGGCACATCTGCCCACAGGGAGACCTCTGCATGCCACCTCTGGCACACATGCTGTAGGTTCGCCATCACAGGTCTAGAGCCTCCATGTTTGATGCAAGAAACCAGCAATATCTCTTTAAAAGTTCTTTAAATTGGACTTGGAATGAACCAGGGAGTGGGTTCAAATAGCGGTCCATTTTCTCCTTTTTAACTAATAGCTTCTTTGTCTTGCTTTTTCATTATTAAGTCAGAAAAGGCAGATGAATAGCCAAGAGCACAAAGGAGGAGGAATAATAGTAGGTTATGTGACTCCAAAATTGGCAATAGGACTTCAGTGGTTTTTATGGGCTTTGGTAGACAGTTTATGATGCCGACAGTCCCATATTCTAACTATGAATTTTCTTGCAAAAAACCTGAATGGATAATTTTTTCAGCACTGTTTTTGAATCTTATGGAGCAGTTTCTGTTTCTCTGCGAATATACATACACACATACAGTACATATATATTATAGAATAACAAATAGACATTAAAAATGGATGTGGAGAGAACACATACACATAAAATTTTTAAAAACCTTAAATTTCTTTGGGCAGACAAAAAGATGCCCTCAAACCCATATTCTAAGGAACTTATAAGGATGAATTTTGATGTTTACTTGATATTCCCCAAATGTGTATCTCGTTTATTCATTTCCTCTGCAACAAAAAAGCAGCAAAACATTTATTTTGTTTAAAATAAATTGATTTGTTTGATGTGGCTTTTATTGGTTCTTTCAAGTCAGGAAATAAATATCTCTAGCTCTTGCCCACTTTTTTAAACCTGGTGGAATAATTTAAATTGTGCATACTCAAAATCTTACATTATTTCTATGATCTATAGCCTAAGGCAGAAAAAAAAACCCCATACTTTTCCAGTTTGTATCTAGTTTAATTCTGTCTAGAATGTGACATCGCATGGAATAGCCACATAAATTTACCAGGTATCTTGAGGTCCGCTGTTTCTCAGCCAGACTAATAAGGACACCTGCAATAACAGCCTGTAGACAGAGGGGAAAACATATGGATTTAAGTGTATATCATAAAGTGAACAACATTAACAGTCTCTATGTTCTTTCTGAAGTATTTTGCAGAACAGTCTTTAAAAAAAAAATAGCACAAGGAAGCAAATTTACTAACGTCAGAAAAACTTTCTACATCATGTAGGAAATGATTTGCTATAGATGTCTATGGAGATTCTTGGTCATCCAGGTCATGGTTGTCCAAAGATGCTTTTTCAAAAGGCAACTGGACTTCTTTTGTTTTTCCTTGAAGACATTTCCCATCTCATCCAAGCAGCTTCTTCAGATCTGACTTTTGAAAAAAATACCGTATTGTTCAGAGTATAAGACTCTGTCTTAAAAATATGTCTTAGTTTTTGGGGAAGAAAATAAGAAAAAAGGTGATTGATGGGTGGATCAGCCTCCCGGAATACCCCCGATCAGTTTTTTCCCAGAGGTGAATTTTAGCAACTGGTTCATTGGTTGTGAGCTCTGTGCCTTGCTTGTTTTTCTGCCTCTGAAACTTCTGAAACTCTGTGTCAGAAAAAAACATTTTTTTCTGCCTCTGAAAGCCTCCAAAACAGAGCTTCAGAAAAAAAGGCTTTTTTTCTGAAGCTCTGTTTGGAGGCTTTTTTTCTGAAGCTTCTTTCAGAGGCTTTTATTCTGAAGGACTATCTGTACTCTGTTCAATCGCCTTTCTTTGATATTGGTATATAGATTAACCTCCTTCGATCCGTTGGTTATTGTGTCATTCTCCAGATTTATTAATATAGTTTAGTTAGAACCTTTACTGATTCTTCTTTTGTTGCTTGCCATGTTATTTTAGATAAAAGCCTTTCAGAGGCTTTTTTTCTGAAGCTTCTTTCAGCTTCTGAAATCTCTGTTTGCGAGACTAAGCAGGGCTACATTCGGAGTATAAAACGCACCCAGATTTTCACCCACTTTTGGTGGGGGGTAGGAAGTACATCTTATACTCTGAAAAATATGGTACCTTTGCAATTTGGTATGAAATTCTTCTCCTTTTTTTAAAAAAGAAAAATTCTTACATGTTTTTTCTGGTACTCAGATTTAGCTAGGTTCCTGTTAAACCATAATTAAATAGAGATGATATTTGAAGTCTATAATGACTCCCAGTGATTATTCCAATGGGATATCATGTGGTAAGGAACCATGTGATAGCTTATTCATGCATTTTTCCCCTTCACCACATACCTCCTGCAGATCTGACCCATAAATTCTATTAGTTTAAGTTCTAAATTCCTGCATCAGTGTAAAATAGTGAGAGCAAATGAATTTTCAGTATGTTCAATGTTCATTAAGTTTGGGATTTTACTAATCCCAAAATGGAAAGATAAACAGAGAATGAAATAAGAAATCAGGAGCAACAGCCACTCAGTTTTATAAAATTTCGCTCTAGGGAGATAACAACAAATTTATAGCCCTTCTAGGTATACACAAATTTGAAAATGACTGGCCAATGTTGGGGTGTATCTCCAAAGACAGCACTTCATCTTTGTGTCATGGGTTTAATAAAAATGAAGGAATGGGATTCTCTGAAATTTGCATCCATCTGAAGGTGGTTATGCTGGAAACAATGGCTATGGAAAAGGTATAGTAATAATTAACCAACTAATTTGCCAAGAAGATGAATGTGATTGCAAAACATAAGCCTGGAGACGAAAACATATGAAGAACGGTTGCAGGATTTTGGAATAGCTAGTCCCGTGATGGCGAACCTATGGCACGTGTGCCAGAGGTGGCACGCAGAGTCCTCTCTGCTGGCACATGTGCTGTCACCCCAGGTCCGATCTCTGTGGTGTTTCTTTCTTGAGTTTCTGTTTCCCTGCAAACGATGAAACAGAAGCTCACAAAAGAAAAAGATCTTAACTCTTGCTGTGCTGCCAGTGTTGGGATGCCCCATCTTCTGCCGGCCAGGTAATCTTTGGGGCTCTGCTGCGCATTTCAGTTTGGGCATGTGTGCATGCCCAGTTTGGGCATTCAGTGTCTTAATGGTTCACCATCACTGGGCTAGTCTAAAGAAAAGAAGGACTAGGGGGAACATGATAGCAGTATTCCAGTATTTGAGGGGCTGCTCACAAAGAAGAGGGGGTCAACTTATTTTCCAAAGCACCAGCAGGCAAGACAAGAAACAGTGGATGGAAACTAATCAAGGAGAGAAGCTACCTGGAATTAAGGAGAAACTTTCTAACCACGAGAACAATTTAACAGAGGAATGGCTTGCCTTCAGAAGTTTTGAGTGCTTCATCGCTGGAGGTTTTAAGAGGAGACTGGACAGCCACTTGTCTGAAATGATATAGGCAGTGGTGGGATTCAAATAATTTAACAACCGGTTCTCTGCCCTAATGATTCCTTCCAACAACCAGTTCACCAAACTGTTCAGAAAGTTAACAACCGGTTCTCCCGAAGTGGTGCGAACTGGCTGAATCCCACCACTGGGTATAGGGTCTCCTGGTTGAACAGGGCGTTGGACCAGAAGATCTCCAAGGTCCTTTCCAGTCCTATTCTATTCTATCCCCCATAATATGGTTCAAAACAATTGATGATACAAGAGAGATTATAATTTAATTTGATCCTATATGTTAAATTTCCTTTTTTTGTGTGTGTGCTCCAGACAGGAAGGAGTTAATTCAGTGAAAAAGAATTCAAAAGCTCTAATTACCATTATTTATTAGAAAGAAGGTTAGGGATATAACATAATAACTTCTCTACTTTTAATGAGTGCTCTACTTTTAATGAAAACCTACATAGGCTATCTATAGTAGTAAGGTATTTGTCCATTTTCTCCACGCATTGAGAGAAAGCTCATGGATATACAGTATGTATTTGCTCATTGTTTTGATAAATGATGCTCTTTTTATATAATTCTCAAAGCAAGAGCAGCCTTACTAAAGTAAGTACCGGTCAGATTGTTGAATTCTGGGAGTGCAATCTCAGTTCATTGGCTAAATGAGGCTGCGAAAAGGGAGTACACAACATTTTCATCTCCGTACTTAAAAATATGGAGCTTAGTGCTTATAATATATACAGTATATATTATAAGATAAATGGATCATGTCATCCATTTCTCTTACAATATTTCAAAGAATAAAGCAGGGGAAGATATGTGTTTGTTATTCTGGGCAATCTTAATGTCATATTTATTTCTACTTTGATAAAGTAGTTACACAACAGCACATCAGTTTGGCATAATAATCACTTGGCGTTGTCCAACTTATGAAATGTCAAAAATGACCAAGAATGATCATCCCTGTAGACAGCAGGGAAACAAGCAGAGAATCATCATTATTTGCATTTAGGCTCTGATGACCGAAAGCATGACGGGGTTTAAAAGAATGACTGTGATTGAGTAAAGTCTGAAAAGATATTGGTTTTTCTTATTCATTGCAATGATCTACATTACCAGAAAAAAGGGGATGAACTGTACAGGAGTTGTCTATAACATACAGTGCCCTCTGGGCAGTGGTGAAATCCAATTTTTTTTACTACCGGTTCTGTGGGCATGGCTTGGTGTGCGTGGTGTGGCTTGGTGGGCATGGCTTGGTGGGTGTGGCAGGGGAAGGATACTGCAAAATCTCCATTCCCACCCCACTCCAGGGGATGGATACTGCAAAATCCCCACTCCATTCCCGCCCCACTCTAGGGCCAGCCAGATGTGGTATTTGCCAGTTCTCTGAACTACCGGTTCTCCAGAACCTGTCAGAACCTGCTGGATTTCACCCTGCCTCTTGGATCGACATGCAGAATTTATTTATTTATTTATTCATTCATTCATTCATTCATTCATTCATTCATTCGTCATATTTCTATGCCACCCACTCTCTGAGGCGGCTTACACCAAGGACAGTATACTAAATAGCATATTGCCCCCAATATTGTACTGAGCCGAGGTGGCACAGTGGTTCGAGTGCTGTACTGCAGCTAGTTCAGCTGACTGCTAGTTCAGCAGATCAGCAGATCAAATCTCACTGGCTCAAGGTTAACTCAGCCTTCCATCCTTCCTAAGTAGGTAAAATGAGGACCCAGATTGTTGGGGGCAATATGCTATTTAGTATACTGTCAATTGTTGTAAGCCACCCAGAGTCCTCGGAGAGTGGGCGGCATAGAAATATGATTAATAATAAAATAATAATAAAAAACAATCTGGGTCCTCATGATTTGCTGATTGGAAATATTCCTGCCATCAGGGATTTTTGTACACAGAAAAAAAAATCATACCGTTAAGAACTTTCTTTTATCCACTTTCCAGGAAGCAAAGGAACTCTATTTTAACGCCAGTGATATTATTTCTGCGATCAGGGATGACAGATATTGCTTATTAAATTGCCCTTTCATTACAAAAGGATGAACTCTTACTTGTTTTGGATATCTCCCTGTCCCTGAAGTCGTGCTCACCTACTTGAAATATTTGCTTACATCTTTTCTGGAATAAAGAATTCACCATGTATAATTGAAGACAAAATAATTCAATCGGTTCAGCAGGGGTTTTTTTGTTTGTTTTTTTAATGATAGCTGAACTCAGGAAAGCTGGTGTGGAGTTGTTGCACTGTTGCTATGAGTGACAGCCTGAAAGCACTCGGTATAAATCTCATCCCTTTCATGAATTTACTAAGAGGGTTAAGCTTTAAGCTGCCATCCATCTCTTGGCTTCAAAGATGTTTTCATACATTATTGTGGATCAGGATTCAGGAGGGCACCTGTTGTTGTAGCTTCTGATGGATTCAGCTGAAAGTAGAAATATAATCCAAATATCTTTGTATGCATACATGTTCTCTCCCCAAGATATAATATATGCAAAGGAGATTAGACAGTTAGATAGATAGATAGATAGATAGATAGATAGATAGATAGATAGATAGATAGATA